>JBAMNC010000022.1:0-1207500 GCA_037902135.1 Cetoscarus ocellatus | reverse complement strand
AGTTTTCTCTAACTTTCCAAATCTTTTGTTGCCTCTGCAGTTTCAGTTTGTCTGATTGATGCATTGGCACTTCAGTATTCAAATTTGAGTTAAATTACAGTTATTTGTTGTTATGTTTTCCTTATCGTTTGTTTAATTGCTGTTAAAAGTAAATCTCTTGTGTTTTCCTCCACGTGATGTTAAACTTTGCTAATTTGTTATTTATTTGTTAATTAAAAAGTCACATTACAGATGGTTTTGCCCTTACGGTGAGTTAGATAAAATGTCATCACCGTCTCTTTCATTTTGTTAAAGGTCTCATGTCCTGGTGTATTTGCCTATTTATGTCACGTCCTGGTTGTCTATCAAGCAAGGATTTGATTCAAGTAAAATGAAAACATGAAAAAATTCATCTCGACAGAGAATCTGATGCGGCTCTTTTTCTCCTCTCCTTTGGAAATGTTAGGATCTGAGGGGGCATGGAGGCTGTAATAATGAGCTCTGCAGTGATTTGCTGCCCAAACATTGCTGATGGCAGGGTGAGAGGAGTTATAGGCCACGGACCGGACTTTCAAAACAGTCATAGCTATCATATAATAAAACCCAACAAATATAAAACTGTGTTTTATGGTTAATTTTCCTTAAAGAGGAATGGCGCATTTCTCTGTGAACTGAGAGTTTAGTAGAAGGTGTCATGTTCTTCTGTTCCCCAAGGTGTTTCTAAAAACATTACAAGCGCAGAAAATTGATTTCGCAGGACGTTGGACCTTTAAACTTGAGTAAGAGTTGATCCTCCTTGTGTTTTCCTCCTAAAATTAGCTTAAAATGTTATATATAACTGATTTAACATTTTTCTTTTTACATTTGGCTGAAATCAGTTTAAATCCTGCTGACTGGTTATTTTGTATATAATACAGTTAAAGATAATCATTTTTATTATTTCTCTCCACATAAGAGACAAAAATGAAGTTTAAAATCTCTCCTGCTGCTGTTTTCATCCTCCTATTTCCAGTTTACAAGTCTTTACTTTATGGTCAAACTACTGTTTAAATTCCTCTAACTTGTCTCTTTGTTTCCTATGTGTCAAAATGCTGTCAAAATTCTTCTAAACCATATTTTTAAAGCTCCTCTTTCTCATATTTTCTACCTGGATAAAACTCCCGTCTGATGAGGACTCTGTTTTCTGTCATGTACAGCGAATGAAAGTGCTGAAAAGAGCTGAATAAATGACAGAAAATTATGGTTATGTTTACTTGTTATGTGAAACTACTAGAATGTACAATGCCTGTATTAAGGTTTGTGTACCCAAAGGTGCAGCATGTAATTTTGGGTAAACAAAAGAGCTTTCTTATAACAAACATTTTTCTTCTTAAATAATCATACATGTGTTTGAAGAGTTGACCAAGGATGTCAAAGGACTAAACCTTAAAAGACGGCTTCCTAAAGATGTTGTGAAATCAGACACTGTTCAGGAGTTTTCTTGTAGTATTTAAACTTTTTCTTTTGAAAAAAAGACTTTACCACTTTGCTATGTAAAAAAATGAATACACAGAAATACTGTACATCTTCTAATAATCAACTCCTACATACCTTCTGCAGTCAGAGTTACAGCAGGTATACTTTCTGTTTCTTGTTTGTTGGGTATTGCGTTTATGCTGTTGTCAGATGTTAAGTCTCAGTTGGATCATGTTGCAAAACAAAAAGACTCCTGCCTGGTAACGCACATAATCTGTCCAGGCTGACGAGTAAGTACAAATACAAGAACAAAAGCCGACACTATAAGACTCAGTTTTTTATGGTGTTGGCAAATGATTTGTATAACACTTTGGTTTACAGAACAAGTCAGGCATAAAGGAGCCAAAGTGATGCATGAAATGATGATGCTGGACTCAACAGTCCGACAAGATATTCATCAATGTCAAGAGTGGGTTTGTGTCAATCTGACAAACATCCCTAAATGCATCCTGAAACTATTGAGATCAAAACATGTGAGGTCACAGTTACCTTGACCTTATATCTCCTAAATTTTATCAGTGTTGAGTCAGAGCAAACATAACATCTGGGAAAAGTTTGAACAAAATCCTCTCAGATACTGTGTTCATGAGCAAAAGATGAACGTAAGACACAGTGACGTTGACCTTTGACCTATCACCTCCAAAATCTAATCAGTCCATCCTTAAGTCAGAGTGGACATTTGTGCAAAGTTTGAAAGTGCTTTTTGGCTTTCACAATTATGGCCAGCAAAGACAGATGGATGAAAAATGAAAAATGACGGGCAGGCACACGCACTTCTCGTGTATCGCTAAGAGAGCGCTGCCAGAAATTTTGGGCCCCATGAAAAGATACTGGATTTGGCTCGATCCCAAAGCAGCTCTGCACAGTTTCTCAAGCCAAGCATCTGTGAAGCAAAATCATAAATGAATAAAATGATCTATATGTTTTTGATGGACCACTTCTAATTATTACAGCCAAGTTTTTCTGTTTGAAACAACTTAACGTTAAACTGTGGGGGAACACTCTTAAACTTAAATTATAGAATAAATGGTGAATCAGACAATGTCCTGTGTGGACTTTCTGTCATTTTAAGTATTTTATATGTTTTAATTTGGTTGCATAATTAGTCCAAATGAATCTCTGCTCTTTTAACCCTGTAAAAGAATGAAAAATTGTGCAGATTATACATTTATCTTGATCTATAACATTTTTTTCTTAAGATCCCCAAATTTTGGTACAGAGTATAAACAAAACAAAAATCACTGAATACATTTTCAAAGGGCAGCTCTTTTTACATAATTCTCATTTCAAGGGAGTTAACTGTGCGAAAGATGCCTGGATATTACTTGTTTGCAATTAAAAATGAGAAAAGCCTGGTATTTTTTATGTGAACATACAAGAGAACTTTTAAGGCAAATAGTAAATAAACTGATATGTAAAAAAACAATAATAATAATAATAATAATAATAATAAAAAAGATGATATAACAATTCTGAGGGGTCCCTCTCAGTCACGGACGCTTAGAATCTTTCCTGATTTTCCCCCTTTGTGGCCCCCCATGTTTTTAAAATGTAAATCAAAAGGAAAATCAGTCAAGACGACAATAAGATCCCTCAGGATTATACAAATATAAATATATACCACCTAAAACAGACAATGGCAGGCAAAAGCATCAAATCACGAGTCCCACTTTTCAAACCTTTGTTAAAACAAAAACAAAGTTAAACTTCAAATTGTGATGTGAAATAATTAAGAAAACACAGAACCCCTCAGTTGAAATTTGTGTATAAAAGTTTATTTGTTTAAATTCAGATAATAATGGAATGAATAGATCTACACTGAATAGGGTAACAATGTCTCTAGGTCACTGGTTCCCAACCTGGGGTCTAAGACCCCAAAAGTAGACACGAAAGATCTCAGGGCCATGTCTGCTCTGAGACTGTCGAGAATGATTTCAAATAAAATCATGAAACAACACACTGGATAGTTATTTAAAGGTCTTTTGGTTACAAAAAGTGCATAGACACATGATTTTTGGATTTATTAATGGAGACAGAACAGATATTAAGTTTTGATGGTAAGGTGTCACTTTTCCTGCAGGTCTGGGAAACATAAGCTTTTCCTTAATAAAAGCTGGGAAAGCTTAAGAGAAAAAGGTTGGGAACCACTGGTCTAGGTGGCACTAAACGGGTACATAAAGATATTTCAGTATGTGTCTCTTTGTTAGGAATAGAAATTATTCAACATTTTTCATCTTTCTCCTCCTTATTTACAAAGTGTCATAGTTCAGTCCTTTCTGTACTTCTCTCCAGCTCCGGCTTTTCTCCATCACCAGAGTGTTGAACCATGCCTATGTGTATATCTTCTCTGTGAACGTATGACAGATATATACAGAGGCACAGACTTAACTGTATATGTAAGTGTACATCATCCAGTACAGTATATACAAATCATACACATACATATGTGATATAAACAGTGGAGGAGCGAGAGTCGAGTTCCCTTTAAATCAGATTGGGGCGTGGGGTTTTTTTCTTCGCTGGGCCATGCAGGGTGATGAAATATGAGCTTTTGCTGTGTTTTAATTCAAAAACACTCTCTACACTGATATTTCCATGATGGTGCAGCGTGCAAAGGTCCTCTGATAAAAATTGGCTCTCTGTGGTGGCGGCGTTGGCGGCATGATCCAGCGAGGAGGGACAGGTGGGGGGGAATCCCAGGGTGTGGGCGTGTGGGCGCGTGAGGGAGGGGGGCTGACGTCAGGATGATGCTGAGGGTGAGAGTACGGGTAGTGGTGTGGATACGGCCGTGGGTGATGATGCGGATTGGATTGGTGATGGGGATGAGGATGGGGATTGGGACTGCGTGGATGCGGGTGAGATCGAGGAAGATGGCGTGGAGCGGGAGCCGGAGCTGGAGCATGATGTCAGCAGAAGTACTCGTTAGGCTGTCCCTCTATCTTAGCTGTGGCCTCGGAGTCCAGGCTGGAGCGGGCGGACAGCAGCCTGTTGGACTCCTCTGGGTTCAGTCTGTTCAAATACTCACCCTCCAGGCCTTTGGCCTTGGTGCCGGGCGACAGAGTCTCAAAGGTCACATATGAGTCTTGAATGTCCTTGGACTTCTTTCCCCAGTACTTCTGTATGCGTCTCTTGAGCGCCCCGCAGCACACGATGACAGTGAGCGGGACAGCGATGATACAGGCCACTGTGATCACAATCACATTAATGAGCTTTTGGGTACCTGTGGCACTGGCTGCTTCATCTGTGGAGAAAATCACACACTGCTCCTTTTTGGGGATCAGCCCCCGCACACACACACATGCAATGTACTTGGTCCTTGGCACCAGCCCCTCGATGGTGACCCGGTTCTGCCCGGCCCCCACATTGATCTTCCTCATGTCCCTCTCTCCAAACACAGCGTACAGCACACTGAAAGCTGTCGTGTTTTTAGCTTTGGGGGCTCTCCAATTCAGAGAGATTGTATTGTCTGTGTCCCCTACCACCTTTACCGAGCGCACCACCCTGTCTGGGTCCTGCTGCAGTGATGAGGTGTTGGCTGCCAGGTTGCTTAGATTTGTCTTCTCTAGATCCAGCAGAGTGTCTGGGTTTGGAGAGGTGGCGGGCCCTGGGGTGGCTCTGTCAGCCAGGCTGTAAGGGTCAGGAGCGAGGTCAGCTGGAAGGCCTGGATCCAGGGATGAGGGGGAAGAGGTTGGGACGACATATCGTGCAACCAGTTTCTCCTGGTAGGCAGCTTTTCCCACCGGGTTTGGCTTCTTGGCTTTAGGTCTTTTGTCGCTGAGGGTTTGGTTTCCCTCTGGTTTGGGTAGGTTGGAGACAAGGAGAGAAATGACAGCCTCAGCGCTGCCTGCATAGTTTGTGGCTTTGCAGATGTATTTCCCTGAATCACGGTAGGACACAGCGGGGACGCTGAGGATGGACCAGGTGATTCCCTCCTTTGAGGTTTCCTGTTGGACTGTGGACACAGAAGAGAACAGAATTGTTATCATAGATGGAAAGAAAAAGTTAAAATCTGATGTGTCGTCTGTGGTATATCCTCTTTCATAAATGTGAATGTGACGCCAAGCAGGTGATTATACAATGTTGCATTGATTATCCTCAGGGTTGCATAACTCTTACAGCCACAGCTGTCAGTCAGACTTACAGCTTCACTATCTCTACTGGAAGCTTTCTGTTTAATTAACAGCAGCTCTACACTGCAGACAAAAGCGTCTTATCTCAGGCTAAACACAGAGACACACTCTGACATTCAAAGATCTGCTCTCCCACCTGTTCCATTCAGGGCTCTTCCATCTGCCCGGCGCCACGTCAGGTCTGGGATGGGAACCCCGATGGTCCCACACCTGAGCAACACATTGTTCCCCACAGCGCTGCGGACTCGCGCCACAGCTGTGTGGATGCGGGGAAGCTGACAGCGCCGCAGCTCAGCGTCGCTGAACAAGACTCCAGAAACACTCTCAGGAGCCGAACATCTCAGTCTGGTGTCAATGAATGCCACAGAGAGAGTGGGAGACTTCTGAAACTGCACCAGGTCATAGAGCCGACAGTCGCACACCCAGGGGTTGTCATGAAGACCTGAGGATGAGGGAACAAGTGAGGCTAGAAGAGGAAGACCACCGTCCAGCTGTGTGCAAAGTGATGGTGCAGCCTGCAGATGGCCGATGTGGATGTTAGGATGCTAATCCTGTAAGAGGATTAACTTTTAATTCATAAACTACATCATGACCATGACAATGGCAATGATGGTGATGATGGTGGTTATGATGATGAAGATGATGATGATGGTGGTGGTGATGATGGTGGAGTGGTCTGGTGATCAAGGTCAGGGTCCAGTCATTCCACTGGCACTGGCCTTCAGATGAATGTTTCTGAGTATGAAGATAAAATAAAAACAAGTGATGAGTAAAATCAACTTTGTATGATGTTTATTTTTACAAATGCAGAACAATGTCAGGATTTATCTGCTTATTTTTTTATGCTGTTGACGTAAAAAAAAAAAAAAAAACTGTTTACTTTTCTGCTGTTATAGGTCGATAAGGAGCTGAACAAAATAAGTATTTCCTTTATCTTACTTGTTTTTGAACATGTACTGTTTGGCTTAATTCTGCTCATACTATTGTTTAGCTTCACTTTTTTGTGGTTTTTGCTTATTATTTTGAATTTACACTAATAAATCTTTTTTATTTCATGGAGAAGTCCTGAAGGAACAATCTGCATGTAGTGCAAAAAATAAAATAAAAAAGTCTTTCTATTGAGGAATATGTGATAAGGGAAGACTTGTCTCCTGTTTGTCTATAACCAAGAAGAAAAAATACTTACTCCCCAATTAAACGCTGGCCATGTAGCATTTATTAATTGTTTTTTTTAAATATTTAATTGAAGTCAGATAGGCATCCATATGGATATTAACACTAGAAAACTAATATCATATGGAGTGTATTTTTCTGATTCAACGTAAAAGTCCCATTACCATAAATCTTATTCTAATATATATCTTTATGATACAAAAAGCCCCAAATTCCTTGCAAGTATTGTTCATACAGTTATTCAAAAAGGAGAATAAAAAGCAGTTCAATGTTTAGAACGGAGGTGCACCAGTGAGTTTAAACAGTACATCTAAATTGAAGACACAACAAATAATCTGCTTATTTTATTGGCAGATCAAGTTTGCTTTACAAGCAATCCAGGCCTTTTATATATATATATATATATATATATATATATATATATATATATATATATATATATATATATATATATATATATATATATATATATATATATATATATATCATGAAATAAAATGTCAAGACATGGATATGCCAGGTTAATGTTAATCAATAGGAGTGATGACATATTTAGAGGTAATATTAGATCTTGCTCAAATTGGTTTTTTTGCATTATGGAGTGCTCAAGGTCAAGGTAAACTTCATCATCCCCAAAGGACAATTTGTTTACAGCTCAACTATGTCAACAGCCAAACTGTCCCCGTTTTGATTGGCTATATGTCTAGCTTGATCATCTACTTGTACCGTTTTCTAAAGTGTAAAAATAATTTCATCTGAGGGATTTGTAGCATTAGATAAATCAATCAACAAACAAAGTCTCCATATGGACAGGAAACGTTCTATCAACCCATTTGGATATTGGTGTCAAATACTCTACTACAATGTCTCCAGGCCTCTTAAAAATTGACAGGGCATTAATTTTGCAATTATCACCTATATATCTCATTTAAAGCTGCACATAGTAAATGGTGTTTTGATTCTTAAGCGTTTTCTTAGGCTGGATTTTATATGTGTAAAACTGTCTGCAATGGCACATTAAGCAGTGTTTAACATGTTGTTTTGAACACTTCATATTACTGAAGTTGTAATTTGGGAACTGGAAGTGTAAGTAGGTTGATATTGGATATCAAACTCTATTCAGATATTATTTTATAGCTCTCATGCCCCTGCGCAAGTTGTGACATTGGCAATCAAGTATAGCGTTTGGACGTTTTACGAAGCCTCTGCTCATGAATGTTGTGCGTAAAATTGTTCTAACTTTCTTTTACGCACTATGTTACCTGTGTGTTAAGGTACAAAATGTACTGGTTATTGAAAAATCGAATTGAAGAGTTAGATGAAGTGAATTGGGATGTCAGGACGCGCACAGGCCCTTACCAAGTATCATTTTGGAGCTCTCGGGCCCCTGCGCAGGTTTTGCCGCCAGCCAGGTGGACAGCACCTCCGCCGGCAGCGTCAGCAGGCTGTTGCTGGACAGATCCAGATAGGTGAGGTTCTTGATATAAGTGGTGGCCTCCGCGGGCAGAGAGGTGAGCTGGTTGTTGTGCAAATCCAGAAGTCTGAGACTGGGCATATCCATGAGAGATTCCCAAGGAAAGGCGGTGAGGGCATTCCCGTCCAGACGCAGCTCTTCCAAGTTGTACAGCCCCCGGAAACCGTCCGGGCTCAAGGCGGACAGCGTGTTGAAAGACATCCACAGGAATTCCAGACTGGAGAGGTAGTTGAAGGCTTCACTTGGTATTCTCTGGATGGCCGTCTTCTCAATCCGCAGCTTGGACGTGTCGACAGGAAACCCGACAGGCACCAGAGAGATGTCGGGATCATTGCAGATCACGCTCCTAAAAACAGAAGATATACATTTGTTTACCTCTACAGTGACCCATCACAAATTACGCATTTAGAATATCCGCAAAAATGTTTATAAGCAAATGAGTTAGTTGTAAACTAGTACTGGAGTAAGAGTCAATGTTATTTTGAATTTTGAATGATTTAAAATGTGCAGTAAAATCAAAAGCAGTGTAATACTCTGGCTAATAATTCTCAAAAATGCTCATTTGCCAGTCTGTCCATGCAGGCATAAAGCGCGTAGATGGGGGTTGAAAGTGCCTTTGAGAGATTATCCTGCATTAAATAAAATTGGACCGACATGCACTCCCTGAATTATCTTTTATACACGTGTTCACCTCCATGCAAACATCTGTCCTGTTAAGAGGACGAGACCTGTCCGTCTACAAAGATGCGCCTCGCTCAAACATCACACATTAAGACGTGTTTTTGACTAATAATCATGATCATTTGGACTCTTCCTTACCTGGCTTTTGATCCATCACTCAGGTTGTGGTAGAAACAGCTGCACTGTGACGGACACGAGCTCACTGGAGAGAAGAGCTCACCTGTGGCCGCGCAGAGCCCCAGGAGCAGGACGAGGAACATTTTGGCCCACTTTTACGCATACGCAGCTCTGCCTACATGCGCCCAGTCTGCGCCCACTGAGGTCAAACGGACTTGCTTTTTTCTCTCATTTACAGCAATATCTTCCGCATTGCTTTGTCCCACCGCTTCGCTGTCCCATAGTGATCTGACTGCTATGAGTCCCGAGATAAAAAGGATAGACAAGGATTAGCGAAAGGACTGGCGTTCTTTTCATTTGGATGCGTATTGCATCCCGGAATCCGATAGGCTGCGCAGAGACGTCCCTATTTATTATCACAGAAAAACACTTCCGAAATGGTCATAATCCACTGTGATGTTTGGATTTTTTTTTCTGTCCCTCAAATGTAGCTTGTTCATTTGAGCCCTGCCGTGACTGTTAATCTGTAAGTGGACAGCGCTGTGTTTTACCACAAGGTGGCCCCTATATCATAGTCTGTGAGTGCTGTCTTGGGGCCACTCAGACAGATGTTCAGTTAATGTTTTCTTTATCTGCTGTTTCCACTTTTTCTGTCTTTTCTAAATTAAAAACATGGTCATACTGTAAGCATGAAGAAACATAAATACCTGCAAACAGACAACAGGCATTAAAGCTTGTGTTGAATGAAATTAAACAGAAAAATATAAAAGAAGAAAACATACAATTTTCCTGTTTGTGAAGCTTGGAGCTATGATAAAAAAAAAATACAAGACGCTGTTAACATCACACAGATGCTATTTGTTCTTAATAAAAGATATCAGAACAAGTCCATGGAAAATGATTATCCCTTAGGTTAACAATAAAACAGAGTTTACATATTTTAAATTACTAATAGGATAGGGGGCGTGATTGTATAAATCTGCTTTTTTACTACTCAAACCAATTATGAATATCTAATTTTATATAATATTTTTTAAGTGTCTGTTTTGTATGATCGTTTTGCTTCTTTTCTTTGTTACATGTTAAACACAAACATTCATCTTTATATGGTTCAATCATACAGTTGTTCAACACAATAATAAGGTTAATTTACAATGGCATTCCTGAAGTTAAACTATAATTATAAGATTTTAAACAGTTAAATAGGAGCTGGATTATAGAAAACTTTGAATTAAAATATGATCTAGTCCCAGGACCCTTTGAGGAGTTTTTGGTTAAAGGTGGTAAAAAGAAACAGCTAATTGGAACTGTATTGTTGAAGGAATAGTCTAAATTATACTCAATGGAAAAGTTTTATGACAAATGGAACAAAGACTTTCAATGTAATGATGCTAACACAAAATGGCAGGAATGTGTATATCTGACCGATAGCATTACTAGGAATGAAAACCTACATTTAATACAATATAAACTCATGACAAGAATATATTACACAAGAGATAAAATTCAAAGTTATTACCCCAACTCCTCTGATCAGTGTGTGAAGTGTGGATCTCCTGACTCCCTTATGCACTCATTCTGGACATGTGTTAAAGTGATGAAAGTGTGGAATGAGATTCAAGATTGGATGTCTGTTATATGTCAAAAACAAACTCACTTCTCAGCTGCACTCTGCATCTTCCAGAATGCTGAGGCATTTCAAAAACACTGGAAAAAGGCAGAGGCTCCTTGTTTATATACTTGGAAAGGATTGATGAAATATTACTTGACAATAGAAAGGACACTAGCTGATGACAACAATAAGGTAAAACAATTTAATGATGTATGGAAACAGATTCATGAAGCATTATGAAATATGAATTATTGAAACATTAAATCTTACAGTTATGGGGTGAGGGAAGAGGGTTGGTGGAGAATTCAGGACAGGGACCAATGTTAAGTGTTTGTGTGTATGAGGCGTACAGGCGTACAGGATGATTTTTGCTGGGTGGTGGGTGGTGATGGGGTGGTGAAGGGGGCAGGTATGAGACTGCATGAGTGGTATATGAAATTTAATGTTGTAATTGTTTACTGTGTGGGATTTGTGTTTCATGTTGTTCCAGCACCACCATGGAAGAATGTAGATTGTGATATATTATGTTATGCTATGTTATGTTGGTATGAAATGCTGTTGTGCTGTCCAGAAAAAGGTTATGTACCCTGTTGTGGAAACATGAAAATCAATAAAAAAGACATTATTAAAAAAAAAAAAATTTAAACAGTTAAAAAGTTGAAAATTTGACACATGAATGGCTTTTGTTCTCAAGAAAACACCCAACAGACTGCAAAGTGTATAAGATTCATATTCAATAGTTACCGGACTACATTCTCAGATGTTGACTTTTCCCTTTTTCCCTGTTTTCCTTTCTTGCACACGTCGCACTGCATGTGCAGACATCATGACATGGCCTTCAGTTACTTAGAGGTTTCAAATTAGAAAATTTCCCACATTGTCTTCCAATAGTATTACTAAAATGGATGAAATGCATTGTTCAAAAAAAAAGGCTCAATCACCAGAATAGGGTTTTGATTCTGCATAAATTAGTTTCTAACAGCCTTACATAGAACGCTTTGGTTTGTATCTATTTTCCTTCACTACACCCCTCTGTGCTGACAGGGGGCAGCTTATTCAAGACCTTATCCATCCAGTTTTGAGACTGCTTTATCCTTTCTGGGTTCACTGATAAGGATGGGGTTCATTCATTTTTACTGGCACTGATACCCTATTTGATACTTCTTATCAATCCAGGTCAATACCAATATCATTATCAATAATTTCTTCTTTTGATGGGTAGCTGAGACCACAAAACATTGACAGACTCTGCTCTGTCTACAAACTTTTGTTTTTAAAACAGACTTTAAACTTCTTTGATTCTGTTTTAACCCCTTAAAGCTTGTTGTATCTTATTTGATACATACTTTAATGATACCTCTATCTAATCAATATGATCAACAAATTACTAAAAACATCCGAATACAATCAGATAAATGATAAAAATGTCTTTGAGTGGATTATCAGTTGCCAAAATCACCTAGTGTATCAAATGAAATACAAAAAATATATATGTTACATTTTATGGAAATTTAGATTTTTTTGGATTTCAGTAGAAAGTGAAATAAACATTTCAGCTCCAAAAAATTTGAACTTTCTGGCTATAATTTGTGTTTTCAGGCTTTAAAAGGTTAAAAATGGTATTTCAACATGGAAAGTGTACGTGACTCTAAATATTTTTTCAGCCAGCCACAAGTGGATATTTAAGGATCAGCAGTTTTTGGCACTCTCTCACTGGTTTCATTTTTCAGTTCTGAAAGCTGCTGTAGACCCACTCCTTGCTGTAGAGGAAAGAAGAATAAAGATGAATTTTCTCTTCTGCCTTACTTTGACCACCAACTTGCATCATGCCTTATTCTCTAAATCCACTGACTGATTTACAGCATACATACTAAAACAAATACATCTAAAGGAAGCTGGGAAACCCCTGATCAGAATGTATATACATCAGTCTGAATTATGGAGACTCAGAGTTGTATTTGGTTTTGCTCCAGTAGTATATTCAGGGATCATCCTGCAAGTGAAAATATCCTGAAGATCTTGTTTTAAAGTTTAGGTAAATCCACCATGAGTGAGCTGCATGGCATTGTTCTCATCACACTGGAAGTTCACTGAGGAAGTTCAGTGTAACACTTGGCTGGCACTACAAAGGCAGCTGACGCTGGCACACTCGGGTGTCGAAACACAGAGGCTGGCGTGACCTCGGATTTGACGCGGCAGGAAGGAAACCACTCTATGTCTGACCCACATTTAATAACAGAGCACAACAAACACTGTAAGGACATTTTGATAAGTAATAGATGACAGATTGATCAAAAATGAAAATAAATCCAGATGGGATCCTTTGACTTTGTGAAAGCATCTGTACAACTGCATTATTGTTTTTTTAATTGTCTGTAATCATGACTTATTTACTCATCAACCCTCTTAAACTCTGTGCTGCTTAATCCCTTTAGATTCACTGGACTTATAAACTAGAGTTTATGTGACACTTGTATGTTACATGTTCATGTATCCTGAAACAAAGTACAGTATGAGTGTTGTGTGAAAATAGAAATGAAAGTTTGGACTGAAGCTGAAATATCTGCAACAATCTGTGAGAAGTGTTAATTCTCATGCACTGTCTGTTTCTGGTCAACTCTGTAGTGTTAAAATCTTCTGGAGTCACAGGTTCTTGGTTTAAGTTGGTGCAGGTCTTTAACAAGGCTCTAACGTGTTGAGCAATCACGCTCCCTCGTGTTTTAAAACTTAAAACATTCCAAGTAGTTAATCTCATTTACTACGGGTAGTACAGCCTTCCTTTTACATTGTATGACTGTTGTACACATGGTGGATTTCATTTGAGGTGCCATGTCATTCTTAGTGTGCAAAATAACATGTATTTACTTAAGTATTATCAGGATTTATTGGGTCTGGAAGTGAGTGTTAGTAGTAGTACTGGGGTTTAAATAAAGCAAGGTACAGTATGTGAAGTCGAACTTTAGACGCGTACTGCACAAATACCTGCAGCTAAAAAAAGGCCTCAAATACTAATCATGGAAACAACAGGACATGCATACACACATTTTATTTGACTCCATTTTCCTCTGATTGTTTGTAAATGTTGGTTATTTTTGAGGTTTTAAACTTAGTTCATTTTTGTGGTATAACACTGAATGTTTTCTTGGTCGGAGTAAATTAATTTGTTTTCAAAGATCTTGAAAAATAACTCAATATCAAGGAAAAACCAAAGCCTACATAAAATACTGGACAGAGCCAGAGTTGAGGGGTTTTCAAGAGTCCTAAATCACAGGTATAGCATGTTATTTTCTGCTATAAAAATTTGCACTTTAACATAGAACGTGTGTGTAAATTCTAATGCTTTTGGAGCCAACCCCAAATAGACACAATAGGAACTGCAGTTTTTTGCTTATCCAAACTAGCTTCATTTTTCAACAACAGTGGGTGGCATCTGGGAAAACCAGTGTTAATATCCTGAGATAGCAAGATAAATAAGTCTAGATCTCAGGAAAACAACCAAAATGTAAACCTTAAGGGACAGCTGTGTAAAATACAGTAGATATATGGATTTATGTCCACTTCGGACTGCTGTACTAACTCAACATAAGAAGGAAATAAATCTGTCAAGTATTTTTGGAGATTTTAGGTTGTTTTAAAACAATCTCAAAGACGGGAAACTGAAACAGTAGAGCTAATGCCAAGCAGTTTTTTTTTTTTTTTTAATTAACATCGACAGGTTTAAAGTAATTCACAGATCTGACTGATGAATAAGCCTATGGCAGTAAATGTCATTTCATTAAATACAAGCAAGAAAAGAAAAAAATAAAGAGAAAAACATTACAGGAATGCACAGACATAGTCATGACACATGGCATTTTAGATGATACATCTACTGTTTCCACGCCAGACCACAAAGCCCTGCAGATACCGTTTGTAAACTATCAGGTCCCAAGTAAGCTATGAAAGGACTCCATACTTCATAAAACTGAAAAGGTTCCTCTCTTAAATAAAAGCTGAGCGCTTCTAATGGCATGAACACTAGCACACTACTTACCCACTGAGTGATGCTAGGAGATTCCTCTGACACCCACTTCAATAAAACATATCTTATAGCAAAGAAAGGAAAGATTTTCAGGAGTTTTAGTGACTTTGGAGGAATATTTGGAAGATTATGTACACCAAGAATGCATGATATGGGGGAAATGTTTACTGTCTGACCAAAAACATCATTGAGTTCTTTAAGAACAGCATTCTGCCAAGCAGTTTAATGCCTCCAGTAATGTATACTATTGCTTGTACAGCAAAAGTAAAGTTATGGACCAAGATGAAATGAGGTAGTTTCTGGGGTATTCTGATTTGTAGTAATCTAATAAGAAGA
This sequence comes from Cetoscarus ocellatus, assembly GCA_037902135.1. Lineage (NCBI taxonomy): Eukaryota > Metazoa > Chordata > Actinopteri > Labriformes > Labridae > Cetoscarus > Cetoscarus ocellatus. The sequence continues at coordinate 1,192,462 of JBAMNC010000022.1, read as the reverse complement.
GGACGAGCATCAGATTGAATGCTTTTGACCTGTAAGATCCAAAATATTAACCTGACTCCCCAGGAGGACCATTCAAAATATTTCACTATTCCATCTGGGACTCATGGAAAGTGTTTGGGAATGGGCAAAAGCTTTCAAAAGCACATCCAGCAGGTGAGTGAATGATCACTCTGTCACTTGATAAAACAAACTCTCTGCAAAACCTGTCAGAAGTGGAGCAAAAATATCCTTTCTAATGAGAAGTTTGTTGTGTTGTTATTTGTTTGTCATTTAAAAACAAACTGAAACTAGAAAAGCACTCAGCGAGCGCAGACCTCCACCAAGCAGCTTCAGTCCACTTTGGCGAAAATGGTCCTATCTGGCAATGTTAAAGAATCCTTTAAACAATTCCTGTATCCGGATGGTGATTCAGATCAGCCCCAAAATCTAATCATTTCTTACTTATCCCATTCCACACATTTCCTGAAAATTTCATCCAAATCCATCCATAACTTTTCAAGTTATCTTAAACACAAACAGACAAACAGACTAACCAATGCCGGCAAAAACATAACCCTCTTTGGCGAAGGTAATAAGACAGCTACTGAAGCTGTTAGCATCTATGCTAATCTCTATACAAAGAATCACTTCAGTTGTTGTCTCGCTCGTAGCTCTCGCCTCTTCCTGCTCTAATGGACGCTGATTGGGCTGCGGCGCTTTGGGCAGCTCACAATCGCTGTAGATTGGAGTTTGGCAAGATGGATCTGACTAATTACAGACAACGAATCAGGCAGATCGAACTGCACTACAAGGTTATCAAACTATGCTAAGTTCACCTTTAACAAAGTCAGTTCAATACTAGTAGAAAAGGCTGAAAAGAAGTCTCCAGACATAGAATTAAGAAACAATAAATAAACATGAGGCTTCTTAGACTTGACTCTTCCCTCCTAACCTCTAAAATCTACTCAGTTCATCCTGGATTCAGAGTGGGTATTTGGGCAAATTCTGAGGAAAAAAAACCTCAAGCATTCTTGAGATATCATATTTACAAGCAAGGGATAAACATGAGGCTTCATGACCTTGACCTTTCAAGTCCAAAGTCTAACAAATCTAACCTTACCTCAGAGTGGACATAAAAAAAGTGTTTTAAAGATATTGTGTTCAAAGCAAGCAATAAGAATGAGCCAACATGACATTGACATTTGAGATCCAGAACCAAATAAATTTGTCTTTCATTCAGATTTGGCATTTGTGCAGTTTTAATAAGCTTTGTATTTGTGATATTATGTTCACAGCAAGGGTTGAATGTGAGTCTTCAAGACCTTGACTTTTGACCTCCAGAATCAACTTGGCTCATACTTGAGTCACAGAGAGCACAGGTTTGAGGAAAATCTTTCAGAGTTCTTGAGACATAACGTTTTCAAACAAGGGATGACCATGAGGCTCCATGACCTAGACCTCAAAAATGTAACCAGTTCATTCTTAAGTCAGAGAAGATGTTTCTGCAAAGAAGGCCTCAGCTGTTGTAAGTATGGAGGCATGAAAACAGCTTGTGAAAACTGCCTTTACTTCATGTCTCTGCTCATATTTGGGTAAACCAAATGCACTCGATTTCATCTTCAACATGATAAGACAGATAAAAAATGTGTCTCTCCCTCCATGTTTAAAATTAAATATGAGGATTTGTGCGACCAATCTGAATCAAGTTCTTCAGTGTGCTCAGGATTAATCATTTGTGTAAAAGGATGTCGGGTTCTTAACAGTAATACATACTAAAACAGAGTTATCCAGGCCTTTAGGCCATAAATACTTGATATACTCCACATATTTAAACTCATGTTTCTCAAGTTTTGCTCTGATCTTATAATCCTGTGATTGAGACAGACTTGAGCCACACAATGTCCGGCCTGTGTCCCCTCAAACCCTTTGGCATGAAAAGCTGCAATTGATGTTGCAACTGCATGAAACATGACAAATCCATTGTGTGCTTAGCATGATGGCTGGATTTGATGTCATTAACACACATGGCGGTCGGCTCAAGTGGAGCACAGGAACACAGGCTTTTATTGTACGCCACATGTTGGCCTCCATGGCACATGAAGGTCCAGACTGAACTGAGCTTTTATTGACTCCTGTTGTGTCTGCCTCCACTATAAAGCAATTTTGTCCTTCCATTTTTGGCAGATGAGGCAGTGGGTTTAACCTCAGGAGGTCAGTGTGTCTGTTTGTAAAAGTTGGATTTCATGGGATATAGAAACAAAACAAAAGCTGGTGTATTTGCTTTGGAGCAAATGGTTGAAAAAAAGAGATTGTCTCAAGGGACCAATAAAAGAACATAAGCAATAAAAGCATCAACATGGATCCTCTGTCATGCGAGGACAATCAGTTTGTTTGATCAACTAGTGAATGAGTGGTATTGTTCGAATTAATTCAGTTTGGTACATCAGATTTTAAAAGAAACTGAAGTAGATAAATAAATATGTCAGAGTATTTGCAAATAATAGACAGTTCATGATGATGCTCCAACAGAAGCCCAGATCAGACATAAATCCCATCCATATTACTCTGTGAACACATCAAACTGACACTTTTTAGACGTTTTAACTTTAATTTTGAGGTGTGATCCAGGACAAGGTGATGCCTCCTCTGTGCCGTCTTCAGAGGTACTGACAGAGGAGCTACAGAGGCAAGAACAGCATCAGATCAAAATATTTTTAACTATCTCAATTATTTTTTATGTAAAGCTGGTCTAATTTCTTAAGTAGGCAAAACTGAAAACAACTGCTCTGAGGTCAGGCACAGTCTCTGCATTAAAACTGCAATTTGTGGGGTGTAGGTTTAGCACAGTGGTAAGCTATGGGATTCTCATGGGGTTCCTGATATTCTTTATTTTCCTAATTATGAAGTGTTTTTCGCATAACTTAGAACCATGAGTTAGACCCAAAATTAAAAAATCCAGTACAGACAGTCACCTTGAAATTTTGCATTTTTCTTAGATTTTTAATTTTTACAGTGTATGATTGTCTCAAAGCAAGTTAATAACAGAGATTCAATGCAAGCTTTTGTTGAGAAGCATGGCAAAAATAGCTATTAAATAAATGAACCCTGTTTTCAAGTGATAATCAGTCAATTTTGGCTGTTTTCTTGAGACTTTGGCTTCATTAGTCATTAATCAGGATAAGATAATATAAACCCATTTTGTGTTTGGAAACAGCGTGACATATTTTAGTTGGCTGGGCTTAACTAAGCAAACCAGCCCTCCAGACACATTGGCCAATGTTGACTAAGGTTTTTTTTTTTTAAGATACAGGCTCAAGTGGCTTAATTTCAGGATAAAGCAAAAGGAGCTTACAGAGTTTAATAGCTACGTTAATTTCAACACTACACGGCAACTATCACAGTTTTGACTGTCTTATTTAAAAAATACATTTGAGTTTGATAACAACTCTACACTGTAACTTCTAAAAATTATTTAATTTAGAGTTTTAAATTTTAATCAAAAATGATATTTTTCTCCATTTTAGCTTTTGTTTCGGCTCAGTGTTTCTTCCCGTTTCATCTTTGTTTTATCTTGCATGTTTTTATCTTTTGTGGTTTTATTGATGATTTAATAACCGTTTTTCTTCTGATGCATTTTTCCCCTTTGTCATTGTGATCTGATGTGTGAAGGACTTTGAATTACATGGTTTTTGAAAGCTGCTATTCAAATAACCTCTCCTTGCCTTGCTTTGGTAATAATTCGTGTTTGCCTCTGTTTTGCTTTGCTTTGCTTTCAGAGCTAATGCCATGTAGACAGCTGCAGATAAAAGAGAGATATCCCTGTAGATTTACTCAATGCCACAAAAATGTTTATCAAAGCACAACATTTTAACCAGAGGTCTTTTTCGGGTGACAGTTTTGTGAACAACAGGACTTACACTAATAAACATATATTTTGGACACTAATAGGCTGAAGAGCGCTATGATGGCAGGTGTGGTCAAATATTCAGAAACACTCCTGCGTATGAAGAAAAAAAATCCTGACACATTTAAATAAAATTACATAAATACAGCTCAAAGAGAAAGTTGGGGCATAAATGTGCCAAGTAAAGACACCCAGCAAAAACATTTAAGTACATCTCTAAATGCCATAGGTGTGGTAGAATACTGAAACTTGTAATGAACACGTAAGTAAAAAAGACACTTAGAGGGGTAGATAATAAAAATCCTTAGTTTCCTCAGGGTTACAGACTTTAAACATGCGAACATATCTTTACTATAGAGTCGTGCAGGGATGACATATTCTTGAAAGACAGCCAGGAAGTTCTCACTGAAATGTACATGCTTTGTTCACCACGAAAATCTTCACAAACAACCCTAACTTTCATGAGATATTGGGCTAAAATGTAATTGGCAACAGTAAAATGCTACTATTAAGCTGTTATGGAACTGCAACATGGTGGTTTGACTTACAAAGAGCTACAACACTTCTATAAAGTATCCATGTTGTAACTTCTTGTTTAAGAATTTCCTCTAAATCAAATACTTTGATCAAGTTGCTGCCTATGGCTGTGGCTATGGTGTGTGTATTATTGTTGATTAGAAAATGATCAAAAATGTTCCTTAGCAATCATCCTTTAAAAAACACATTTAAGCTTTGAAATTCAAAAGTGGGGAAACAGCACATGCATTTTGTGCTGCAACATGAAACTTAAAATCTTATATGCATTTGCTCACCACAGACTGTGTTTCAGGCATTTATCCACAAAGTTAAACTAAATTCCACAGACTTTCAGCTGTGGGAAGAGTAAGTGCTACAGTGCTAACTCACTCCCGTGTTTTTGGACTCATTCCTGCAACGCTCTGTACAGGCATGTATCAGAGCAGGTACATAACAGCAGCTGAGCTACTTCCATTATAGGTTCAGTTGACAGGATCAGTAGGAGTCACATGACAAAAGAAACAGATTTATATTCAAACTGGATACACTTACTGCCTAATTGTAATAATACCAAGGCAGACACAAAGCCAAAAGCCTGTCTTAAAACCACATCTGATTCAAAAGTCATGTCTTGTTAGTCAAATTGTCTAACAGTCATTCTTAACTTAAGCACAGACAAGTGTCAAAGTTTTTTTGACTTTGAAAATTCAATAAAAATATACCAGAGCATAACATTGACAGGCAAGCTTTTCAAAAATGCCTGTTTTACCAGCTGTAGTATTTATGACTGATTGTTATTACAAAAATATAAGATTTTTTTAATTACATTACTGAAATATCAATGTTTTATGCTTGATTGAGATCTTTAGACCAGGTAGTGAATAAAAACCCTCTCCTTTTGCAGTAAGAGGGGGTGTTAATCACCTGTCAAGGGTTTTACGCGTCCACTGCCAATGTGTCTCAGGAGAGAACCTGGGTGACTGGTTTCCCTGAAATGCACTGCCAACAGATTACACTGGCCCAGGGTCTTAGTGCATCTTCTGTGCTCTAAAATCCTGGTCTATGATCGAGGAGTAAAAAGCTCTTTCTAGAGGAACAAATTGATGGATTTTGTTTTCCTGTAATCTTGAGAGCATATTGATGTAAGTCACTGTCTCGAGATCCTGAGGTACTGACCTCTTATAAATAGGTCACAGTGTATAGAAATCAGCAAAACTCTGAGAAAGTTAAATAACCATGCTTTGTTTCGCTACAATCTGACTGTATCTACAACTTATTCTGTTTATTTCAAACAAATGCAGCTAATCTAATGTACTTTGGTAATTCTGAAAGCAAACTGATTGCTCAGTCAAAATGGTTATTGTCACAGTGTTGAGGATTTATGATAGTGCTTTGACGGAATTAACATTTATCATCAATATTTATCGTTCCCTTTTGTGAATGATAGAAAAAGTTTAAAAAAAAAATTAACCAAGAAAATGGGATGTAATTAAATGTACCTCCCCTAAGAGCCTCTGTAGCATGTGAATAACAGCAGAGGCCACATGTCTCTACTCTACGTCTCTTACTGACATGTTTATTTGTGTCTGTAGCCTCTGGATGTGACATCAATCAAACAAGCTTACAAGGCTTAGGGCAAAACACATAAAAGTCTAACAATCAGTGGTGTGTTTTATGGTTAGTAAACGAGAGGGCTGCGTTCTTCAGAGTTTGTAGTGTTTTGTGAATGGCATAAGGCTGGGGAATTTAACATGCTCTTGATTTCTTAATTTATTCTCCAGTGAAACAAAGGGTGTGAAAATGCCAGAACAGAAACAGTTTGTGTTGATTAAAGGAAGACATAGCAGCCTAAAGCTCAGCAAAAAGAGAAGTTTTGGTAAGAACAACTTAATATACCTATTGGCTTCAGGATAACTATGAGGAAAATTTATTGTTGTTTTGTTTCACTAAAGTGTATATATATTACCATTAAAAATCCAACCATTATGAGACCTGTTTAATGCCATAGTAACAAAAATAAACATGCTATACACCCAATACTGGGTTATTTTTTGTACTGAATGAAAATGTACCCGTACCACTTTTTTCCAGACCAAGTGCAACTAAAAGTTCTATATTAGGGTTTGTACTTACTGACACTAAGTACAAAAATAAAATGTTGTTTTACTTAGTTCAAAAGTAGCTTTGTCTTATCAGATGTTCTCCAGTCTTGACAGATTATCAGTGCATAGTTTTCTGTCTGCTCCACTTTTGTTATCCTCTTAATTAAATGAAATATGACCAAACTGTCTCCAACTTTGACGAATCCTCAGATAATGAGAGGCTAATGCTACGCTATGATGTAATCAAGTCCACTCCTGGTTCCCAAACTGGTTAAAAAGCCCCCAGTGGCTGCATGACTTTTTTCAGCTCTGAGGTTATCGAGATTGAGTTTATATATCTAACTAAAACAATGTTAACAGACTAATTGAGCATTTAATATTTTTTGTGAAAGCCCATTCTGTTTGGATTTTATCAGTGGAAACACCAAATCCTTATGTTAATTTTGGACAGCATTTCATCACTTTTTCCATGTGGGTCCTAGGAGGCTCTGTTTAGAAACAGTAAAGGGTCTTCCATGGCAAAAGTCTGGGACTCACTGGAGTTCAGTATCTGCATTGTTTTGTAAGCACAAGCTCCTAGACTTGGTTTCGACTCCTACATGATAACTTTATATAAGCCAGTTCCATCCACTTATTCAAATGTTGGCAAATTGTTTGTGTAGTTTATATCATGCTCTCTCTCTCTCTCTTTTTTTGATCACATATATGACTGAAGATGTTCCTGCACTTTTTGATACCACTGATCAGGGCCGCATGATTATTCAGTGATTGATTTAATCGCAAATGTGGCCTACCACAATCAAAGTGACATGACTGACTGCAATCAGTGATGCTCAAAATGTCTGCTCTGCTCAGAGGAAACTCTATGTAGATACAGATTGATAATAATGTAAGAATTCAGCTCTCTATTTAAGATACTATATCACATGCATGCCACCGTCTGTATATATTCTCTCATAATAATGGTGGCTAATAAGACTCCAATCTACTCTGCTCTCTTCCCCTTCCACACAGATGTAGACCAAACAGTCTGCAGCACGTTGCCTACACGATGAGTTTGTCTGCTATGTTAGAGAAGTAAAAACATATAATTATCCTATCTTAGTGTTTGAAACTTCTATTCTAGTTACTGTTGTGGTATTAAACAATTTGTCAACATTGTTACGTTTTTTCTTAAATCACGACAACAATATCAATGAATCAGGAGTGGAAGATAACTCAAATGCTGTGTAAGTAAAAGTAGCACCATGTTTCTACTCAGGTAAGCAGGAAGAGTAGGTCATTTAAAATGTAGTTTAAGTGTTATGAGTACTCTTTTCTGTAAAAAGACAAAAGCTGAGGTGTGACAAGTCAATGTGTTTGTCTCAGTGTAATTGTATAGCACATATATGTTTGACTCAATTGATCGAATACAATCACAGAGTAGAAAATCCCTTTGATATCTGTTATATTAGATATTAGAGACCCGTATCACTGGATTAATACTTTGTACACTCTGAGCCATACAGTAGTCTAGAATACGACATCATTACAGAATACCAAATATGAATATAGAGCCTTTTTCACACATGCGAACCTGGGAATTTCCAAGAAATTTTCTGGGAAAATTCTTTTCTTGCTTTTTCATGCTTGTCCCTCACAGCAGGAAGTCTCACGGCAGCTTGTCCATCAGTCAATGGAGGGTCTGGGGAGGAAGAGAAAGTAAGGGGCCGGCAGGGTAATTGGGTTCACATATGCAGCCCACCCAGGTTAATTCAGTACAGAGTTTTTGTTTTCTTTTTCTGCAAGTGTGAATGGGATTTGAATCAGCAACTTGCCTAAAAAGGTCCCATGTCCTGCAAAAACATTGTTCTTTCCTTTTAATGTTTAAAGAAGGGACTTAGGGAACAGAAGAACGTGACACCTTTTGCTAAACTCTCAGTTCACAGAGAAATGTGCTATGACTCTTTCAAAAAACGACCCACAATCACACAATGTTTGGGCAGACAATGAACACAGAGCTCATTATCATAGCCTCCCCGCCTCTTCAGATTCAAGCATTTTTAAAGGGGAGGAAAAAAGAGCTTCATCTGATCCTCCACAGAGACCTTTTTTCATTTTTGTGATTCAACTTAAATCAAATCCTTGCTTAGTAGAAACCCAAAACATAATGTTTATGGTCAAACACACTAACCCAGCAGGTGAATGGACGATTGTTCTGTCAGTTACATTCATTATGTAGTAGGGGGTTCTGCTGCGGAGGTGTAAAGGACAGACCATGAGTCACTTTGTAAAACAACCTCTTCACAAAACATGTTGGAAATGGAGTGATAAAATCTTTCTATAGAGAAATTTGTAGTGCTGTTGTTTGTTTTTTATCAAATAAAAAATATGGTCCAGATCTGTTAAACTGCTACTGAAGCTGTTAGCATCTATGCTAACCTCTGTCCGAGTAGTCATTTCCTGCTGTCCTCTTGCTTGTAGCTCCTGCTTCTTCCTGCTTTAAAGGACTCTGATTGGGCTGTCCAGCTTTGGGCCAGTCACAGTCGTTGTAGACTGGAGTTTGGGAAGCCGATTACAGACATTAAATCAGGCTGGTCCAGCTGCACTGCAAGGTTAAAAACACACCACGTGACCTTTAATAGATAATAGATTACTGCAACTTTTTTTTCTTTACTTAATGTTATAAATAAACTCATAATTCCAAAATGTGACCAACCCTTACAGACTTTAGTTTTTGTGCGTTTGGCACATAATACTAAACCAATATCACTGATAATTATGACTCAAATATTGAGTCCTGTGATAGGAAAATTACTATCAGCTTTAAAGTCAAACCATTGGTATTGTGACAGACCTATTTGAGGGACAACTTTGATTGGTTTAGCATTTCATGCAATGTTTAGTTTTACGAAGGGCTCATACTACAGCGACATATGTAATTCAGTATAATAAATCCCTAAAACATTACTGTACTGATTATAAAAACTAGTTTGAAGAGTGAAGATACACAAAAATCTATCCTATAATCAGTTATTTTCCACCCCTGATACTAAATTGCTATTAATACTTTGATCATTGAAAAAATTTATATAGCTGTGTAGATCATGTATTACAATCAAAATATTTTGTAAAAAATTTAAATATTAGGTCCGTGTTGCCCAGCCCTACTTCCAGGATGCAGCAGCCCTGCACACACCTGTTGTGTCTCGTACAGCTCCAGCCTCTTGAAGCTGCCCGGGGCCGCATCATTAAACGCATCCCCTCCTCGTCGTCGTTTGACATCAGCAGCGGCTGCATCCTCACCGGGCGCGGACACACAAAGGCTTGTTGTGTAACTAATTGAGGGCTTTACTGTTGCGGTGGGCAAATACGCATTAAGAGCTGCGGTTTGTGTGGTTCGGTTCATTAAGGCATTCCTGCACGGATTGGGGCGACACAGAGAAGGGGGGCTTTACATAATGAAGTGCATGCTTTTCACGTGAAATGGCCCTTTAAAAAGCGGTCTCCCTTCACTGTCATTCAGGCACATCGTAAACGAGCAGAGGCGAGGAGTGAAAAGTCTGTGACAGCTGCACTTTGGGTCTCTTTTTTGATCTTCAGGATGGTTTCGTCGTACCCGTTACCGGAGGGCTTCTCCGAGTTTGATGTGTTCTCCCTGGGATCATGTCTGCTGGTGGAGGGTGAGTGCTTTTCTCTTTTTGTGCTGGAATTCAACCAAATCCTGATCCTGCTACGAGGGCTCTAACATCCACCTATGACAGGACCTGACTCCACCCGGTCACTGACACCAGGCTGTCATGTTAAACGAGGAAATGGCCCCATGTGTGGCTGTAAAATCGCAGAATTACCTTCATTTAAAGACTGTAAACAAACACCTTTATGGTTACATATCAGGGTGGCGCATTACGCGTCATTTTGCGCACTATTCCTCCCCGCGTAAACACGGCTTCTACTCTTGTTTATCTCTCCTCCATTCAAGGTCTGTTGGGTTTCTTTCTAAACATGGTGACAATCGTCGCCTTCCTCAAAGTGAGAGAGCTGAGGACCCCCAGCAATTTCCTCGTCTTCAGCTTAGCGATAGCTGACTGTGGCATCTCCATGAACGCCACCATCGCCGCTTTCTCCAGCTTTCTGAGGTAAGTGATGTCCCCGGGCAGCCCCCTTTTCATTAGAGGGCAAAGATTCAGATGTAATGAACGTTTGATATGGTTGATATGAGTGGTAATATCCGCCCTCGAGGGGAATCATCGACTCCAGAGCTGCAGCCTGAGAGCATGGGGGAGCGGTCAATACACTCATACAGCAGCCTGTGACATAATGTGAGCAGGATTTCAGCCTGTAATCAGGAGATGGAAGATGCTGCTCAAGGGATTATATGCACTCTTATTTTTATTATTCAGTCTTTAAATATACATGAGTGATTATGCATTCTATTAATTTGATCATTCGTGCTTTAAATATAGATTCTCAGGCAGGAATAAACACATTAATTGATTGCCTTTGCCAGTGCTTTCACTTTTTAGCACACTCTGTAAGAAATTCTCAGATTTTCTGCATGTTTTACATGATACTTATGAACGATTGTTTGAGATGCACTCTTACCTTCAAAATAAATCTTTCCTAAGACAGATGCTTAGGAGGGAAATAGATCTTAAAAAGTGCTAGCATAGGCTTTAGTAACAAAACATTGCAAACATAAATGTGCACAAATTTGCCTGCAGTTTTTGATTACTGAAAAGATGGAAAACGTAGAAACAGCATTTTGTTTTCTAAAATGAACTTGAGTGACAATTCACTTCATCAGTTGGAATATTCATGCTTTTAATATGGTCATAGGTCTAAACTAAGCAAAATGAGTGCTTTTCCTCCATATATTTCTCTAAAATAAAGATTATTTTTTAATACAATATGATAACACATTTTATAACACAACCTTATTTACATTACAAAGTGTTAACTTGTAAAAATAAATATTTTTTCTTACCATAGCTGCCTAAAAGAGAAATGAATCAATAAATGCAAGCATATGTCCCTCAAATAACAAAAAAACACTTCAAACAGTGTGGTGCAAATATTTGCTTGTACTATTTTAAAATGGAAAAGGAGTTTAAAGCTGCAGTAAAAGCATATATCCTTGCATTTACTTTGAGTGATCCTGCATTTTATTATTTCAGTCATTCACGCCCCAAATGTATATTCATGGGCTGAAATGCGCACGACAATGGCTCAAATCTTCACTATGTTTGCAAATGATCAGATTAAGCACATATTTAAACATTTTAAACATTGTCCTTAAGTTAAGATTGACAACATTTTGAATAATACAAGCTCTGATAATCAATGGCTGGGTTCATACGCCTGTTTCAAGGTCAAATTTGAGAACCTTAAAAATGCAATCTCAAGCTTCTCCAGCACCTTACAACACAGGCAAATCCTGCATTCATACTAATGCATACACAGTAAACTCAACAAGGCCATTTTACTGCCCTCTGAAATAAAAACAGTTATTATGCTATGAGAACCAAACCTGTGTTTTATGATTGCAGTGTAAAGATGTCCTATTTAAGGTCTGTCAATGAAAATAATTTGAAAACATTACCCATACAAAGAAAACAGTTTTCCATTCATTCTTTATGATAAATGAATGATATAACCCATCAAAAATGATGACTGATAGCTTGAGTTGAGTCAGTTACTATCTGAAGTTTATCTCAAGAGAAATCAGGTTTTCCTTAGAATTATTTAAGACATTTTTAGATTATTTTGAGTGAAATACCCTCCACCTTATTTAATTTATCTTCTCAGTAAACAAACTGCTCAGTCATGCAGCTATTTTCATCATTCGGGGCACAACATGAACATGAAAACATTTTACAGAATTCAAGCACTTTCAAGGATTTCAAGCACCTGTTCAGCCCCTGTAATGATAAGTACTTCTGAATGTAAGTATCCTTTAAAAAAAATACATCTAATTCTGCAAACATGTTAGTGCAGTTTAGTCAATGTGCAGGACTCAGTTTGCACTTTTCAATACTGAAAACAACAAGTTAATAGTAGTAGTTCTGAATGATCACAGGGGATTATGTATTCTGTTTATGTGATCATTCATGCTTTAAATAGAGATCCACAGGCTGAATTAAGCACATTCATTGATTGCTTTTCCACTGGTGTTGCTCAGTTTGACCTGCTTTATATTTGGCACATTTTTTAGAGACTGTTATTTCAATAGTTTCTTTATGGTATGATTGTCAAGTGTTTGGCATTTGATACTTTTCAATCAGTCTAAGATGATGCAAGGAAGGGGATCATCAAAATGTACCATTGCTTCAAACACTACATCTTTTTCTGAAGACATGGGCTAAGAAGAGAAATTAATCCATGAGAAACTGCAAACATAAGCAACCTCCCAAACCAAAACATTGCAAACATTTAGGTCAGTGTGCGGGAGATTGCTTGCAATTTTCGGTAATGGAGTGGAAGAAAATAGTATTTGGAGAGATGTTATTATAATGTTAAATATATGTATATGTGTATATGTATATATGTTAAATAAACAGGAATGATAATGCAGTCCATTAATGAGATCATCTATATTTTAAAAGCAGGCCCGTGGGCTGAAATAAACACAATGAGTGATTGATTTTCCAGCTTGTGTCAACATCCTTGGCCTGATTTATTTTTTGCCAATCCTATAGGGAACAGTTTTGGACTGTTTTCTTTATATCAAGGTAGTCAAAATATTAGGTACTTTTCAACATTCTGAGTGATTTTCATAGTTGGTTGTACAAAAAAATACCAAAGCTAAAAAAGCTAAATATATGTCATAAAACATGTTTGTTGAAAAGGAAGGAGTCCAATAGAAATTAAAAGCAAACTTTTGCACAATGTTTTTCCATAAATCCACCTGCCTACTTACTGCTATCACTGAGCTGAACAAAATATGGCTTCATTTTAAACAGATGTAGTTACTAATTTATTAAAATTCTAAATCTTGCACAATTCAACAAGTTATTAAGTTGGTGTATTTCTTGACAGTGTGCTGAAGTTTGTGTCCAATATTTAATGATTAAAAACTAAAGAATACCCCAAAATGGGTGTCTTGGACCTCCCGTTTCTTATCATACCCATTGATTCTCTCTAGTATCACACTGAAATTCAAATTCCTGGTATGATGACATTCTTACTTAATATATATTTGTTTATGCATGCTCCCCATTTGTGTCCCACCCCAGGTACTGGCCCTATGGCTCTGAAGGATGCCAGACTCACGGTTTCCAAGGCTTCGTCACAGCTCTCGCCAGCATCCACTTCATGGCTGCCATCGCCTGGGACAGATACCACCAGTACTGCACCAGTAAGTCAACCCCTGTCTTTGCATCTGTAGATAATGCATGCATACATCTGAATTGTTTCCTCAATAGTGGGTAACACAGAACTTTCAAGCAAACACTGACTCTGTGTTTGTTCCCGGTCTCAAGCTGGTCTTAAGACCTCCTGCTATTCTGCAGAGGTCAGCTTATCAACAAGTGGCCTGTTGTTTTTAAATTTGCTCTGCTGCAGACCGTTCTTATCACCAAATAGGAAAAATAACACAGCTGTTGTTAGAAGCAGATGAGCATCTGGTGTGAAAAGTGCAACCTGGGAGGCTCAGCTGCATGTTGAACACTGTTTTTTGCAGGGCACATCAGCCTCAAAGATATTCTTAGCCATTGTTTATATCAGCATCCAGTGGAGGAGTAGTGACTTAACACCTAACCATCAACTCTTGCCTTTATGAAAGAGACCTTGTGCTAGTAGCTGCAGTGTGAAGGGTCACAGGCTAATCAAAATCAGAGGGACAAGCATGCTTTCACTTTGTCAGGAGGTGCTAGAAATAGTGATAATGAATGTTTTTACCTCATACTCTTCAGGGACAAAGCTTCAGTGGAGCAGTGCCATCACTCTGTCCATCTTCATCTGGCTCTTCACCGCCTTCTGGTCTGCCATGCCTCTCATTGGCTGGGGAGAGTACGACTACGAGCCCCTCAGGACCTGCTGCACCCTGGACTACAGCAAGGGCGACAGGTACTGACTGAGCAACATGTGCTTCACAAAACAGTGCGGATGAAATCAATGCATTTACTGTGTCTTTTACCTTATTTATAATGAGATTTTTGACATCTCCTCTTCAGAAACTATGTGTCCTTCCTGATCCCCATGGCGATCTTCAACATGGCCATCCAACTGTTTGTTGTCATGTCCTCCTACCAGTCCATTGCAGCGAAATTCAAGAAGACAGGAAACCCCAGGGTAAGAAAAAAACACATTAACTCGACTTATTTTACATATTTTATAAATTATCAGTTTCTTCTGTTAATTCACAATGAAGCATATTGCATACACTTGTATTACAAGAGAAGATTTTAGGAAAAAACAGAAATAAGAGATGTAGTATAAATTAACATGACAGTAAACTGTTATCCAGAATTCAGCCTGTTTTTCAATATAACATAGACAGAACTGTAGTCAATTCAGAAAAACAGAGATAATTGTCCTAAATATTTTGCAAGTGAATGCAGCTAGCCATGATAATTTTGAAGGTCAGATATAATATAAAGACACTTTCAGGGTTTTTGTAAAAAAAAAAAAAATGTGTCCATGGTCAGACAGCTCATGCTTATTTGTTCCAAATAGCCTACTTTGGGCAGGGATGAAACAAAGGGGTTTATGAACATGCCAAAATCCCATATCAGGGACCAGTATGATCCTGCAAAGCAGCTGGATTTGCCCAATTTAATGTCTTTCATTAGCAGATCCATGTTGCAAAGCTTTGTGCTAAAAGTCAAAGAGGCAGTATCTAACTGTGGTTTAGCTGTGCTGAAAGCAGGAGGCTGGTCTAAATAGCCTGTAATAATTGTAACAGACAGAATTTTGTTTGTTCAAATATCTTGAAGATTTTCTTGAAAGGTTCCACCCTTCCCTATTCATGTCTACCATGGGATGTTTTCCAGATGGATGTGATATATATTTTCCATGAAAATGTGAAGCAGTGCATCTGGTGTGTCAGGTTACAGGCAGTATAAACTTGAGGAATAGGAATTTATTACAGTATGTGACTTTGAAGTTTTACAGCAGTAAAGGCACTGCTGACCTCTTGCTTTGTTATCCTAGAAGTGCTTCAGCTGGTTATGAATAGGAAAAGTTGTGTCAATATCTGCCTTTTGATGCTTCTTCATGACCTAAAAATGCAAACAAGCCTATCGACTGTATAGACTGACTACTTCTATGTAGTCATTTTTAACGCATGAAATAACTGCTGCAGGGTAGATGTCAAATGAGGTGATTACAGCCAGCTGCTGGAGCAGCCATGGCAACAGTTCACATTGGCTAAACTCTTTGAAAGAAGATGATAGTTTTTATCATTAAGAATATATTGGACATGAATAAGAGGAAACCAGCTGCAGGTCTAGAGAGGGTGCTGAAATCAAGATAGATCAGAGGTTCTTTTAGGAGCTTTTAAGGGGCCACATCATTAAAAAACACTTTTTGATCATTTTGCATATAAATGTGTTGACCTGCAAAATGAGAAATAAGCTAATCCAGCCTTTTGTTTTGAGGCCACCTGAATCTGAAAATGTGAATTTTGACATCCTGTTAAAATTGTGGGCTCAATGTGACACCGTAGTGAGTCATTATAATCATACCTCACCTTTAGATCTCCAACCACAGTCATGGAAGCACATTGGCATGCACTTGTTGGCACAGCTCAGGGTAAGAGTGGCTCATCTGTATTTCCAGAGACAGACACAAAAACAGAACACTGTGCGAAAGGCTGTTGAGTGCTAGTTTATAAAAGTCAAATCCCTCCCCTGCTGCTTGATGCAGCTTCTATATTGACCCAAGAAAGGCACTGATTTTTCATTTTGACCACAAGTGACAATGTTAAAATGTAAAAAGAGGAAATGATATGTCTCCTTTCTTTGGAGGAAAGGCTGTGTTTGCTTCAGTGCTCTAATCTAGAGTTTGATCACATGCATAGTTCAGAGGAATTTGGGAATTCCTCTGAAATGCAAAAGACTTGCAGCTCTAACTAACAGGATGATTTTCCCAGGAGGGACATCTTTTAAATTACGTCTTTCACAAAAAAGATCCAGCCTTTTTAATGTCAACCACTGCTATGAATGAGAGAAATTTCCTCTACACTGACATCTTTGTCAGCTTTTCCTAGAGTAACTTCCCCACGTGGTCTCTTTTCAGAAAAACAAAACAGACTCTGAATATGCAGCGTGCAACTTGTGACATATATAGGTCACTGCCACAGGGGGACAGCCAGCCAGCCCCTTTAGTTTGGATATCTGACAGTAGCCGCTCTTTGAAACAAACTGTATCTGTAAATGGAGTTCAATAGTTTTGGTCCTCGGGGGCAAATCAGGTTGGCTCACTCCATGTTGCATAAGCCCATTACTCACAGTCATCTGAGTTGGATGGAGACACTTTTCATTGCAAGCACAAAAGACTGCAGAGGAAAGACAGAGCTCTCCATCGGAATTACAGAAAATATGTAATTATGTAATGTCTGCCCAATATGTGGAGCACATGACATGCGTGTGCTATAAACACCTGCAGGGTTTAATTGTTCAGACATGTCTTATAGGCAGGAGGGGTGAGAAGCTGCGTCAAATGTTTCAGTCCTTGAATGCTTCTGAAATTAGCATGTTGGAGCAAGAATCCCTCCAGTATTTGTATTCACTACAAGCTCAAACTTTGTTTAGACCCACAAAACTTCATGTTAGACTTAAATGGAGACCCAAGTGATTCATGTAAAATAAGATATAGCATGTAACATGCTAAAATGCCAGAAATGTATGAAATATGCAGCTGTTTCAAAATTAAGAAGTGTACTTTCAAGTTGTACTAAATCTGAGCATCATGTGGCATCAATGAAATGTTCAGAAGAGCTAATTTTGAGTGAATAGGAAATTCTTGGACATTAGGTTTTTTAAACTGGCTCATCAGGGCAAGGCTCGCTCCAGCTGCAACATAAAATGTACAACAAAAGTCTTATCAAACAAATACAGCTTTATGTTACACCAAGATTATGAACTCTCATATTTTGCTTAATGAGTTTGGCAGATTTTGCACAAAATGTGTCAAAAAATATTGACTTTTAAAAAAATGCAACTTTTTAAACATGAAGTAGGCATTAGCAGGTTCTCATTACGGATATACTTTTTGTTTTTAAAATAGAAAGCTATAAGCAATCATTCAAAGGAAATTCAGATTTAGAGAGATGTATTGGGAAGTACATCTGTGTTTGTTAGCATGATGCTGTTATAGACTGGAAGGTGTTACAAATTTAGCATTGCCTCGTCCTAGTTGTAACACAGGGGATAAACCATTTCCTGTTATCATACCAAGTTAAATAGATTGTTCACCTGATTGTTAACTCAAAATGTTCTGTAAAATAACTGTTTCTAAATTAGGAGAAGCACTAGCTTACAAACATCTCTACGTGTTTTCTTATTTGATGGCAGTTAGCAAACAGTGAGGACGTGCTCTAGCTTCTGTCCAGCAGAAGAAGCTACTTCATCACAACCAGTTGCTTGTTTAACACATATGGTGTTAAAAAACAAAGCCAGTGCAGGAGTGCAAAAACTGTAGTTCCTCTAGGACAGACTTGAGCCTGACTGAAGAAACAGCAGAATACACTCCGTGTTAAGTGACAGTTTTTACAGTAGAAATAAACGCGTACACAGACCTTATTCAAAATCAGTTTGCCCATGTCTCTTTTGTCCTCACACTGGGAAAGTGTGGATTTCTCCATTTTGAGAGTATTAAGCATACAAGTCACCAGAATTCAGTGACATGGGCAGTGCGGTATTGCTGTGTCCAGAGCTTAAGCATCACCCTAGCTACACCTATTTGTCTGGGGCAGCAGCCCCTTCTGTAACACAACAGGTGCCATCACCCAAGCTTAGACTAGAGTTTTTTTTACAGTCTATGATTTCTACTTACTCATGTAGCCTCAGGAAAAAGTCAAAAACTGATAATGAATGAAACTGGACCATTTAGACCATGTGGAATAAACTTAGAGCTACTTAAGAAGTGCATACAGGATGAGAACTTAATATTTAGGGCTTAAATTTTACCGTGGGATTCCAACTAGTGGGAAGTGCAGCCATCTCGACAAAGAGTTATGGGTTTCATCCGTTAACAAGCATAATAAACGTCAATGCAAACTCCAGATAACCTGTACAGGAGTACTTCTATAATCCTGTCAGACGTGCATGTTCGTACCAACCTTTAAAAATACCTCAGATGTGAAAAAAGAAGGCCATCTTACAGCTAAGGGGTTAACTTTCTCTCTGTAGGTCTTAACTGTGACTAATAATGAGCTTACAGCAACCTGCTCCTTTATTTTTTTTCTGTTTGCTGGCTTGACAACGATGCTGTTTTCCTCTCAGTCATTATCCCGGGCGTGTGACTCGCCCCGGAGAAAAAAACCTCATGACACGAGGCTTTTTTCTTTTCTCCTTATGGTTGAGTGGTAACTTGCAGTCTTGTTCTGATCCTTTCCTCCTCTCTTCATTCCTTTCTATGTTTATCCCTCCTGCTCACTCTGCAGTTCAACCCCAACACTCCTCTGAAGACCATGCTGTTCTGCTGGGGCCCCTATGGGATCCTGGCTTTCTACGCCGCTGTGGAGAATGCCAACCTGGTCTCCCCCAAACTCAGGATGGTAAGCATGGCCAAGATGTGCACTAAAACATTCAGCCAAGTCAGGGACTTATATTCAAAACATTTTAATCCAGGTCATTAAAACCTCGCATTGTCAACTGTTAGATATGCAAAAATGTATGAGAAATATTCCAAATATAAAAATCTATTTGTCTCAAGAATATGAAGATTCATGAGACCAGCACATGTGCTGTGACTTTAAAAACACACTAATGCACCAAGTTTCTGTAAAATTTCATCATTTTTTTTCCACAAGAATACCTTAAATTTTTTATAGAAGCTTAAACTTGAGAGTTATATGAGGGTAAATCAAATATAATGTTAAATGAATAGACTGTGAACATAATTATATGAGAGGCACTTCAATTATGCTTTAGTGTTCATTGAAATTAGTACTGACATATTTAAATATCTAATTATGATATAAAAAAGCAAAGAAACCACCAGTATAAATAGTGATTTTTTGACAGAGTTACTTTTAACACCTTAGACTTTCAAAGGGGGGTAGTTTCCAGACAAATTGAGCAACATAAAAGCTACATAAAATTTATGAAAATATATTTTAGAGTGTATTGGGGATATTTCCCTTTATTTAGGTGTTTATTTTAGTCACAAGAGGAAAATGCAATGTTCCAGAATGGAGTTTTACTTCGGTTATAAAAACCAATGAAATTGGGATGAATAAGTGCTTTTAACCTAAAAAGGCAAACAACACTGTTAACGTACATATTGCTTTTTTTATTGTTACTATCAACACCCAAGACAGCCTGCATACTAGGCTGAAAACCAGCCTCTGTTTGCATTCCCACAACAAGAATTTTTGACTGTAGCGTTTAACTGTAACAGTAAAGCAGGTGAAGTTTTCTCTTTGACTACATTGGCAAAGAAGGGGGTGACAAAACAGCACAAATTGAAAGTTCATCTCAGGAGCTTTAAATATTTTCAGCATTAGTTTTACAACACTTTCATCAAATTCCAACAAGAAAAACCTAAAATATTTAAAAAGCCATAGACCTTTGGGAGACAATTTTAAATGAAAAGTTGAAGAAAATTAATAAGAAATATGTTTACATTGTTTATTTGTGTTATTTTTGTGGTTTTATTGTTCTTTAAAGTTATTATTTAAACTATTAATGCTCTTGTAAGAAGTAAATAAATAGCTTGAAATCAGACTGAAACTGATACTAATACCTTTTTATGACCTGAAAAGCAAATAATACCATAAAAAAGGGAACTGATAATTAATTTATCAATTTATTTATTTAATTTGTATATAATTTCTACATATTTACTGAGACTTTTGTGGTGGGATAGGTGTCAAATGTTTGGACAAACTGTTTTTGTTTAACATTTTTTAACAAAAACTCCTACAGGAGTATTTAACCTTTTGATATCTACCAAAATTTTAGGCATAACCTTCAAATAAACATTACTGAAAATTAAGAAATGACATAGTTTAGATCAGGTACAGCATTTAGCCCTTTGTAAAGTTGTCATTTACATAGTTGAAGCTCCTTTCAGAAGTCTGATAGATAGATTGAATCTTATATTATTAGCTTTCTATCACCGAAAACAAACAAGACCACCAGTAGAAAGATTGGTTGTACTGTGCAGTTACGATGAACACCTGAAACTGCTGTGGCCTGGAAGGTGTGAGAAAAAAAAATCAAACAGCTTATGGTGACATTTTCCCACAAAAGAAAAAATCCAAACACAGGAGCTTTCAAATATTCATCTTTAAAAGTAAAACAGCACTGGTTGAATCTCCATGATAGTTTTTCTTTAGGTTCAGGTGAAGTCTCCCTAGCCTCTAATGTGTCAGTTTGATAACATGTACATATTTACTCTGCTGTTTCTTCCCAAAAAAAGATGAAGATATGGTTGTATAAATTAATCAGCCTAACAACTGTATCATCCTAATGAGGACCTGTAGCCCTATGCTGAACACAGTGTTGCATCTCCTGTCCCCACAGATGGCTCCCATTCTGGCCAAGACCTCTCCCACCTTCAATGTCTTCCTCTACGCTTTGGGAAATGAGAACTACAGAGGAGGCATCTGGCAGTTCCTCACCGGAGAAAAGATTGATGTGCCTCAAATTGAGAACAAGTCCAAATAAACTAAGCATGCAATAATTACACATTCATTCTGTCCTGGTGGTTTCTCACAGGTACTTAGATGTTTTATTTTGTCTGTGAGTGAACGTGCATGTGGTGTGTTTTGAAAGGTTTTCCCTTGTTAACATCTGTCATGGATTTGTTGTCTGTTGTCACTGTGGTGGTTTTTTGTTGTGGGACCAAAAAATTCCACACTATTTCTTTTGGGAGTATCTGAGAGCAACAGTAGCTCACATTACCATGCTGTTATTAGATTAAACTTGGTTAATTTCTGTAAGAAACACAATATGTATGGCCTCAATTTGGGGTAGACAACTGGTGGCCTGGAGGCTAAATTCAGGCCCATGTCTTGCTTAACACAGCCCTCAAGTCAGTTTCAAATATCAACAAATATAAACATGAAGATAAAATGTGCTACAAAGGAATGAAAATACGCATATTTCCATAATGACCTCATTACTTGTGTATGTTTACTTATTTAAAAAAAAAAAAAGAAAATAGGGATATAGTTGGCTTTAATTGACCCTTTGCCCCACTCTCCTTTTGATTGGTCTTGCCACTTGGCTCCTT
This sequence comes from Cetoscarus ocellatus, assembly GCA_037902135.1. NCBI lineage: Eukaryota > Metazoa > Chordata > Actinopteri > Labriformes > Labridae > Cetoscarus > Cetoscarus ocellatus. The sequence continues at coordinate 1,170,577 of JBAMNC010000022.1, read as the reverse complement.
CCCACCTTCAACAACTGAAAATAACTCATTATTTAACTAACATCTATTTAAATTTAGCTGATCTGATTCATTTGCAAGCTTTGCCTTAGTAAGAGAACATAGACAAAGATGAGAAGTAACGTAAGCATAACTGAAAATCTCTAAAATATGCACATTAATAAAGCTCTTGTTTATAAAGAGAGAAAAAAATCTGATCTGCCATTCAAGACCAGCATAAACATTCAATTATAAGTTGATTTTGACACTAGTTAGCTAACTTGTCAGAATAGCAACAGCAACATCACATCATGTTCGAGGAGACTACCCAGGCAATATTTAAACCATAGTTAAGACACAAAAACTGGGTCAAAAAAGCAATTTTACAGTGATATGTGGAAAAGACTTGTCTCCAGCAAAAGTGTATCTAACAATAAGAAGCCCAGCAACAGTTGCTAAGAGAGGGGGCTCTCTGATTGTTGGGTCAGTGGGCCAATAATGTTTAATTATTGTGGTAAAACTTGTTTAGATGCATCATTGAAAGCATTTATGAAGAAAATTAGATTTTTAGGTAAAAAGAAAAAAAAAGTTAAAATAATGTTCATCAAACTTAATAGCTGTTAAAATTGGCTTAAATTCTCGGTCAGCTTATTAGATAAAGAATGACTATTTGTATTTAAGTGTAAAGTATAATTTGGGCATAATCAAATCTGATGATAGCTTTAGATTTGCTCTTTTCATTAGTTTGTAATTTTAAGCATCTAGAGCCTGTGTCCACAGATGGCATTTTTTCCTCTGGAAGCTCTCTCAACCTCAGATTCATAGCACATCTTATCACACTTTATGTACAATATTACAAGAGTTGACTTCCTGCTTTATCTGTAAAGAAGGTTAGGAGTAGTGTGCTTTATATTTTCTTTTAACAGCTGACATGTCACACAGAAAACACGAAGTCAAGTCCCTGATTACAGCAGAAACCTGGAAATTGTTCCCATAAAACACCAGTCTGTTCACTTTCTTCCTCTGTTTGATTTTGACTGGTCAGTGAGGGAGAAGTGATAATACCTGTTTTTAAACTGTGAGCAATTGGAGCGCCATAACAAAAAGCAGATGATACTGAGGGCATATTTTCAAGCCCAGGGTGCTGAGATTCTGGCTGCATTACACTGTATTGAATCAAAACAACCGCTGCCAGCACAAAAAAACAGCTGTGGACACAGGCACTAAACTGAGAGAAGCTACAATTTGTAATAATGAGGATAACATTAATGTTGTCCTCTCTGTGACCAAATTTAACCATCCCTGACTTGTATGATTGAGGAATGTATTGTATTAATTTGATTAGGTAGAGGGATGGGGAGGGACCTTGATGTTGAGAGTGACATTTTTAGAAAAGCCAACAGTAAGGTGATATCATTCATTATTAGTGAAGGACACCCAAATTTGTCAGCATGTGTGATACCAAACAAATTAAATCAAAACACTGTTTTCATTGCTTCATTCAGGGACCATTCACCAAATGTCAGAGCCAAATATGCTGAACCCTCTCTGCCTTCTCTGGACAGTGAACTGTCTAATATTGCTCTGAGAAACAAGGCAACTGAATCAGAATCACATGGGCCTTGACTTGTAAACATTATTTATGCTCTTTTCAACTTGAAAATAACAATTAAGGAATCATTCAAGCACTAACACCATTTCTTAACAATATAAACATTCACTAAAATTAAGTCTTGCTAGGACCCAAAAACAAACATAGCAAGTAAAATCAATCCATCATTTTGCTGTTAAATCTCAGACAGCAGCACTGCTTTCCTCACAGCCAAAACATCACACTACTCAATACATCAATAAAAGGCAGCAATCTGCAGGTCCAAAAATGTCTGTGTTTGTTCAAAAACAAAAAGCTTAAAAGTCCTGAAGGATTGAGGCCACAGATTTCCCCCATGGTCTGCAGACAGTTACGAAAAGTTTCTCCTGTATGTTAAGTGCCTGTCAGTAACATGTTAAAGTGTTTTCATGCACTCACGTCTGGTCATGATCTCTAAGGTCTCGAGTGAACTCTGTATCCAGAGTGAGAACTGCACTAATCCTCAAACAACAGCACCATTCATCAATACACAGCCCCCACCACAAGTAAGAGATTAGTCGCTGGTTGTAGATTAAGTGAACATGCTTCTCGCCTTCTTATTTGCATATAAACAAAGACAGAAGTGTGTTTGACATTTACACTGAAGCCAAGTGATTATTGGTATCTACTAAAGAGCATTAAAATTATATAGTTCAGGTTGAGAAGTAGTGGAAAGGGTTTGATAAATCACAGTTACTTCATTATCAGGGGGCAGTTGTTCCAGTTGCTCCAATAAACAATAAAGCCATTAATAATATATAAAATGGAATATAAACATGTGTACTTAAGTGTAGTATATGAAACAAGCAACAGGGAATCAAATTAAAGAAAATGAATTAATTGAAACGTTAAACATCTCTTACCATTTTCTTAAATAACCCACGTGATTTGTCTTTAGTGAGGGTCCTTCTAAAAGATTTAACTGTAGTGCTGCATCACTTTGGCAGTGTTTGTGTCCGACCACATTGATTGAGAGAATACAGAACACAGTGGTTATCATATAATCAATATTATCGAACTGTAGGTTTCAAAAACCAAATAGTTATTTTGTTATGATTTAATTTATTTTAAGTACATCACTGGTATATTGGAATTTCAAAAACATGTTGTGCACCTGATTAGAGTCTGACAGGAAAAAGGACAATACACTGTTTCTATTAAATAAATATCTCTAAGCATTAATGGACAAAGTTTCTGCAACATGTTGCATGCTCCCCATGTTACAATGTAAACTCTTAACACATACAGCCACATTGATCACCACATTTTTCATATTTAAGCATATTTAAGAGGAAAGGGTTCAACTGTTTTTAGAAATCCATTCAAATTTGTTATTGTGAGCATCTTGACTCCAGATGTTTGCAGCCACACGTTATATTTTATGGTATCATGGAGATTTTTGTATGATCATTGAATACTTCAAAAACCCTTGAATGTTGATTTTAATGTTGTTTTTTAATCTTTGGAAATGTTGTCTTATTTAATGTCAGTTTGTTTGTTGTTCATAATTGACAGAAAGTGATCCATCCACAGAGTGAATTATCTATTTATGAAGCCAATTTTAAATAAAGAAAAATGTAAACTATTGTGTTTTTGGACTTTTCTTAACCTTGCAGTACAGCTGGATCAGCCTGATATAATGTCTATAATCAGATGGATCCATCTTGCCAAGCTCCAATCTACAATGATTGTGAGCAGCCCAAAATGGGACGGCCCAATGAGCGTCCTTTAAAGCAGGAAGAGGGGGGAGCCACGAGTGAGACAACAGCAGGAAGTGGCTGCTTGTACAGAGATTAGCATTGATGCTAACAGCTTCAGTAGTAGTTTTATCAGATCTGGACCACATTTCTTTTTTAAACGAAAAACAAACAACACTACAAACTTCTCAACAATATTTTTGCTCCGATTCTAACATGTTTTTGGTGAGAGCTTGTTTTACGGAGTGGCAACTGTTTTGTCCTTGACAGGGCAGCAGTAGCGCCTGCCTACAATGTTATGTAAATTGCAAAACAGAAAAAAATTATCCCTGAATGATGAATATTTGAATCTGAGTTAAAAATTACATTGAAGTATTTATTTCCTCCTGTGATTTCAGTTCAATTTTTTAAAGGGGGTTTTCCAGATTCATTCTGTCTCTTAGCTAAATAACTTTTTTCTTCATGCACCTTTCAAATAAATCTATAGCTTACAATTGCAAAATGTTGCTCCCACATTATCATCCATTTCTGTTGATGATCAAAATTAATTGTCCTCTAGAGGCTCCATGTTTTGAACTTCTAAAAGGTCACAGTTTTGTGCAACCGAGTGTCCGGTTGCACAAAATAGGACAGTTTTTGAAGACGTCAAATGTCCTAAATTAAGTCTCTTTGTTTAAATGGTCAGCCATGGTTTTAGTCATATGTTTATATTAACATGTGAACATCAGTTATTATTTGGACGGTACAGCGCATATTAATGAACAATAACTGTGCAAGGCTGATTATGTAAATATTTCAGCTCGATGATTACATATGCAAAGATGAAATTCAGTATTTGCATTGTACTTGAGTTTGATAAATTTAAGAAATCCAAATGCATTATGGTTGAGTATTTATGGTACATGTTGTTTTACCATGTTTAAGAGAAGATCAGAGTTTTTTTTAACCAGTTTATGAGTGTTGTAACGGTTTACATACACCACAAGTTTAACCAGTGCGATGCTGATCATGCCCAGAGGTCACAACATACAGCAGAAGCCCCCAGTTGGTGTTACTAAGCCGATTAATTGACAACCGCCTGTCAACAGAGCCGGTTGTTGCATAATTATACATTAATGACACGTATGTTGCAAGGAAACCCAGGACTTATTATCAGCTTTATTTTCTTTGGTTCCATCTAATCCCTTCCTCATCAGAAAAAGAAAACGGATTATAATTTTAAAATGCCATGAACAGAAAAAAAAAAATTGAAAACAGATTGTTTCCAGTAGAATAAAGAAAGAATCTTCCACTATAACGTTCATAACATGGACATCAGGGTCCCCAGACGCTAAAGGACATATGGAGCTGTCAGCTGTCAGGAAGAATCGGTTTGACCTCACTTCCTAAGTTAACACAAACAGATGTTGATGGTTTTAAAGTACATTATGCAACAAACTATTAGAGAATAAATCTAACATAATATTTTTAATGCTTTCAAAACATAAAATGTATCTAATTTTGAAACTATCATAGTTGAAATAGTATTGCATATGTTGAAACATACTGTATGTGATGCTATATAATCCAGTACAATGCTACACAGTACAGTAAGACACAAATGATTTAATACAATAAATAATGTATAATGTAAAAAGATGAAATGTAATATCACGTTACACCATACAAAGTGAAACAACACTATGTAGTACAGCGTGACATGATGAAGTACTATGCAAAACATGATACATAATATGATACAGTAAGATATGATATAATATGATGTGATACAATTCAAAATACTAAATACTTGTGCTTGTACACAAGGAGAAGCATGTACTTTGCAGACCCTTACTCTTAATTATGGTACTTTATGCTACTGATAAGTTAAACAGCTTGCAACATAGCCTTCAGCTGCCACAGCATTGCCGCCTGTGTCAAACCCAGGCTCTGTACATACAAGCTCCAGGTAAAGCTACTGTTCTACCACAGGGCCTCTCCCAGGCCCTTCAAACCAACTATGTAGACTGATGGGTGGCATCTCCAGGACTTCACCTGGTGCTGCAGCACCATTAGTGTCCACTTGGGGTTAGTTACAGTAGCGCCGGTAGTCCATCATGTTAAATAGACCATATTGTGTTTTTTTTTTTTTTTTTTTGCTTTATATGCCCTTTCATCAGTTTAACATGTGTCCTTGGAGTGACAGAGCACTTCTAGGATGTGATAAACCTTAATGTCTTCTTGTGTTCAAGTCCTTCACACACAGAACTGCCTCCACAAAAGCAGCAGCACTTTGGGTTGTTTGCAGGGCAGGACTACTGTGCCAACAGTATATACAGTAGTTAATACTGTTGCCACAGAGCATTGCTTGACTTGCATGAATCAAATAGCTAAGTAGTTTACCAGCCTGTCAGCGACATGATGATTTTGTTCTGTGCTTTAAAACAAACAAAAAACAAACTTCATAGAAAATGTCCTTACATAATAGCGTCCATTGCTCACTTATTTGGTAATACTATGTAATCAATTAGAAGTGCAAATCCTGAACTAGGGGTAGAATGGATTTTGCCAGTAGTTCTGTCTAAGACTAGCACTTTGAAAAGCTTATGCATTAGCTAAAAGTATTACTGTAGAGTGATATAAACGCCATGTCCCTCTTCATAGAGTTTATTAGAATCAAAATGATCTGTCGTCACAGATGATGTCATCAGATTAATCATTTAAACCACCCTGACCAGAGATTTGACATCACATAACTACTGGATTATGTTATAGTTTGAATCCAAATTCCTGGCAGGAGACCACAGTGTGTGCTTTTTTTTCCATCCATCTGCTTGCCCTCTCTTACAATCAAACATATTCAGGTACTTAGAGTTCACTGAGGATTATGTCTGGTCAACCAGTGAAGTTTCATATGGGCTTTTTGAGCGGATTACTCAGCAACATGACCACGAGTGCAGGAGAAAGAGCGAGCTGAACAGAGTCAGAACTGTTCCAGAAAAAAACAAGAAATTAGGATATGAATCTGCATTCCACTGAGCAACGTGGGCGAAAAAACACAAACACAAGGATTAATGAGAAGAGCTGTTAGAAAAATATTGGTATATTAGCTCTGGCAGATAGTCCAGGTTCTTCTCCTGTTTTTACAGATTTCCACACCACCAGGCCTCTCTCTGGCCAGTCACAACAGTTTATCTAATACACAATCCTAGGGAGCTTGTGTAAAACTTTCAGATTTCTATAAACAACCAAGAATTTGCTTCTAAAATGACAAGTCTGAAACACTATTGATAAATATCACTTTAATATTTTTTTTTGCTTAATTCACCTGCAAGCTAGTGTTGGCTTTTAAGTAAAGTGATGCCAAAAAACACAGTTTCTGACTGAAATAAAATGGAGGCACATGCAACCATGACAAGCAGAATAATGCTGAATACAGTATCTGATGGCTGGATTTGTATTAGCCAGAGGTACTTTGACCTATGCAGGCAAAATAAAGAGGAAAACTCCTTTTCCTTATGGCCCTATATGAGAATTGGTTTACCAAAGTAAGGCCAATGCTAAGAAGCTCAAATTAAATTTGTAAGGTGATGCTGAGTTGGAACAAGGATTAAAAACCATTCAAGCATTTTCCATGGTAATAAGTAGATAACTTCATCACATAACACTTTAAGCAGCTTGAAGGGTGGCATTTTGATTTTCTGTGTCATTATTGTTCTTAAACTCTTTTTAAGCATTTTTGTTCTACTGCACTTAATGATTGTAAAATGGAAACAAATCATAATGCTTGCAGACAATGATTTCAACCTCCACTTTCAGGAATTGGAGAAATCAGCAAATGTAAAAGTGAAAATAATAGCAGTCCCTCGAGTGTCCACTTGAGTCTAAGGATGGGAACTGAAAACAATTACAGTTGAGGATCGATAACAACTCTCTCAAGTAACTGATTTCTTGAGTCTTTTTTGCTTAACAGTTCCCTCATCGACTCCTTCCACTTTTTTCTGCCTGCCTTAAAGATCAAGGACGTCGTGCTCACATCAGAGGTACTTAACAGAAATGAATACAGAGAAGACAAAGATGAATTCACTGCAGACAGGGGCCAGAAGAGTTCAAAATTGTGCCTTAATTGTCAACAAATAAGGCCCTTACTGCACAACGTTTAGTGGGTTAAAACAGTAGCAACTTGCAGAGGCATAAAATATTAAGAGAGTCCCTTGTGTGTGACAGTGTGCTGCTGGAAACCTGTGTAGACCAACTTATGCTCACACAGAATAACCACATGAATTGATAAGTGTTGACAGAGTGTATCTGTAAAAAATTGGCTTAATAAGCACAATCAATAAGAGCACTGGTATCAATAAAATCTTATCAATTCCCATCCCTACTTGAGGCTAGATCAAAAATTAAAAATCTTCATCAGAACCCATATGAAACATTTTTACAGCAGCAACAAACCTGTGAATAGCCCTGTATAGAAAAGCAGCCGTAGTCTGATTTGCTCTTGTCCTTACTGGTAAAATGGATAAAGGGATATATGGAAACTGCCATCTTTAGGCCTCAAAATGCCTAATCAAATCTTGTGAGACCATGTCAATGTTTATTCAGTGTATGCCTTTACATTGTCTGGCTGGACAGCATTCTCTTCAGCAAATGATGATTGCTTACTCATGCAAGCACTTGCAAATATAGAGTGCAGATGATGTCTTTCTATGGCAGTGTTAATTTTGTTGACTAATTATTTTCGTCATAGTTTTCGTCAACAACTGTTTTCCACCTGACGAAAACTAGACTAAAACTAAAAAAAAAAAAAAAAGAGTACATTGACAAAAACTATAACTAAATTAACTGACATTTTCATCAACAAATAAAAACTAGACTAAAATGTTTGACAGAGACTAAATCCAATCAGACCTAATTTCATCATGTAGAAAGTAGAGACAAGTTAGGAATCACAGCTATTTTGGTTGTGTGGAAAGGTTGGATGAGTGAAGAGGGACATCCAATCACAACTGCCTTAGCTTCATGGTGGTGGGATCCAAGTGAAAAACATGACCTAAGAAATTCAAGGAAACATAAAAAATGCCTTACACTTTACAGTTCATATTTTAGTCGATTAAATTTACAGTAGATGTAGTCAACTAAAATGTTGTGAAATTTCATCAACTAAAACTAGACTAAAATTAAAACAATTTAGATGACTAAATTATGACTAAAACTAAAAGATATTTTAGGCAGAAGACTAAAACTAAAACTACATTAAAAAGTGCTGTCAAAATTAACACTGTTCTATAGGAACTAAGGTCATTAATTTTGGTGCATTTGGTCAAAAGGCATTTGATGTTTATTTTACAATTTTAAAGCAGCAGTGATGCAAAGATGCACACACAGGAAAACCATAGCAGTCACTCCCTTTCAGTTTTTTTATTGTCATGCATTGATGGGTGCATCGAACAGTCACTTTTCCAACTTAGAGCACATAACTCAAACAAATCAACAACATTTTCTCCGACTCTTGAGCAAAATCAGACAATATTCCCAAAAAAATGCAGACTGAGCTAAAACCCTGCCAAGCACAGAAACAAAACAGTAAGTTGTTTGTCAACTGCCTCTGATTGACAATGATTTCCTCCATCAGTCATCTGTGAGTGTCAGATCTGAAGCCGCTTACATAACTCTGACCCTGTAAGGCTGCACACACACACAGACACACAAACACAAGCACATGCAAGGCTCTTGTCTGGACAATCAATGGTACTGCTGAATGCAGCTGCTCCTCCATCAGTCCATTGTGCTTATAAATCAAACCCTTCAACATAATGGTGGAGCAAATGCAAAGCAAACAACAGTGTGTTAAAGGTGCATTCCTAGAGCAACAATCAGTAACATGCAGCTGCAGTACAATATATGAGGGGGAAAACCATATTTGCTTTGAAGAAACTATTTTTACAGGATTAGTGTTTCGGTGTAATCTGGATTAAAGTGGAGCTGTGCGTCACTGCTCTTTAGAAATCGCTGTTTTAATTCATTAAACCGTTCACTTTGATCAGTATATACTGGACAATGTGAACATGTCACAGTACTCATGCCTGCATTCACACAGACATAGACATGGTGACAGAACAATTATGTTTGCTACTTTAACTGCTACAATCACAATGTTGAGATAATTTTGGATCATATGAACTTAACAATTGATCCCTTTGAGCGTTTAAAAAAAAAAAAAAAAAAGAAAATTCTGGTCTATTCGTCCTATAACCTGATGCTTTTCTTACTAAAATACACAACAAATAATCCCAAGAGGATGTCCACTTTTCTTGATTTTTTTGTCACCACGCTGACAGAAATGTTTTTGCACAATTTTCATTTTTCTCTTCAAAAATACAATCCTCCTTAGTTAACACTGGTTTCAGCTGCACTTTACATTCATTAAATAAGTGGATTTGGCACATGGGGCTGATGCTTTTAATCCATTCATTTTAACAGATTAACCAATTGATCAGTTTCTCTTATTTTCAAAGTAAGCTGAACATGTACAGAACTAACAAAGGATAATATTTAACTTTCGTCCTCTTTATTTCAGTCTAAAGTGAAAAGTTGAGTTGGCAAGCAGGACAATGAACCCAAGTGAAAAAGAAGTATACACTCCTTAAATAATAATATATGAGTTATTTTGGACTGGTATTTGGCATATAAAGATACGATAATGGTTCAAATGTTGGCATATTTTAGTGAAACAGTGGTTTATATATTCATAACTCATTTATTTCACTCTGACTTAAAGCAGAGCCAATCAGACATGATGCAATCTCAATAAATCAACTTTTATTGCTCTTTTGCAAAAATAAAGCCTTGATTAATGACACTCAAAGTATTCAAAGCATTCCTTGAGTAGTGAGAAACTAATAAAGTATAAATGAAAGATTTTTGAAGACAGTATTAAATCACAACTCATGTACCTGCATTAAGGTTGCTTTCACTTCTAAAATTTTTCTTTTAGTTGAAATGGACTCTGATTTATTTTTTGATAGTTCCTTTAATTTGGGATAATGTCAATGTTCAAACCAAAGTGACAAACTGTGGGCCACTTTAAGATGGGGTTCCTGGTGCAATAGAAGAGCACCACAGCTTGGATTAATGTAGGCGTGACTCCAATACACTCCAAATAAGAGCCATACAAGAGAAGTAAAAAATAAAATAAAATAAAATAATTGTTAATAATGGGCTGACTGGCTGAATATTTAAGAATTAACAATATAACTCTTATTAACAAGCTAACACAGGATGGATCAACAACATCAAATAAACTGTCAGATGTTGTCTTTGCTCGCATTGCCAGCATCTAGTTCTCCCTGTAGACTAACATCAACAAATCTGTGCTGAATGTGGTTACATATTACTCTAAATATAGATTCTAGTTTCACGATTTGAAACAAGCTAAATAAAAAAATTGCTTTAATGCACATAACACAGCCAAACTGTTTTTGCTGTGAGATGCCCTCCAAATTGCACTCATGTGTATTTTGGGTCATGGTTAATGTGCTCTTTTGCCCGTGGTTGGTTGCTTTTATTGGATGGGAGGAGCAACTGACCACAGCTACAGGCCCAACCAGAGATGGGTGGCTATGCTACATAAGATCTGACAGGCTTTGGTGCGGGTGATCAAGCTCAGCCTGGGAGCTCAGCAAACCAAATAGAAATCTCTGCAAGGTTGCAACATCAATCAAGTGAACCAAGTCAAAAATTTTAACATATGACAGCAACCTTCAAGTAGAAATGTACATTGATCACACTGTGTCAATCAAAGCTTTACGTTTTGGCAATGAAGTCCACCTTTGTCTATCTGAGATGGGAAAGCAGCTTTGTTTGATTTTTAATCTCTCCAACAAGTCCTCCAACCAACACAATAATGTATTGTTTGTTTCCTCTTTCCTTTTCCTTCTCTCTCATTGTCCTTACTCTGTCTTGTCAGCTAAATTCAAAGCCTGAAATATTGCTAAATCTGCAGCTTTTCACCTCTACCAAGTCCTGCTTCCTCTCCATCTTTCCTGTTTACATTCCTTTGGCCTTTTCACTCTCCTATCTCATTCGTATCTCACTCTCTTCCATTCTGTCTCTCCTCAGCTGACCCAAAAATCTGAGAAACAACAAAACATACTACACAAAGTTTTCAGTTGAGGGAAAACCCTCTCCTTGTCACAACATTTGCTCTTCCTTCTTTTATTGATTGGTCCTACCTCCAAACGTGTTGGGCCATCGTGGCACTGCTACATGAAGTCTTTGAAAGATTTCAGCAGGTTTTCCACCGCTGCAGACAAACACAGGAATGCAAAAAATTAGAACTTTGATTGTCAGACAGAGAGGAATTTGCCTAAACCCATTCAGAGTCAACAGTCTGCGCTGTTTTCTACCCTCAGCAGCAGACGTTCTCTTTAAGGTGGTTCAAGCCTGTTTGGTGGAGCTACATTTTGGACCTACTCCAGATTTAAGTTTAAGATAACATGAGATAAACATGACTGTGCCTTGGGAACCGTCATACATTTGGTTTTATTGTACCAGCCTAAATTTGTCAACGTTCCTCCCACTCTTACCTTTTAAAAGTCTACAGCTCTCAGTCATCACTGCCTGGCTAAACCACTGCCCAAAATAAACGATTAGTTCACCATCATTCTGGCCTCCTTATTGCCATCCTGTCCTGTAGGCCCTGACCCTAAAACTCACCCTGATGAGTGGATACAGTTAATATCCATTAACACAGCATGATGTCTTTAAATATCAACTCTAAATCCTGCACCTCTTTATATTAAATTATAGTGTATGTACCCCTATCCCACCAATGGAAAGAGTGACAGAACATTTTTGGGGGGCAGGAGTAAGGATGGCATGCTCTAAATAGTGTGTGACAGGACAGTAACCTTACTACAAGGGCCATGTACTATCATGGGCTAACCAAACTTAGGCCCTGTCCACATGAATACGAAAATGTTTTTGCTTTTAAACTTTTCTGTAAACTGCCCACATGAAAACACTGAAAACGCTGCAGGATATATGCCAGGCCTCTACGTGGTGCTGTAACACAGCCGCGACAGACATACACCAAAACCAGAGAAGAAGACATGAAGCAAGCACATAAAACATGTGCAATGTAAACAAACAAAACAAGATATGACAAAGACTCCAGTGACAACCTGTGATCCAAACTCACTAAACAAATTAGCACAGTAAGAGATTTATTTGGCAAATGTATTTTGCAGTTAACTTTTGTTTCACTCAAATCAACTTTATTTATATTCCCAGTTATCATGTACACAAAAGAATGCAACCAAAAGCTCCCTCAGGAACAGACAAGAAATTAAAAACAGAAAAGACAACAAAATGTAAAGACCTGAAACACTAAAACAAGAAAGGTAATGGAAGTTTTTTTTAACAAATTAGAAATGGATCAATTTATCAAACCACATAAATAGGTAAAACAATGATACTGAAGAAATATGTAGGGACCAATGATTAAAAAAAGCAAGGTCGGAAAGGTATAGTCATCCCAGTAGAGGTGAGGTGCAGAGGGTTCATAGCAAGATCAGCAGTCTCATTACTTAAAGAATTGGGTGTATATTGGTTGAATGGGGACAGGACCAAAGGTAACAAAAGAGATGTCAGATGAAGCATTTAGTGGATCTGGATAAGGGGGAATAATGCAGATTGAGTAGGAAAAAGCCCTAATTTCTATCCTATATATCTATTTCTATATACTGTGTGTATGAGCGTCTGTGTGTTCTTATATTTAAACAGTAATTTTTTTTTTATTATAGTACCTTGTGTTTCTTTGAAAAGAGAAAAAAACTGGCTGAAATAGAATAAACCTGAGATAAGCACAATTTAAAGAAAAACAATAAAAGTGATGGTCAGTGTAACAAAATAAAATCTAAAGCAAGATTTTAAAAACAGACCCAGGAAGGCTTTTTAGGACCATCAAAACAGAAATATTAAGTATATTAAAAGTATATAGTAAGTATATTTAAAGCAAAGCACTTCAGGACCTGAAATTGATCTGGCAGGACTGCCCATACATCATTGACCTTATTTATACAGCCTTCCTGAGGACTTAAGGCCTCTATAGAAATTCAGATGACAACAGGACACAGGAAGTGTTTAGATATAGTTTAAAAGTGCCTTTAGTGCCTTCATTATTTTAGTTCGGCCTGGCATCTCCTCCATGACTCTCCTTGGTCCAGACATATTGCTGGTATCCTCTTGACCCTGGTCTGGAGCACCCCCACCCTGCTCTTTGGCCTTTCAGCCAAGGGTTTCAGCTTTGCCTCTCGACTACTCTCCCACTCTTGCTCGGCCCTGAGGGCATGTTCCTTCCATGTGTTTTTAGTTTCTCTTGCATTCAGCTCCCAGGACACTTTCTCCTGAATACTTGATCCCGACCCCCTCCAGTCACAGTGGTCGCTGTGCCTGTTTAGTCTTGCAAGACAAAAGGAGGTCACATGCAAACTTCAGTATGTGAAACTTGATGGTCTGATAATCAGCATATTCGATTTTAAACATGTTTACGTGTTAACATAACTCTGCCCCCTTTTTGTCTTTCTGTCAATCTACATATTGCTTAACTTTATTGATTATAGTCTAGAACAGTGTACTCTTAATGCTGTTGTGTCTGTTCTGTGGACTTCTACCAGAGTTGTTTTCTGTTAAATCATTTCTTCAGAGTCTGTTGGGGCTGAAGGCAAAATTTAAAGGGTAATTTATTACCATTAGTCTTTAAATAATCAGAAAACTGTGAAGTGTAACTCAGTATTTTTTATATACAAACAAACATAAAAACATGTACCTTAAGAATGAACTATGACAGCAATACAAACCAGGAAATAATATTTTTTTCATAGGTGTCTCTCCCTCATAATCAAGGCATGACAAGCAGTTTCGGCCCTTCACTTTTAAATCCACTCCTCTTACTGTATCGCTTTATTATTTTTTCAATCTTATTTCCTCTCTTTTGACAGTTCCACATGTACGTGTATCTCCTTTCCATTATCCCTCAGTGACTTTTATTGTCAAACTCCGGTTTTCACAGCATGCAGCACAACTGAGAGAGTTGTCAGATTATCAGATGGGGTCTGATAGCCCTGCCAAGCAGTTACCCGCCTTCTCTGTCAACAAGCTGCACCTATCTCCCTTTTTGGTGTGGTAACTCTCCCCTGGAGCTCCCGGTTCCTGGATTCTTGGAAATCATGCACACACCCACTAAACCTGCTTGCCTGCTTCCCATCCAGTAATTAAATGAGCAGAATATCTCAGCCGGATCTTCACCCACACTCTGCTAGATCAATGCTCTCATTCAGAGATTAACTGTTTACATTCTAATCCTCAATACCATATACCTACTCCACAACACTAGCTTTTAATGAATAAGTAAACCATCTTGATAATTAACTTCTGCATCCCAACTCATCTACACAAAAAAAATCTCCCACTGTGTAAATAATGACTTCATTTAAGAAGCTCAAGATTCAAAAGTAGAATAAAAAGTGTTATCATGTGATTAAAAAGAGGAAAAATGTTTATAACTATTGATATTTAAAATAACGATCTTTGTTGGCTCTCTGATTGGTCTGCTGACCCACCAATCAGAGAGCCCCCTCTCATAGCAACTGTTACTGGGCTACTAATGTTCAGAGAAAGGTCCACCAGGCAAAGACTTTGTTTTGTATTTTGTTACTTAATCCACCTGCTAGTTTGTTTGTTTTCATCCTGTTTACAAAACTGAAATGTCTCAAGGGTCTAATATCCTGGTGTTTTTGACCGTTTACATCATGTCTCGGTTGTCCATTATGCAAGGTTTTGACTGTAAGTTTATTTTAAAAAAGGAAAATGTTGTCTGTGTAGAGGATCAGATGCAGCTCTTTTTCCCTCCCCTTTGGAAATGCTTGGAACTGAGGGGGCAGGGAGGCTATGATAATGAGCTCTGCACTGATTGGTTGCCCAAATGATGTCTGAAGGGAGGGGTTGCAGGCCACGGAGCGGACTTTCAAAACAGTGATGCCATCTGCCTGTAACAAGCAGAAAACACACACGTAGGTGGAGGCTGTATAGCTATTATGCAATAACACCAGGAAGTAACAAAACTGAGCATTTTAGGGGCAATTTCTTTAAATAGGCACAGCACATTTTCGGTGAACTGACAGTTTAGTAAAAGTTGTCATGTTTTTTCTGCTCCTCAAGCCACTTCAAACAACATTAGAAGAAAAGAAAAGTGATTTTGCAGAACATTAGCCCTTTAATACTAACAATGTGTTCTTTAATGCTTAGTAACTATGATGTCACTCAATAGAAAAACGACTGTCAAACCTTAATCTGCTTGTAATGTTAGCGTAGTGGTGTTGCCATCCTACCAATAACAAAACTTTAAGTACATGCTGGTTTAGTGAGGCAGAGCAGATTATAGCTCATCTTGCTGTTTGCAGAAAACACATATTTTGTTTGTGCAGCACAGGAGGTCAGCCAATGTAAGGACATCACTAGCATCAGACATTGTTAATATGCATTTTTATTTTAGAAGTTTTAAACGATTTCAAGGTCACACTCACATTTTCTGGGACTGCCCCAAGTTAATAGATTATTGGCCAAACTTAAAAAAAGAAATAGGTAAATGTTGGAATATCAAATTACCTTTCGAGCCTCTTTGCTTTCTATTAAGGATGTCCCCACTAAATATATTGGACAGAAATAAGATTCTGCTATTAAGAATTCTTCTCCTTATCGCCAAGAAGTTGATAACGGCCTCATGGCTAAGGCTGCAGCCCCCAACACTGACACAGTGGAGAACAAGAGTTAAAGAGGTCTACAACGTGGCATTTATAACTGCAGAGCTAACTCTGAATTTAGTTTTCTGGTTAAATGGTCCCCAATATAAACATTCTTTTTTTATTGATATGGAGAAAATAAATGGACACAACATTATTTGTCTAACTGATCTCTAAACCATTACCAACAAACAGACAAACAAATACAGACAAGAAGTTGTTTAGATGCTTAATTATCTGCTTTCTACTATTTTCTTTCTGAGTGTGTGCTGAATGATCTCTGCATGCAATCCCTGACTAATTCATAAAATGTGGAAAGTGTCACCCTTTCCTGTGGATGGGGGTTCTTCGTGGACATTTTGTGAATACCCATGTGCGGCCAATTTGGACTGCCAAGTGGGAAGTGTGCCTGCATAGATATCTAACATTTGACTGTTATGTACATTACTATGTTTTGTGGAATTATAAAGTTAAAAAAAGATTCTAAGCTATCCTAACACCTCGCTGTACCAGAAATAGCCGAAGCTGGATGCCGAATGGACCATGTCGTTGCATGCCAAGCACAATCATTGAAGACTGGAGCTTGGCAAGATGGATCTGTCTGACCACAGATATGGAATCAGATGTATCCAGCTGCACTGCAGTATTATCTCTGACTCTAGAATGGTGTGATTATATTTTGTGGGTCATAGGTCAAATGTTAAGGTTACAGAGCCTCATAGTCATCCCAATGTGAGTGTAATATCTCACTAATGATTCAGGGATTTACATCAAACTTTGCACAAATGTCCAAGCTAAATCAAGAATGATCTCATTAGATCACAGAGTTGACAGAGCAAAGGTCAAAGTAAAGAGACCACATGATCCCCCTTTGCAAGAAAATGAACTCTTGTACATTTTAGGAACACTTTGAGGGATTTGTTTTTAACTGCACAAATATCTACTCTTAGTCTGGAGTAGTTAATTTATATTTTGAAGGTCATGGGTCAAAAGTCAAGGTCACTGAGCCTAATGGTCATTGTTTGTGACTAACAGTTTGGGGGATTTTCATTTATCTTTACATCGTCCACTTTCCAAAACAAGGATATGATTAAACTTTGAAAGTCATGAATCAAATGTAAAGGTCATGGAGTCTCATGGTTATCTTCAACTAGTGAATGCAATATTTTCAGTGCAATATGTCACAAAACCTGTTAGAGCGTCTTTTTTAAGTATGCACAAATGTCCACTCTGATTCAAAGATGATCTGATTGAATTTTGGAGGTCAAAGTTCAAGCTAAAGAAGCTTTGTGGGTATCTTTTTCTTGCAGATGCAACATATTGAGAAAGCTTTGAGGATTATTTTTTAGTAACTGCTCATTTGTTTTCTCTGTGAGGTTACAGGACAGAATTTTGTAAGAATAAGTTAAAGGTCATGTTTTTGATTTGCCTCTGTGAAATGTCATATCATAAAATATAATTAAAGAGACATTTTATTTGTATAAATTGCTCCTTTGACTCATGGATGAACTCATACAGTATCACAGGGACAAGGTCAAATCCCTGAAGATCATCTCCTGCCAATGGATTTCAAAACTATTAGTCCAACTTTGTACAAAATTCTCTATAACTTGTGATGAACTAATTGTGTTTTTAAGATAAAGGGCCAAGGTCACTGTCCCTCATCTTCATCCCTTGCCTAGAACTTGTTTTATAGATCATACAACCACTTGGACCACTTTAGCCCTCCTTGACCCACAGATGTGCTTTCACTGTTTGCAAATTTGTATATCTTGTGCAGACATAAACTGCCAAGTGGTAGTTC
Organism: Cetoscarus ocellatus; assembly: GCA_037902135.1. Classification (NCBI taxonomy): domain Eukaryota; kingdom Metazoa; phylum Chordata; class Actinopteri; order Labriformes; family Labridae; genus Cetoscarus; species Cetoscarus ocellatus. The sequence goes on along the minus strand of JBAMNC010000022.1, from coordinate 1,152,688 downwards.
TACCTCTTGTTATTGAATGGAGACCAAGTTAATAAAAGAATCAAATTAATAACAAATAAAAGTTTCCAAGTTTGACATATTATCGGTAGCTTTAGATGGGTATGAGCTGCAGACAAGTATTTTGTCTATCTTAACAATCGCAGCCAAGGAGAGCGGGGCCTGACAAGAGTCAAATGCAAAGAAAAGAAACACAAAACTACTTCATGCTATGATCTTTTCCAACTACCAGAGCAGTGTCTATATTTAGACTGTGCGCATTTTTCTGAAGTGTCCTGAGAATTTCTAAGGCCACTGGAAATAAAAACTTTGGCAACTGCACGAGATGACAGTGATCTTGCATCTTCTGGACAACTCACAAATCAGATCAGAATCAGAACCACCAGATAAAAGAAATATGTTCGCATCGTGAACATAAAGTCTGGATATGGTGACAGCGCAAACAGTCAAGGAGACATTAAACTAAACACAACCAAGCAGAGTAGACAGAAATTCATCCCTGCTGTCTGTGTGCATGTATCCATTACTATTCCTGTGATGCAGTTTACATACAGTACATGTATGTGAGACGGAGCGCAGGTGTCTCTTGAGTAAACCAGAAGCCAATAACTCAGAGTTCCAGCCTTCCTGACTCCGCTTAAGCTCTCCAGTCACAGTATGTTCACTGAGGGAAATAAATGTGATTATCAAAGCTGTTCTCGCACTAATGTGACGTAACTCTTCATCTAAAAATAAAACTGAGAAAAATTTTGAGCCCCTTTTTTGGTTAGATTCCTAACATTTATAGGCCGGATTTAACTCGTCTACGTCAACAAATCTGCAGACTGGGAGGGACCAGCAGGCTGGATTTCTGTGAATCGATTCAAAGACATTAGAAATGAACTTTGACTTTGGCGCTTTGAGGCTTAAGTTATTGTATTGGACTCAGGACTGCTTTGCAAATATTATTCCTCAGTTTGTTTGAGATTTATAATGTTTTTCTCTGCCAGTCTGAAATGTTCAATTTCTAGATTTCAGCAACAGGTTTGATTAACTTCCTGACCGTTTTAAAGGATGTATTTTCATTACAGGCTACATCTTTGAACAAAGGCCTGTTCTGCAGAACTGGGAGAACCCACCTATGACTGTTAACAGTGGTTTAAGGTTATGACATGTCTCAGCTGGTCGAGCCTCAGGACACACAACCACCTTCTTGATGAAAAATTATGATAGGGTATGCACAATATTGGATTTCTGATGATATCCAATGTGTTGATATTTCTGAACTCATTTTGTTGAGTACTGAAATTGATACAGACACAGCTCAGAGAACACAGAGTCTTCTCTGTACTAGAATCCACCCAGTCCTCTTACAATGACAATCTTTTTGTGATACAAGAAAAAAAAACGTTTTATTCTATAATAAATAACACGACTGATTTTTACATTCAGACATTCAACAATGAAAGACTGTGATACATTTCACATTCTTGCAACTTTATGAATGACATGCATGTTCATTTTAGCAGAAACTTTAATATCGGCTGATACCAATAACCTGTTATATAAGTTATTATTATCCCAATACTGATACAGTGCCCTAAATATTATGCATCTCTAACCATCCCTGAACGTATATAACCCATGGGTTGGCAACTGGCGGCCCAGGGGCCACATCTCAATCAATGCAGCCCGCCAGTCATTTCCAAAAAAACAACAAATTTAAAACATGAAAGAAACAAAACAAACATTATCAAATGTGATTCAACCTGTGACACCAGTAAAATGCCATGCAGGATTTCTTTTCTACTAACCTTAGATTACTGGTATATGTTTTGTTTTTATCAAGTTAAGTAGGAATTTACATTGGTATAACTGTGTCCCAAATGCCCCAAAAAAATATTTGCTGCGTTATAATTTCATATAATATAAAGTATTAGTAATCACTATATTTGGGAAATCATTTAGCTTCTGCCCTTAATGCACTTAAAAAGAAGCTTAAATTGGCTTTAATGGTCATTAAATTATTAATTTTATTTATGTTTGACATAAATATATTCATTTTAGTAAACTCAAATGAAAGTTTTATATCTGCTATTTTTGTTGATTTATATATTTTTCCCTCTTTGGAAATGTCTAACAATATGTAACTGTGTGGCCCTCAGGCACTGAAAAATGGTTTTATGTGGCCCTCTTGGTAATCAGAGTGGCCCATCTCTGATACAACTCATTACGTCTGTTAACGTCATCATATGCTGGTGTGTCCTCAATGAGACATTACAAGACACTTAATGAGTAATATGAAGGTATCTGATGTGCTGTAGGTGCTTGGTGTTGGATAACAGTGGGGGTTTAAATTAAATCAACTGAACCTTAGTGCTTGTTTCCTATAGGTTCTGATATAGCACTGAGTTGTGTAGTAGCTTACACATGATTCTCTATGTCTTACTCTCCCCTTGTGGCCTTTTCAGGCAGTGCACCAGTATTTAGGCTTGTCTTTGACAGGATCCCAACAGAGGTCCTTACAATATAAAAAACATTCTGACAGGATTCAAGAGGAAAAATATACAAATCAGTGCTACGATTTCGAGACTTTGTTTAAGTCAAAGCAGTTAACTACTTAGTGCATTTATTTAATAAAGCTGGTGTGCAGGATAAAAATAAGTCCATCAAAATCAAATCAAATAAATGATAATGATTTTGGGCTTTGGGCGTGTCTTTGATTAAAATATATTTATCATAGTTTTGATTTAATTTGATTTTCAGACTTATATTTTTCATGAAGCTTCACATGAAGGTATCTTTATTTGCTTATATACTGATTTGTTACATTTGATAATTATTTATTTTAATTCAATTTGATTTATTATTATTTTTCAATAATAGTGTCATCCAATCCAATAACTTACCATCAATTGATCATCTATTTATTGTCTTATTGTCTTCTTAAAATTGATTTAAAAAATGTCTTTGTTAATTTTTCATATACATTTACGTTGGCATTTTACCAGGCTCTGATCTAGTATTAGTTCATATAGTACTTCAATAGTTTCCAGTTTGGGACTTTCTTCCTTTTTTTCTTTTATTTTACTCGATCGTCTGTGTTTGAATTTTGCTCTTGTCCTCATTGGGAATTTTTTTGTTTGACCTGATGGTTAATGTTCATTTTATTGTTACCAGAGTCTGCCTTTTGTTTTGTCGATTAAGTACTTTGTAACCCTCTGTTTTGAAAGGGGCTATATAAATAAAATTATTATCTGTTACTATAATTTGTTGATGTCCTTGCTTGCAGTCTAACCCTGGATCTTCTTTCCAACACTTTGACATCCGTCTCCTTAACTTCACTGCTTTCTCATTAAAAATTGATTTATTTCTAACAATACTCATGTTCTGTGAAACAGGATTATACTATGGGATGATTTTTCATTATTTATAACATGGGAGGTCACGGGTAAATGTGCTTCATGAAACAGGTCCACAAAGCAAAGGAATCAAGCACCATGTGGTCTTTTTGAGCCTTCCATATAATTAACTTTCTGGAGAAGACTTCACTGATTTAAATTAGTTATTTTCATATAAAGTTCAATAAATTCAATTTGATTGTTTAAGCTTTTCTCAGCCTGATTGTGTCTCTGATGTCTGGAGCGTCATGTAAATGATTTGACCATATTAATGAGCACATTAAAATGTTCTGTGAAACAAGATTTCAGTATGGGATGATTTTTCATTATTTCTAACATGGGAGGTCATGGGTAAATGTGCTGTACAGTGTGATATTCTAAAATTTTAAATCAGGACAGTGTTAGAGGGTTATAAAGATGAAGGTGAACTTCAGAGTGAGGTTTCACTACAGGCCAGTGGAAATGTAAAGGGATATGATGACATCTACAGGCTGAACGGGGACATGGGAGACTCCATGGACGAAACCTGTGTGTTATTTATAATCGAACAGTCAATGTGCACAACACAAGCAAATCCCAAAACATCCACACTAATACAATCAAATTATGGATGAGTAAATCACAACTTTGGTCACAGGTAGATAACTTTTCTCCACACTGACCATAATGCGAAAATCACTCAGAAATGCAGTGCTTAATAAATTTGATAACCACTGTAAATATTGTACTCTAAGATTGGTACAATTACTTTGATAGAAATGAACAAGTACATGTAAAAGCAGCACTTCCCTATTTTTATGTACTCAAGTAAATGTAAGAACTACTTTATTTAAAATACACTGGGTACTTTGAGTGGACTTTTCAATTTTAATATGCCATGAGTGTGAGGAGTCAGCCAGTTATTTGTTTTGTTATGTAGTGATCGGGTAAATTATCACATTTAACCCAAATCACATGATGCAACTACAGGGTAGAAATTTGCCCAATGCATCTGAAATAAGATATTAAACATATCAGTAAAAAAAGCATGTTGCACAGTCTCTGAATCAGAGTTTTGCAAAAGAACACAGGATTTGACCAAATGAGTGCCACATATCTGAAGAATGAATCTAGACTATTTGTACTGATAAATATGAAGTACTAAAAACTGTTTGTAAACATAATAATTCTGAATGCTGAAATCTAAAAGTACTCATGCTATGTGAAATGTAGTTCAGTCTGATGCAGAAACTTCTCAAGTACAAGTAAAAATAATGTTTGTAAAGACTTTTCAGAAAGTTATAATTCCACAAAAAGCTACTCAACCACAGAAATCTGAGTAAATGTAATCAGTTACTTTCCACTCCTGATCAAATTACTTAAGCAGCAGATGTTTTGACTTTATGTTGGGATTGTTCGGCTGCCTTTCCACCTCTGGAAAGGCAGCAGTTATCTTCATTTCGAGCCACGGAGCGCTCTAGAGAAGTCTCTCCCTTCTTTAAACACAAGTCAGATTATCTCGAGGATAATCTTCAGTAAAGACCATCGGCTAATTGTCAAGATTATTTGAAAATGTATGAGAAAAAAATGTATGTCATGTTGTGTGCAAGAAGAACATTTTTTTCCAGAGATTACCAGAGACGGTTTCCAAAAGTAACAAAAAAATGGCAATAACATTTTTTTCATATGAAATCTCTCCACTTTTTGCTGCAGTCTACTAACTTCCAATCTGTTATTACAAATCATGGACTTCTTACGAGGAGAAAAAAAGAGATTTCAATTTGAAAAGTCACGGGAGCGCAAAAAATCAGAGCTTTGCTGCGGTTTGGCTTCAGATGCTCTCTGGCTGAATCACCTCGAACCTCCTCTGTCCAGAAAAGCTTGGACTTTAAAAAACAGACAAATGGGAGGACCTATTAAGGAGGAAAGGGAGGAACAAGAGGAGGGATAGAGAAGAGTCAAAGCAGAGGAAAGTTATCCAGCTCGTAAGTGGAGATCCTGTTTTGGAAAATAAATCAGAATAAAACACTGAACAGATGTGCCAAACGCGCGTAATTCTGTAACCAAATCAAGCGGGGGAAGCCGATTTATTTTCCAGAAGACAACTCAAGGCAGAAGGGGAGGAAACCATGGAGCCGGAGGGGAGCACAGAGGGGAAACCCGCTAATTTGGCACAATCTGCCGCCTCCAAACTGCCCCAGATGAGCGAGAAAACTAAACAACTGGGCAATGTTACGCAAAACCCAGAGCGACAGAGACGGGTTATTCTGGTAATAGTCTGCGTTTCACTTCTGTTAAACAACATGCTTTACATGATAATTGTGCCAATTATACCCGATTACATTGAAAGGCCACATGTCCACTTTGCTGCGACGCACAACAACCACACCAACACCACTGCGTACGAAGTTACCAAGGACAACTTCGACCTACAGATCGGTGTTCTTTTTGCATCCAAGGCCATCCTGCAGCTCTTAATGAACCCTCTGAGTGGCACCTTCATAGACAGGGTTGGCTATGGTATTCCTCTCTTCATTGGCCTCAACATCATGTTCCTCTCCACTGTTGTTTTTGCCTTTGCTGAAAATTACGCCACCCTGTTCCTGGCCCGCAGCCTGCAGGGCCTCGGCTCTGCCTTCGCGGACACCTCGGGGATCGCCCTGATTGCAGACAGGTACACGGAGGAGACAGAGAGGAGCAAGGCGCTGGGTATCGCCTTGGCCTTCATCTCTTTTGGGAGTCTCGTGGCGCCCCCCTTGGGAGGGGTCCTCTACGAGTTTGCAGGGAAGCGCGTGCCCTTCCTGATCCTGGCCTGTATATGTCTCATTGATGGTGCTTGCTGTCTAGCTGTGCTGAAACCTTTCTCCAACAAGGAGCGAGAAAACATGCCAGTGGGCACCCCCGTCTATAAATTGATGATTGATCCTTACATCGCCGTGGTGGCTGGTGCTCTGGTCATCTGTAACATACCCCTTGCCTTCCTCGAGCCAACTATCGCCAACTGGATGGCGGAAACCATGCATTCAAGCCAGTGGGAGATCGGCATGATATGGTTCCCTGCCTTCTTCCCTCATGTCTTAGGTGTGTATCTGACTGTCAAACTTGCTGCCAAGTACCCTCATCTGCAGTGGTTTTACGGGGCTATAGGTATGGTGTTCATCGGCGCGAGCTCCTGCACAGTGCCCGCTTGTAAAAACTCTGGGGAGCTCATGATCCCGCTGTGCGGAATCTGCTTTGGCATCGCCTTTGTGGACACTGCGCTCCTGCCCACGCTGGGCTTCCTCGTGGATGTGCGTCATGCGTCCGTGTATGGCAGCGTGTACGCCATCGCGGATATCTCCTCCTGTGTGGCCTATGCCCTGGGTCCCGTGGCAGCTGGACAGATCGTGCACGACTTGGGTTTTGTGCAGCTAAACTTGGGCATGGGTCTCGCCAATGTACTTTACGCACTGGCGCTGCTGCTACTGCTGCTGCTGCTGGAAAACGTGTCGCAGATGAAACCCTCGAAACCCGCATGCTTATGAAGGACGGCCCAACGGGACTGTATGATACGATAAAGATGGAGCAGAGGGAGAAAAAGAGGAAGGGTCTGTGTACAACAATCGACGAGAATGGTATTGAGACTTTTGCGCAGCGGTCGTATTCAGAGGAGGAATCCTCCGGAGGAGAGTACGCGTAAAAGACCTTTAACGAGTGTAAAACTATCAAAGTGCCAAATGTAGAGCTGTGTGTGCATTCTGTCTGATTCAATCAACTGCTTAACACAGTTAGGATTGTGTAACAGGCTAAATTATTCACTGCTTCTGGAGACAATACCCGCGGGTGTTGTCAAACCAGCCACAAGCTTTTTTATGTGAATGATACTGTTCGTGGAAAGCACTTATATACTGAACTTAAATACTTAACTATGCATTGTTCCATGTTATCAATTCATCTTTCTGTGGGGGTAAACAGTTTTACTTCAACAAAAAACAATACACTGTAAATTCCAAAACGAGGGTCGTTACGCATGGCTTTAATAACAATCCTGCCTTTAAGAACGCCTTGGTTAGAAAAAATATAAATTCATACCATTAAATCCTACTCTTAGACAGTCCTCTGTGTCTTACGTGTATTAAAAAACACATAAACCTTTGTAATTCAGTCCATTTGTCCAATGAAGAAAAGACAACTTTGAAAAAAAGTTTCATAAAGAATTCAGTATTGCTTAACGAGATCATTGGGTTAACATTGAGTGAAAAAAAATCTAAAAAAAATCCAAACAGAAAAAAATTTGTTCAGTGTTTTCTGTGATGTCAATCTGGTTTGGATCCAGATGACATTTACCTCGATGACAGAGACATGGGCCCCATATTATCCTGTAAAATTGGAAGCAAATCCGTTAAGAAATGGCAGAGATATGATTATTAAATTCCATCTAATGTTAACTTAAGGAATTTTTTTGAAATTTGGGATTTCTTTTTCATCCAGACATGCCACAAAAATCTAATAATTTTTAAGGTGGGCCATTTCCACCATCAGATTTTGACATTGCTCACATTGCCAGCATCTAGTTCTCCCTGTAGAGTAACATCAACAAATCTGCACTGAATGTGGTTACTTACAGTATTACTCTGAGTATAGATTATAGTTTTATGATTTGATACGAAATACAACTTTAATGCTTTTGCCTTAATGCACATAAAACAGCCAGACTGCTTTTTGTTGTGAGGTGCCTTTCAAATTGCACTGATGTGTATTTTGGGTCATGGTTAATATGTTCTTTTACCTGTGGTTGGTTGCTTTTGTTGGATGGCAGGAGCAACTGACCACAGCTACAGGCCCAACCAGAGATGAGTGGCTAAGTTACATAAGATCTGCAGGCTTTGGTGTGGTTGATAAAGCTCAGTCTGAGAGATCAGCAAACCAAATAGGAATCTGTGCAAGGTTGCAACATCAATCAAGTGAACCAAATCCAACAATTTTATCATATGACAGCAACCTTCAAGTATAAATGTACATTGATCATATTGTGTAAATCAAAGCTTTAAATTGTTGGCAATTAAGTCCACCTTTTTCTATCTGGGATGGGAAGGCAGCTTTGTTTGATTTTTTTAATCTCTCCAACGAGTCCTCCAACCAACACAATCATGTATTGTTAGTTCTTTCTCTTTCCTTCTTCCCTCATTGTCCTTCCTTTGTCTTGTCAGCCAGATTCATCTTTCCTGTTTACATTCCTTTGGCCTTTTCTCTCTCCTACCTCACTCATATATTTCTCTCTTCTTTACAAAGTTTTCAGTTGAGGGAAAACCCTCTCCTGTCACAACGTTTGCTCTTCTTTCTTTTATAAATTGGTCCTTGTGGCTGAAGGCAAACATTTAAAAGGGGCATTTATTACCAATACTCTGCAAATGATCTAAAAACTAAGAAGTTTAACTAAGTGTTTTAATATACAAACAAACATAGAAGCATGTACTTTTAAAATAAGCCTATGAAAAACAATACAAACCAGGAAATAATTGCATTTTTTTCCATAGGTGTCTCTCCCTCATTATCAAAGCATGACAAACAGCTTCAGCCCTTCACTTTTAAATCTACTCCTCATTATCACTCTTACTGTATCACTTTATTATTTTTCAATCTTATTTCCTCTCTTTTGACAGTCCCACAAGTTTGCTGTTGTGATGCTAGTGTAACACTTCTTCTTAAAACTCACCCTTATAGACTTGCATTTACATGAAGGTATCTTTACTGTTGTTTTGTATATTATACTTTGTAACCATCTGATTTGAAATGTTCTATATAAGTAAAATTATTTTTGTTATTACTATATGTTGTGAATGTTCCTGCTTACAGTCTAACCCTGGATCTTCTTTCCAACACTTTGACATCTGTCTACTTAACTTCACTTTCCCCATAAAAATTGATTTATTTCTAACAATACTCGTGTTCTGTGAAACAGGATTATACTATGGGATGATTTTTCATTATTTATAACATGGGAGGTCACGGATAAATGTGCTTCATGAAACAGGTCCACAAAGCAAAGGAATCAAGCATCATGGGGTCTTTTTGAGTCCTCCATATAATTAACTTTCTGGAGAAGACTTCACTGATTTAAATGAGTTATTTTCATATGAAGTTCAATAAAACGTTTGATTGTTTAAGCGTTTCTCAGCCTGATTGTGTCTCTGATGACTGGAGCGTCTTGTAAATGATTTGACTGTATTAATGAGCACATTAAGATACAAACAGAGCCAGTGCGATATTCTAAAAGTTTAAATCAGGACAATGTTAGAGAGTTATAAAAGATGAAGGTGAACTTCAGAGTGAGGTTTCACTACAGGCCAGTGGAAATGTAAAGGGATATGAGGACATCTACAAGCTGAACCTGTGTACAATTTATAATCGAACAGTCAATGAGCACAACATAAGCAAATCCCAAAACATCCACACTAATACAATCAATTTATAGTAAAAGCACGACTTTGGTCACAGGTAGATAAATGTAAATAACTCTCAATAACTTGCTTAAAGCTGAAAATGATTTTGTTATTGGACAAACATTTTGAACAGGAATGAGGAATTACGAGCTGAATTCACCTTTTTATATCCAAATTTGAGCCACTCGCTGAGCTTCTCTGAGAAGTCCGAAATTATTCAAGACATTCAAACACTAAAACTATTTTCCTGTTCAGCAATGCAAGTAAATAACAATAATTTAACATCTTAATCAAGAAACAACAATGTGCTGTACTATTTTTCTGGTTTTTTTTTGTAGAACAGTAAATCTGAAAATTCATGGATACAGTTCCAGTTACATCTTTCTTTTACCACTGTTCAGAATTTTTTTTTACGACTTGAAATGTGTTTTAATCAAGAATCAAGAATCAATAATCCGTTATTGTCATTATGTGGGGACATCACGAAATTTCGGGCGGTAGCTCCCGGCTGAGGTAGTCAAATGCTGAAAAGACAAAAGTAATGCTGTTTTCCAGTCTTAGATACAAGCCTTTGACCCTGCCCTCCATTTGCAACTCTGAAGGTACCCAAATTGAGTCTGTATGGATCTGTAGATACCTTTGTATTTTGATAGATAAGTCTCTCTCTTGGTAGTCTAATAAATTTATTTAGCATGGTAAATATTTTTATTAAACAACAAATCAACAGATTCTTCCGTTGAATTAGACACAGAAAAATGTTTTAGTAATCTAGGAAATTTTTTCAAATCTTCTGAATCAGTTCATTTCTCCTCAACTAGATGTCAGTGATGCTCCATTTCATGTCTCAAATCTTCTCTTCAGTCTTTGGTATTGCAGAAGAGCATTCAGGGTAATTGTAATATTTTAGTTAAAAATCATCACTGTCTGATCCAAAACTCACATTTCCAAAATTTTCACTTTTCAGGAAATGGAAAAAAAAAACTGAATTTTTAAATAAATACACACTGCACTTTCATTCTTGTTCAAAATGTTTTCCCAATATCAAAAAAAATTTACAGTTTCAAACAAGTGTTCGAGAGATTTCTGACATATTACGTTTTCTCGTTTTTCTGACAGGTGGTCTAAACTTGTTAACCTCTGTAAATATTGTACTCTAAGACGGGTACAATTACTTTGATAGAAATGAACAAGTACACGCAAAAGCAGCACTCCCCTATTATTATGTACACAAGTGAATGTAAGAGGTACTTTATTTAAAATACACTGGGTACTTTAAGTGGACTTTATAATCTTATCATGCCATGAGTGTGAGGAGTCAACCAGTTATTTGTTTTGGTATGTAGTGGTCGGGTAAATTATCACATTTAACCCAAATCACATGATGCAACTACAGGGTAGAAATTTGCCCAATGCATATGAGATAGATAAGATATTAAACATATCAGTAAAAAAAGCATGTTGCACAGTCTCTGAATCAGAGTTTTGCAAAGGCATATTGTATTTGAGCAAATAAGTAACAAATATCTGATGTATAAATCTAGACTATTTGTACTGATAAATATGAAGTAATAAAAGCTGTAAACATAATAATTCTGAATGTTGAAATCTATCATTTCAGAAACATGTCCAGGCCTTGCGGGAATTCTGTTTCTGATCCAACTGCCATCAAGCACTGAATCAGTATCAGCATTATTTCAGGTTATAGCATAATAATATCAAACTATAGGAATCAGTGTCAAAATGTAAAAACAAAAGAAGACGATGTTAAGTTTTAATCAGTTTAGATCTCTGTTGATTTTTTCACATAGTACACAGATGCTATGTGAAAGGTAGTTCAGTCTGATGCAGAACCTTCTCAAGTACAGGTAAAAGTAATGTTTGTAAAAACTTCTCAAAAAAGTTTAAGTCCACAAAAAGCAACTCAACCGCAGAAACATGAGTAAATGTAATGAGTTACTTTCCACTCCTGATCAAATTACCTTACCAGTAGATGTTTTGACTTTATGTTGGGATTGTTGATCTCAGCTGCCTTTCCTCCTCTGTGCCGATAGATGGCAACAATTATCTTCACTTTGAGCCACGGAGCGCTCTAGAGAAGTCTCTCCCTTCTTTAAACACAAGTCAGATTATCTCGAGGTTAATCTTTAGTAACAACCATCTGCTAATCGTCAAGATTATTTTAAAATGTATAAAAATCAAAAATGTATAGCATGTTGTGTGCAAGAAGAACACTTATCTGGAGATTACCACAAATGGTATTCAAAAGGGAAAATCCAACCGATTATATAAGAGGTTATTTTCCATCAGTTTGCTCTTTTAAACCTCCTGAATCGAAATAAACAAAAGACATTATATCAGAGCTAAAAAGTCTGCCCCTGGCCATGATGGAATAAGTGCATCCCAACAGATAAAAGTATCAATTTTAAAACCATTGCTACATATTTTTACTGTATATGGATTCTGGTGTTGTTCCCTCTGATCTTAAACTAGCAAAGGTAATTCCCCTTTTTAAATCAGGTGACTCAAGATATTTTACAAATTACCGTGCCATTTCAGTTCTTCCCTGGTTTTCCAAAATTTCAGAAAAACACAAACACATCCTTAATCATTTGAACAAGTATAATATTCTGTATGAACATCAATATAGGTTCTGCAAAAATCACTCTGCTTATATGGCCCTTTTACAACTTGTGGACAACGTCCACACTGCATTAGAAAAGAATGAGTTTGCATGTGGTATTTTTCTGGACCTCTCTAAGGCATTTGATACAGTAAATCTTCTTGGTCAGGTCTCCCTTGGAAAAGAGATCTGCTGATCTCAATGGGACCAACCTGGTTAAATCAAGGTTAAAATAATAAAAAATAAAAAATCATGGTATTTTACTTGATAAATTGTTTAAATATGGATTCCATGGCATTGCATTAAAGTGGCTCTGTAATTATTTATATCATAGACAGCAGTATGTAAATGGTATAGAGTCTGATAGAGCTGTGATACAGTGTGGGGTACCTCAAGGTTCTATTTTGGGACCATTATTATTCATTATCTATATTAACGATCTTGCCGCAGTATAAAAGTATGTTCAATATTATTTGCAGATGATACTAATTTACCTATGTCCAATAAACACTTGTGAGAACTTATAAATGATGTAAATAATGGCCTTCTTGCTTTTTCAAAATGGTTTCATATAAATAAACTAGCATTAAACGTAAAAAAAAAACAACAATTTTATGATATTCAGTGGGAAAAAACATACATTGTGCAAATTTACTGAAACCTCAAACTCATGATGAAGAAATTGCTCAAGTCACCTCGACAAGATTCTAGGGATCTTAATTGATGATAAACTCGCGTGGAAGACCATATCAGTTATACCTGCAGAAAAGTTACAAAATCTTTGGGGATTATTAAAAAAGTGTGTGCATTTTTACATTTATCTGGTATTCTGACACTGTACCACAGCCTTAAATATCCATATCTCACTTATTGTAATATTGGATGGGGCAACACTTATTCAACATATCTACATAAAATTTTACTGCTGCAGAAGTGTTTTGTCAGATTTGCAACTTTTTCGATATCCAGAGATGCTTCATCTCAACTTTTTTGGAAGTGTACTTTATTATCTATTTCTGATATAAATACTCTCCAAATGTGTACTTTTATTTATAAAACAAATACATGAGTACCGAATTACTAGAAAGCTTTAAAATGTTCTTTATTCCAAACTCTCAAGTGAACTTTTATTCAACAAGACAAAGCAATAACCTGGTCCTACCACTGTATCATACATCTAGAGATCAGTGCTCAATAAAATACCACTGCGTTTAGTTATGGAACAAGTATTTTTATTTACTGATAGAGTCTCTGTCCCTGTCCAGATACAAATTGAGGCTAAAAAAGGATTCGATATGATGACTTATTGTTCATGATGATCTGTGTAATGACAAAATGTATTTTTTTTCTTGACAAAATATGGGTTTCTACCTCACCTGCACATGTAAGTTTATCTTACTATTTTTTTGACTTCTCTTTTAACTATGTGCAAATGAATTTTTAAAAAAGCAAGAAAAAAAATCAGCAATAAGAATAATTTCATATGAAATCCCTTCACTTTTGGTGCCGTCTATTAACTTCCCATGTACTGTTACCAATCATGGACTTTTTACATGAATAAAATAGAGATTTCAATTTGAGTGAAAAAAAATCAGAGCTTCTTTTCTGCGGTTTGGCTTCAGATGCTCTCTGGCTGAATCACCTTGAACCTCCTCTGCCCAGAAAAGACTGCACTTTGAAAACACAAAGAAATGGGAGGACCTATTAAGGAGGAAAGGAAGGAACAGGAGGAGGGATAGAGAGAGGCAAAACAGAGGAAAGTTATCTAGCTCTTAAGTGGGGCTCCTGCGTTGGAAAAGAAGGAAAAGAAATTAGAATAAAACACTGAACAGATGTGCCAAATATGCGTAATTCTGTAACCAAATCAAGAGGGGGAAGCCGATTTATTTTCCAGAAGACAACTCAAGGCAGAAGGGGAGGAAACCATGAAGCCGGAGGGGAGCACAGAGGGATAAACCACTGAGTTGGCACAGTCTGCCGCCTCCAAACTGTCCCAGATGAGCAAAAGAACTAAACAGGTAATGAGCGACAGGGATGGGTTATTCTGGTAATAGTCTGTGTTGCACTTTTGTTAGACAACATACTTTACATGGTGATTGTGTCAATTATACCTGATTACATTGAAAGGCTGCATGCCCAATTTGTTGCGAGGCACAACAACCACACCAACAGCACTGCGCACATAGTTTCCAAGGACAATTTCGACCTACAGATCGGTGTTCTTTTTGCATCCAAGGCCATCCTGCAGCTCTTAATGAACCCTCTGAGTGGCACCTTCATAGACAGGGTTGGCTATGGTATTCCTCTCTTCATTGGCCTCAACGTCATGTTCCTCTCCACTGTTGTTTTTGCCTTTGCTGAAAATTACGCCACCCTGTTCCTGGCCCGCAGCCTGCAGGGCCTCGGCTCTGCCTTCGCGGACACCTCGGGGATCGCCCTGATTGCAGACAGGTACACGGAGGAGACAGAGAGGAGCAAAGCGCTGGGTATCGCCTTGGCCTTCATCTCTTTTGGGAGTCTCGTGGCGCCCCCCTTTGGAGGGGTCCTCTACGAGTTTGCAGGGAAGAGCGTGCCCTTCCTGATCCTGGCCTGTATATGTCTCATTGATAGTGCTTGCTGTCTGGCTGTGCTGAAACCTTTCTCCAACAAGGAGCGAGAAAACATGCCAGTGGGCACCCCCGTCTATAAATTGATGATTGATCCTTACATCGCCGTGGTGGCTGGTGCTCTGGTCATCTGTAACATACCCCTTGCCTTCCTCGAGCCAACTATCGCCAATTGGATGGAGGAAACCATGCATTCAAGCCAGTGGGAGATCGGCATGATATGGTTCCCTGCCTTCTTCCCTCATGTCTTAGGTGTGTATCTGACTGTCAAACTTGCAGCCAAGTACCCTCATCTGCAGTGGTTTTACGGGGCTATAGGTATGGTGTTCATCAGCGCGAGCTCCTGCACAGTGCCCACTTGTAAAAACTTTGGCGAGCTCATGATCCCGGTGTGCGAAATCTGCATTGGCATCGCCTTTGTGGACACTGCGCTCCTGCCCATGCTGGGCTTCCTCGTGGATGTGCGTCATGTGTCCGTGCATGGCAGCGTGTACACCATAGCGGACATCTCCCACTGCGTGGCCTATGCCCTGGGCCCCATGGCAGCTGGACAGATCGTGCACGACTTGGGTTTTGTGCAGCTAAACTTGGGCATGGGCCTCGCCAATGTACCAGCACTGCTGCTGCTGAAACCCTCAAAACCCTCATGCTCCAAAGTGCCAAATGTAGAGCTATGCGTGCATTCTGTCAGCCACAGAGGACTGAGGCAACACCATCTTGAATTGAAAATGAGGAAAGACAGGAGCTAAGACAAAACTGACTAAATAAATAAAACCATGATAAGATATAACAAAGGTAATAAAATGCTAAAAGTTGATTAAGATAAACTGTTTTAAAACCAAACAATAAATAAATAAAAAGTGATAAAAACATGGTTAAACATAAAGTAGTAACTCAGAAACTAAAATAGAGTAAACCCCATATTATGCAGATTAAAAGAGTAAAACAAAATTCAGCTAAAAGCCAGATTAAAAAGGTAGGTCTTGAGTTTGCCTTTAAAAATATGCACAGTAGGTGCTGCTCTCAGGTCCTCAGGTAGACTGTTCCACAGTCGGGGGCCATAATGTTAAAAATAATAAAAAAATAAAGTAATTACTTAGCATTAACAACTATTACCTCATAACCTGGACAATAACTCGAATGAACCACAACACACACCCCTATATTCACACTCCTCTCCTACTCTCAGCTACAGACACACTTATTTTCCCTCGCGGACATCTCAGCGAGCATTTCCCACCGTAGTTACATCTCGTAGTTAACATGCATTCCACACACACATTCACTCCACAAAAAACAACGTGTGGCTGTTTTTCTAAACAGGATGCCATCTTCATCTATGAAGAGTCGATTTCTCTCCCTCAGTAGTGCTGCCAAATCATCTGTTTGCTCTTGATGCTTTGCACTGGGCCATTTTTTTGTCATGACACATTCTCTTATTCTTTTAATGACCAAATTTTCCTCTTGGGCCTTATTCAGGGCACCACGGTAGAACTCTGCAGCAGGATATTGCCCCTGCTCACTCTCCCTAGAACAAGCTGTGGCGATGGTCAGTGGACACATCCATGGTTGTTGTTCTAGAACCTGCAGGGATAGAGCTTGGGTCATACTGCTTATCACTTCGGGCTGCACCTCCTGAGAGCACTCCTGCATGTACTTATCCATGTCCAATGGCATATGGGACAGGCCGTCTGCATCGCCGTCGTGTTTTCCCGGCCGATAGCATATGGAGAAGTTAAAATCGGCAAGCTCTGCCACCCAGCGGTGTGTTGTTGCATTTAACTTGGCCGTTGTCAGGACATACGTCAACGGATTATGATCCGTGTAGACGACAAAGGATGGTGCATAGCAGAGATACTCTCTAAAATGCTCAAATATTGCCCACTTCATGGCCAAGAACTCAAGTTTACCTGAGTGAAGGTGGTAATTTTTCTTAGGCTCTGTCAGAGTTCTGGAACCATATGCAATGACCACAAGCTTTCCCTGCTGTCTCTGGTACAGAACGGCATCAAGTCCTTCTTGTGATGCATCGCAGTGCAGTATGAACGGATCTTCGAACTGGGGGTAGCCCAGAACCGGTGGATGAAGGAGGAACTCTATCAGTTGACACAAGACCTTCTGGTGCTCAGTAGTCCCACTGATGGGTTTGCTGGAAGGCAACTGATCAGATTTCTTCCACCCCCCTGCTTTCCTCTTTACTTTCCCCTTGAACCTTCTGTCTTGTGTTTTCTCCACCACTAGCAGGTTGTATTACGGCTTAGTGATACGGGAGAAGTTAGGAACGTACTGGCGGTAATAGGAGAGGAACCCCAGTACTTTTCTCGGATCCCCCACAGTGGGCGGCTTCCTGTCTCTTAGGGCCTGCACGGGTGCTAACTCGGCTGGGTTCATTGTATACCCGTCCTTGGTGACAATCTTGCTCAGGAACTTCACACTATCTTTGAACACGCTGCACTTGCGTGGCATCAGCTTGACCCCGTGTTCCTGGTAGCGACGTAGGACAGCTTGCAGATCTCGCAGAAGGTCTTCGAAGGTGCGACTGTGCACAAGATTGTCATCAAGGTACGGCTGGCATGTTTCGTCCCTGAGCCCCACCAGGCATTCCTCCATGCTTCGTTGGAATTCTGCCGGAGCAGAAGACAACCCAAAAGGGATCCGCACCCACTCATATACAGACCTGATCAAAATCTTAAGACCAGTTGAAAAATTGCTAGAATTTACCTTTTGCACATTTGGATCTTAATGAGGTTTTAAGTAGAGTTACAATATGAAAAAGCAAGAAGGGGGAGTGTGACAAAAAGCACTTTGAAAAAGTAATTTATTGAAAACAACAACTAAACTGAAATAAGCTGTTTATCAGCTGATCAAAAGTTTAAGACCATCGCTCAAAAAATTTACAAAAAACTCTCTACACCAGAACAAAAATTCTTCTTAGTAGGACTCAGTAATGAGTAGCTCCACAGTTCTTGTTAATCACTTCAAAAATTTGTTTGGGCATGCTTGATGCGAGTGTTTCCAGGAAGCTTCTGGGAACATTGCTCCAAGTGGTGAAGATGGCTTCACGAAGGCCATCAACTGTCTGGGACTGATGGCCATTTTTATAAACTTCCCTTGCCATCCATCCCCAAATGTTCTCCACGGGATTTAAATCAGGGGAACATGCGGGATGGTCCAAAAGAGTGATGTTATTCTCCCTGAAGAAGTCCTTCGTCAAGCGAGCATTGTGAACTGCAGCATTGTCCTGTTGAAAAAACCAGCTGTTACCACACAGATGAGGGCCCTCAGTCATGAGGGATGCCCGCTGCAACATCTGCACGTAACCAGCTGCCGTTTGACGACCCTGCACCACCTGAAGCTCCAGTGTTCCACTGAATGAAAAAGCACCCCAGATCATGATGGACCCCCCTCCACTGTGCAGGGTAGAAAACATCTCAGGTGGGATCTCCTTGTCATGCCAGTAACGTTGGAAGCCATCTGGACCGTAAAGGTTAAATTTTTTCTCATCAGAGAATAAAACTTTTTTCCACCTTTCAATGTCCCATGTTTGATGCTCCCTGGCAAAGTCTAAACGGGCAGTTTTGTGGCGTTGAAGGAGACAGGGTCTTTCAATTCGTTTTTTGTTTTTGAAACCCTTTTCACGCAGATGCCGTCTGATGGTTATTGCGCTGCAGTCGGCACCAGTAAGGGCCTTAATTTGGGTCAAGGACCGGCCTGTGTCTTGACGGACAGCCAATCGGATCCTCCGGCTCAGCGCAGGTGTATTTTTTTTTGGGTCTACCACTTGACTTTTTTGTTCCATAGCAATGGCACGCTGTGAGAGGCCTTGCTTATGCAGCTCGACGATCCGACCACGTTCAAGAAGAGACAGCTTCTTAGCTTTAGCCATCAGGATGGCATGACCGTGTGAATGCCTGACAGAAAATGAAAATTTTGAGCAGATTTTGGCTTTAATAGCCTGTGGTCTTAAACTTTTGATCAGGTGATAAACAACCTATTTCAGTTTTTTTTTTTTTCTTTTTAATTACAAGTTCCAAATGTTTTTTGTCGCACTCCCCCTTCTTGCTTTTGCATAATGTAGCTCTACTTAAAACCTCATTAAGGTCCAAATGTGCAAAATGCATATTCTAGCAATTTTTCAACTGGCCTTAATATTTTGATCAGGTCTGTAGCCCCCAAGGTGTAGCAAAAGCAGTGAGTGGTTGACTACTCTCGTCCAGGTAGCCCTGGTGGTATGCCTTCCCTTGGTCAGGGACAGAAAACCAAGCACTTCCTGTTAAGCTGTTAAGCATGTCTTGGACGCGTGGGATCAGGTGACGGTCCGGGACTGACTTCCTGTTCAGCTCCCTATAATCGCAACATAGACGAAGGCTGCCGTCTTTCTTGCGAACACAGACAATGGGAGAAGAATAAGGGGATCTGGATTTCTTTATCCAACCCCGATTTAATAAATCTTCCAGATACTCCTAGACTTCTTTGTGTAATGGTTTGGGCACTGATGTGTACGTGCGTTTGACAGGGGTAGTGTCACTCAATCGGATTTTGAGTTTGAGGGATGGAATGCTGCCCACATCACCATCGTCTCGTGCAAATGCACCACACTCTTCTCTCAACAATCGTTTCACCATTGTCTGTTTTTTTGGTGGCAGGTGGTCAATGGGCACCGGGGGATCCCACTCACCTCCGTCTTGGTATGAGGCAGCCTCTTCACCTCTCTGCTTAGCTGTCCCCGTCAGTGTCTTTTCCTCCATCAACCCATGCACTGGACTCTTTTCATCACTCGGTTTTGCACTAACTGGTCTCACATCTGCAGGATAGATGGCTTTGATTCCCTGCACTTGCCCCAGCAGTGTACATGGGTTCAGTGTGATGTCATAGTAGGTGTGATTGGACACTGGTATGCTGACTCGGGACCATGATCCTCTCTGCAGGGTAATGATGGTGTTGGGGATGTTCAGCCCATTTGACCACCCTTGGGACTCATCAGGTTCAACAGAACTTCCTGTTTGGAAGGAAGAGGACTTGTTCGAATGCCGCATTGGACCTCCTTTGTTCTGCCAGCTGGTATAACTACAAACCGTCGTCCCACTTTAACTACTCCCTCTCTGTTGTCAGCGTCATTTGTTTGAAGTAGTTGTGTCAACACTTGTATTCGTTTACAGTTGACTGAAAAAGCTTCACTCAAAGCCTTGGTGGTGACATCAGGAGGATGCTGCGCCATTCCAAGCCTGACCAGTTCTTTAATATCATTGGAGCCAATTATGGGTTCTTCTGGGACATCTGGGTCACGAGCAATGAGCACAGGAACAAGGAGTTCTGGTTTTACAGTGTCACCCGCTTTGAGCTGGAACTCCACTTCCACCCACCCTCTAAAAGGTATGGCCGTCTTGTTTACTGCTTTTCCGAGCAACTTGTTTGATTCCAACAATTCTTCTATGCTGCATATTGTCATATTTGGCAAGTGAATCCTTCTCCATTTTTCACTGATCATCGTCACCTGTGACCCAGTGTCCCAAACTGCCTGTGTTAACACCCCATTAAAGGATAAGTTCAGTTTTTTGACACCTGGACCTTATTTTTAGGATTAAATACGCTCATAGACTCACCCAGACAATTTTGGCGGAGCTCGGAGCCGTTTTCGAGCAATTTAGATCTTTCCAACGGCATTTTTTCTCATGCCATAGTAGCAGACGGGGCCAGAAATCGAAGCCCCTAAATTAGACATTATCTGCTGCGAAACTCACTCATTTCAGCTACATTTTATAAATGAATGGCCAGTGTTATCACCATGTCAGCTCAACTTTGTTGTTATGGTCATCCAGGGCTTTACAAGGATGGGTAACTTTTGGTGACGTCATAGACAAGAACACGAGTAGAGCAGATGCACATCCCGGTTCATATCTTCATTTTACCTCTCACCTCATCCCATACTATTCATGTTCATTGTCCGTTGCTACTCACCTGAAAACACAGAAACACGGCCACTTTATTAGACATGGCTCACAATCACTCCACGACGCTACCTGCGCTGGTCTTTAACTACTGAGGACCCCCGCGGTTGCCTGGCTACGAGCAACGTGTCACGAGTGTTTAGCTGCCCCGGCTATCGCCTGCCTGAACACATGATGACCATTTTCTGTGTAACACTGCAAGACGAGCTGCTTTACAGCAATCTGTGTATTGTGAATCTCTGTTATACTCCTTGAGTTATCAGACTAATGTAAACAGTAATAATAACATTTCCTTGCCGTGCCTTAATTGCTGCAATATAAAAATATCAAATGAAATAACAGTAAATAAAATAAATGAAATGCGGGGGGGTTCGTTTCAATGTAGTACGTTCATGTATCCCACACATGCATGCAGCTGAATTTTGAAGCAGTTGAAGCTGAGAGATGTTCTTTTTAGGAAGACCAGAAAGGAGGGCATTGCAGTAATCAATTCTGCAGGTATTAAAAGCATGAGTAAGAGTCTCTGCATTGGCTTGAGAGACAAACTGGCGCACTCTGGAAATGTTCTTTAAATGATAAAAAGCCTTTTTAGCAACATCTTGGATATGTGGCTCAAAACTGAGGTTAAAATCAAAGGTAACACCCAAATTTTTAACTTGTTTGCAGGGATTACAAGACAGAGGTTTGAGTTTGCTCTCCAGTTTCTCTCTCTCTCTGGACCTGTACCAATAATTAAAACCTGAGTTTTGTCCTGGTTAAGCTGCAAAAAGTTGTCCACCATTCAGGACTGAACATCTAAAATACAGTTAAAGCTCAGTGTCATCAGTAATATAATATCAGCATAGCTGTGAAAGATGATGCCATGTCTCCTGATGACGTCTCCTAAAGGTAACATGTAAGGATTAAAAAGTGCTGGACCTAAATCGAGCCCTGGGGAACGGCACATTCCATTTCATCAGTTCTTGATGAGCATTCCCCCATGCTTACATAAAATTTCCTGCCATCAAGATATGTTTTGAACCAGTTAAAAGCAGTACCAGAGATGCCAATGAGGTTGCAGAGTCCGTCTAAAAGAATTGTGTGATCGACTATGTCAAAGGCTGCACTCAGGTCCAGCAGAACTAAAACAGAGAGTAATTTCTTATCCATATTGAACCTGAGGTCACTTACAATTTTGAGCAGTGCTGTCTCTGTACTGTGATTTTTTCTAAAACCAGACTGAAATGTGTCACCGATATTTTTAGGAGTTATAAAATCATTTAACTGATTAAAAACAATCTTTTCTAAAACTTTGCTTAAAAATGGCAGGTTGGATACAGGTCTGTAGTTATCAGGTATTGATGTATCCAAGTTGTTTCTCTTCAGAAGGGGTCTGACATAGACTGTCTTAAAGGCAGTGGGAAAGACCCCTGTCTGAAGAGAATAATTTACAATATTAATTACATCATCTTTAAAATCACGAAAAGGGGTTTTAAAAAGGGATATGGGGATAGGGTCTAAAACACATGTCACTGGTCTAAGCTGGGAGACAACCTTTTCAAGCACTGCAGAATCAACCAGGACAAACCTCTCCAGTGTTTCCTCATTAAAAGCACAGACTCAGAAGAGTTAAAATTACCAGGCTTACAGTTTAAAAAGTTTGACCTGATAAAATCCATTTTACTTCTGAAGTGGACTGCAAGGTCTTCACATGCTAACTCAAAATTAAAAGGTTGGTTAAAAACAGGGTTGGTAAATTGGTCAATAGTTGAGAAAAGGATTTTAGGGTTATTGAGAAGGGTTATTTGAAGTTGAAACAACTCAGAATTGAAATTAATTTGACCAGGCAGTATAAGTAGAGTACTTAAGTAGAGTATATAACAAATATATGTAGTTAAGACAAAGCCTCTGGTGGCACAGTCAGCTGTGCTTAGTCAGCGTTTGGGAGGTTACAGGTTCAAGCTCAGCTCAGCTCATTTGTGTAAGTTTTCAGCGATAGCTCTAACTTAAACATGGCTTAATGAATCTATAGTGTCTTTCTATGAACTGCCTGATTGCAAAGCCATTCACTGGACTACAGAAACAAGAATAGTGGGAGGTGTATCCCTCTTTATCCACAATGATGATCAAATTATAAGTAGAAGTGATCTTGGGAACTTTGAACCAAATGTTGCAGAGTTGCAGTCTCTACTGAAATAATTTCATGTCCATCTTTAGGATGCAACATAATTGTAGGAGCTATTTGCTGCCCACCTAATACAGATATTGATCTTTTTAATCAATGCTTGACGGAAATGCTTGAAAAAATATCCAAAGATGGTAAAGTCTGCTATCTTGTTGGGGATTTCAACATCAATCTCTTTAAGATGGAGAACCACCCTCAAACTACAGAATTTTTAAATGTGATGCATTCAAATTTCTTTTATCCACTAATTCATATCTTCTTAAAATTTACACGCTGCAAAAACATTTTATAAGATTGGCAACTTTTTCTAATTCAACAGAAGCCTTTGCCCCACTTTTCAAAACACTGAACATTCTCACAGTAAATAATATAAACATTCATCAAATATGTGTGTTTATTTACAAATACATGTTTTCACCTTTATGTTTACCATCATCATTTAGAAATTTCTTCATATGAAATTCACAGATTCATTCATATAATACCGGACAGGTTAGTCATCTTCACCTTCCTTTCTATAAAACTAGGCACGGTCAGTTTTCCATCAGGTATTGTGGTGTACAAATATGGAATGATAAAAGACATGTAACAGAGACCTCATCATCATTACAAACATTTTAAAAAAAACTGTCTTTAAAACTTTTTTATACTCACTATATTTCTGTTTGTTTGAACCTGTTTATTTTGTGTTTTATTGTTGACGATTTGTTTTCTTTTTAAAACATGAATGAACACATGTAGATGTATGCATGAAATAGTTTGTGTTCTTACTGAAATCTTGATTGTTCCTAATTTTTTTTTTCTTCTCATAGAAAGTTGAGGTCCATTAGACCGAGGGCTTCTTGACTTCTCCTGACACATTTCTTCTTAAAACATTTCCAATTTGATTTTATGTAACCACTTATTGTGCAAACTTAATAAATCAAACTAATAAACTAAAACTAAACTGCTCCGGGCGACACATGGCGAGACAAGACACTCAACCCCAAGTTGCTCCCACTGCTGCGTCAGTGGCGAATAAATGGGTGTGAATGCGTGAGTTTATACTGATGGCCAATTGACACAGAGGGCTCTAATTTCCTGGCACCCTTCAGGGTGGTGCAGGGTGGTGCAGCCTGGCACACCCTGCGCAGTGGTAATTTCGTCCGGCGCACCGCCATGCGCAGCCAATTTGGCAATTTGGTAGACCGGCTGCGCCGAGATGGGTGTGACAGCGCACCAGGGGGAGGTGTCGAAAGATTCAGCTTGACGCAGTGACAATTTCGTGCCAAAAAAACGCGTGGAAGGTGCGCTGCAAGCTCGCCAGCTCCAACCAGGAGCAGGTGCGCCCCGCCTGCGTCTGGTTTACAAAATTAGAGCCCAGAAACTCTGAACTATCAGTGCGTTAATGTGAGAGTGAATGGGTAGATGTGACCTGCGGTGTAAAGATGCTCTGGGCAGTAAAAAGACTAAGAAAGTGCTATATATACTCAAGTCTATTTACCATTTACCAAATTAATTTGACCCAGCATTTGGGTAGAGTATGTAACAAATACATATATATAGTTGAAACCACCCAGAATAGAAATTGATTTAACTCAGTATTTGGGTAAAGTATATAACAAATATGTGTGGTTGAATTTACACAGATTTGCTGTTACTTTGACCCAGAATTTGGGAAAAATATTTCACTCATCTGTTGGGTTAAAACGAACGAACCCATCTTGCTGGGTCAAATTAATTACTGCTGGGCTAGTGCTATAATAAACCAGGTGTGTTATAAAACTGCCCAAATTGGGTTATTTTTAACCCATCAGTTTTTGGTGTGGACCTTCATACCATTAAATCCAACTTTTAGGCAGTCCTCTGTGTCTTACTTGTATTGGAAAACAGACAGACTTTTGTATTTCAGTCCAATGGTCTGTAAAAGAAAAGATATTGGCGAAAAAAAAGTTTCATACAGAATTCAGTATTGTTTT
This sequence comes from Cetoscarus ocellatus, assembly GCA_037902135.1. Lineage (NCBI taxonomy): Eukaryota > Metazoa > Chordata > Actinopteri > Labriformes > Labridae > Cetoscarus > Cetoscarus ocellatus. Next base: position 1,127,614 of record JBAMNC010000022.1, on the reverse strand, counting down.
AAAGGATCATTGGGTTAACATTGTGTTAAAAAATATGTTTTTCAAACAAATCAAAGTAAAGTACCAACATTTTGGTTCAGTGTTTTTTGTGACGTCAATCTGGTTTGGATCCAGATGAAATTTACCTCGATGATAGAGACATGGACCCCATATTATCCTATAAATTTGGAAGCAAATCTGTTAAGAAATGGCAGAGGTATGGTTTTTAAATTCTGCCCAATGTTAACTTATGGGATTTTTAAAAATATGGGGAATCTTTTTCATCCAGACATGTATCCGTATCACCACCAAAATCTAATAATTTTTAAGTTGGGCCATAGCTACCATCAGATGTTGTCTTTGCTCGCATTGCCAGCATCTAGTTCTCCCTGTAGATAAACATCAACAAATCTGTGCTGAATGTGGTTACATATTACTCTAAATATACATTCTAGTTTCATGACTTGATACAGGCTAAATACATCTTTAATGCTTTTGCTTTAATGCCCAACTAGAGATGAGTGGCTATGCTACATAAGATCTGACAGGCTTTGGTGCGGTTGATACAGCTCAGTCTGAGAGCTCAGCAAACCAAATAGAAATCTCTGCAAGGTTGCAACATCAATCAAGTGAACCAAGTCCAACAATTTTAAAATATGACAGCAACCTTCAAGTATAAATGCACATTGATCATATTGTGTCAATCAAAGCTTTACATTTTTTGCAGTGAAGTCCTCCTTTTTCTATCTTGGATGGGAAAGCAGCTTTGTTTGATTTTTTAATCTGTTTGCATTCCTTTTCACTCTCCTACCTCACTCGTATATATCTCTCTTCCATTCTTTTCTCCTCAGCTGACCCAAAAATCTGAGAAACAACCAAACCAAACCTTCTATACAAAGTTTTCAGCTGAGGGAAAACCCTCTCCTGTCACAACGTTTGCTCCTCTTTCTTTTATCAATTGGTCCTTGCAGCTGATGGCAAAAATGGGGCATTTATTAGAATTACCCTGTAAAAGATATCAAAAAACTGTGAAGTGTCACTACGTTTTTTTATTTTACAAACGAACATAAAAACATGTACTTTTAAAATAATCCCATGAAAAGCATTACAAACCAAATCTACTCCTCATTATCACTCTTACTGCATCGCTTTATTAGGTTTTGAATCTTATTTCCTCTCTTTTGACAGTTCCACATGTAAGTGTATTTCCTTTACATTACCCCTCAGTGACTGTTATTGACAAACTCTAGTTTTCACAGCATGCAGCATGACTGAGAGAGTTGTCAGATTATCAGACAGGGTCTCATAGCCCTGACAAGCTCTGTCGACAAGCTGCACCTCTGAACATCTGATAACTCCTTGCCACCTCCCTTTTTGGCGTGGTAACTCTCCCCTGAAGCTCCTGGGTTCTTGGAAATCATGCACACACCCACTAAACCTGCTTGCCTGCTTCCCATCCAGTAATTAAATGAGCAGGATATCTCAGCCGGATCTTCACCCACACTCTGCTAGATCAATGCTCTTATCCAGAGATAAACTGTTTACCTTTTAATCCTCAATACCAAATATCTACTCTGCAATACTAGTTTTTAAAGAATAAGTAAACCATCTTGATAATTAACTTCTGCATCTGAACTAATCTACACTAAAAAAATCTCCCACTCTGTAAAAAATAACTTCATGTAAGAAGTTCAAGATTCAAAAGTAGAATAAAAAGTGTTGTCATGTGATTAAACATGAGGAAGAATGTTAATAAATATTGATATTTATAATAATGATCTTTGTTGGCTTTCTGAATGGTCTGCTGACCCACCAATCAGAGAGCCCCCTCTCATGGCAACTGTTACTGTGGTACCATTTTTCAGAAAAATGTCCACCAGGCAAAGACTTTGTTCTGTTTTCTTTAAGTCTCAAAGTCTTCTTTGTTCTTTGTTTGTTGCTTGATCCACATGCATGATATTCTGTCCTGGCTAAAAGGATTATCACCTACATGGTGAAGAACAAATATGTCGACACTTCAGTCCACAAGGGTGGAATCACAGGTTTACCTGGGTGCTTGGAACATACGGGCGTCCCTAAAGGGACAGTTCAGTATTTTTAAAGTGGGGTTGTATGAGCTCCATATGGCCACTAAGTACATTAGATGCAGAAGAAAGTTCTCTGCTCTCCCTCAGTAAGCCACAATTTGTAACAGTTTGCGACGCGGAACCAGCTGCAAACAGGGAAGTATTGTATCAAATACAAAGGGTATTTTCTCCACCTACAAGTACTCACATCAAAAAATAATACCACAGTTTAAGAGTACGCTACCTAGAATTTTTTTTGAGTGCATTAACTTTTCAGAAAAATATAGTTTATCTGGAACTTACCGACTCATGTCACGTATTGACGTATGACGTGAGTCGGTTAGTTCCAGATAAACTATATTTATTATTTATTTTCAAGTGTGTAGAAGACCAGATGCAGCTCTTTTTCCCTCCCCTTTGGAAATACTTGGAACTGAGGGGGCAGGGTGGCTACAGGAGGCACATAGCATTTATCTGAGAACTGACAGTTTAGTAAAAGGTGTCACGTTCTTCTGCTCCTCAAGTCCCTTCCTGACCATTTTAAAGATGTATTTTCATTACAGGCTGCATCTTTGAACAAAGGCCTACTGTGCACAATTGGGAGAACCCAACTATGACTGTTAACAGTGGTTTAAGGTTATGACATGTCTCAGCTGGTCGAGCCTCAGGACACACAACCCCCTTCTTATTGAGAAATTGAGGTGAGGCATGAACAATGCTGGAATTTTTAAAAATCTGCAAATACCAGTTACCTTTTTTTTAAGTTATTACCTGCTGATACTGATACAGTGGCCATAATATTGTGAATCCCTAACTACAAATAATATTTCTGAATATTTTCAAGCACTCACGTCTATGTAAAGAAATCTTCTGTAGTTTGAACCTCAGAATAAAACACATGATTGAACAAAGAGGCAGGTCCAAACAATCATGTTTGATAGAACATCTACACAGAAGCCTTTGGTGGACATGTATGCATACAATGTACTTTATCCCCTTTCACAATGAAAACATTTAAACTTAAGTTGTTTACAAGAGATCTCTAGAAAATAACTAAATATTTTATAAAGATCTTGACTGATTTATTCCTTTTTATGGGATAAATCAGCCGAGATCTGGAGAAAACAAACCACATGTACTTTTTTTTATCTGGTTAGATCATAGCCTTTGTTATGTTTCTTATACACACAGTAAACTTTCACAGTTTTTTACCATGCTTTAATCTTGTATAGTTTATATAGTACTTCAATACTTTCCGGTTTAGGACTTTCTTCATTTTTTTTTAGTTTACTCGACCCTAATTTTCTTGTCCTCTGGTTTGACTCTGTTGGGAATTTCTTTGTATGACCTGATTGTTGTTGTCATTTTATTGTCCCGAGAGTTTGACCTTTGTTTTGTCGATTAAGTACTTTGTAACCAACTGTTTCGAAAGGTGCTCTATAAATAAAATTACTATTTTTATTACTATATTTTGCTAATGTCCCTGCTTGCAGTCTAACCCTGGATTTTCTTTCCAACACTTTGACATCTCTCTACTTAACTTCACTTTCTCATTAAAAATTGATTTATTTCTAACAATACTCATGTTCTGTGAAACAGGATTATACTATGGGATGATTTTTCATTATTTATAACACAAGAGGTCATGGGTAAATGTGCTTCATGAAACAGGTCCACAAAGCAAAAGAATCAAGCACCATGGGGTCTTTTTGAGTCCTCCATATATAATTAACTTTCTGGAGAAGACTTCACTGATTTAAATTAGTTATTTTCATATGAAGTTCAATAAAACGTTTCAGCGTTTCTCAGCCTGATTGTGTCTCTAATGACTGGAGTGTCATGTAAATGATTTGACTGTATTAATGAGCACATTAAGATACAAACAGAGTCAGTGTGATATTCTAAAAGTTTAAATCTGGACGATGTCAGAGGGTTATAAAAGATGAAGGTGAACTTCAGAGTGAGGTTTCACTACAGGCTAGTGGAAATGTCAAGGGATATGAGGACATCTACAGGCTGAACAGGGACATGGGATACTCCATGGAGAAAACCTATGTACCATTAAATAATCTACTAACCTATTTACCAAAATCCAGTCAGAATTCAGTAAAATGGTTTGGACCCACAAACTCAGATAAAGGATTTTTTTGTTGTCAGTGATTAAAAATGGCTCAATCGAGTATGTCTGGAGTATGCCTATGAATCAGTGTCAAAATGTAAAAACAAAAGAAGATGATGTTAAGTTTTAATCGGTTTAGCTCTCGGTTGATTTTTTCCACACAGTACTCAGATGCTATGTTAAATGTAGTTCAGTCTGATGCAGAACCTTCTCAAGCACAAGTAAAAGTAATGTTTGTAAAAACTTCTCAAAAAGGTATAAGTCCACAAAAAAACTACTCAACCACAGAAACATGAGTAAATATAATGAGTTACTTTCCACTCCTGATCAAATTACCTAACCAGTAGATGTTTTGACTTTATGTTGGGATTGTTGATCTCAGCTGCCTTTCCTCCTTTGTGCCGATAGATGGCAGCAATTATCTTCACTTTGAGCCGCGGAGCGCTCTAAGTCTCTCCCTTCTTTAAACACAAGTCAGATTATCTCGAGGTTAATCTTTAGTAACCACCATCTGCTAATTGTCAAGATTATTTAAAAATGTATAAAAATAAAAAAAATGTACATCATGTTGTGTGCAAGAATAACATTTTTCCGGAGATTACCAAAGACGGTTTCCAAAAGTAACAAAAAATTGGCAATAAGAATTATTTCATATGAAATCTCTCCACCTTTTGCCGCAGTCTACTAACTTTCTGTTATTACAAATCATGTACTTCTTATGAGGACAAAATAGAGATTTCAATTTGAAAAGTCACGGGAGCGCCAAAAATGAGAGCTTTTTCTCTGCGGTATGGCTTCAGATGCTCTCTGGCTGAATCACCTCGCACCTCCTCTGTCCAGAAAAGACTGCACTTTTAAAACAGAGAAATGGGAGGACCTATTAAGGGGGAAAAATGTTGAATCAAAAGCTTTCATTTGTAAATTGTCACCTCAGCCTACAGAGACGCGTCCGTGGAGCTGTCCACTAACCGTGGTGCTGAAACTAGTTTGTCCTTTTGAAGATGGACAAAAACTTTGTATGTAAATCTGTTTATGTCATTAATCTCTCTTTCTTCTCAGATGTTTATTTTCCTACATACTTAGAGGTTTTCTGAAGCTGTTGTGATCAGGTTTAAAAAAGTTAAACGTGCGTAAAACGCCGGCGGTGCAGCGATAAATAAAAACAACAGTTACAAACTCGGAAAAAATCAGACTATTAAGATAAAGTATTTTAATTCCAACACAAACTAGAGACAAGCATTCTGGGCTCTGGCTTGAAGCATCTGACTGGGCAGCAGTGCGCACCCGGGAATTTTGTATTTAATTAGCATAAAACATCTTCTGGAGAGCTGAAGGACCGTGCGTCATAGCGCACGGAGAAGATGGGAGGGGGGACACCTATGGGAGTCAACAAACTGCAGTGTGTATTCCTGCCACGGCCGACAAAAAGCAGTCGGGCTGATGTGAAATGATGACTTAGCTGAGCGCGTTACAGGTGACTGGAGACAGCTGGGCGCGTCCTGGAGCAGAAGGGTGAGCGGCAGAGCGACCCAAACCAGCGAGTCCTCCGCACCGTGAGTTGAAGGTGAAAACCCCCAAAACCTGTGAGTGCTACCCAGGACCAGCACGTCACCTGAATGACGGGAGATGAGACAATGAAGCAACATGGGACGACGGAGATAAAACGAGTCCAAGTCACGGAAGTGGAAAAGCGCGTGCGATGACGGAAGGCACGAGGGACAGAGAAGAGGCAAAGCAGAGGAAAGTTATCTAGCTCATTTGCGGAGCTCCTGGTGTTGGAAAAGAAATCAGAATAAAAGACTGAACAGATGTGCCAAACGCGCGTAATTCTGTAACCAAATCAAGCCGATTTATTTTCCAGAAGACAACTCAAGGCAGAAGGGGAGGAATCATGGAGCCGGAGGGGAGCACAGAGGGACAAACCGCTAATTTGGCACAATCTGCCGCCTCCAAACTGTCCCAGATGGGCGAAAGAACTAAACAACTAGGTAATGTTATACAAGACCCAGAGCGACAGAAACGGATTATTCTGGTAATAGTCTGTGTTGTACTTTTGTTAGACAACATGCTTTACATGGTGATCGTGCCAATTATACCCGATTACCTTGAAGGGCTACAGAAAGCAGCGGATCATGCCCAATTTGTTGCGACGCACAACAACCACACCAACAGCACTGCGCATAAAGTTTCCAAGGACAACTTCGACCTACAGATCGGTGTTCTTTTTGCTTCCAAGGCCATCCTGCAGCTCTTAGTGAACCCTCTGAGTGGCACCTTCATAGACAGAGTTGGGTATGATATTCCTCTCTTCATTGGCCTCAACGTCATGTTCCTCTCCACTGTTGTTTTTGCCTTTGCTGAAAATTACGCCACCCTGTTCCTGGCCCGCAGCCTGCAGGGCCTTGGCTCTGCCTTCGCGGACACCTCGGGGATCGCCCTGATTGCAGACAGGTACACGGAGGAGACAGAGAGGAGCAAGGCGCTGGGTATCGCCTTGGCCTTCATCTCTTTTGGGAGTCTCGTGGCGCCCCCCTTTGGAGGGGTCCTCTACGAGTTTGCAGGGAAGCGCGTGCCCTTCCTGATCCTGGCCTGTATATGTCTCATTGATGGTGCTTGCTGTCTAGCTGTGCTGAAACCTTTCTCCAGCAAGGAGCGAGAAAACATGCCAGTGGGCACCCCCATCTACAAACTGATGATTGATCCTTACATCGCCGTGGTGGCTGGTGCTCTGGTCATCTGTAACATACCCCTTGCCTTCCTCGAGCCAACTATCGCCAATTGGATGGAGGAAACCATGCATTCAAGCCAGTGGGAGATCGGCATGACATGGTTCCCTGCCTTCTTCCCTCATGTCTTAGGTGTGTATCTGACTGTCAAACTTGCAGCCAAGTACCCTCATCTGCAGTGGTTTTACGGGGCTATAGGTATGGTGTTCATCGGCGCGAGCTCATGCACAGTGCCCGCCTGTAAAAACTTTGGCGAGCTCATGATCCCGCTGTGCGGAATCTGCTTTGGCATCGCCTTTGTGGACACTGCGCTCCTGCCCACGCTGGGCTTCCTCGTGGATGTGCGTCATGTGTCCGTGTATGGCAGCGTGTACGCCATCGCGGACATCTCCTACTGTGTGGCCTATGCCCTGGGCCCCGTGGCAGCTGGACAGATCGTGCACGACTTGGGTTTTGTGCAGCTCAACTTGGGCATGGGTCTCGCCAATGTACTTTACGCACCGGCGCTGCTGCTGCTGAAAAACGTGTCGCAGATGAAACCTTCGTTCTCAGAGAGGAACATGCTCCTGGAGGACGGCCCCACGGGACTGTATGATACGATAAAGATGGAGCAGAGGGAGAAAAAGAGGAAGGGTCTGTGTACAACAATCGACGAGAATGGTATTGAGACTTTTGCGCAGCGGTCGTTTTCAGAGGAGGAATCCTCCGGAGGAGAGTACGCGTAAAAGACCTTTAACGAGTGTAAAACTATCAAAGTGCCAAATGTAGAGCTGTGTGTGCATTCTGTCTGATTCAATCAACTGCTTAACACGGTTAGGATTGTGTAACAGGCTAAATTATTCACTGCTTTTGGAGACAATACCCGCGGGTGTTGTCAAATCAAGCAGCTTCAAGCTTTTTTGCAGTAGAAAGGCGCGCGCTGGAGTTTGTTCATCTTAAAGTGAAAGTATTGTGGTTTAAGTTTTGTTGAAATAAATGTCAAAGTCATTCACGGTATTTAACACTGTATCAGAAACTGACTCATATCGTATTCAGGGATTATGTGTAAATGTGTTTGAACAAAAGATCAGCTGTAATGTATGCGTCTTTAATGTAACTTGTGTTCAGTTTTGCCAGAGTTGTGCTGCTAAAATCAATATGCAATACTGACTGTATGTTTTAGAGAGAAAAGACGGATGGACTTGAGAAGAAATCTGCATCTTGTTGTCTATTTATTTTTGTTTACTTGGAATAATGTACTTTTGGAATGCATAGCCCCATATTATAATCGAAGATTGTACATAAATGTATATTCATGTACATAATTAAATTAATATTATGTGAATGATACTGTTCGTGGAAAGCATTTATTTCAATACTAAACTATGCTTTGTTCCATGTCATGAATTCATGTCTCTCCGGGGGTAAACAATTTCACTTGAACTAAAAAAAAAAAAAAAAAACACAACGCACTGTAAATTCTAAAATGAGGGTCGTTAAGCACAGCTTGAATAACATTTCTGCCTTTAAGAACGCCTTGGTTAGAAAAAATATACCTACATACTATTAAATCCTACTCTTAGACAGTCCTCTGTTCCTTACTTTTATTGCGACACAGACGTACTTTTGTATTTCAGTCAATTTAAGAAAAGATAACTTCGAAAAAAGTTTAATAAAGAATTCAGTACTGTTTAACATGATCATTGGGTTAACGTTGTGTTAAAAAAGAAATTTGTTAAACAAATCCAAAGTTAAATGCCAATATTTAAAATAATATCGGGTACACAACGCTCAAATAAAGCAGTCAGACGCAGCGCGCAAAGTGCGTATTGCACAAATTACGCACAAAAATTGCTCCAAACACAGAGCGCAAAAGTATCAAATCCACGACAAAAACATCCTAACAGTTCTTCTGGACAGTGCACGAGCGCATTAGGACTGAAGTCGGAATCTAAACGAGGTGGGGTGAAAATATGAAGTGCCAAATAAACTCGGCGAATAGAAAGAGTTCTGGGAGGAGCTTGGCTGGCAGGAGGGTGAGGTACCATCTCAGCGTCTCTCCTCAGCCAGCCAGGGAGTTGTGCTCGTGCCATGCAGGGGATTTAAAGACAATGATGAAGGACCAATGTGGAGGAATTTGAATTTATATATACCCGTAATGGATTGAAGGCTGGAAGCATAAGTCCTAATTGGAGACCAGGGAGGTGGGTGTGCTTTTTTTCTCCTCTGTCTGTGTGGTGAGTAAAACAATTTATAAGCTCAGTTTCTGTCAAGTACATTTATGACCTGTAATAATAACAGAACTTTCTATTTTGAACAAATGTGCATGTATGAAAAAAAATGGAAATGTTACCCTGTCCTCAAAGCTCTGGTGTTTCCACAACTTGTAAACTTTCACCTGTCTTCTTTAAATCAACCATTTTAAAGTCATTTTAAATTATCCTCATATGGTGCAACAACAAAAGCATAAAAAGTGTAATTAAAATGACAGTAATTGCACTTTGATTTATTTCTAATATCATTACTTTTTTGGACACAGAGTCTTCCTCACTACGCTGCCAAAATGCCCGTTCTGGACAAAGATCCCTCCAAAGACTCAGGGGCTGGAGATGTAAATACTGTTTATTTGTCTTATTTCTTCTGATAAAATCTGTTTTCATCACCTATATGCATGAAAATGCAATGCTTAAACTATGTATAAAAAGAATGTCAATGAAAATAAGAAATCAGAATGACTCTTTTAATCTAAAATGTGGAACTGACTGATTGACGGATCCTTGTTTTTATTTTAACGTGGCATTCTGAGCCATGTATAGAGATATTTTGCTGTTTTTGCTTCCATATAACTAAAAAAAAAATCATCTTTTTTTCTGAAAAAAAAACTTGATAAAATATTTAATGTCAGAGTCCACTCCAAAGGTTTAAATTCTTTGTTTTTTTTATGAATACAAGTCAAATTAGATATTTCCTTTTTAATGGGTCATGAATTAATTTTCTGGTTTTATTCACTCTTCCCCTCAGGTTCTTCCTAAGCTGCCTCTCCCTGCCCTCAAAGACACCCTGGACATGTACCTGCGGTGTATGAAACACCTGCTCACGGAGGAACAATTCAGCAAAACCAAAAACATTGTGGAGGAGTTTGGAGTCCCCAGAGGAGAGGGGGAGCGACTGCAGAAAACGCTCGAGGAGAGAAGAGAAAACAAGGCTAACTGGGTAAACTTTAAAACCCCTTTAGTCAAAAATACACATACCGATTTACTTAAAGCTCCTGTGAGCAACCTCCAGGCTGTGCCTCCTGAGGACATCTCTGTTATCTCTGTTCAGTGTTGCTGTCAAGTCACCATAGCTCAAGACCGAGTCGAGTCTGAGTCCTCAGTGTTTGGGTCACAGTCGAGTCCAAGTCACCAAAAAAAAAATCTGAGTCGAGTCCGAGTCACCAAAAAAAAAATCCGAGTCGAGTCCGAGTCACCAAAAAAAAAATCAGAGTCGAGTCCGAGTCACCAAAAAAAAAAAATCAGAGTCAAGTCTGAGTCGAGTCCTCTCACCTGAGTCGAGTCCTCAGTACTCTAGCCCAAGTACTAGAAAAGTTCCCCGAGCCTAAGTCTGAGTCCTAAACGTTGAGTCTGAGCCAAGAGGCTACATGCTCTTCAGCTCTCCATTTTTGCAAAGCCTGAGAAATGACATGCAAATTAAAAATGTCTTCATTAACATATCCGGACTCGAGTCCTACAACATTGTCTCTGATGACGACCTTCTGTGCATGTGTGGCACCGCTCTACTGAAAAAGTCAGTTTACTGCCCTACCAGACACCCGCTGTATGACAGGCATTAAAATGAAATCAATCAATCTTTTTGCTGGAGATCTTGTTTGCTTTTGTATGATATTCAGCAGCATCAGTAGAAGGAGTGCCAATATCGACAACTTGATATATCGTCATCTTGGCATGAGCAATACAATAATCAATACATTGGTTCCAGGTATTAATATTTCAATCACACAGCTAAAGCGATATGTTCACAGGTCGACTTACACCAGTTAATTACTGTGTGTCTGTCAAATATTTTTGTATTGATTGCATTTCTTTGTTAGGAGTGTGTTAAAACCCCAGTTTGTTTTTACTTTTGTGTAATTTTGTCATTTTAGTTTAAAATATTAAATAATGAACAAAAATCTTCGTCAAATTTAGTTGAAATTACATCAAATAAATGTGTAAATACATTAAACCCATAACTCACCTTATTAAAGGCATTTTTGTCCCTCTGTTAAGGAGATACCGTGATGTCTGATTTTCTAATATTCTTGCCATATATTGATTCTTGCTTTATCACTGTATCATGATCTAATCAATATGATGGACTATGAATTTTAAATAATTTTGGATTGTAAGCTACCCTGCGATTCCCTGCCCAAATCAGGGATAACTGTGTCCTCTTTTACTACCTGTTAAAATTCCTTATCAGAGCTTAAAGTATTTGTTCCTAAATCAAGCTGCTTATAACCTGCAACACCGACCGTTCTGAGGGAATATACATTTGTAAATGGATCCTGATGATTCACAAGTTCCACAATTTACAAGATAAGACCAACATTTAGATAAAAACCCTCAGTGAGAGTACAAAGCAACAGGAGGGCTTTTCATTTTAATATAAATTCAAGCAGGACTGTCATTTCTGATGAAAACTTTCAAAACAATCTGACGTAAAATCTAAATAAAGGCCAAATCTGCATTCATTTTTTCATCAATGCAAACACATTTACATCTTCAACAGAATTTAAAAAAATCTTCAAACATTAAATGTAAGTTTTGAGGGATTACCATTTATTTTCAAACATAAAGCCTTTAAAGCTCCTGTGAGCTTGGGTTGGTTTTGCACCCCTCATGGACAAACAGTCTCTTTTTATTTAGGTCTTACCTTGTACATGTGAAAATGGTTAGTGACACCAACCCTGTGACAGGACACATCACATGGAGGCACCCATGTTCATTATTATTTCGCTCTATTGCCTTTTTAAAAACTCTCACAGGAGCTTTAAGTTAAGTTTGTTTGTTTTATGAGCTTGTATCAATGTTTCCCTTGTGTTTGCTACTAAATTACTATTACTGTTATATATTGCTGTCATTCTATAATTTCTTTTACTTTATCAAATGCTAGCTTTTGTTCAGCTGCTTCTTCATTCTGTCTTTCTTAATAATATGTGTTTCTTTATTTTCATCCACAATTGAGATTTACTGGTGGTTTCTTTACCTTTTTACATGTTTTCCTCTGATGTGCTGCTTTTGCCCATGTAAAAATGTTTGATGTCTTGTGTTAATCACTTCAATCGTTTATAAAATGTTCTGCACAGATACATTTTATTCAATAGAAAAGAGAATCACAATGTCAACAGGGAGGTATCTTTATAAGCTTCTTCCAAGGTGGTAACATCTCCTGCACAATGTTTTACCTTAATGACTTTGTATAGTTACTATTATCTTTAAGTAAATTGAACTTGAGTAGATGAAATTGCCTTGCAGGTGTATGAATACTGGCTGAATGACATGTACCTGAACAACAGACTGTCTCTACCCGTCAACTCCAGTCCTGTGATGGTTTTCCCTCGACAGAACTTCAAGGCTCCTATCGACTCTTTACGGTATGGGACACTGCATGAACAAACAAATGAGTCATCAGAAAAACCTCATAATCATTTTTCAGTGAATTTAGTGTTGACCAGATTCCAGAAGAGAGCAGAATTTTGTGTATACTCATCACTTGACGGACATTTTTTGGATTAAGATGTCAAAAGAACCTGAGAAATGTCAGACAACTGTGCAGGCCATCGTTGATTGATTATAACAAATTGAGCACTTCCTTGTTTCACACTGACAGATAGGGTCATTACCAGGAACACCTTTAGGGCTGAGACGCCAGGCCAGGCTACTAGCAGCAAGGTTAATAGACAACCAGAGAGTGTTTTATGGTATTGATCTGGGTGTGGACTCTTAACCAGGTGATTTACATGTAGTATTTATATCTGTTAAGTGTAATACAGGGATACAGAGGCAGAGAGAATTATAACAACAGGGAGGAAAATGGTGCAAAATGTTAATAAATAAATGTGTACTTTTAAAAAAAAAAAATTTACGTTATCAGCTATAATTTTCCCAGGTTTGCTGCACACTTGATTTCTGGTGTTTTGGAGTACAAGACTCTTCTTGATGCGTAAGTTTAGTGTGCAGGAAAAGCACAAATTTACTTCCAAAATCAGTCACAACTCATTTATTCCTATGTATGGGGAATAAAAGAAATGAATGCTTGTATATCTGTGTGTAGACGTGCCCTGCCAGTGGACTATGCACGGGGTCAACTGGCTGGGACCCCTCTGTGTATGGAGCAGTACTATCGCCTCTTCACATCCTATCGTCTACCAGGACCTGAACGGGACACACTGGTGGCTCAAGAGAGCAGCGTCATGCCAGAACCTGAACACATCATTGTGGCTTGTAAAAACCAGGTCAGGCGCAGTAATGCAAAAAAATCTTGAGTTAAGACAAGGGGGTGATAAGCTACTTCAAAAAGTGAGTATTTGGCATTTAGAGTTTGCTTTAGAGATGCAGTTATTTAATTTAATAAGATCAAACAAAATAGAGGTGATCATAAATGGCTGGCTATAAACAGCTACCCAGCAGGATTAAAGCAACTGGTCAGGACCAAATATTCAGACATGAGTATACAAAAGTGAAGTTATTAAATACTCGGACAAAATGTAATGTTTCAATCCTGTTTTAGTAAAATAATAGCCTTAGTGTGGTGATCAGCTATATCACAATGTATTGTTATCCTATAAGCAGGTAAATAAATATAATCCTTGTTGAACTTCATAGACTTTTTAATTATTATTTTTTTTTTAAGTATTAAGAACCCACAGCAACAAATGCACCAAAAATACAGCTTCTAATTTGTGCCATTTGTCTGAAGAATGATCTCTTTAACATGGATAAACTTGACTGTCTGTTGCAGTGACAGAAAAAACTGCAACTAGAAGTGCTCAGAGAGCGCAAACCTCCACCAAGTCATTTATTTGCTGAGTCATTAGCAAAAAAAACCCTCAAAGAATTCCTGGATCCGGATTCGATCACCAAAATCTGATCAGTTCTTCCTTGTGCCATGACAAATGCCAGAAAAACATAAACGCTTTGGCCGAGGTAATAAATGTAACAGAATTAAACAGCTGAGAGCCATTTGCCAACTAGCAACCAGAGGCTGAACTACAATACAAAACAAAAGTCCCAAATTACTATAAGTAAGTAACTTAAAAAATATTGATATTTCACAATAAAATACTGACAGAACTACATTGCAAAATATCCTGATTTCTTGGTATATCAATATTTTCTTACATCCCTAATCATCCTGATGGCTGAAGGGGACTGGATTTACACTACGTTACAGGTAAAACCTGCATTGTTAAGAAAAAAATAATTACACTGGTTAAAAAAAGACATTTTTTGACATTTTTTAGTAGATACAGTAGTACAAGACTGGTATGTATTAGTCACAAAGAAGGTACGATTGAAGAAAAGAAAAGAAACAGGTTTATTGCCTTGAAACATTTCACCAAATAGCACTGAAAAACAAGTTGCCCCCTATAAATTTGTGAATACATGATGTTGATTCCATATAAATATTCTTTGAAAAGGATAAAAGTGGGCTGGATAACCTGATCAGGCATTGACAAAATGTGTGTTACCATATCTGGATAGTTGTCTGTTCAGAGAAAACCTGCAGAACAACCAAGCCTAAAAGTTAAGGCAATGTAACTACTTAAAAATAAAGATTTGTTTCTCTCTGCCATTTCCAAAAATAAAATCCCTTGGAGTCGAATTGTGAAATGGATGAAATAAGAAATTCAAAGAAATCAATCAGTACTCAAACTGTGCTGCCATTTTATATTTCACATAATTAATGGACTCCTTTTATAAGTTATTAACACAAAAAGGCAAAAGAAATCAAATTTCTGATTGACTTGTTTCTATCAACGGACGTAAAAAGTAAAAAACTGTTTCTTGATAAATTAGAAATGGAAATAATCCATGAATAAGAGGTTGTTAGGGAGATCAAGGCATCAAAGATACTTTCGTAGTAATCAAAAATAAATCAACACATTACATTTCTAGACAATAATTGAAACATCATTACACTGAAATCGAATGCTGTCTTGATTTGTCAAGTGAAGACAGTATTTGCAATTTTGGTTGTCAGTTTAATTTACAAAACATTCAGTTACCATTCATCTAATTTACAAATAATCTTCAATAAACTGTTTTCATGCATGTGGCAGAGATTAATTTTAAAGGTTTACACACTGAGGTGAAGTCTTATATGAAGACAAAAGGAGATTCAAGTCCAGATAAACCAAACATATTAGACTTGTTGGCAAAAGTCCACAAAAAGTCAACCAGGCCTAAGAGTATTTCAACCGTTTGACAAGCTGTCTATACCAGAATATCATAAGCAAGATCTGATACTAAACAACTGAGTTATTACAGATGAAAAGAGCTCAAATTAGCAGGAAGAAAAACAAAAGACATTATGAGATGATAGACAGAGAACAATAGAGACGGTGACAGTTTCACTTCATTACAGTGACAGCTAGACTACAGACTGTCTTTAAATTAGAGCAGAACATATGGATCATTACTGAATTGTGTCTGATGGTACTGTAAACAGACTCTGAGTGCACTATATGAAAATATTCAAAGACGAGTCACTGCCTGCCAAAACAAACACACAAACCTGAAAAAAAGAAATAAGCCAAACAAC
The DNA here is from genome assembly GCA_037902135.1 of Cetoscarus ocellatus. Classification (NCBI taxonomy): domain Eukaryota; kingdom Metazoa; phylum Chordata; class Actinopteri; order Labriformes; family Labridae; genus Cetoscarus; species Cetoscarus ocellatus. The sequence goes on along the minus strand of JBAMNC010000022.1, from coordinate 1,111,940 downwards.
TGAAGTGTTCACTTACCAATATTAAGTCAGTATGTATTAGAAGAAGAATTAGAATCCAAAACCAAAAAATTGATCATGCCTAACCAGACACTAGCAAGTACAGCAATAATAGCTGAATGTGAAAATATCATCAACTGATCCAGATGCTCCCAAACTAGCAGGTGAAGCCAGATTATTATTTTTGCCGAGCAGAAAAGAAAAAGTACGATGGCCAAACTCGCATAAAAGGAGCAACACCTGTGAGAAAGTTCAGGCAGACATCTCGAGCTGCACTGATTTCATACCTGACATCCATCATTATTCAACTACTCAACAAACATCCTGCCAAATAGCAAGCTAATTGTCCTATTTCTCTGCTTTACCCTGCCAGCTCTGCCCAAAACTGTACTGCACTCTTGCTTTCAGCCCACCACTTAACGCTTGCTCAAACTCTGTTCTGCTACCTTGATAAATATTTAAACAAATACAAATGTGAGGTGTCTGACTCAATACCATTCATTTATTCTTGCTGTCTGTAATGATCACATCTACTACCAACATTGGACATTTTTCAGAGCCTACGTTATATATATTTTTTCCAGTTTTACATACCCTTTAATGTGTTTTACATGTCTCCTCTGCATGATAGAGAACTTATATGTACAAGACAAAATGTCCGCGTCATTGGATCTCTCCGTCTCCCACTCCATACAGCACCAGTAGCTGCCTGTAATGGCTCGCCCCCGCATAGACCTTCATGTACCAGTGTGACATGCTAGCTTTGTGCAGAAGGCATTTTAAGTCCTTTGTCTCAGAGTGGCAAGCCCAGTGCAGAGCAGAGACTTGAATAAATACAGAGTCATTGACAACATGGCGCAGAGCAGTGATGAACTGACCAATTACCACAGAGTAGACTGGCAACTCAGCAGGGCAGACTGTGTCCATGTGGGGAAGGGTGCCTTAAAGTGGCTGGAGAACTGATGGAGCATCTCAGACAAACTGAGAATATGGATCAGCCTTACCCAGTATGTGAAAACTAAGTTTTTTTTGAACATCAGTGATTGGCAGATTTGGCGTCTACAAGAACTCCAAAGTACAATGTCTAAAACCACAACTTAAAGAACTAAGTAAAGAAAATGTGCTGCACTAAAATGCAGAGAAGCAGCCTTTCCAGCCTCAAGGTCTGCCCCTGGTGGAAACACAGTTCAGCTTTGACACTACATTTCTAGGATAAAGACTCCTGGACCTAGATAGCATTCTGTCAACCCAAATAAGATTGCTCTTTATAGCAAGGGCATGGCTGTGATAAATGATTATTGAGACTTTGTTTCTGTAAATAGAGCTCAAACAAGGCATAACTCGAGAGGCTCCAGTGTAATCATGAAGATAAGAACATTCAAATATCTTTGTGCGAAAAATAGAAGAGTAGGAACAGTCTCCATAACTACATGTAATAATCATCCACTACAGTTTACAGAGGAACATCCTGGATGTTTGAAGCAGTGAGAAATTATTAAAGATGTTCTGCGTTAGCTTGCGTTAGTTTTTCACCTCACATTGAAGTGGTTTTAGGAAGATTGATATCATGACTCTACAACACATTTACGCTGGGTTTGCTTGAGTTTTTGCAATATTATAATTCAGAAATGTGTACATTAAGACTTTCAAGAAAAGAGTACTGAAACATTTTGCTTCCTGTCCAGTTCTTTGTGATGGACGTGGTGATCAACTTCCGCCGACTAAATGAACGAGATCTGCTGACTCAGCTGGAGAAGATCGCCAAGATGGCCGAAAATGAGGAAGAGCGACTTCCACCTATTGGTCTGCTCACTTCAGATGGACGCACAGAGTGGGCAGAGTCTCGGAGTGTACTAATGAGAGGTAATAGGAATGCAAGACCTTCCTAAACACATTTCCAAGACCATTTATCCTCTGAAATCTATAAGACACCCTTACATTCAATTTTACTCTGTCTTTCTGGGACAAGGAATTGCCTTTTCCCCTTCAGATTTTATTTATGTCATTATGTCTAAATAACAATGCTGTTAAGACAAGTGTATGTCCCAGCATCTTAAGAAAACAACTGAGAGAAAAACATGGAAAACATTTATCACAATCTCAAGATTACAAGAGAAATAATCAAATACCCCAACAAAAACGAGTTAAAGTGTATGAATGCATGTCCTCTGAGGGGCCTCCATATTTCTCATGACATTGACCTTTTACTTTCTCTTTCCTGAAGAGTCCACCAACAGGGACTCTCTGGATATGATCGAGCGCTGTATGTGCCTGGTCTGTTTGGATCAGGCCACAGGACCAGAACTGAGCGACACGACACGAGCCATGTTGATGCTGCACGGCGGAGGAGTGGCAAAGAACGGAGGGAACCGCTGGTATGACAAACCAATGCAGGTTAGTGGGCAAAAACACTACAAGCGCAGATTGATATTTGCTTTCTTTGTGTGTTTGCCTTCATTAAGTAATTAATATTATACGATTGAAAAGTAGAATTTGTAATCATGTATCCAAGAAATGGTCAGGCAAGGGTGGTTTGATAACTTGAGGCCCCTAGCAAAGGCCTGTCCCAATTTAACTAAAAGTAAACAGTATGTGACCGAAGTTAAAAATATTTTCAGACCTTTTTTAAGTGGCTATAAAAGTACAAAAACCTGTCAGTTATTTTCTTTTTTTAATCATTCTTTAGGCTTTTTTCCTTTATTTGAGAGATGAGAGTGGATTGAGTTTAAGTGGAAAGACTGACAGGAGACACGTAGGCCCTAACCAATCCACAATAGCCTTCATACATGAGGATGGGTATAACCCCATCAGGCTCCTGGCACCATAAAAGTCATATTCTTAACCAAAAGCAAGAGAGAACTGTCTAAATTGCAAACATAATCTGACAAGGTTTGGACAAGTAGATTAAAAATTTAAGACAAAAGTATCCTTGCAAATTTTGTTCACTTGTCTGTACATTGGCTAAATTACACTTGTTTGTGAATTTAGTCCATGTCAAGAGTTTGCTGGCATTTTTTTAACTGACATGTTCCCAAATGAAAAGTAATGAAATTGTACTGAATAATGGCACCATTTGGAAAGAGGGAAAACTTTTCCAAATATTGCCACACTACATATTTGCACAAGTGTTAAGGAATTCTCATACGATATTTTCAAAAGTGAGACAAAGAGTGAGAGAGAATGCGATTCAAAAAAGAGCACAATACCTGAAAAACAAAATGTTATCATTAAAAAAGAAACCAAAAATAGCAAAGGATTTCTGTAAAATTTGCTCATATAAGTTGGTAATGTTTGAGGCATTGTGTGTTTCACCCACTTGTCCAAAGGTCTATTTTTTGGATTACAGAAATTGGGTACAGAAATTTGCCCGCAATTTCTTTAACCCAGAAAGAGAGTTCCGTCTTAATTGAAAAAATATGTTACTTACATTGAATTTAAGAAAAATAATACAAATAACAAAAATGTTCTCTCTGAAAGACAGAAGAAAGGTTTGCAATTTCCCTGACACTGCCTCAAATGCACAAACAAGTTGGCAATGTTGGACAAACCCCTATAGCACCAAATACAAAGACACCACGCTTGATTACAGCTAATTAAACCCCTCATAAAGGACCACCCTGTCATGCTTAAACGGCTCCAGACTTACAAATTTTGGACACAATGCACCAAAGACAAATTTCCCAAATCACCAACCTCAAATTAGAACTGTGACCACAATGGAAAAATGTTAGAAAAGCAGCAACTCATCAGGAACATACCCAACATGGAGAAGAGCCCCTACCTTTCACAGCCCTCATATCTGCTGCTCGCCTATAACAAGTGTCTGGAGGTCCCTTGGAGCATGAGGCCCAGGCCTATGGAAAAAATAAAAAATAGCAAATCAAAATTAAGCTTTCTAAAGGTTTTATTATTCTGATAATGTCAGAGTGAGCTTTAATGTAAATGTTTTGAAAAAAGATGAACATGATACATATTCACTTTCAGGTCTTTTTTGTTTTAAGGCTGAGACATTTTTTTGAATGTCACATAAATCAAAAAAAGAAGCAAAAACACACAAATATGGCATTAAGCCACAAGTGAATTAAATATTGGATAATCTAGCATTTTCATGCAGTTTGGTTTCACTAATGAAAATCCCTCTGAATAAGCATGTCTGTGTCAGTTTGTCATAGGAGCTGACGGCTGCTGCGGGGTTGTGTGTGAACATTCACCTTTTGAGGGGATCGTCCTGGTGCAGTGCACAGAGTATCTGCTCAAATACATGTAAGAAATCCAAAATGTTTTTGTAATAGCTTGCATGGTCTTTGAAAGATCCAATTGAGACTTTCTGAGGAGACGTGCAGGGTGATATTTATTTCCTTGTGATTGATCAGGATTGGCAGCCCATCAAAGCTGGTCAGGGCTGCCAGTGTGAGTGATCTGCACGCACCGCGCAGGCTCCGATGGAAGTGCACTCCAGAGATTCACAAACTCATCGCCTCTTCTGCAGACAAACTACAGAGGTCTGGATTTAGCCTATTTTCCTTTTAGTGTAATATGTGTCATACAGTCAGTGACTTAATACTACAAAATATTTGACTGCCTCTAGATGTCAGAGTCTAAATCTCATTGAACCTGAAAAAAGAAACTAAGCACAGATCATTTTAAATCGTCTTTATACCTGGATGTTAAAATTAGACTTTTACTACCAATGTACAAGTATGTTTTTCTTTATGTTGTTTGTATTACTTCTATGACTGATATGTCTTATTTACTTTCTAATGATTTTAAACCTTTTTTGCACAAGGTAAAAAAATCCGGTCCACTCATATGTTGAATGCTGTCAGCTTGAAACATTTTTTCTTGTTTTTGTCAGGCAGGTGAAAAATCTTGACATGAATGTCCACAAATTCTACGACTATGGGAAAGAGTTCATAAAGCAACAGAAAATGAGTCCAGATGCCTACATACAAGTTTCCCTGCAACTGGCCTACTACAGGTAACAAAATACGAACATGATTCTCATTCATTAAGGATGCACAATATTATTGGAACAATATCAGCACTGGCAGATAATTGCCCACAAAGGTGATCATCTGTATCAACAAATTGACAAATTGGCCATACCCACGTATTGACTGTAATATTGGCAGAATGAACAAATGTACCATAGTGGTTTTATCTTGTCATCACTTAAACCCAAAAATTTCATTCATTGAAGAATAGAATGTTTTTCTCATTCTGCATCTATTCCTAACTAGGGATAGTAATCAAAAACCCATTCTAGTTGAGAATCAATAACAATTCCTTTAAGGAATTACTACCATAAGTCTTTTTGCTTAATGGTTCCCTTATCAATTCCTTCCACTTTGTTCTGCATGGCCTGGAAATTCAAGACATCATGCTCTTATCAGAGGCAGTTGGCCGGAGCAATAACAAAGAAGTAAAAAATGTAATCACAGCAAAAAAGGGGCAGAAGTGTTCAAAAATTGCTTAATTTTTGACCCCAAAAAATGCGTAATGCACAATGTTTAGACCTTAGAAACACCAGGAACTTGCTGAAGCATTTTATCTTTATAGCATCACATTGAATATCAGATTTGACGTGCTGAGGAATCTGCCACTGAAAAACTATTTAGCTTCCGTCCATACAGAAAATTCACAAGTATCAATAAGGGAACCTTTGAAGAATCAGATTGATGAGCAGAATCGATTAGCATCAATAAAATGTTAGCAGTTCCCATCCCTATCTCTATTACAAATAGGCTGTCACCATTACAGGAACAGGTCAGTTTTGGTTGATCGGAGGCTTTGTGCTCTTAAAAAAATATCAATAGCGATATCGCCAGCAATGAAAAAAAATATCAAAATTTCGGATATCTGCAAAAATTCAACACTGTACATCCCTGTCATTTATCTAGCTTTATTATCTTCACATTTTGGTTAACATTTCTCTTCCCATCTTACTTCAGATACCACAGCAGACCAGTGTCGACCTATGAGAGTGCCTCTATACGACGTTTCCAGGAGGGCAGAGTGGACAACATTCGCTCAGCCACACCAGAGGCCCTGGCCTTTGTCAAAGCAATGACTGATGGGAAACAGAGTGTGAGTGTAAAGTGTTTTAGTTTACTATCACACTGTTCAGTTTAAATCCATACTGCTGCAGGGCTCTCTGTTTAAGTCATTTAGGTTTTACTTCATTAATTTATTCCTTGTTTGCTGTTCCAGGATGCTGAAAGGATGGAGTTGTTGCGAGGTGCAATATCTGCTCAAACAAAGTACACTATCCTGGTGAGTTTTCTCCCCACCTTATCCAGATTCCTAATATTAACTTTTCTTATCCAGAAACATCATGACTGCGTGACTTCTCTCTCTTTTCAGGCTATCACAGGGATGGCAATAGACAATCACCTTTTAGGATTAAGAGAAATCGCACAGGAACTAAACATGGAGAAGCCAGAAATATTCAAAGATGAAGCCTATCTCATTAGTAACCAGTTCATTCTCTCTACGAGTCAGGTACATTTGTCTAAATTTAATGCTCCTATGTGCTGCATCGTACACTTCTAAATGTTTTTTATAAACAAAATTGTGTGTCCATGGCCTGTCTACAACCCCACCCACCAAGCACGAGACAAATGCTTCCTCTCGTTTTGTTGCTTGCTCCACCTTTAAGAAAACATGTGCTGACACAGTCAGTTATCCCCTGATGATGACATTGGGGGATACGTCACCTCCTCCTGATTGCAGACACTCTCAGGGTCCGGTGTTTGTTTAGCCAGCAGTTGGCTCCAGTGGGAAGAAAATGTCATGGCATGTCTGTTTGGCCAAAGTAAACATGAAAAAACAGCAAGAGAAGCTGAGTCCCACATTTTAGGTGGATAGCATGGTCAGACACATCTCATGAGGATTTACACTACAGCCTGTTTTGAGCAGAACCAAAAAAGCTGGGTTTATGAGCATGCCAAAATCCAATATGTGAATTAAATTAAATGAATTAAAGTGCAACCATAATTTTATGATGCATAATTGAAAAATCCAATTCAAGATGTTACAAGTCATTTAAAGGATCAATGGGGACCTTTACAATAATACAATCTAAGGGTCTGAAATTGTTACTGTGAATTTTTTTTTTTTTGAAAAACAACTAAAAATCACAGAGTTGATCACATAAGCAAAGCTCGCAATATCCAAGCTCTGAAAATGTGTTCCTGCTTCAGGTTCCTACCACTGTGGAGATGTTCTGCTGCTATGGACCTGTGGTTCCAAATGGATACGGAGCGTGCTACAACCCTCAGTCAGATCACATCATCTTCTGCGTGTCCAGCTTCTATGAGAGCCCACAGACGAGTTCAGCAGAGTTTGTGAAATGTCTAGTACAGGGACTTCTGGACATGAGGGATCTTTGCAATAAAAGTAACTCCAGCTCGAACTCGATGGGGCAAAAACAGAGTCGGACGCAAGAGAGGAACACACAATCAGACACAAACTGCCAAATCAAAGTGCCACAGAGGCCGACAGACCTGGGCAAGAATCAGCAAACACTGCCTCAGGTAGTGTTAAAAACATCTGAGCAGAATACAGCAGAGCAGAGCAAGATGTCATCACAAGGAGAGGGAGAGGCTTTAAAAAATGGAAGTAAATCATAGGATTTTATAGGTGGTGTGAATTCAAGGATGTCTTTGTACATCTTTGTGGTACTATGAGGTATATCCCTTTGACAAAATAGACACTTTAACTGTGATTAAAACTCATAAAGCTGTTTGGCTGTTAACCGTATTGTAAAACGTATCAGGAGCTGAGGATAATCAATTCAAAGTTACATTTGAGAGTTTAGGGATGTATGCTGCTGTTACAAAAAATGATCAAATATGTGTAGTGTAAGTGTGTCTGTCAAAATTAAAACAATGTTGAACTAAAGTCAAACCAAATTTAATTTGTTGATTGTTTTGCACTAATTTGAGATGAATGTGCCAAAGAAAACAGTAGTTTTTGTTTGGTGACAGGCTGTGGTTGTCAAGGTAACGGTAACAAAAAAATAGTGAAATTTAAGAATATATAGATACACTAAAGATATATTTTGTTCGTGTCTGAATCATGTTGCTGTAAAAGCCCATCAGTCATTTGGGCTGAGCAACAGTCTGTGAGTTTTGATAAATGGCTGTTCGTCTCTCTATATGTCATTTTATGGACCGCATGCTGCTAAGTGTTGAGTTTATAAAGAGTATGGTACACTGTAAAACTTGACTCTTCTATGCAATTTTATTTTGTTGTCTTATATGTTTGTGTTTATTATATGGCCTATACAGAAATATAGTAAAACAATTTAGAAAATATTAGGACATTTAGTAGGGACTGTATTTAAGGAATATTTTAGGACTCACATGCTAAAAGAGCAACTCTGTATGATATGAATGATGTTAAATTTATGACAGAATGTACAGTCTGATCAAGACTGTGTAAATGTAAATTATTGTGCAAAATGACTAAGTTATTTATTTTTGTATGATACATTACAGGGTGTTATTGTAATTTCAAATGTAAGTTTGTGAAACTTACAAACCAGAGGTGATCACTGTGTTTATGACTGTCCAAATACTGTATTTATAGTATAATAAAGTATATTATAAGTAAAGTCTATTCAAATAAAGGAGCTATATGAGCTGTATGGTTGCACCAGACAAAATGTACTGCTTGTTTCAATGAAAACAAACAAACAAAAAAAACTATATGCTCTGAAGCAATTCATTATGTCATGAACTGCCCTGAATTTCTTGGCCAGATTATGCTGTATGTTATACTCTTCAGAAAAGCATGGACCAGGCAAGAGAAACAAATATTGAGAGGGAGAAGGAATCTTTTTTTCATTATAGGCTTTAAAGAAATGTAATGACAGAAAAGGCATTAAAGATAATTTCTAATAACATAAGAACAACTTCATTCTCAGAGCTGCAGTTCAATATTATTCTCAGCATTTCATTTACGAAGCTCCCTCATCATTACATCTTGTGACATTCGCATTAATTCTGCGATCTCATGATGTTTGTCTCAGTTTATGATGGAGCATTACAGTTATGGAGGGAGAGCGCAACACAATGTTTGTTTTGATTACATAAAGGTGGGAACACATACATGCTCTCCCCCACCGAGTCTGAATGCTTCCCTCTCATCAGTTTACACCTCTGTTACTAGCTCTGGAGACAGAACATGGGGCTTACGCTACAGCCCCCCCCCATTTTACCATCTCCAATATAACAGGGACATAAGTGTTACATGAATGGGGCTATTGTTACTGTTATTGTTTTTGCCTGTGTTTGTCGGTTTGTCAGTCTGTTTGTGAGAATGATAACTCAAAGAGTTCTGAACTTATTTTGATAATATTCCACGGAATGTTGGTCATAGCACAAGGTAGTGAGTAGACTTTGGTAGTGATGCAAACACGGATGCGTATCCAGAATTTTTGAGGATTTATAGAGTGCGTGATAGGGCAGTTTGACACATTTTCAGTTCTAACTCCGAAACTTCTATGCAGATTTGGTACAAAGCCTTGACCTGACACACCGAATGGACTGCTCAATATAACTCACTTGTCAATCTAGAAAAGAGACCAAAGAAAGTTTTTGGGAATAGGCAGAACCTTTAAAAGCAAAACAAGCAGGTGACTGGATGGTCCTTCCGTCAATCAAATTTATTATGGGTCAATCAGATAACGTAGTTGGTGGGCGCTACTGCTGCGACGTAAAATACCAAATGTAAGCCTCTATATAGAACAAACTATCGTCAAAGCTGTCAGAAGTGGAGCTTCATCTACAGTGCTTACCAGATTTATTAAACTACCTATAAGAAAATGAGAGAACATAAATATTTTAGAAATCTTTTAAAAACTTGTTCAAATCTGAAAATGTTATTGGACAAACACTTTGAACAGGAATTGGGAATTTCAAACTGAATTCACCTTTTTATGCTCAAATTTGAGCCAGCTCACTGGGCTTCTCTGAGAAGTCAGAAATTAATCAAACATAAAATACAACCCCTAGAATAAATTTCTCTGTTCAGAAATGCAGTAAATAACTATAATTTGACATCTTAAGCAAGAAATAATGTGCTTTACTATTTTTCCTTTTTTTTTGTAAATCAGTAAAGTTCAAAATCCATGGATAACAATAATAATAATAATTTGGCATTAATAAAATAATGTCATTTCAGTGAAAGAGCTTCTACTACTTTTGTAATATCCATTACAGAAACATAAAAAACGATTTTGGAAATAATCAATGCTGTTAATTTAGGGCAGCTGTGGCTTAAACCTTACACTGATAGAAGTCTAATAAATTTGTTTAGCACTTTTAACAAAAAAAAAATTAAAAGAAAAAAAATATTCAAGCAAAATAGGCTAACTGTTAGCTTGTAGCTTGTTAAGGAGGCATGGAGGTGATTAAAACTTTTTTTTTCATTAAATACAATAAATTGTCATATTCTTCTTTTACTAATGGATATCTCCTCCATGTTCAAATGCCTCAAAACCTAATATTTGACTTAAACTCAGTTCAGTGCATTTTAATTGACCAAAACAATACATCTTGCCAACAAGAGGTAATGGTAGTAACACATTTAACATGTTACGGTTACCAAGGCAACCACATTACTCAATTCCTAAACTTGCGCACATGTGAGACTTTGCTATGGACCTTATGAATTCAGTGGAGTCATTTAACACTGGGCCATCCGTCTGCAGGGCCTTCAGGGTATGTCTTTCCTCAGTTTTGTGTCTCTTGTCCAAGGTGTTTTCTCTATTGTCAAACATTTTCCATCCAAAATGTCTGCAGCCGCCCTGAGCGCTCCGGGCACCAGTGCATCATGGAGAAGATGCACAAGAGGAATCTGGTGGAGCTCGTGGTCCACGGAGAGGTCATCATCAGCTGTGATGTAAAGCAGCTGGAGTTTGGTGAGTTTAGCTGGCTAGTTTGGACACAAAGACGGACTAAAACTTTGGCTTAATTATTGAGGTGTCACAGTAAAATTTAGGCACAAGGGTTAAGTCAGAAAAAAAAAACTACAAGAAGTTGTGTTTTTTTTTTTTTTTTTAGTTCAAGGTGGGGATGGAAAACTGGATCCTGTTTGCACAGAAGCTAATGCTGTAGAGAATGCCAGCTGAAGACATCAATCCTCAACCAGTTATTTTATTAAAATAAGAACAAAACTCCTACGTGTATGTGCTGTTTTCTTATTAAACTGACATTTTTATTTCAGCTTCTCCTATTTCATATGCAATGCAGGCACATCCACTGGACTTTTTTCTTGTAGTATACATTTAAAAACATAAAAAGGCTGCCTCATCAATGAAAAGTCAAATATTCCTGTGAACATCACAGTCTACAGCAGAACAGACTGTTGTGTTAGTTTTAGCAGACACATGTAAGTTGAAATACCTACATGGAGTGCAACACTGAGTCCAGAAATGCAGATTTGATTTAGCATTTAGCACTTCTTGGTCCTCAAGGCCAAAAGTAAACTTTAGAGTTGTTGATTTTTTAGATAAATACCTGATATAGGGTTTGTGATGATGACATGCATACAAGATTTTGATGTTTCATTAAAACTAGATGTGCTTTGAGAGCACAAAACTGCCAAGGCATTTCCAACATACGCAGGTAAGTTATAAGAAAACATGGAAAACTGCACTATCTTGCAATGCTAACAAATCCTTTAAAAAATTACTGAATCCAGAACTAGATTCAGATCACCACCAAAATGTCATCACTTCTTTGTTATGCCATGACTAACATTCCCTAAAAATAAATTTTAAAAAATCCATTCATACCTTTTGAGTAATCCTGTTCACAAACTAACAAGCGCAGGCAAAAACATAACATCTCATGCAGTGGTGCAGGAATGAGTCCAAAAAACATGGGAGTGAGTTGGCATTTAGCACTTCCTGGCTCCCATGAATGCTGAAATATGTTTCATATAACTTCCACATTGGCCTTCAAAAACAAAACAAGACCTTTTAAGTTGGAAATATTGTAACTGCTTCTAAGTGAAAACACCATTTTGTAGTTCCATAATAGATTGATAATAGCTTTTAAGTTAATAGTTCAGTCCACGAGATGGGTTATTATTTCAAACTGCTCTGCAACAGGCTCCACTGCCAAGGTCAAAAATTCTTTCTATTCAACTGGGGGAGACTATGTTTCGATGACAGCAACTGCCACCTCCTCCTCCCCCTGTTTACAGTACCAGTAGCTGCTTGAAACAGCACATTTCTCCAGCCCTAGCAGTGTTATTTCCTGCCATTGTTTAATCAGCACTTTGCCCATTGGTTTTGGGTAGCAAGCCCAGTGCAGAAAACTGACCACAGACAGAACGCAGAGCCACTGAAAATATGGTGCTGAGTAGCGCTGAACTGTCCAATAACAACAGCACAGACAGGAGTTCTAACAGAGTGTCTCAAACAGACTGATATGCAGCTGGATCAGGGGTACACAGTATGTGAAAACTAGGTTTTTTGAACATTAGCAACATATGAAGCCAAATGGAAGCAGAAAAATGGCCTCTTGAAACAAAACTAAGCCAACAGTGCAAAGTCTGACTCTGCAACTGTGCAAGTTCATAATCTGACACACCAGACGGTCAGTTTCATTTTGGAAATATTTCACTAGGCCATCTGGGAAGGAGCCCTTTGAAAATGTTTTCAGGGGCAGAACCTTCAAAAACAACAGCAGCTTGTGATTGGACGATCGTTCTGCTCATTACACTCATCACAGACCAATCCACATCAAGCAGCGCTGCTATGTATGACGTAGCATGCGTAGCGGCTACACATAGCGGCTAACGGCTAATAACAGTTAGCGGCTACTTTCTTTCCTTTCCCAAAGATGGAACTCACGATTCCCGGGGCAAGAGGCAGTGACAGTGCCGCTGAGCCACAATGAGCACTGCTAATAACGGCTAACAGTTAACGCCCGTTAGCCACTAGGGCTAACGGCTATCATCAGTTAGCTGCTACGGCCGTTAGTCCTTAGCTTAAACTACCTGAAGACTATCGTTTCACATTAAATTATACCACACAGATGTATCATTTAACACTTATATGTGACACGAACCTCGCCAAAGACAATCCTTACCTAGTATTTTGCCAAGTATTGCTGAGTAACCATGACGACCACAGACTAACCGGCATGTATTGATTTCCACGTTCTCTCCCACTTTCCCAGCAGTGATCCCCGGTCAGGAGAAGAGCAAAAACATGACTTCTCATAAGACAAGCTTCAAGTGACGTTTTTTCCTCCTCTTTTAAAGAATAAATTGAGTCCATTTCTGATAAAAAAAAAAAAAAAAAAAAAAACGCAGGTGTTGAGACCGCTTCAGAAGCCGCCATTGTTTTCAAACATGCAGTCACTTCCTGTTGTCGTCACGTCCGCTGCTCCCGCAGCTCCCGCCTCTCTTCCCTGATTGAGCTGATAATATTCCAGCCGGAGTGAAGTCTTTGGACAATCAGGGTGGCAAGACGTATATGCATGATTTCAGAATCAAGGAGGTCCGTCTGCTCTCCAAAGCTAGCGAGTTCAAGCCTGGGTGGAAACATCAGCGGCATGCTGAAATTTCTGTCAAAGCAATATGGCATTGATTATTAGGAGTGCCATGTGTTTGATACTGACACTAAAAAATACTTTTTTTTTCCCACACAGAAAATGCACAAGAATTAACTGGAAAATTTCTTTAGAATTGAATGGTATGAATAATCAGTTATGACACTGGTATCAGTAATATTTTTAAAAGCCTCATCCCAATTCAAAAGTGCAAAAACAAAAAAAGGACCCAGACTTCAGAGCCATCATAAGATCCTTTAACACAGTGATTCCCAAACTGGGGTACTTGTACCCCCAGGAGTACACGAAGTGACATGGGGGTACGCGAATACCTGTCAGGTTTCAATCAGTTGTTTCAGTAGTTAAAGTTCAAATTGGCAAATGTTTGTATGGTGAGCTTTGATAAAGGCCTGAAGTGTTGGCAGAGAGGCTGGAGGCAGGATTGGTGAGGCATCTTGGAGAAGGAAATCTGTCCTGAATTGTCTAAGATTCTTATAGTAACATAAGTTCAGTCAGACACCCTTCACCTTAAAGCTGTGGTGAGTTTGTACTTTACAGTTTCAAGTTCATTTATGAATATGTGCCAGAAATGTAAATTTCTTTTTTCGAAAGTGAACTGGTGTTACCCACTGAAATTGCTGGTAAATAAATCTATTTTGTGAGAAATGACTCACTTGAAGAGATTTTTTTTGTATGTTATGCATGTTAAATGTGGGAGGTGGGGGTGGCGGCAAGCTTACACACACATTTCTTTTTGTAGCTGCTATAAGTTCGTTAAAGTAGGTGGTACATGGCTGGGGGTACATGCATTTTTATATTTTGTCGATATACAGCTGATATATGGGATACATGGCTGATGTGTATGACTGATATGTAAGCTGTAAACATCAGCAAAAACTTAAACATCGACTTTTTAGGCCAATATCTGCCAAATACAATATCATATCAGTTTTGTCACAGTATGGTTAATCATGAAAAATAGCTTGCTAGATTTCCACTATTTTCCCACACAGCTTTTTCTCTGCAAATTGTTTTCATGTAATCTGTGGTGGAGATCATTCCAGACTTTCTATACCTGTAGCAGCATAACCCTTGAATTTATAGTGTTTTCCTGAGGATATGAACAGTTTGGAAATGGCCCTTCAACACTTTGAGCATTATCTGCATTCAAAATCATGACAAAAGCATATTATTTTACATTAATATTTTTTATTGCATGGCTCACTGCCCCTTGTGACATCCTAGCACTAAAGGTGTGTATAATCACAATTTCCTACAATCACATTTGAAAATATTGTTTTAAAAGTCTAAAACATGAAGACTGACTATAGAGTATAATGCTAAAAGTAAGTTAAATCTTTAATATGCAAAATAAGCTTTGTATGGCTTGTAATTCAGTCTCCCAGCTATGTAAGGGAAAGGTAGTGCAGCTAAAGATGATACATCATTTCAAGGAGCATTTCTTTGCATAGTGATCACTAATATCAGCTCTGTTAAACACCTGGAGACCTCAATGTGACAACCAGGCATCAATATGGCTCTCAAAGCATCCAAGGCCTGTCTTTGTTTACGTGTGTGCATCCCTCAGCCTCTGAAGAGGAAGCTGAGCCGTATGTCCTAAGTAAAAAACATGGCTGAATGTCTCAGTGCCAGCTGGCTCATGTCTCCTGGTGAAGCGAAGTGTGACAATAAATTCAGACTCCATCACTAAACAGCTAAGATAGTCGCAGCAAAATCAGGCACTAAACCTACTGAGGTGTTAAAATTTCAAAACAGTCTTGAAGCCAGAAATGTGTGCTTCACACTCAGTGTTTAAGTACACCCGTTGGTGTTCTGTGTGCGTCTCATAGAAACTAAAAACATCACTTCAAATACAAATCATTACAAATAAATAAACATCTAAGAACAGTTCTACAGTTACGTCAGTAATAATGCTTATCACAAATGGTAGAAATAGTTATTGCTATCCCTCTCATCAGAACCTGTACATTTTCACCAAATGGTTCTTTTTAGTTTGGTTTCCTGTTTGGTACAATAAACTCTGATCCAGTTGGCCTTTCTACAGGCTACTCTGCCCCTATTGGGGGGACTGCAGTGTGTCCAGTTTTCCTGTTAAGGTTTTGATAAGTCGGCTCGACATAAAAAAGTAAGCCTGGTTATTTAAGTTCTTTTAACCACTTTTGACTGAATAAATGAAAATATTACATACCAAACTGAACAAGACTAGTGGTTTGGTGGAAGCTCACTTTAACTCACTAGAAAGTGTCTGTGTCTAAATTCAGTGTCTTTCTAATAAATTTTTACATGGAAAAGTGTCTATGGTTCAGCACTGTTTAGTGGCATAAAATTGTGGGTAATTGTTCTTACACAGTGCTCGAAAGTGTACAAAAGTTAAAGTGAAAGTTCATAAATAATGGGAGATTTGTGTTGGTGTTTCATATCTGTACTGAGATAACTAGACAGAGAAAAATAAATACGAATTAAGATCATGGAATAGTGAAAATTAAAAGAGAAGAGACGGATTAAAGATCACATTGGAGCTACATGGATATCCAAACAAAAAATAGTTAAATTGCTTTACACAGGGCATCTCCACCGATCAGCCAAGGGGGTCAAATGCCTCTTTACACATGTACTCAATTGTTATGATACATTTCAACATTAAAAGGAAGATGTGGAAATAACAGATAAAGTATTCACACTGTCAATAAATGAGTCATAAGAAAGTTATGAAGGAAAATTCTGTCTTTGCAAAACAGTTTGAAGCAACTTTGTTGTGTACATGTTAACCACACTAGCTGTTTTTGGTGGCATGTTCACTTGTGTTGATTCTTTTTTAAATTCCCTCCACGGTCTCACATCGGCTCAGTCCACTAGTAATTTTACTTCGGGGGAAGCAGGAAAAACTCCCTGTGAAAGTCCCCTGTGAAACATTTGACCATTTTGACCACACATTCAGCAGATGCCAAAATGCCAGGAAATTTCAGTTTTATGTATGTGAGAAAACAATAAAGGGCATAAATTGGTCAATTTATCTTTGCTCAGTTTGTCCCAGTTGCAAAGCAGAAGAGTGATTGTATAATAAGGAAACTCACAGGGCAATCAGATGACTTCTGTGTCCAATTTTTCTGCCTTTTTCTCTCTTGGTTGTGCTTAAGACTGTTCTTTGAAGTAAATGTAAGTTGTGAACAAATGGATGCTGCTGTTCGTAAGAACTCAACATACTATGATTGATGTGTTTCTACATCAAGGCAGAAGAAAAATCACTTCAATTGCTTGAGTATTTGAAAAACAGCTGCAGTCTGGTCTGGGCAAGTGCCAGTTTTATCCCCTGGATGAGGCTGTAATGGGTAAAAACTGAGTTTACTAACAAAACTATGCAATGTTTGAGATTGTCACAAAGCAGAAAGAGTTAAGAAAAGTGCCAGTTTTTCACCCAAAAGACTTGATAAAAACACCCTGGTGATAAAGATGAAACTGCAACTCTAGCCTACTTCTTGTTCCACGGCTCTACTACAAGTCTTTTCCCTGGAAGGCGCTCAGGTTGAAAGCTGTGTCCATGAATCTCTTCAACTCATTCAGATGGGTGGACTTGTTTCCTGTGGCAGGAGCAGCTGCAGGGTCCCGCCCTACATACCTGAGAAAAAAATTAAACATATAAATGTGGACAACATGCCTCTTCCTCAGTTGTACAATAGTGACGCAAGAATACACCTGCAGCAGCGGCTGACACAATGCACTCAGTAGATAATTAAAAGTCAATACATGCATAGATAAGTTGTCTTCTGTCAGTTTGAAGCAAAAACCCAAATTAACGCAGATTTAATGACTGTTTTGTTAGTTTTCAATATGTTTCCTCTTGCCATTCCTCTGAATATTTAGATGAGTGTTCTGCAAGGAGTCTCGTTTGACTAAAGAGTAGTCAATCATGATGTTACATCCACTTACTTCTGCTTGGAAGACTGATTTAAAAAAAAAAAAAAAACAATGTCCACTTACACTTAAATCTCCATGATAATTAAGGCCTTTGTCCAATGACTATATCTTTTTGCAAAGGTTGTGTCCAAAACTTCACTTCCAGAGTGCTTTTCATCAATGGTTGTTGTAACCGTAATACAAAAGATTATTACGTTTTCCCTTGGTTGTATTCATTTGGTCATTTTTGGTCTGCTTTATTAACTCTTTAATGCCTGTTGTATCATATTTGATATATACTTTTATGATACCTCTATCTAATCTATATGATCAACGAATTACTAAAAAAACATCTGAATACAATCAGATAAATGATAAAAATGTCCTCAAGTGGATTATCAGTCGCCAAAAACACCTAATGTGTCAAGTGACATACAAAAAATATATATGTTAAATTTTATGGAAATTCTGATTTTTTTATGATTTCAGTAGAAAATGAAATAAACATTTCAGCTCCAAAAAATTAGATTTTTTTGGCTATAATTTGTGTTTTCAGGCATTAGAGGGTTAACCTGACACCCCAGATGGACTGTTCAATATATTTCACCAGTCAATCAGGAAATGAGCCCATAGGAAGTGTTTGGAGAACCTTTTAAAAGCAAATCCTGCATGTGATTGGATGATCATTTTGTCAATCAAATTCATTACTGGCCAATCAGATAATGTAGTGGGTGTGTGATACTGTTGCAGTGTAAAGGAAAAAACATAAGGCATTTCACAAAACAAACTCTGGGCAAAACATGTCTGAAATAGAGCAAAAATATCCTTTCTATTGATAAGTTTGTAGGTTGTTATTTGTTTTTTAATTAATAAAAAAATGCAGTCAAGATCTGATAAAACTGTGACTGAAGCTCTCAGCATCTATGCTAATCTCTGTACGAACTGCAGCTCACAATCATTGTAGACTTTAGCTTGGCAAGATGGATCTGTCTGATTACAGACATTGAATCAGGCAGATCCAACTACACTGCAAGGTTACTAGTTAACCTAAATTTGAGAATATTCAAGAGAAAAAGACCCTCACCAAATGCGTTTCTTGTTGCCCACAACTGTGAGGAAACGTGGCCGCACATAATCATAATAGCCCATGTTCTTATGTTCTTCCTGGCACCATACCAGCTCAGCATTAGTGTACCTCTCTGCTTCTGCTCTGACCAGGTCAAATGGGAATGGTGAGATCTGAGGGGAAAATTGAAGAAAAGCGACACATTCTTATTACTCTCATTTCAAAAATTCACTGTTCATGGCAAGCTCAGACAGAGGAAATAGGTGAAACACCTGCTCAAGTCTAATGATAGCAATATCACTCTCTAAATTTTGTAGTTTCCTCTCTTTTGCCAGCTCATAGTAGACTTTTCCAGTGCAGAAAATCACTCTCTTCACTTCAGCTGGGTTTTGACCGGCTGGGCCCACGTCTGGTATCAGCCTCTTGAATTTAGTGCCTGCAGACATTCAGTACAGTGTTACCTACTGCTATAAGTAGACAAATGAATTCTTGCTTTATTTCTGAGATGAAGAAAGCTTCACCTTTGGCCAGTTCATCAAAACTGGACCTTGCATCGGGGTGCCTCAGCAGAGACTTTGGTGTAAAAATGATCAGCTGTGGGAAAAAAAGAGAAAAAGTTCTTTTAAGTGACAAACAGATTGATCCCACCATCCGTATCTTCATTGCGTGCTATTGAAAACTCCAGAGATAAAAGTTTTTATATCTTTTCATGCTAATTTGTTGCCACCATATAGCACGCAACATCAGCATTGGGAAAACAAAACATTTCTCTAACAATCAAATAAATAAAGATCCTTCGTGCTCAGCCAACCAAGTCCAGACTTTCAGAGTTTTTCCACAAATAAACAAACAATATTATTCCCTATTGGCCCTCGTGCTAATTTGCTCAGGAAGTAATTTTCTCATGCTTCATGAAGCGTTGCATTTATGTGCGACAGGGGATCAGTTAAGACATTCACTGTGGCTGAAAACTATGAGGGACTGAGAAAGAGCTGTGACTATACAAAAATAAGGAGAAAAGCTTTACATCTCAAAAAGTTTCAAAGTTAACGTTATACACAATGGGTTCAAACAGCTAATTTGGGACATGCAGATTTATAAAGATTTTTATGGTACATACTTGTACTTTATGGGTCCCCCACATCAGTTAGGGGTGAATCACATTTGGATTTGGATTTTATCTGAAATGCTGATATTTTAAGTTATTTACCCTATAACAATACAGATATAACCACATACTTTTGTGAAGAACACAAAGACTCTCAAATACAAGAACTGTTCATTTTGACAATATATTTGAGACAGAAACAGATGAAAACAAGAAAGACTAAATCTGACCTTAGTAAATTATAATGTTCTGATTTTCAACGTAGATATTCAGGGATGAAGACCAGGCAATCATTGTGTCCATTATTAGCAATGTATGATAAATACCTGTTTTCATGCCACTGAGTGTAGAGCAGTGGGAGCAACTCGTAATTAAACGAGATGCCCAAGGACACATTGACATGTGACAGCCAGGGCTGAGCTCGAACCCTCAAGCCTCTGATTTATGGTAGAGAGGACAAACCCCCAACATGAGGTCAACATGTGTGATGAACAGATCAGCAGTAAATATCAGCTGAATTTTTATTTTTGCCATTACTGATAAATAACTGATTACTAATGATGCACAATATTGGATTTTTCTGCAACCAAATATCCCGATATTTCTATACTCATTATTGTCAAAACCAATATATTTCATCAAGAGCACAAGGTCTTTAAGACAATTGATTTGTTGCTTTCAATGCAACAGTTTATTTTTGTAAAGAAAAGAGGTAAAAAAAAGAAAAAAAAAACATTTATATATATATGTATATATATATATGTATGTATGTATGTATGTATGTATATATATATATATATATATATATATATATATATTTCTGAATTTCTCAGAACTGAGAGTTCTGTAAGAAGTGTCTGTTCCTCTGCTACCCAAGCCCTGTCTAACAGCACTCTAAGAAAGGAAAATTGATTTTGAAGGACATAGGATGGTCACAGTTGGTCCATTTATCAAAAGATGTATCAAAATATAGAAATTCATAACCCAACTGGATAATATCCTGGTAGATGGACTGTAAATTGGAAATAAATGTAATGTTTTGAAAAGACAAATGATTAGCGTTTTCTCAGCCTGTGTATTGGAAAGAGACAATAAAATCAATTTTCCAAGATATTATACCTGTTTGCTAATTAAAGTGTGAAGTCAACACTAGGTAAAAGTAGCCTGGTGTAACTGAGTGAGTAGCTGGCTGTGTAGCTGGCGCTTGTGGAAAGCCCAGCTCATTTACTTTGATTCATTGAGATATTATAATTTAGTAAAATGCATATACGTAAAATGTAAAATGAGATATCATTCACAGAATATATTGCAAACACTGGCGAGAGGCAGGATAGATTTAAAAGATGAAAAAATGAAAAAGATGTAACACTTTACCGGTTTTCTGAATGGCAGCAGAATCTGCCGTCTCAACACGTGACAGTAGTTTGCTGGCGTGGAGCAGTTCACCACGATCCAGTTACAGTCATACAGCTGCTGGACTTCAAAATCTCCACTGAACTCCTGCTCAAAAGATGAATTACAAAGGAATCAAATAGGTTATTGACTTTTAAAGCAAAGATTAGATTTGTAGGCAAAAGTACAGTTATAGTGTTGGCTGCTGCAATGTTTTTCTTGGGAGTGAGCCGGAAATGTAGCGCCTGAATGCATCAGCACACTGTATATCCCTCTAACTTGCAGGCACAGACACATGCACACACCTCAACATAGAAAAGAATGTTAATCCCTTACTACACTCCCACTAATAGTTTGATCAATATCCCATTTGAAGATGAATCTGGTAAGCTTCTGCTGATACAGCCGGCTGTGGTTTCCTCCTTGAACATTCTCCTGTATCACCTCACCCCTGGGACCTGAGTTACTGCTGAATACTGACGCTTTGCAGGCCATAATGAAGAGACTTTTAAGCTTTGGAGAAATTGGCAGTCATCACTTAAGCCATCACTTAAGTGGTCATGACATCAGCATAGTCAATGAGAAGGAAAGCTATTGGATGTTAACTGCAGTGCACTTTCTTTGACACATATCCTCAGGTAATGATGTCCCACAGATTGGTTCCCATTTGCGCAATATTGTAAAATGTAAATGTGAACGTACGGGGAAGTGATCGGGGTCATCTTTGCTCATTTGAAGGAAGCGTTCAGGTCGGGCTGATGAATGTTCTGGGCCCTGCAAACAGAGGGTAAAGATAGAGAGGAAAATGATGACCAAGCGGAAAACATAAATTCCATAAAAACCCAACTCTGTCTAGTACCCACGTTATTTATTTTATTTAAGTAGTTTAGCTTAGTTTGTTTTAGTCCTCACCATTCCTTCCATTCCATGTGGCAGCAGTAGGACAATACCATTATTGCGGACCCATTTGGCCTGGCCTGGACTGATGAACTGGTCAATGATGCACTGGGCTGTGTTGTGAAAGTCTCCAAATTGGGCCTCCCACAGGATCAAGGCATTTGGACTGGCCATGGCAAAGCCCAACTCAAAACCTGAGGGGAAAGTAAGAGGTGGGTCACATTTATTTAGAGCATTGCTGATATATAAAGAATTTCAAAATGTTTAACAGAGTTAATAATAAAACATTTACAACAGTATAAAAAATAAAGAGGTCATATTTTACGTTTATTAAGTTCATATATTTATTTTTAATGACTGCCAGGGTATGTCCACAATCACTAATGTTCAGAAAACTCTCTATCATACATGGAGTTCCCCTAGTGGTACTGTATTCTAAGGCCCTGTCCACATGGAGACAAAAAAGTTTTTGTTTTTAAAACCTTTCCTGCAAAAACGGCATCATTTCAAGAATTGTATCTGTGTACATTAAAATACTGAAAACGCTATAGTATGTATGCTAGGTCTGCTGCAGACATACACCAACACCAGAGAAGAAGACGTGAAGCATATGCACACATCATGAGAGATGTAAACAAACACAAGCGTATGATATTCTCAAAGTCCACCTGTTGCTCATGGTGGTCTTAGAGGAGCAGGAGATTATGCTGTTACAGCCATAACAAGCTCTGGCTTTTCTGCCATTGTTTCTCTTGTTATCAGGGTTAGCAGGTGTGGACTAAGGCAGGGCTATGAGATCATTGTTTCTGAAAATGTGTGTATTTATTGTACATACGGAAACGCAAGTGCAGAGTTTTGAAATGTATTGACCCTGGGACCCATTTTCAAAAGTGTGTGTTTTTGAGCTCCCAAAATGCAGGATCTGCGTGGAGGAAACACCCAAATGATAAAACCTTTTGGGGATACGCCTTAACTCGTCTCTGTGTGGATGGCCCCTTAGCCTGTTTGAGGTACTCTGTTAGAGCGCCTGCCCCTTTAATTTAAGCCCTGAGCCTCTTTTCAAGCCTTCTGCTTGAAAATTACATGCCCATAAAGAAAAGAGTGTACCTCTGAAACTACAAGGTCTATTTGAATAGTTTTGTGTCATAATAAAGAGAAAACTTGTGAAATTTGTTCAGATGTGTAAATATCAGTATGTATGTTACTGGATCAGAGTAAATGAAGATGGCACACTGCATAAATGAAAGATCTAATTTCTGCCTTGAATAAAATTACAGTTTTATAGTACATATCCCTTTGGAATGATGCAGTTGAAGCTTTATATCTTTTAAGCTTTAAAATGAATAAAAAACATGTGAATATTACCTCTGCCAAGGTTAATTCTGATCAAGTGAAGCAGAGCAAAATTAGAGAAAAAATGTAAAAATGGTTTATATTGGCTTGTAGCAGAGTTTTTCCTGAGTATTTTGATGTGCAACATCACTATATATCTAGTGCACTGTATTTTGCTTGCCACAGTTCCCCCAACTGGGGGACCCCAGGCTTCTTTACCCTTGCAGTCTGTTTATACGTTCAATCTGTAATTCATACATATTTTCTAGCATACTGATATTAGAACATTATTTGCTGTTAATCTACTTTTAATTAATCTCATTGTGAGATGGATCTATCTATAATAGTAAATAATGACCATATAATCATTACCTTTGATTATAAACTGACCAACTAAAGCCTAATTTGCAGCCTCAGTCTCACCTAGAACTCCATACTCTGATAATGAGCTGTTGCAAACGGTGTAAGGACCCTGGTTTTCCCACAGGTGGTTCATGGGAACACAGATACGTTTGTCTACCTCCTGGTCATGCAGAACATGATGACGATGGCTGGAAAACACAAGAGGCAGAGAGAGTGAGATAGAATAGATTAAAAAAAGAGTATGCAAAAAAGACTAGAGGTATATAGCCAGGTCTTTGGGTCACACCAAGGCCTGAATCTAGATAGAGGAGATTGCCTCTATGTTTGAAAGTTAAGCAGAAACAACCTAAGGAAGCGATCTTTCTAAAAGCACGGGGAGATTCCTTTGGCTGCAAAAAACGTCTGATTGTACAAAGCTAGAGGGTAAAATGAGGCAACTTATAAGTAGATTTATAGCAGAAAATATTAATACATCATTATATCAATATTTTTGGTGCACTACTATATTGATAATTTAAAGCAAAAAATCAATATTAGTTAATAATCTTTACAAATTTGGGATATTTGTATTATATCGTATTGTATCACACTGGATAGCACGATGGTGCAGCAGGCAGTGCACGTGCCTCACAACAAGAGTGTTGCTGGTTCGAATCCCATGTTGGTCAGGGTCTTTCTCTGTGGAGTTTGCTTGTTCTCCCCGTGCATGTGTGGGTTCTCCCCAGGGCACTCCGGCTTCCTCCCACAGACCAAAAACATGCTCATTGGGTTGACTGGTGATTTCAAATTGCCCTTAGGTATGAGTATGAGAGTGAATGTGGCTCTATGTGGCCCTGTGATCGGCTGGCAACCAGTTCAGGGTGCACCCAGCCTCTTGCCCATTGCCAGCTGGGATAGGCTTTAGCCCCCTGCAAGCCCAAAAGGTAAAAGCAGCAAAGATTGGATGGATGGACGGATGTATTGTACTGTTCAGCCTCTGGTCACTAGTTGTCAGCGGGCACTTCGTCATTTGACGCACTGTCAGAGGTAAGAACTAATTAAATACCCATCAATCATCAATAGTAACATCAGATCAGATCAGATTGATGGCCAGTGGTTAAAACACACACAGCATTTTTCTTTAGTTTAATTAGTTACTGCATCAATTGGTGACATTCATTCAACTGTATTTCCAAATGTCACTGTTGATCAGCTGATAGAGTGAATCCTCATGAAAGTCTCTTTATTTGGGTTTAGAAACAAGTCCACGTCTCCCTCTGATCTCCATCACAGTCACTTATACAATGCCCAACATGTGCATTACCAGGCTATGGTACAAAAAAGATAAAGGACCACTGATTTAGAACCAGACTTGCACATGTTGCTGGAAAAATATGGGGCATAACAGACAAACCACACACGTAATTTAATATGTTAGAAAGACAGCATGTAAATCAACTTAAATTAAAATCAATAGCTGAGGAGGGACATAAACAAAAACTCCATCACAAACTAGGTTGTGAAACATGTTGGAATATATCAGCAGGGCAGCAATCTATTTTCATTATTGACCTGTATATTGATTACTTTGGCCTTTAAATAATAAATTGTCTATGAAAGTTTTAAAAATAAAATTTAAATGAAAGCATTACATTAAATCAACACTGAGAGTAAACTTGAGTCCCGTCATTTGGGTCTAGTGAATGTTCGACTTTCGCGTAACAAAATGGACAGATGTTCATGAACAGTTTAAGGTAGTGAGTAATTGATAATGACTAATATTTTACAATTCATTATTGCTGTAAAATAAACTGTGTTTCAATGATTAAGGTTTTGGCTTTTCACAATCATGGAATAAAAAAAAACAAGATTAAATGATTACTGTGCTGCATACCTTGTTGTGATTATCCAGTTGTTTTCTCATGTGTGGTTAATGGAGTATACTAGGGATGCTTAAATATGGCAAAATCATAACCATGATTGTTTTAATCGACATTGAGATCATGATTATGAAATACAATTACTTACTGATTTTAAACACACCACATGCTTTCATTTTTAACATTGAAGAACAGAAAATATACAGTAATATACCTTTAAAAATATAATACCTCATAATAATGCTAACAATAAAAATAATAATAATGGAAAAAGAAAAGGAAGTTCAAAACATCATGTAGTGCAGTAATCTTTTGATGACCACTTTTTAATGCATTTATATATTTTTTTATTTATTTGTTTTGTTTCACTATTTTTTACAATTAACTCAATATCTACTGAAACAATAAGGATCATGATTTTTGCCTTAATCAAGCAGCCCTACATGTAGTCGTCGCACTCGTGACATGGTAGTCGATGCCATTCACAGGGACACGGCTAAATGTATTGAACTACAGTGTATGAAATTCATGCCAGGATAAAGATTTTATAAAATCAGTGAACGTTGTTTGTAATGATGGTGATCTCAATATTATTCAGTATAATTCTGATCATGATTTTCACCATGATCAAGTCAGGAAAAGAGTAAAAGAATACTAAGTAGGTTTCAAAAACTGCAAAACAATAGTCCAATAAATGTTTTCAATAACTTTAGGCAGTCTTAGAAGATGGTAGTAAAACAGGATTTCTCTCAAAAGTCCCCTCTCCAGTCAAAGCAGGACAAACACACAAGTCAGCCTCTGCTCTGTCCCATAAAAACACTCCATGAAGAGCCTCCTCCTCTCTCCTCGTCCTCAGCCAAACAAGAGCTGATGGGAGCAAAGAGCCGAGCGGTAACAAGCTCTGCCAGGCCACTCGCTCACACTGCAAGAATCAGCCTTCAAAACCAGCACGATTAGACAATCACTTAAACCCCTTTAACATCACTTTAATGACATCTACACTGGAGGTTATGCAATGGTCAGGCGGAAGAGCTGCAGGAAACAACCAAAACCTATCGATGATTATCTTAAATGTGAAATATTTCCTCCTTCAGGATGAGATAATCCTAATTTGAATAATATTATCGGTAATAATCACTAATGAGGGCACTAAATGTACTGTGTAATTGTTTTGTTTGGACCTTGCTCTACATTCAGAGGATATTTTTGTACAAGATATCCTTCAATGAGAGCTAAAATTGTAAACAACCCAGAGGTAAAGCAAAAATCTAATGTTCTATTTCCTCAAGGTATGCACGTCACCCAAGGAGGACCCCAGAAAAACACTCAAAGGACTGATCTCTCTTTGCAGGTTTGCCTCATAAACTGCACGCCCACTGCTCTATTCTTTGCTTTTCATTTTTCCCCTCACACACTTTCCTCTGCCCGGGGGCCCCATTAGTCAGGGAAAGGGGTGCACGACGCAGCACAAGGCAACCCAACCACGATTACGGCGACTGAATCCATTAGTTGACTGCGTTACGTACATCACAGAGACGCAAGCAGGCTCACTGAGCTGTAACATGCCAATATGCTCGGCTCCTAAGAACTATGAAGGGAGACCGAGGAACACAGGGATGAAAAAGTGTAGGTGGGAGGAGGAGGAGAAGGAGGAGAAAAGCTATAAGGGGTAAACTGTAGCAGAAGTACAAAGAGGAGGAAAGCAAACATAAATCAGAAACAAATGGACTCCCACCTGCCACAGAGATGGGTCTAAATAAACAGCAGGTGATACAAAGAAGAGGGGTGGGTGATTTTTTTTCAGACAGGCAAACTGAAGGGGGACAGTGGATGGAGAGACGAACATGTCAATGGGAATGTGAGGCTAAAGAAAAAGAAGCCTCGTGGCCTCTGGTTAGTTAGTGTGATGTATGTTGTCGTGAGCTGTGGGGGAGCGGGGTTGGAGCAGTAGAGGGAGGGGGCGACAGTGGAGATGGGCTGGTGGAGAAATGATAGGGGACAGATGAGACAGGCGCAGTGAAAGGGGGAGCTGGTTTTTGTTCATGTGTCACTCGTTCCCCCCATACCATGACAACACCATGTGGGCTTCACGGCTCCCAGGAGACCCCGCTGACGTCTCCTGTCTGTCAGGCTCCCTGTGACACCCCCTCCCAACCCACCCAGTGCTCCCAACGTACCCTCCATTACTTAATTTACATCTGTCCTGACTATTAGTAACTTAGACATTACCTCCAATGAAGCAGGCTGGCCTGACATCACATAACTAAAGAATGTTGATGGATATTTATGCATTATCAAAAAATTAAGAGCCTGTGACTGGGGGTGGGAGTGTTTCAATATCTCTATATTTCTTTAATTTTACCACAGATAAAAGACAATTAGTATTTGGGATGAAAACTGTTATTGGAACAGTATCAGTATCAGCAGATATTTGCTCAAGATGTAATTATCAGTAACAGCAGATAGGAATTTTTGGCCAATATTTACAGGATCAATATGAAACTACACAGCGTATCAACAAAAGGAGTTGATCTATGGACTAGTGGTACTGAAGAAATGAAAACATCTACAACAATAGGTAGGTTTAAGAATATATTCAAAAATAAAAAATTACAAAAGCATGAAATGACAGAACTAAGGTAAACAGTAAATACATTACATTCAATTGAATTGTGCTGTAGATAATAGTTTGATAATGCAGTTTTATTTCTTTGGTGCTACATAAATAAATTTATTATTATTATTATTGTAAAAATGCATTTGTTACAAAAAATGAAGAAATATTTGAAAATGTTTCGATCACAGGGAAATATAGAGAGACAGATGACCATTCACACTCACATTCATACCCAAGGGCAGTTTCAAGCCACTAATTAAACTACTGAGCATGTTTTTGGTCTGTGAGAAGAAGCTGGAGTGCCCAGAGCAAACCCATGCATGCACGGGGAGAGTGTGCAAAATTCTAAAGTCAGGTCAAACTCATTAAATGTACTTCTGTTTTTGCTCTAGCTTGTTTTTCTTGATGTAGATCAGGGTACATGTGAAGCGACTGTCAGGGCATTATGCAATAAATAAGAAGGCTATGACACATCACAGTATAAGTATGATGATACTGACCCTAGCCCCCTAGTCTGTGATTGTGATGCACTCCCTCCCTCTACACTCCATGTCTCTTGCACTTCTGCAAAACCTTGACACAACTCGCAACAACACGACTCCGTTGCAGACCACATTGAGACGTTGGAACTTCCTTAAAGCTCTGGTGTGGAATCCCAATCTCAGGTTCAAGACTGTTTTTGCAGAATTATAGGTTTAAAAAAAGATTCATTCAAATCCATCTGCATAAAAACCTCTGAGAATTTTAGTTTTGTACAAAACCCAAAACCAGTGAAGTTGGCACGTTGTGTAAATCGTAAATAAAAACAGAATACAATGATTTGCAAATCCCTTTCAACCTATATTCAATTGAATACACAGCAAAGACAAGATATTTAATGTTCGAACTGAGAAACTTTATTTTCTTTTGCAAATAATCATCAACTTAGAATTTAATGGCAGCAACACATTGCAAAAAAGTTGGCACAGGGGCATTTTTACCACTGTGTTACATCGCCTTTCCTTTTCACAACACTCAGTAAACGTTTGGGAACTGAGGAGATCAATTTTTGAAGCTTTTCGGGTGGAATTCTTTCCCATTCTTGCTTGATAAACAGCTTAAGTTGTTCAACAGTCCGGGGTCTCCGTTGTTGTATTTTATGCTTCAAAATGCACCACACATTTTCAATGGGGGACAGGTCTGGACTACAGGCAGGTCAGTCTAGTACCCGCACTCTTTTACTACGAAGCCACGCTGTTGTAACACGTGCAGAATGTGGCTTGGCATTGTCTTGCTGAAATAAGCAGGGGCGTCCATGAAAAAGACGTTGCTTGGATGGCAACATATGTTGCTCCAAAACCTGTATGTACCTTTCAGCATTAATGGTGCCTGCACAGATGTGGAAGTTACCCATGCCTTGGGCACTAATACACCCCCATACCATCACAGATGCTGGCTTTTGAACTTTGCGCCTATAACAGTCCGGCTGGTTCTTTTCCTCTTTGGTCCGGAGGACACGACGACCACACTTTCCAAAAATAATTTGAAATGTGGACTCGTCAGACCGCAGAACACTTTACCACTTTGCATCAGTCCATCTTAGATGAGCTCGGGCCCAGCGAAGCTGGCGGCGTTTCTGGGTGTTGTTGATAAATGGCTTTCGCTTTGCATAGTAGAGTTTTAACTTGCACTTACAGATGTAGCGACGAACTGTAATTCCTGACAGTGGTTTTCTGAAGTGTTCCTGAGCCCATGTGGTGATATACTTTACACAGTGATGCCGGTTTTTGACGCAGTACCGCCTGAGGGATCGAAGGTCACGGGCATTCAATGTTGGTTTTCGGCCTTGCTGCTTACGTGCAGTAATTTCTCCAGATTCTCTGAACCTTTTGATGATATTACGGACCGTAGACAATGAAATCCCCAAATTCCTTGCAATAGCTCGTTGAGAAATGTTGTTCTTAAACTGTTCGACAATTTGCTCACGCATTTGTTCACAAAGTGGTGACCCTCGCCCCATCCTTGTTTGTGAATGACTGACCATTTCAGGGAAGCTGCTTTTATACCCAATCATGGCACCCACCTGTTCTCAATTAGCCTGTTCACCTGTGGGATGTTCCAATTAAGTGTTTGATGAGCATTCCTCAACTTTCTCAGTCTTTTTTGCCACTTGTGCCAGCTTTTTTGAAACATGTTGCAGGCATCAAATTCAAAATGAGCTAATATTTGCAAAAAATAACACAGTTTACCAGTTCGAACGTTAAGTATCTTGTCTTTGCTGTGTATTCAATTGAATATAGGTTGAAAGGGATTTGCAAATCATTGTATTCTGTTTTTATTTACGATTTACACAACGTGCCAACTTCACTGGTTTTGGGTTTTGTAGACGTGGACTCACCTGAAGGTTCCTCTCTCTACATCCTGCCCGCTGAGCCGTACATGGATGCCGTCTTTGAGGAGAGAACCAAAGGCCATGTACTCTCCCAGAGCCCAGTCCATCTGCCGATTCTTCACCATGTCAGCCCGACCACGCAGGATTCGCGACACACCTGAACAACACACACAAACCAAGTGATAACTCAGGTGAGCTCTGGGCTGAGTTCGTGTGACGTAAATAACAGTTTAAACACTGGTGACTGACTTAATCGCTAGGTGCAGATGAGCAGGGTAAATTCTTGCTGTTAGCAGAGGCTTAAATTGCACATGAATAGCTTTATTGACTCCTCACTGAGGATTTATGTGTTTTAATGATATTTATCTTATTATCAACAGCTTGATTCTCCTGTGTAATGCATGCTATTTAATGACAGCAAGAGTACAGCATATCATAACTGATCTTGAGAGCAACATCGTCATTACTCTTGGCCTAATCTCTATTTACAGATTCGATTAATCAATCAAACTTTATTTGTATAGCAGTTTTCATACAAAAAAATGAAGCACAAAGTGCTTTACATGGGCAAAAACAACAGCAACAAAAAAAAAAACAGGACAGACATAAATAAAGACAACTAGAACAAACAAACCCATATTGAACAAAAACAAGGAAAAAGAGCTGAAATAAAAACCTCGATTAGAAAGACCGGTGTGGGTGAGGAAACACTACCATGAGTTCATAATGAGAAAACACTAAAGATGACGTTAAAAACACCAGGACTAGAGAAAAAAAGAGTTATAGAGAACAGAAATAGTTATACTAATAATTAATACATAAAAAAAGGAATTGCAGTTAAAAATGGAGGACAATATTAACTAAACTACATGTACAAACCAGTAAACAAATAAAAACATAAATGGGATACTAAAAAACTAAGAAATTTGACACAAAAATGTATACGTTTCACAACATAATTAGATTGAAAAATAAAGGATTGTTAAGATTAATGACACAAACACAGTTAAAATACAGTATATAAAATTAAATAAAAACTAAAATGGATAAATAAATACCAAAAACTGCCAAAAGCAAAGTAAAGCTCAGTCAACAGCAAGACTACAAATTTAGGTCTTGAGTTTGCTTTTAAAAATATTGATTATTTCCAAAAATGTAAAAATCTGCACAACAATGTGCCACAAAATCAAACCAGCATGTTTCCGCAACTTTCCTGAATGCTTTCGAAATGGCTGATCTGCTCCATTTAAATAACAAAACCATAAAAATTGTTTTCTTTGGTCAATTACTTGCTTTGTCTGCTTTCATCTTGATCCGTCAGAGACCTGACAAAGTATGGCTTTATACTTTTTGAAATAATCTGGTGTATGCGGGTTGGAAAATTCAATTGCAGTAGCTGGTTTCAGACAGTAGAGAGAAGGCACCATGCATGTTTCAGACACAATAATATTGTCGAATTCTGATTTTTGGGCTACAATGTTAAGATCTGGGCCACAAGTAGGGATGCACATATTATCACTATGATATTAAGAACAGCAGGTATTGTCCTAAAAAGTTGAATACCGGTATCAGCTGAACTTGAAATTTCCGCAGATATATATAATATATACTGTATATACAGGCCATACATATTCCTTACATCAGCTGTAATACTGGCAAAATACACAAATGTACTATGTACAACCTTATCATCGCTTCATGGGTACATATAAAAATTGAGCTTTTCATTGTTTTCCTTGTTTCGCATCTGTTCCTCACACAAACAGATTATCACATTAAAAGCAACAAGTTCAATTTTTGTACAGTAAGGACTTTTTACTCATGACAAAAATACTGGTATTGGTGATAATGAGTTTAGAAATATAAGCATATCGATATCAGGAAAAATCCAATTTTGTGCATCACTATTCACAGCTGTTTATAAATAAAAGTAAATCCATAAAGAGGTGTGGGCTTTAGTTTCTCTTCAATGCTAACTGCTTGGCTGCATCAGAATCACTGTAACATCAGCATCCGTTGCCACTGTCGTGTTTGGACATCATCGTCAGAGAATGATAGCCAGTGAACAAGTGAAGGGTCTGAGATAGCTGGACTCTTGCCTTTTTGCCCTTTTCTCCAGCACAAAGCAAACAAACTCACCAGGGTGTATCTTAAAGTCTTCCAGAGGCACAGAGCTGGCTGTCTGGCCTATGTGTTGCAGAACCTCCTCATCCAGTCCTGTGGGGACGCAGCCCATGCTCTTGGGCTCTCCCTCGGCAGTGAAAAAATCTACAGAGAGAGGGATTCAATCCAGCATGAACAGGAAGAAAAAAATGTAGAAAATCAAAAGGAAAATTCTGCTTGGATTTGAAAAAGGAAATGTTACCTGGCCAGGGGGAGTCAAGCCAGTGTCGAATGTGTAAAATCTTCTCATCTTTGGAGCTGGTGTACGCCTCCTCACATATCTTGTCATATTTGGCAACCTCTTCCTGCAAGCACATTTGGTAATGGAAACAAAGTAAACTGTGACATATCAACTCAAGCATAATTTGTTTACTTCAATTAAAGGGCAACAACTGACTAAACAAAACTGTGAGAAGCTTCATGTATGAGAGAGAGGGATAGCCAGAGCTCCAGCAGCAGCAGCAGTAATGGTTCTCCCCCGGCTCTATAACAAATGGTGCTTTTAAAGACAGACCAAATAGGCAACCACAAAACAGAAAATAATGTCCATCAAAAGCCAAGAAACTAGCACTCCAGCGAGCCAGTGCAATATTTTTCTGACATGTGCTATAAAAAAATGGCAAAATGGATGTTACAGTCAGGGTTTATGTTTAGGATGAAGAACCTCAGCAAACCCATTGAATGGAATCTGAGGCGTACTTCAGCTTCATAGAGCGATATATATGTACTCTACATGAGGGATTGTGAGGCTGTGACTAAACTGCAGCAGTAAATTGAAACTCAAATATAGCAGTGCTAGCACAGTCTATTTACTGGAGTGCTAGTGTAACGTCTAAGTGTGATTTAATGCACATAGTCCAGCAGATGGTGATACCAAATAAAACAACACACAGTAGCAGCTAAGAGTGCGCAGTATATTTAACCAGAGCAAACAGCACTAGATCACAAACCTCAAATTCTTGCAGCGTCACCACTCCCTCTGCTATCAGCTTGTCGGAGTACTTTTTCAGTACATGCTCCTGTCGGCGGATCTGTTTGTACATGAGCGGCTGGGTGAACATGGGCTCGTCCATCTCATTGTGGCCAAATCGTCTGTAACAAACCTTTAAATACACAAAAAGAAGCTATGTGTTAATGCATTCTTATGGTTCAGTTTTGATCCATTATCACTGAGCAGAGACCAACCAGGTCAATAACGACATCCTTGTTGAATGTAGACCTCCACTCTGCTGCCACCCGACACACATACATGACCGCCTCGGGGTCGTCTGCATTCACGTGGAAGATGGGAGCGTTGACAACCCGAGCAACATCAGTTGGGTAAGGTGAGGAGCGGGCCACTCGAGGGTCTGTGGTGAAACCTATCTGGAGAGGCAAAAAGCACCAAAACGTGCATGATTTTAGGCCCAGATTTACATATAAAGAGTGTGGAAAAAGGTCCATAAGGTTAAATACAGTGCTCAGTTGTCAAATGAGAGCCATCTTCCAACCCCCCTCGGCTCTCTACCTCAGCTGATTGAGCAGGCATATACTTAAACTCCTCTGAAATCTCTTCTTTTTTCTTTTTTGCAACAATTGCACTGTCCTAAACCCCTGCGGATTATTTATCTGCTCTTTACTGTGACAGTAAATGCTCAATTTCTGTCACCATAGTTTTTCTCGTACACAAACAAGCTAGGTATGTTTCAGAACCAGGGAGCAATTTTGTGCTTCAGACCAGCATTTTGGCAGATTATTACAAAGATTACTATGGAGTACTACATTTTCGTACAAGTACAACTGCTCAAGATTGCAAGGTGCACTGAAGTATAAGTATGACAAAGATTGGAAATGTAAAACAGGATTGACAAGGGCCATACCTGGTTGTTGACCACCACATGGATTGTACCATGTGTGGTGTAGGAGGGGAGCTCACTTAAGTGGAAAGTCTCGTACACAACTCCTTGTCCAGCAAAAGCAGCGTCACCATGCATTAAGATGGACATCACCTGAAAATAAATCACATGGAGAGTTCACTTAAAAGTTTTGAAAATCCCATCCTCTCCATAAATATGGAAAAACATCATGTTATGGTTACTTTAAGTGTTACCTTCTTTCCCTGAGTGTCTCCTCTGTAGAACTGCTCTGCTTTGGCCTTGCCCTGAACCACTGGATCCACTGCTTCAAGGTGGGAGGGGTTTGCCATGAGTGAGAGTGTGATGTTCTTGTCAGTCTCACGGTTGATCCTCTCATGGTACATCCCAAGGTGGTATTTGACATCACCTGAACCCTACAGGTGATGAAAACATTGCATGATCAGTTTTATTTTAAATATGCTTTTATTTTGAATATTATCACAGACTGGCAGGTCACCCACCTCATCAGCTGCCTCTAACTTTGGGTCAAACTGACAGAAGATCTGATCCAGATCCTTACGGATCACATTGGCCAAGACATTCAGTCGACCCCTGGAAGTAGAGTGCACTAAATTTCAGACTGAACATAGTAAAACAAGAATAAACAGAGACTGAACTAAGAGGAAACACAGTGTTTACTAAACATTACCTATGCGGCATCCCCATGATGACACTGTCAATTCCTGCAGCACTGGACTTGTCTATGATGGTTTTCAGAGCAGGGATGAGGACTTCACAGCCCTCTAGACCAAAACGTTTCTCTGAAGACCACTTTCTTGCCAAGAAGTCCTCAAACCTAAACATGAAAATGCCCATACAGTTCAGATGTAAGATCCTGAGAGATAATGGTCAATAAAATCTGCAACAATCCATCACTGATATATTATAGCATGTACCAGCAAGCATTTTTGTTCTGCACAAGTGAATGCATTAATATAAACAATCAAACTTTATCAGCAAAGATAGGTATTTATTATCTAACTATAATAATTTATGTCAGTTATTTTGTCTTCAAAGGGAGCATAAAGTTAAAGAGAGGTACTTTGCTATCTGAAAGTCAAAGTCAGTAAATGTTTCTCAGCGCAGACCGTGTTGATCTGATCAGCCGGGCCAACAAAGTCCTCTTCTCAGAGTTTGAGAACTGCATGACTCCTGGAGTCTCAAATTTCTGACGAATCCACTGACACTGATCCACATTGTTGATGAACATAAACTCAACTCCAATGTGCCCACAATAGGACGTCTGTGAAAGGACAATAGCATGTAACAGTTTTATTCTCAAATATTAAACACAAACAGTAATGATGCCATCAAAAAGCAGTCTACCTCTAGTCTTCGTATGATTTCTCTCAGAGGAAGAGTGGTGTCTCCTCCTCCGATAAATGTGGTGGGGGGCAGCTGAAAGCTCCTGTCCAGATCAGACTCATCAAGACCATAGAAACCTACAAAAAAGAGAGGCACAGGTTTGACAAAAGCCTACAAAATAACCCTCTTAATAACCTACTTATTGGCCCTGTTGGCTTGAAAGAGCACTTTACTAATACAATCCAACAGAGCTTAAGAAAGAGAACAAGGAACAATCCGAGCAAATCCTTTGCAGCACAATAACATTCAAAACACAAAGGCTGACCTTAATAAAGCTTTGTTTCTTATAAAATGTGTAAGGTCACAGATATCAATGTTTAGATGTGTCAGTCTTTATAAATACTTATTTATACTTTTTAACTTTGAATGCAGAAAGTAGACGGAGAAAACCCTTAAAGTCGAATGTCAGACAATTTTTACAATTCAATTGAGCAAATTTAGATTTTGAACTTTCTGTAAGGGAAAGAAACGAGCAGAAACCCAAGATTATAAAAAAAAAAAAAGAAAGAAAAAGCCAATGCAGTAACGTACTAACCTGACACACCAGATGGACAGATCAATGTCTTTCACTGGTCCATCTGGGAATGAGCCCATAGAAAGTGTTTGGGAATGAGCAGAACTTTTCAAAAGCAAATCCGGCAAGTGATTACATGATTGTTCCGTCAATCACATTCATTTCGACCAATCACAAAATGTTGCAGGTGTTCGCTACTGTTACTGTGTAAAATACAAAATGTAAGCCACTTCGTAGAACAAAGTCCCAGTAAAACGTGTGGGAAGTGAAGCGAACACATCCTTTCCATTGAAAAATGCTTTCTGTGTTGTTTGTCTGTTTTTCATTTAATAAAGAAATGCAGTCCAGATCTGATATCATCTATGCTAATCTCTGTGCAAGTAATCACTACCAGCTGTCTAGTTGCTTGTAGTTCCCACCTCTTCCTGCTCTACAGGACACTAATTGGGCCAGGCTACTTTGGGCTGAGCACAGTTGCTATTGATTGGAGCTTGGCAAGATGGATCTGACTGATTACAGACATTGAATAAGGCAGATTCAGCTTCTGCACAAAGTAAGTAACATACACACACACACACATAAAAATCTACTGTGGAACAATAAAAATAAATTCAATAGGAGTCATGTATTTTATTACAAAGCAACATGGCCTCCTTCTTCCCCTAAAATTAAAAGCATGAGATTGTACGAATGGTGGTTTAAATGGGAAAAACTTCTTGCAAGTCATGTTTATCATTGTCAGAGCCACATGCCACAATTGACAGCAAGAGTGCTGAGTTGTAGTGTTGGCTGCTGCTTCTATAACCAGCTTACAGTCTCTGTCAGCATCTTTGTATCTCTTTGGACTTTAAACAAGGGACTGATGGGTTTAAACTGGGGAGAACGATGTTGGATTTTTGACAATTTCTGATATGCCGATATTTCTGAATTCTTTACTGGCAAAACTGATTCTGATATTATTTGGACAAAAGTGTGCAGTCTTTGCCGAACTAAAATGGACCTATTTCTTATTCTTTGATGTTTCATTTGTGTCGGAAAGAGAATAAGGAGCAATACTTCATTTCTCTCAAAAAACAATAATGTTGGGGTCTTAATGTAGACAATAAGTGATATTGAGGTGAAACATTATGTTACATTAAGACATTCTGCTAATATTTCAGCCGATGTAGGGGATATTTACTGCCAGTTTATCGGCTGTAAATATCGGCAGAGTTTTTCATACCTGCAGATACTGATATTTTACTTTTTAAGCGATTATCTGCAGATACCTGCACTGATAATATCATGCATCCTTAGCTTTAAAACACCTTTAAGAAGCTACTCAAGCCATTATAATGAGACTAAAATCATTGGAGTGCTGGATCAAAAACAAATCATTTATCCAGCGCACTCTATAGTGATGCCACAAAGACACTCTGCAAAGCAAACACTCTTTGCATCATTGACATTTGCAGATTAAACATAGAGAGGAATAACTAAATGTTTACTGCTTTGCTGTGCAATAGCTGCCTTCACTGTAAACACAATGAGGTAACAATGACGTAAACATATATGAGGTGGTATATATGAGTTGCCTGTGTCACAAATCACTCTGTTGTGTTACTTGTTCTCATAACTGTGGCTGGTGTTTCAATGCTTAAGCCATTGGTTTGGCGTCAGTTTAGCCTCCGGTGAGCACAACAACACATAAACATTTTAACATATGGTGATGGTGTCACAAAGATCCATTTTGTGGCAATACAATACCTGTGACTGTATTAACACCATTCACTCCCCAGCACATATGTTCATGTATCTAAAAATCACTGTCATTCCCTTTTTGTGGCTGATCTGTCAAATACAACATTTCCAACATGGCAACTATCGTCATACAGCTTCTAAAGTGAGTTTAAGAAAGCAGTAGGCGACAACACTAAGACTAAATACCTGTATTTAAAAATCCATAGGAAAAAAGTTATTAACAAAGTCACCTCAGGCTTCAGGAGAGGCCATTTTTAATGTTTTTGACATTTCATAAGCCAAATTATTGATAGATTGATCATGAAAATAATTGCAGCCTGGAGTCCAATCTCAGACTGCAATTTTGAGTAAAGGGTGCAGTAATCACTTCAATCATTATTTTGATTTGACTTGATTATCTATGACAAAAACAGCCATTTTAGAACTTAATTATGCAATGAAAAATGTTCAATATCCCAGCAGTGCTTGTGGATGTTATACACAGCATCAGTGTCTACGACTAAACTTAAGTTTTTTCATGCTGACAGAATGCACCTGAGACGGCTGGCCAAGCTCAACAATGCAGCCAACATAAGAGGAGACAGGTGCAAATCATATTAGAAGCACTGCAAAGACAAAAGGGGCCAAGAATAGATTCTTGTTCTATCAGCTGCCTGAATGAGGGGCCACTGAGGCGGTCATTAGCTTTCATTAGGAAGCCATGGCCCCGATGACAATACATAATGCAACGCTATGTCCTGACACACACTGATCACTGATAGCAGCAGAGGCTCTCTCCCTCTCTCTCTTTACTGGTTATTTCAGCAGACTTCGATCGCTTTCTGCGGCCGTCCAGCATCCTCGGACTCTCTGCCCGCTAAATGAAATGGAGAATGACAAGGAGCTCCGCCTGAGATTAATGACAGCATTAACCTGACCAATCAGAGTACGGAACTGGGCAGAGAAAGTGATGTGGCATTTTATACTGAATTACCACTTATACTCCAGGGTCCTATGACTTATGCAACATATAACCACAAGAGTGTATGATGGTATAGATGCACATGCGAGTTGAGTACAAACCCTACAAGAACTTATTATTTGTAGAGAAAAGCTTCCATGAAACCATCATTCCCTGTTTTGTATTTATTTTGCCTATTTCTTAGATGACAAGTCTGACGCTGTGATTCATTTGTGTGTTTTTTGCTGTTTTCAACGGCTGTCTGAGAGTTTTTTTTTTCTATAAAACAATAATCTAAATGCCTTTTAAAAGTTTTGGTTAAGTTTCTCTCACAGTGTTAAAAATAACAGTTAAATTTCAGAATTAAGATTAAAGATTTTCTCCAGTACTTCAATTTTGTAATATGATTTGTCTTATGTTGAGAGTATTTTGTGCCTTATTGTGCCTGTTTTTATTTTAAAAGCAGATAAGTAACTACTGATGGGTAACATTATTGGCATAGCCACAGTAAAAAAAAAAAAAAAAACTTGCTTTGGATCCAAAGGCAATTAAAATACCTGA
The DNA here is from genome assembly GCA_037902135.1 of Cetoscarus ocellatus. Taxonomy (NCBI): domain Eukaryota; kingdom Metazoa; phylum Chordata; class Actinopteri; order Labriformes; family Labridae; genus Cetoscarus; species Cetoscarus ocellatus. The sequence continues at coordinate 1,072,274 of JBAMNC010000022.1, read as the reverse complement.
AGGGAATAGTATTCTTTATTACCTGTGCATATAACTTTTGACTCGTTGACTGAGTCTTCTGAAACTTTTCTTTAACTGAAATGAGACCTTTAAAAGAACCAAGGCAATTCTCAAATATGGTCCCGCTAAGAGCTAGGACATGCTTCAGAGTTTAGTATCGAGCCGCTGCCCTCAATGGTAGCTTAACTATGGTGCAACAAAACAGCTAAATGACATGTGATTAAAAAATTGCAATATGTTAATTTTGGACCTTAATCTAAGTGCTCTTTGCGTGTTAACCCTGACAGCCCTTCTATTTACATACTGTCTATATGTTTTATGCAGGGGAGACAAATTTGATTCTTTCACTGTTAGACAAATGAATCATTGAAGTTAACAGGCAAAAGTCTCCTATAGTAGGAATCTAACAAGTATGTGTTTATTTTGTCAGGGGGTTAACTTTATCTGCTTTTGTTAAAAAAAGATGGTGCTTCACACCTCTTCTGTCTTACAAAGTAATACGTAAATACTGTAAGACATTAGAAGGACAACTTTTGAAGCACAATTTGGTGAATATAAAACAACAGAGACAAAAAATAAATAACTGGAACATTGACAAAGATGCTCACTGGTCACCTTAAGTAATAGAAACTTCCAAAACCTGGTTTACATGACACAGCTAGGTAGAACTTAACATTTGGGCTGTAAAGGCCACGATGTGGTAGAATCAATCCAGGGCCCATTTACAGGGCCTTTCAGGGGCCCAGCCATGTCTGTGGGCAGCCCCTGTTTACATTTTGATAGAACCTCTCATAGGAAGGCTGGGCTGCAACAGCAGGGCTGCATGAAACTACTGTGAGATCCTTACATAATAAAGGGGAGGAATGAGACACAACAGTGCGACTGGCTTTTGATTTGTGGCTTTTTGTCACAGAGTGGAGACAAATTTTGTCCCAGAGAAGATTGCAAGCAGCATGACAACATATTAAAGAAGAGGAGAGTTCAGAAAGTCAAACATTACAGAACTAACAATGGGAGGTGTTTCATTGTCCTGTTGGTTATCCTCATCTTGTTGTGGCAATACTCAGACAATTCAGACGTCAACAATGTCTTCACATCATGCTGTGGCCTTGGCTCAGCTCACTTGGAACTTTGCTAGAGGTGATACCAAAAAAACTCTGCCAGGTACAGTCCCTGATGAAAAACCAAAATAACTGAGTGGAGTTGAATGGAGTCAAACTGATACCAAGTCCCTACATGGAAAAGCCCTGTAAGATATCTTTAAGAGCTGTGAGATTGGCAAATTTGTGGGGCTTACCTAATTTGTCAATAGTGGTGATCAGGTCAGAGGGAACAAAAGAGTCCAGGTCAGCTTCCAGGATTCCAAGAGGGTCCAACTGGGCAACATGGTGACCCCGAATCTACAAAAATAGACAAATAGATACAGATGTGAAGAGAATGATGGGGAAAAAAAGATCTGCGAAGTGTGGCAAAGGAAATCCTGACAGGTAGGAGTTAACAGATTTACGAAGGAGCTTCCATTATGGAGTAAAGAATACACAGCTTGATCAGGCGAACACTGTTACAGGTCAATCTCTCAGAGAAAAGAGCCCCATGAGACTTACATACATACACAGATTCCCACCAGGATTTTAACAACCTGGAAATGAAAGTGACGCTTATGCCAAAAGACAGATTTAATAAATCCCTCAGATAGTTCCTTTAATTAATTTGAGGGTGAGGGGAAATGTTACCACCTGTTTAGTTTAAGTAGTCTCTTTGATATTTCCCTTTTAAAAAGCAGCTGGAGTAAGGAGGTTAGAGTTAATCCTGCCATTTGCACTACCTCATGCAGTGACAAACAAATTGTATATTCCTGTTAATACCAGAGCACCAGGTGTAAACAGCTCTCAGTGCCAGTTGCATCTGTTTTGGCGAGGCAAGTGGGTGTTGTTTGATGCATTTTTCACACAAACACACAGCGGAGATACAGTCATCCTGCTGTGGCTCAAAGTGGATGACATCTTCATTCTGTCCCTTCTATATTAAGATATAATGGAAGCCCATGAGATGTGATCAACCTTTCAATTTGTAAATATCATAAATCTACATTATGTAAACTGATATCTGCTGAGTGTGTGTATGAGTGTGAGCTTGTTGGTGTGTGTGTGCTTCACACAGCTGGCCTGGGTGAGCTCTTGATACCTGGTAGGCTCTAATGAGAGTATGTACAGCCAGGTGGTCCTCCACCACTTTCTGTGCCATGTCTGCTGAGGGGGACAGCACTCGACCCTGCAGCAGAGCGGAGGGCCGTCTCTCGCACGCCTCACCAGACGTACCGGAGGCCTGGATGTTCCGGAAGAACGCGTCCCAAGACTGAAAAACACGGAGACGGACAGATTCAGCAGACGGAGGCAGGTCCATCACAAACATGGATCAAAAGTGTTGCTGCATACAGGGTGCAAGCCGATAACGCAGAAACAAAATCAGCTGCTATGGGACATGCTCAAGGTGATCATGCTTTTCCAGAAGTGGATTCAGATTTATATTTTTAATACACAGGGTAGCAAATAGAGTTTTATTTCTATACAATATTCCTCTTCAAACTAATTTTGATCAACACTCTTCCACTGTAATATAACATAATAATGGCCTAAAACCAGCTGATTTTTGCATGGTGGCTGATTCATCTTGTTATAGTAGCAATACCTGATCATTACTTACTCTGATATTTTGATATGTTACATATATTCATTCTGCAAGCCACTTAATGACACAAACCAACGGGCCCAGCTCAACTTCATCTACAAAGCACATTTAAAACAACAATATGTTACTTCCCACCTTCAAATAGGAGTTTGACAGCTGATCGAATAGTTCAATAACTTTCAACAGCTTGCTCACTCTCACCTTTTCTCTTCTTAACCTTATCTGTCATCGTGCTCTTCTATCTTTCAGTCTCAGTCATTGTATCAAACAGGACTAAGAAAAGCTACCTAGCTTCTTCATACCTTAAGACTGATAGGTGAGCAAGTACAGTTAAGCCTTTATGTTTCTCGCATGAGAACCTGATGAGCGGAAAGAGATACAAGGAGCTGAAAAGTTACGGCCCTGTCCGTAATCAAACCCATGATGGCTGCAGAGTTCTGTCCATGGGACACACTGAAAGCCACTCAGCTACACAAGTATCGGTATCTGAAAGAAAAACTCCTCTACCGACAAAAGATTTAACTGTTTAAACAATTTATATCAAGTTTTTCTAGACATCAATCTTTCTAAAGGGGGCAGAACCTACTGTTCATGTTTTTAAAAGTAAACTCAAGACCTAACTTTTTAGTCTGTCTTTAAGCATATTTACTTTTGCTATTTAATCTTTTTTATTTATTTATCTATTTTAACCCTCTTGATCTGTTTTAATTCTCAATTCAGCTCAGATTTATTGTTCGGAATTTTTGTCTCTGTTCATCAATTTCCTTTCCACTATCCTACTTCAGTAGATTCTATTAAGCATTTGGTGTTTGGCTATCTCATTTACCGTTTTGTTATTGAAAATGTTATTTTATTTACTTTTTTAATTTATTTTCTTATAGAATTTTGTTATGTTAGTTTTGGCTCCTGTGTTCTCTCATGTTTAATTCAAGATAGCGTTTCCTCAGTCCTCTAATTGGTGGTGGGGTTTTGTATTTTTCATTGTATTCAATTTTCTACTTTTTATTCATTTCTTTTATTTTATTTCGTTGTTTTTATGTACTGCACTTTATGCTACAAGATGTAAGAAAAGTAATAATAAATAAAGTTTGACTGATTGATTAATCAATCTTTCTAAAAAAAAAAAAAAAAAAAAACATTAGAAAGAAAAGCTTACACTGAATAAAATGTATCCCCTTTAGAGCTTTATAGTTAAGGCAGACACCTAAACATATGTCCAACAACTGAAATACCATCATGGGAAAAATCAAATAAAACAAAAACAATTAAAAAATCATAAAAACTGAAAACTGCCCTGCATCTATAAGATCCAACTGTAGCATCCAGGGTTTAGATGTATCACTGTGCAGTATACTCTTTAGTGTTAGTGGCTAAGCAACTGTCGAACCCTCTTCTGGTTGGGTGTGCCAACAAGTTAGTAAGCATCAACAGCAGTGTCAGCTGAATGGTAAGGACACAGAAAACTTCACTGCTCTGCTGATTTTATTTTATTGGAGCAGATGACGGTGCAATTCTTACTACAGTTTGCACAGTTGTTGTTCTACTTTCTAGTCAATGCTGACAGACAATATGAAGCATGTGCCAAATGTAGCAAGTCTGCTTCAATCTTTGCTGATTAACCTCCAGAGGGAAACATTGCAAAATATTTTGTAATAAACTTCATCTTTGCTCTACCATAGCAGAATAAATGTAACATGTCGCACGCTGAGTTACACCTTTACCTCATGAACATTTTTATGATCCTCCAGCCATGCAAAGTACATCTCTTCCACATAAGTGGAGCTGGTGGCCACCGCAGAGAAGACAGGAGCAGCCCCGGAGGAGCAGCCTCTCTTGGGTTCTACCCAGCTCCTTTTGGCCAGGCTGCCTCCACCTCCTCGAAGCCACTGTTTCCCACCGGCACGCCCACTCCTCAGGACACCCGCTAACGCCCGGAACTGACTCATGTCTCTGAATAAAGACAGAATAAGAGAGAGTTGAATATAGAACCAGAAATACCTTATATTTACAATGGGGGGATTATGGCGTACTTGTTGCTCATGCTGAGAACAGAAAACTAGAATGTGAAAAACTTCACAGCAACATCAGCAGAGAACATGGCAGCCAAACTAATCACCTTCTATAGAAACTTCATGCAACCTGAGTTCTGCGCTTTTCTTCTCTTTACCCGGGCTCAAAGCTACAAAGGATTTAAAGCTACAGATGCTAAAACAGCACGTTTTGAGCTAAGCTGAAACAGAGGGTTGTGCAGGCATGCCAGGATCTAATATCTGAGCATGTTTGGGGGCAGGAAACTTCAAGAACAGGTTTGGGGGACATCTGGGGCCTATGTCAACTTTTTGAAAAAGAGTAAAGAGTACTTTAGCCTTTAACATTAGCAGAAAGTACAGATTTGCCTTCAGTTACACAACAGTTAAAGCAGAGAGTACTGCATGCAGGGTTATGAGAGTGAATGTTTGTGCAGTTAGTTAAAGATAAATGCAGACATGTAGGACTTTTGTTGTTTTGTCTGTTCAGATTGTGAATCATTTACGAAAACTCAACAAGTGTGCATGAAGAAGTCTGACATCACAATTACTCCGGTTAGAGGACGTGCACAGACTGTACACTTGCCACAGGGCTCTTGAATCATGGATCAAAAGTCATACTCAAAATATGTTTGTATTTGGCTGAAATGGAAACACACACACTTTCATTTCTTTAAAGAAATAAGTAAAACAGCAAAACAGTCGAATCTGAAATTTAGGAATGAAAAACGACAAAAGAAAGTGTGAGGAAAGTATAAAATCATGTTTCCTAAACCTGATCCAACAGTTAATAATGTGTTTAAATAAATTCATATTAAAACTAAACCTATTGAATGGATTATCTTGAAGTCATTGGCTCTACTGTCAGTGGTTCCTTCTGCAAACAATCATTTTCTGATCATTGAAATAAGCTATACTGATGTTAACCATATTGTCTTCCCTTAGATCTCGTTAAAAACATTTCAGTATGTACTGACCCCTGTATCACAGCCATAACGCATCGTGTAGTTCACTTTAATAACGCAGGTTCTTGCTGGATGAAACCACTCTCCATAACGTTTACACTCATTTAATCTAAGTGTGAAACGCGAAGCCTCTGAAGGAGTAAACAGACATCGGCCTGCGTCTCTCCGTGAACTCCCTGCAGCTGCAAAACGCGCTCAATCGTTATCAGCTGATGATCGTCTACTTCTGCAGCTCCAGCCCGAGACTACAGAACTTCTCACCTTTATTCTCCTGCACGATGTCTAACAGGCTCCTTCAGATCAGGCTACAGTTTCGACACCAATACCAAAACATTGCTTATGTCACCCTGTATCTGCTACGCTTCCCCCTCACGTCCAAATAATCCCTCAACGTCAACATAAATCCTCATAATCTCCCCTCGGCCGTGCACATTGTCAGGGCGCGGAATCACGGCAGAGACGACAGTGATTTACAGAAACCACGAGAGCATCGTCCTTTCTGGAGTCTGCATTTACCTCAGGCTGCACCGCTCTTTGTGCGGTTTGACATCGTCCAAAGGTAAAAGTGGGACAGGTAGCGTGAAGGTGACACAGCACGGAGCGCATGCACGGCTCGACACGCCCCCACGGGTGTCAGGTGATGCTGCTTCTGCCCAGAGAGCAGCCTGGAGGCACCCAGAGGTGACTCTCAACAGCTGAGGGGAGATAGAGGAGCACGTTTACGGGAGGGAAACTAACAATAAACATCAGTGTTGTCAGACAATCGAGATGATTGGATTTGTGATTGATCAGTGATTTATTCTATTACCTTATTTCTAGATCGGGGTGAGCAACTGATGACCTTTGGGCTGCACGTGCCCCAACTCCTCCCTCAATGAGACCTGCGAGTCAATTTCTAACATCAGTATGTAAACAAGAGGGCATATTGCATAATCAGCTATAAAACAAAAGAAGTGTAAATGCTTACAAAATAGTTTTGATTACTTGTCTATATTTAGTTCTTTGAAAGAAAAAGAAATTGTTGAATGTTATTCATTTACACATCACTATGGAGGAGTATGTGGGCCAGGCAGGGGGTAAAGTAGAGTAACTTTCAATTATGTGTATTTGAGATTTAAAAAGAAGGAAAAAAAAAATACTTTTAAAATTCCATTTAAATTAAATAATCAAATAGATTTCTTTTACTTTATACTTGATATTTCTACTTTTTATTTTAATTTGATCCTTTACATAAGGACTTCATTCTTTTGATTTTGAAATCTCTATGTCAAAATCTTCTTCTTCCCCTTGTTTTTAATCCTCATTCCTGGTCTTTATTTATTTATTTATTTAATTTCATCACAAAGGCATTTGTAAAAAAAAAAATCATGTTATATGAAATATACAGTATTTGTATGTGAAGTTTCTATACTATCAATATCCAGTGAATATTATGTTTATGTAATTAAAGACTGTTTAAATTTGCTTGAATTTAGTTTTAAGCCCAACAAATACATCACTGATTCTGTTTTAGCTTAAAACAAATGAAAAAATATATATAATTAATTAATTCTAGTGGAAGCTATGAATGAAATAAAAATATTTGTCACTTTTGCTAAATTGTAACTAATTATGATTGTTAAAGTGGGAGTACCTACAAATTCTAACATTTTCTCCCTCTGTCAGTGTGGGTGAAATTGATGTGGTCATCCAATTCTAAAACTCAAGTATTAATTTTACTTTAGTCATCAACTTTTACTGGGTTGATATTTAAAACACTCCTGTCGTCACTGATTTTCAATGAGCTAAAGAAACTAGGGCGGCACAGTGGCACAGCAGGTAGTGCACGTGCCTCACAGCAAGTCGCCAGTTCGATCCCCGGGTCGGGCAGGGCCTTTCTGTGTGAAGTTTGCAGACCAAAAACATGATCATTAGGTAGATTGGTGACTCTAAATTGCCCTTAGGTATGAGTGTGAGTGTGAATGGTTGTCTGTCTCTCTATGTGGCCCTGCGATTGGCTGGCGACCATTTCAGGGTGTACCCCGCCTCTCGCCCAATGACAGCTGGGATAGGCTCCAGCCCCCCCACAACCCTGAAAGGGATAAGCGGTATAGAAAATGAATAAATAAAAAAACTACTCAGGACATCTAACCTTTACAAGGAGTGACCCTTAATCAAGAGGCCATCCCCTTGGTCATTGTTACAATTTTTGACATAATCTGTATACATCCAACACCCAACATGAATCCATATAGCCAATCATGAATCCCTCCATCATGGCGGCAAGAAAAAACCTTCTGTTAAGCAGCAGGAAATCTTGAATGTGGACCCCAGTCTCATGATGAACAGCAAATCCACACGATGCTGTGTTGGGTGTGTGGGCAAAGGGAAAGAGGTAAGTGGAGACAAGTGGACTAAAGTAAGAACTAAAGCTAGTGACAGATCAAAGGACCAATCATAGACCTGTCGTCGTCAAATTTGTTTCTGCTGCAAATAAATTTATTAGAGGAGTCTGTGTGGTTGTGGTGAAAAATTCATAGAAGTATAATCAACAAAAGTCTTACTGGAAGTAAGAATTTATGGTAGTAACGAACTCATGGGTGCCCAGACCACAAGTGCATCCCTACCATATTTGTCTCCTTTAAGTAAAAATGTATTAATGGTAGGCCTCTTGAGATGTGACACCTCATTTTCAAGAGGGATCTCATGTCCACGTGGAGCTAAAGATAGTTACTATAGATGTATCAACCATGAATAGAAAGATCATGTTAATATCTACATTAACAGCTATAATGATTATGAACTGGAGTGAGATGGCCAAATATGTGTTATGTCTGTAATTGTAGTTTTTGAGGCTTCGTGGCTCCATAGCAGCAGGCAGTCTCCACCAAGGATCCCAGGCAACCTAAAAGACAAGAGCCAGAGACGAGTACAGGAGCAAACAGAAAGGGGCAGAGGCAGATATGGAGACAGAGTGTGAGAGAGAGAGGGATAGAGCCCAATGTGCCAGATCCCCCCGGCAGTCTAAGCCTATTGCATCTTAACTATGTGTCTAAACTATGGACTTTCCCATGTGAAACATTTAAAAACTTACTCGCTTTTTGAATAACTTTTAGTTCATATTTAATCAGTTTGATTATTTCACCAACTTGGGTTCAGTGAAAGAATCAAGATAAGAACACAGGAGGGTGTAAAAAGATAACTCAAAATCATTAAAAACACATTTGAATAATTACCGATGTATCAGAGTGTTGTCTGACATTCAGCATCCACATCAACAAAATGCTTTTATTATAAGAACTGTTATTAGAACACCAAATGTTGTTAGTATTAATATGTTTTCTCTTACCTTTGTCTGTGTATGTTCTCTCTGATCATTAATGTTGAAGTAAAAAAACAAAAACAAAAAACAATAATTTCACCACAATGTATTGGAAAGACTTGTCTAAGGCAAAAGTTTGTCTGACTATAGTAGCCTGGCAAAGGTTGCTATGAGAGGGGGCTCTCTGATCGATCAAAGAGCCAACAATTTGTACGATCAGACAGAAGAGTGTCATTAAAAGCACAGTATGAACAAGGCTCTCAATCAAAACAGAAACATGTAAAGACAAGCTGTCAGCTCCGCTCGCCTCTGCTGCTTCAGCCACTGGTATTCTGGATCAATCAAATATATTGAGGCAGAAATGCTGTTAGAAGTGGACCCCCTGGTTTTCTGCAAGCTACTCTGGATTTCTTCAACACAAGCCAGGAAGACAACTATTAACAGTTCTTGTCTCCCGTGACATGAAATTCATCCTTAAAATGTTTTTTTTTGTTTTTGAGAAAATGCATCTCATGAAATGTGTGTTCTTTTTTGTGTCCTCAATTCAAAACAAGTACAAAGTAGAGCTGAGTGGAACTGAACAACAGGTCTCTCCTCAACTTGGAGATGTCTCCTTAGGCCGTTCTGTTACAAAGGTAAGGTGATAGAGTTACGGGGACAATGGGCAATAGATTATGTAGCCAATGGGAGAGAACTGTCATGGTCTTTCACAAGTCAGCAGCACAAAACAGATATAGAAACAGAAGAGCAGCTTCCACCAGCACTTCCCACCTTGTTATGAAGCAGTCTTTGATGTAACATCTGGTGTTTTCTTGGCAACGTCACGCCAGCTCTGTCATGGCAATTCCAGAAGACACTGAGAGTCACAGTTATAAACTTGCTTTGAAACCTGATGAGAATATATTGAGATGTAAATACTCAACCAAGATGTATAAAACATGGGGTTAGTTGTGCTTTAATTGATCCACACAGGCCAGAGCAACATAAAAATCTACATTTAATCGGCATTAGTTTTCTAAATACTCCTTTTCTATGATAATCTCATCTAAATCTGTTATTTTGAAAGTACCACAATCGATAAAACAAAACATATGCTCTGTTTGTGTGTAGAGTACTTACTTAAATCCCGTCAGTCCAAATCCACCAGCCTCGGCACCCACCCTTCATTCAGACGGGTCATTTTTTTCCCCTCTCAGTAACATCACGAATGTGTCTTTCCCCTCGCTGTTAATTATAAGAGCCAATTAAACTTTTATAAAGGCTGAACATGAGTCATTTGAGCAAGTGGTTTCAGATTGATGGGCCTCTACCTTGAGTGGGTTAAACAATAAGATAATTGGCCTCCCTCCCCTCCCTTTTTCTCTTTCAGCCTCCTCCCCTCCTCAGCTGGATTTTCATCATTCATACTTGCTGGCACTGAAGGGGACAGCATTATCAATCACCAGAAACATAAAATAGAGAGAGCACAAGCTGCAAAAGGATCTTACAGCTAAATATAAAAACCCTTGTAAAAGTCTGATATCTACAGCAAAGACTAGCAGTCACACCCACTGTAATTCTATCACGACATCTACTAATGCTCCAGTTTTCCTCAAAGACTCTGTCCTTGTTTCATTATTTGCATCTGTGTTTGCTGCTGCTCTCAGTCTGACCTAAAGAAAGGAGGGTCAGGCAATTATGAACTGAAATGCCATTTTGTCGTAGCGACTTTGCAGCCTGACAAAGATGGAGTAAAAAGCCGCTGCTTTCTGGCATTTTGTTAATAGTGTTCATCGATGAAAAGACCTGTGCCGCTGGGTAACATTACAGGATATGGTGTTAAATTACATTCTGTTTAGAAGAATGACATCACAGGACAGTAGAAAACTAGACTTGCTGTTCTGTGAAAATTGGCAAAAACTGGCAGTTCTTTAAAGCTTCTGGAGGTGAACTTTTGGATTAGGCTGATTTGGCAGCCCCTTTCAACAAAGCTGCAAGACCTTTATGCATTCATGGAAGAATAATTTTGAGGAAATCTCATACTGGCGTCTTTTAACAGTCAAACATAATCACCAGTCGTAGCTTCAGTGCCATAATGACACTACCTCTGCAGATGTTTCTGTTGATTTAGTGATGGCAAACTACTGCAGACTCTAACCATATTCACATTTACAGGAAAGCCCTGAAATTATTCTGAAATAACCTGCTGCTCCCCTTGTATTTTATCCCCATCCCACTCCTCCACTGACTGGCATGCAAACTGCAGGGAAACCTGTTCCTGTGAGTGCAAGGTGTGAGCAAAAAGGTCAGGGAATAACCTCGGTAGGTTACTTTTATGTTTTCTAGGAAATATCAGGGTTGTATGTGTGAAAAGGGCTGTCTGATGATACAGTGCACCCACACAGCACGATGGTTAAAGGTTATTGCTACCCCTCGCCAAGGGAGGTTATGTTGTTACTGTTTATTTGTTTGCTTGTCTGCTTGTGAGCAAGATAAATCCAAAAGTTTTCAACAGAATTTGATGAAATTTTCAGGAAATGTTTGTCATGTCACAAGAAAGAAGCGAGTCAAGTTTGGTGGTGATCCAGGAACTTTTTGACGATCTGTTGACATTGCATGACTGCGTAGTTGTCCACATTTTTGCTAATAACTCAAAAAGGCCCCAAGGGAGTTTGATGAAATTTCCAGGGAATGTTGGTCATGGAATAAGGGAGAAGTGATTAGATTTTGGGGATCCGCATCCAGATGCAGATCCAGGGATTTTTTCAAGGACTTGTTAATATTGCAAGATACAGCAGTTTTTCGAATTTCCATTTTGTTTTCTCATGCAACAGTGTTGGAAATGCCTTGGCGCAGGTTTGTTCTCTCTGAGCACTTCTAGTTGTTCAACAAAACTAAAGTTAATGAAAACCTATATATGAAAAAAAATGTTGAACAAAAATAAATGATACATATATAATACATTAAACAGTATTGTGTGATATCAAAACAAACAAAATTATTCAACAAAGGGTTGTCTATTTTAGTTTTTGACAGCTGTGTATAATGACATGCCAAAGAACAGCTGGTTGGGCTGTACAGAGGTTGCACACTTGCTGACATTAATGAAGAAAAGATGGAAAAACATCTTTGAGTTGTCTGACATGTTCACGGGTAAAAGTTGAGTCCCTTTCCTGAATACTCTGTCCCATCAACAGAACCCCACATAAATCTATCCACTGCTCTCATGTTCAGAAAACAGGAACATGATGACTGTCAGTCATAATGCTGGATTAATCAAAATGTCCTACATGTTTATTGTACTGACCTGATGACTGAAGCCTGTCTGTGATTTCTTCATATTTTGTTATACAATATGTTAAAATCAATAAAGAATACGTCAAAAAGACTTTCCAATTACAAGTTGAAAATAAAAAGACATTATTCATTATAGTCTCTTCTGTCTTTGAGAACCAGTTCTTCATCCATTTCTAAACCAAATGTTTTGTGATACAATCTCCATTACTTATTCATAGTGTAACAAAGTACAGGAACTTTGAAAAAAAAAACTAAAAAATTTATGAGACAGGGGTCTTAAAAGACATAGTTTGGATCAAAATAGGGAGAATCATAATTTGACTATTACTAGTATTGTGTCTTAGTTTGATGGTATCATCACAACTCAGCTTTTGTTTATTTTGGTCAAATGAAAGCACAAGTGTTATTTTCAGTCAGATTCATAAACAGCTATTACTCCACACAGGAGATGAACCTCCAACTGAAGTGTCAACAACAGACACATTATGCCAGTTTTGTTCAACCATGGTCCCAAAATTTAACCCATGACAACTTACATATGAAATGATCCAGGATTTGCCAAATAAATAAGTTCATGTCCAGGTGAGCTTCACAATCATCAGCCATCAACAGTCAGGTCTGCCAAACCGAATTAACTCTGTGCACGAGTCGGCAGCTCATCTGGTCAATGCCCGGCTCAGGACAAAGAGCGAGAGAAGCAGATAATGTGTAATCCACTTACCAAAGCCAAGCCTACACACCATTTATGGAAGTCCACGTCATGAGGTTATTTAAGATGTCTAATTCATCTAATAAAGCATGTTTGGAGGCAGAATCAAATTTGTCTGAGAGCCCCTGGCGCAAAACAAAAAATCAATCACATATCAGATGATTAAATAATGTACGATTTCATGAATTAAACTGGCAAATCTGCAGTGTCAAGGCACATGTAATGTTAAGAAATTAATTCTCTTAGACGTAAGAGTAAAAATGTGTTACTTTCATACAATAGCAAGACAGAAGCAAAGAAGCATTGTCCTGATGTTGGATATATCTAAATTATTAGAAGTGTTGGGACAATATTGACATTTCAAAAAGAGTATATGATGATTACAAGACATTAAAAGCCAATATATGGTTAAAAATAGCACATTAATAAAGATAAATTTCCTTTTAGAAATTGTATACTCTATCACTTTGTTTCCCAACCTGGGGTCTGTCCCTCTGGGGGAACACCAGAGGTTCTCAAAATCTGAGGTCATCAAAATTTAGTCTGCATACATTATCATGAACAATGATAAGATATTAAGGGCTTACTGTTTTTTAAAGGTCTTCGCATAGGAGTGTGTGTAAGCACATCTTATCTTGATTTTATCTGTGAAAACAATGAAATTTGGAGGTTATTTTGCACAGCAATGTAACATTTCTTTTCATGTAGGTCCTGGGGGACTCGTCTCTTCCGATGTACAGCTAAGGTGGGCTCACATGAAAAAAGGTCGGGAACCATCGCTCTACTCTATATCCATTTGATGCTGGCAACACATTTAAAAAACTTAGGGCTTCAAAGTTTTGCAGATCATCACATTCATTATATGTTATTTCAAACACTGACAATACGTCTTGTGTGGGACAGCAGAAGCAACATTAGAATTTAAGAGAGTAACAGAGTATTAGAGATTAGTGCTTAATAAAAAATAATAAATAGCATAAACAAAAGAACTTCTTTTCTTGATACAGTTAAGTTAAGGCAAAAAAGAAAAATCTGGTGTACTGATTAGAGTGGAAGAATTTGAAGAGTACACTGTGTATGTGTATGGTTGATGTACTTCATAATTAAGATAATTTATTAAACTGGAGGAAATATAATTTTCAGTTTATAAATTATTTTATTTTATAAATTGGTTTTTTTTTGTTTGTTTGTCCATCTTGCTTTGTAACAGAGTTGTGTCTCTTTTTGTTGTTTTTGGTGTTTTTTGTTTTAGTCCACAATGAACTGAAAACACAATTTTATGAAGAAGTCTCTCGTCCATAACAAAGTCCTGTATGTAAAAGAAATTTGATGCTTTCTGTATCATTATCACTCCAAGTCTCTTGTCTCAACACTTAAAAAATAGGTGGTACTTGACTGACAACATATTACTTAGATATTTACATTTTTAAAGATATCTGTGTTCCTTTATGTTTTCCAGTAATGTATCATGGTTACTATTAAAATGTGTGAGAAAAAGGGATATTCAACTTCCTACTAGCGCCACCTTCAGTAATTCATGTAGGAATTTGCTTGTGTTGTGCCAGGGATAACTTGCTATCTGATAAATATTGCATTATCAAGTCTATGAAATATACATTTTCAATGTATATAATGTAATTAGAGTGAGATCAAGTCTTAAGTAATAGCGCAAATGGCCTTACTCCTATACTCCTACTTTCCTTCTCTGATCACCTTTGTTTTTTTAGCTAATGATGCTGACACAAGTGCAAAGCAGACTGCACCCTCTGCTGGTTAAAATACATCCATTTATCATCTATCTCAGCTGACATTGGGTAAGAGGTGGGTACATTCGCCAGCCAATTGCAGGGCCACATAGAGAGACAGAAAGCCATTCATGCTTACACTCATGCCTAAGGGTAATTTAGACTCCCCAGTAAACCTAGTGAGCATGTTTTTGGTTTGTGGGAGGAAGCCGGAGTGCCTGGAGAGAACCCATGCATGCACGGGGAGAACATTTAATTAAGATTTTATTCATGACAGTTATTTATTTTAGACCTTTACATTGTTTTTATTTATGGATTTTATTCTTTTCTTACCTTAGTGTTTTAGTTGTACTATGTGATAGTTCTTAAATTTTATTCGTATCTTAGCTTTTACATGTTTTTATTCTTTTATCATTAGGATCTCCAGCGTTTCCTCTGTGGGAGCCCTCTGTACCACGAGCTATGGTCGGCTACGGCTGCAGGACTCTGTCTCGAAGGTGCCTGTTAGAGTCTTGAGGTCCATCCTCTCTCCTCTGGGTTCTGCGCTGGTGTCTGTGGCTGTGGTTGACTCTCTGCTCCTGGTGCAGACGGCTCCTCTGATGGCACTTTCTCAACTGGTCCGTCTGTACTCAGCCTCTTGTTCTTAGCCTAACGTCCACTATTTTAGTGTGTGTGTAGGGGTGTGTGTGTGTGTGTGTGTGTGTGTGTGTGTGTGTATGTGCGTACGTATTTCTGCATGAGTGAAAGGTTGCGTGCATGCGTGTGAGTAGATGCTTATGTAAATAGGGGTGGGTAGGTGGGTTTGAGGGAATGTTTTAATTTTTTTTGTAAAGCACTTTGAGTTGCATTCTTTGTATGAAAAGCGCTTCATAAATAAAGTTTGATTGATTAATTGATTGATTGAACATGCAAACCCCTCATAGAAAGGCCTTGACCACCAGTGACTTCCTTGTTGTGAGCCTAGAGCACACATAAAGATTTCAAAAGGTTACCCAGTTTTGAAACTGTGAAAGTCCCCACACACGAGGATAAAGACAAATTTAACTGTTCTCATAGTGTGTGCTCTGCAACAAGATGGCCGCCATAGCACATCACACACCAACAGACTTATTCATCAACAACCACACTGTGGCGGTTCTGGGAGGGGCCAACAGGGGCCAGTGCCCCTGTAAAACTGAACCTGGGCCCTCCTGTGGCCCCCCTTCCACACCAAACACAGAGCCATTGAAAAAGAGTGGCGTCATCTCTGTAGATGTCAATGGGCCAATTATTTGACAGCAATAGTGGATCATGGGAGCCCTCGATAGTTCCAAACAATGCGATCGAGACAGTAGGATTCCGATGGGGAATGTATGTTTCTCGCATTTATCGAAGGTCAATTGACAGGTAGGAAGCTACAGTTGACATTTTAATGATGACCATTTTACAAGCACATTTGAATAAAATTAACAATGTAATTTAAAACATGAAAGCTCATCAATTTTAAACAAAATATTAATATTGATGTGGTCACCGGTCTGCTTGTTGTTGCATCTTATATCCTTGATGAAAACTCTTGCATTAGGTCTGTGTGGTTAATCTGGAAACAACAGGACTGAATAAAATGTTTTTACGAAATTGTGTAAGCCATTGTTTTATTGCTTAGTTTTTGTTTAATATAAGAAAGTATGGATTAGTAGTCAACCAGTAAAAAATAACAGTAGATAGATACGATAAATTAGATATTTTATACTTCACAAGACAGTTTCCTGTTAGGAACACAGAATCATACCAGAGTCATACAAGAAGAATTACCACTGAGAATTAAGGTAGGCAAAGCTATGTTATTTGTGTACTTTTTCAAGGTAAGACTTGGTCAGGAAATGCTGTTGACTAACTTGACTTTTAGCGGGCAGATGTAAGCACAAAGGATAACGTTATCACAACACAAATCCAACCAAGGCAGCAGCAGTACTGTAATGTTATTAACATTCTGGTCTGCTGATATATTGTGTATTCCTCTCCATTGCTTTTTTTGGATGGGTCAGAAGGCTGAGAGGGCCACAGAAAGAGAGCCAGCGAACGTTGGAGTGATTGACAGTAAGGCCACAGAGCAGGAAAGAGAGACAAATGAAGATCCCAATAGTAAAGAATAAAATGATGATAAAAAAGAAAAACATGTGATTAAAGTGAGTGTGTGAGAGAGAGATAGCAGCGTTAGGAAATGTGCAGTTTAATGAGCGTTTAGACAATACAGAGGAGGAAGCCCTTTATATTCCTGTGTTGATTCGTATCACAAGTTTATTTTTTCTTGCATGCGTGTGTGTCTATGTAGTATATGTTTATTTACTTTAATTCTGTTCGTCTTTCTCCACAGATATTGGCAAAAGTAAAGAAGACCCATTCATGCAAACCTGAAATTGTTCCCAGGGACCTTGATAAGGCAGCCTGGTACCAATCCTTTTAAAGGAAAATAGAGTGCAGAGACCCAATACACTAGCCTTATAAAGGGTATAGTGGATGCTCTAGTTGTTTTTTGTTTTAATTGTCAGTACTGTTACTGAAAAAAATACCATTACTGTTTTTTTTATTTTGAACTGAACTAAATATGTTGAGGGCTTGAACACTGCATTGTTGATGAAGACGACAAGAATGTCTTGTTTGTTTTATTAATTTCTTTGGACATATCGTAGAAAAATGTAACTATTCAAAAAAGCTTAACTGCAACTGGAATACTTTTACTAGTACTGTGTATTACTGTATCATTAATTAGACCAAATATTTTGAATGCTTGAACACTTCTCAGTTTCTTTTGTTAGGGTTGAATGTTTCCCTCTGACAACACCCTTGGGCCCAGCGTGGCCCCCCCCTGTGAAACTGGTCTAGAATCACCACTGCAACCACAGTCTCTGCTCTCGTAGCTCGTACTCTTTTGGGGCAAAATGCAACGTTACTGTAAACAAGCATGGCAGGCAATGAGCAGAAGGAATTGAAGCTAAGTCTGACTAGCATTAGGTTCCTAAGATGTCTAAAATGATTGTAATTTTTGTCCAGCTCCTCTCCTGGTCAGCTGATTTCGAATATAATCAGTAAGTCTTGCAGTATAGACCCTCGTGTTATGCCACAAATCAACAAGGTGGTCCTTTGTTTCTGATGTCTAATGCTATCCTTTGTGGTTCGCCTCATTGTGATGGTCAAATCTGGATAGAGTTCTATTCCATGTGACTAAACATAGAGGACGTGCTTGGCTGTCCTCCGTACTCTCCACACACTTAAGGATTTCTGGTCGTAAATACTTAGCATTTTAATATTTACAGTTTGAAGTTAGGGTGCCCAAATCCTCTTCTGAGACAATCAGGAAGGACAAAATCACTCCTAATACTTCTCACACCACAGGAGAGTCAGGCAAGATAATCTTTAACATAATCAGGCAATTGGTGACTTTGGTCAGAAGCAGTGATCTAGGACTAAAAACTGTGTTGACTAACTTGCAGTGTGTGCCCATGTTAGTAATTCAGCGAGTGTAAATCTTGTAGATTTCAACATAGAAATGAAACTTTAACATGGTATATTTTAATTAAGAAATTATGATAAAAAGAGTACAACCAAAAGCAAATTAAGTACAGTAATATGCAGTACATTTACAACTTGTATCAATCTACCAACCCATCATTAAATAGTCCCAAGAATGGCAATCAGAAAAAAAGTAAATAATTAATGCACAGTCACATCCAAAAGTAAATGTTGAGTAAAAACATTAACAAAAATAATAGTTTGCGTGCAATTCTTTCTTCTGCTCCCATTTTTTTTCTCCTGTACAGTACCAATACTGCACTTACTGCTGAATATCTGGAAAATAACCGAGAGAATGATCGTCTAGGATAAAATGGCCACACATTTTCTTACCAGTGACCATTTTATTGATTTTTACGATAAGCCTCAAGGAGAATATGTGTGTTGAGCTTTGACATCCTAAATGATATAAAAGAGCAGCATATATTTGAATATTTGATAAATAAATGTTACCCATGCATAGTCTACAATATGGCATCTCATTATCTTTCCGTCACCACAGCCTGGGTACAGAAAATAGAGAAAATTTGTCAAAAGAAATAGCATGGTAGGATTATCTTGACCTGGATTAAGAGTAAGGAAAGAAGTTATAACATGCATATGATGAATATTTGGCCATATGTGTGATTAGAATGCAAAATAGAAAGAATTTGACGTCACGTTTGGACTAAGAAAGGCCTAACAGCAACCAGGATTTACTATTGCTATGTCTCTGAAACAGTTCACCCTAATTTTGGTGACTCACTAAAAGGCTTCTAAAACACCACCAATAAGAAAGGCAGAACTGTGTTTTGGTAGTTTGTGTGTTGGGATCACAAACTTAAAGGGAGTGTGAGTGGGAGGGAAAAAGTGACGCGGCTGAGAGCACATTGAGGTGTCTGAATCTGGAGTCTCTTAGACACTCGGAGACGGGGAGCGAGGTTGAATCGCAGCTCTGTGCGGTGTTAATGACAGTCCGAAGTTGCAGGGGACATCCCAGAATCCTTTGCAGAGTCAGATGCGTCAGCGGTGGCGGGGGATGAGACCCTCTCGTAGATGAAACTGTAGAGGCTGACGTCAGGGCGAGTGGTGCGGCAGTTCTTACACACCAGGCTGGAGTATTGGTTTAGAAGGATGTACAGCCTCCCTGTGGAGAGAAAAAGAGGGAAGAGAGGAGGAAATAGGAAGAAAATAAAAGAGGAGAGGGAGAGAGGAGGAATGGTGAAAGTGGTTATGAAGAGGAGGAGATATTAGACAGGAGGCAAAATAAAATTTAAGAGGTACTGACAGAAATACTGTGGCCCTTAAGTGCACAACACAGGGACAAAGTTGAACACAATAACAAATAAGAGCACCAGACAAATAAGAAAAAAAAACAATAAAACAAATAGTGTCCAGTGACTCTTTGTGATTTGTAATCTGTTGTTTTTGAATTTGTTGTTCTTTCTAACTTGTTTGTGTGTCTTGTTTTCTTGCTTTCTTATTTGTTATGTTTTTCTATTTTATATGTATTTGTGATTTGTTGTCTGCTCTTATTTGTTTTTTTGTTTTGTCTTTGTTTCTTTATCGTTGACTTGCTGTTGAGTTTGAGAATTTGTTATTGCATATTTTGTTGGCTGTTTTAATTTGAAGTTGTGTGTTATTTGTGGGGGGTTTTAATCTTTGTTTGGTGATTTGTTATTTTAATGTTTACGTGTTGTGTTCTCTGTTCTGTTTTTTCCAAATATGTTGTTGTGATTTGGTGTAATTTTTATATGCCATTTTTTTTTTATTTTAGCTCATTTTTTGAGATTTGTTGTTTTGTTTGAAGATTTGTTTTCATATTTTCTGATTTGCTGTTAGGTTTTTGATTTGTTGTTTTGTTTCTGGATTTATTGTTGTGTTTGATAATATGTTACTGATTTTCTTATTGGTCGGATGTATTGTGTGTGTGCTTGGTGGGGTGTTTTAATCTGTATTTGGGATTTGTTGTATTAATGTTTGCATGTTGTATTCTCTGTTTTGTTGTGTTTTTTCCAAACATGTTTTGATTTGTCCTTTTGTTTTGTGATACATTGTTGTGTTTTTACATTTGTTGCTTTGTCTTTTTACTTTGTGACCAGTTGTTGAGGCTTTTTTGTGATTACTTCCACTAATTTTTTGTAGTGTTTTCTTGTTATTTGCAATGTTTTGTCATATGTTGTGTTTTTGTGACTGTGTTTATGCCTTTTTAATTTTTTTTTTTTGTTCTGTGTTTAGTGATTTCTTGTGTCTTCTCATTTGTTGTGCTTTTCCTTGGTGGGCCCAACGAACACAAAGACAAAGAACTAAACAACAAGTAGTGAAGAGAAACTGCAGAAAAAAAGAAATTGTGAGTGTATTTGGTCTAGTTTATAAATCTCATGCTCATACACGCGCACACGGGCCTGTGAGCTTTTTCTCTTTAGCTCCACTTTAGGAAATGGATGGCTGGAGGGGAATTTCTCTGAAAGGCTTCAATAAATGTCAGCAGAAGAAAAATGAAAGGAGGGGGAGGGGAGAGGAGAGGCTGGGGTCAGCTCAGGCAGTAATCCACTCTGCAGCTAAGGACTGAATGGATGGGCGGAGGAGAGGAGACGCCTCATAAGGTGGAATAACTTAACATCACAGAGGTCTGCGTTTGGATATTTATAAGTACTGTCCCTGTCACAACGCCAACAAGGACATCCTCCAAGTGTTTTAAGAGCCTCAAGAGCTCCAAGATCCCACCAGCTGCTGATATCATCACCGTGCCTGATCATTTTATTATTTTATTTACAGGAAGAGCTGAGCACAGGCAGGGCTGACAGGACTGTAACTGAGATATGGTAAGATACTCTGTTCTTACTGTTGAATACCAGTTTCATAGGTACACAGTCCCCAGTGTGACAGTCTCCGTTATATTCTGTCAGTTCAACCACAAGCACTTTCTATTCAGATGTGTGGTTGTGCTTTCATACAATCCCATTTTGCCATGTGGAAACTGTGACCCAATGAGCAACCACCACTACAGACAGTGTGCTCTCAGCCTTCAGCAGTGTTCCTCAAATAGTGGGGCATGACCCCCTCAGGGGCCATGGCTACATGCCTATTCACCTATTTACTATGCCAGAGGTGTGATTTATGTAAAGATCAATGTGGGCTGTGTAAAACAGGCTTCTGTTAATTTTCTCTGTTAAATGTTATTTATTCAATTTTATTTGATGATTTAAGTGTGATGCAAGAAGAATGGGCAACTTTGACAATCCAAAGGGCCACATTGAGGTTATTTACACAGTTAAAAGGCAACACTACAAATTTCAAGGTAGCTATTATTGAATACATATGCTTACATAATTAAACAAAAAGCACACATAGTTTTTTTTCTCCTAAAAATCAACTACACCAAAAGTAATTTTTAAGGTAAAATCCAAAGAATAAGACTTAATTAAATGATCTGGAGATAGGATTTAAGCTAATTGAAACTGCTTTCTCAGTCCAGTAAACATCATGTTTACTGTATTTTCCAATGTATTTAAAATATAGGTATTTTTTATTCATACAAATACATTTAGTGATGCATGTACCGGATTAGAAAAAAAAAAAACACCAGTTAAACAGTTAATTTGTGTAACTGGTGTCTTGATGATTATATTCTTAGAACAAAAGATTCATTTAGAGTCTACCAAAGGCTAACAAATTATATTTACTCATGTTTTTAAATACTTTGTGGGAAAAAAATAGTATTCACACGCTCTGTTGTATTTAGAAAGATCTTTATGTTGCCTGTTTAGTAACTGGGTGGTGGGTGGAGTGGGGGCTCGAGAAAACAGTGATCTTGAAGGGGCCCACAGCAGAAAGTATTTAAGAACCACTGACCTACAGTTTCATTAAATGTGTTTACATGAACTTGAGTATTTTGGTTTTAGCAGTATTCTGGTTCTGGTCATTTTCGGGATACGTGTGTGTTTATATGCACTCAGAGAAAACTGGCCAGTAGTTTTCCTGTGTCCATGGTTAGTACTAGTATTCCAGCTTCAAAACACAACAGGGTACTTAAAAAGACCTGATCATTACCCAGATACTCAAGTCCATGTTAACACTTGATGGTAGTTGTGAAGTACAGAACCATAGCCTGTGCTCCAAGTTGCCAACCTCCACTGGTTACTTGTTGTATCTAATTGAGGTGATTTTTTAATAAAGCCAGCAGTTCACAAGGTGTATTTCCTTAACAGCATAGCATAATTCTTTTAAATTAATACCCGATTTTCTTTTACTCTTGCTTTTCTCTCATTATCATGTTTTTTATTTCCAGCTTGATGATGTAGTCCTCTTTTTATCTCATGCTTTTTGGTAGCTTTTTCTTGTTTCTACCTGTTGTCATTTTCTTATTCTTTCATTTACCCTGATTATTGTTGTTCTTTGTTGTTGCATTTTGTTTTTGTCTTGTTGTTTATTTAGATTGTTGAGTTTTCTGTTTGTCAGAGCAAATTGTAAACTTTATTTCTTTAGAAGGTGGTCGGAGTATAACTGTTATTTTGTTAACAAAGAATTTAAGTTGTTTTAAAGTCAGTATTCTGCCATTGACAGCCAAATGTGGTAAACCTCAACATTACACAGTATAAAGAAACAACAAAACCAACATGTACATATTTTTTTTTCCTCTGTCAATGAATTTGAGTTCTCATGAGGCCATGATAAAATCAAAATTACATAGATGTCTGTATCAATAAGCAACAAATACTAGAAAGTCTCTTAACCCTTTAACGCCTGTTGTATCATATTTGATACATACTTTTATGATACCTCTATCTAATCAATATAATCAACGAATTACTAAAAAAAAAATCCGAATACAATCAGATAAATGATAAGAATGTCCTCAAATGGATTATCAATTGCCAAAAACACCTAATGTATCAAATGAGATACAACATATATATTTGTTAAATTTTATGGAAATTTTGCTTTTTAGGATTTCAGCACAAAGTGAAATAAACATTTCAGCTCCAAAAATTTAGAATTTTCTGGCTATTTGTGTATAATTTGTGTTTTCAGGCATTAAAGGGTTAAACATTACCACTCTGTAATACTCTGTAATACCATACAGGCAAACAGAATAACACAATAGGAGCACTGAGAGCAGTGACAGACAGGCATTTTGTCTCATTATTTAATAATGTCTCTAAATTTAGTATCCCATATGTTTTCAGGTATGTTCTCAGGTTCTGCTTTATCCATCTGGTCATGTAAGAGTAGAGTTTGCATCATTTTACTTTCTCAGGTAGACAATGCACAGTGGAAAAATCCAGAACATGCTGATTGTTGGAGTCAGTGATGTACTGACACCACAAAGTGCTGAGACGTTCTGACAGCTTCAGTTAGATACGATACACATGGAATCAAACTATGAAAGTGACACTGACAAAAGCTGAATTTTTCAGTGGATAAAGGTTTGATTATTGTTTATAAAATCATAGTCCAGGTTAAAAATCAATCAAAAATAATGCAGATAATTAACAACTGATGTACTGATGTGTACTCATTATAATGATAGATAAAAGCTGTCAAAAAGTGGCACTGTGATTGTACACTGTGCCTCAAATGTATTCAGCCTTTTTTTGAGCAGAAGAGAAGCTGCTTGCAGTAATCAGTGAATACAGTAAATTTTGAGTCTTGTCAGGTAGCATACACTCGTAAATGTGGCATCATGACTGTGCATGTCTCAGCATTTTGAACTGGTACATTCGGCATGCATATATATGCATTGAAAAAAAATGAATTTAAAGTGTAAAATATCCATCAAATTTAACTTTGAACATTTGAGTAAACCTTACCAACAGTGACTTTTCTCTCTGTGAGAAATGTGTGCATTTCATGGACATCTCTCATGAGCTGAGCATCTCCAAAAGTGAAGTATGCCATGTCTCTTCCAGCCTCTGCTGCCGCCATCAGCTGAATCAGTGCTAAAAATTTGAAAAGGAGACCTCCAGTTAACAATAACAGAGATGTTAACGCTGTTTGTCTTTCTGTTTTAGAACTGAATCATAAAATGTAAATAACTTGTGACGAAGAAACAGTAATTGGTCAGTATGCTGGATAATGTACGACTGCAGAAAGAAAATAACCAAAGTGACAGGAGCAATTTGTTTGAGAAGAGAACATAATCCACTACTGGTAGTGCAGCCTCTTTAATCTTTTAGTGCCTGCATATTAAGGTCTTAAAGCTTTAAATATTTAACAAAATGGATATTGATTTCAGATTAATAAACACAGACAAACATCATTTGCAAAAAGGGTCTGTAATCTTTACAACAACATAACAGCTCAGTCTAAACACCAAACCTCGAGTCACTCCGACGTGTTATAGAAAAAAACACTTATTGGCTTTTTGAAATTACCAACTATGCTAATTCCAGGGCTAATGGGCGGGGGTCTCCAGAAGCTAATAGCATCTTTAGGGACTTTGTCAAGCTAGACCTATTTATAGTGATGCTGAGGAAATAAACAGAATTTCTGAATGGAAATGTAAACATACATATTCATGCTACTCCAATCATATTAGCATTCAGAGGAGATGAGATGTTTTTACACAGCACAGTCTCCGTGAATGTGGGTGTTACTTGTCGTAAGCTAGGAGTGAAAAAACTGTAGATAATTAAAATAGAATACTTGCAGTCCTTGTTTACAGCATGACGCCCTTTAGGGGACAGTAAGGTAAGAGAGTTTATCAAGAATGATGTTGTGTAAGCCCACAGAGACCGGCATCAGCCTGGATTTATAGTGTCCCCTCCCTGTAATCAATTGCCCTTTTAATGGAAAACATAAATGTGTGTCAGCTGATCAATAAAGGGAGGGAACCAATAGATGAGTGACACCCTGGGAGAGCTGCTAATTGACCACTGAGGTTTTAGACAGACTGACATCTGTGACTGTATTTGTACAGTCTGCAGGAAAGCAGAATATTCTTCTGCAGGAGACTCGTGCCTTAGAAAAGTAACACAGATGAAAATGTTGTTCTGTCTGCATCAGGATCCAGAAATCAAAGTCTATTATTAGCATTATTCCACACCTGATGTTCAGCCAAAGGACACATTCAGCTCAAATGTTAAAACAAAGAAAAAAAGGAAAAAGCGTTATTTTTGTTACACTTGTTGATTACTGTATCCAAAGTCCGTGTGCCTGTGAATGATACCTTTGAGTCTTGTGTCCCCGCCAAAAGCTCCACATCCCCAGTTGCCTGTTGCTATTGCAGAGAGATGCTTTCTGTTGGGGTTATTTCTGAAGAATCCACAGTATGCCTGGATTAAATGCAACGAAAGGAAGAGAAAAAGCAGAAAAAGTCATAAAAATTTTCATTTAACTCAAGAGCACTGGCACACTCAGAGATGCCAGATGGATACATGACACATAACCCCCTGAAGTCATAGGTCAAACTCTGTAAGAAATAAAGGCAAAATGTTAAGAAAACAAACAGAAAATGTTGGGAATTAAAATAGACTCTGAAGTGAAAAGTCAAAAAGTTTAGAAATAAAATACATGTCCTGATAGAAAGCCTGAACTGTCCAAATTAAAGGGTTTAATGTTGAAAAAAAAGTTATAATGTTCAGGAAAGTTTTTTTTTAATTGCAAGAATGAAGCCAAAATGAAAAAGCAATTTTCCTTCCTTATGCAATACCGGGGGCACCAATGTTTTAAAATCTGTGTGTTTTTCTGACCTGGACATTTAGCAGTGTTGAAGTGTAAAACCTGGTTTAACAATTTGGTGGTATTACACATTATTATCAGTGATGGTCCAGTTTTGAACAGTTAAAAATTTAACAACGCCATCATTGATTAAACAGGCAATTTGACATTAACTGGTACCTTCATATATGTAGACAAAAAGTCACGTCTACACTGACTGTTTTGTTGGGAGACAGAGGAAAGTTAAGTTATGTGTTTCCAGCAGAGACGAGAGCTGTAGAACTTGTTTTGTTATCTAAAGTGGCAAACTGTATTCAGTTTTCTTTGATACTAAACAGCAAACATGACATGGAAGTGTTTTTTTCATCCTGCCACTCATTTCTTTCTTTAATTCTTATTTGTAATGGGGCCATGTGTGCTGTAAAACATTAAAGTTTCCATCTGAAGCATTATACTAGAGTTAGCTAAAAGCTAATTTACATTTAAACTCATGAGGAAGTTCACAAAATATTATAAAAAAAACAATAAACAAAAACATGACTCTACTTCTATTTTGTTTGACAGTTTTTTGCCCGTGTGTGTGTGTGGGTGTGTGTTACAGCACAACTTTGAACTATTATGTTACACCATTTGCTATTATCTGCCTCAATTTCAAATCCTCTACCAACATTCTTCTCTTGCTTTGAGAAATTTGTGTCTTCAGCATAGTCAGGCTTCCCTCTTTTACAAGAGATCATTTTCCAGGACGTTTTTAGAGACAGTTTATATGACAGGTACACATTGTGCCTTTAAGCCAAATGTTCCTTTCAGGTGATGGGCTGTCTTTGGATGAGACTTTGCTCTTCAACATTCATAGAAATTACTACATGATAATAAAATAACGCAGTTTTGCCTACAGATGGATGGCACTAAATTATATTATTAAAAGAGCAGTAAAATAAAGTATGTTATAAAATAAAAGGGTTAAATGTTTTATTTAATGTATTCTACTGTTGTACTGTTGTGCAGTAATTTGTCAAAATAGTCTTTATCTTTGAACTGGGAGATCTCATACTTAAAAAAAAGTATGGCACTTCTGACGTGAATGCTAAATGTCCCATTTTAGAAAACTGAACAAGTATAAAACACTTGAAATAAAGTCTGATGATGTCCGCCAAAAATGAGGAGAAGTTTGCACATCTGCCTTTAATGAGGGACTAGGTGATGATGGTCTTCACAGAATTATGAAAACCCTCAATATTGATCTTAAACATCACCCTCCGTCACTACATGTCTGAATAGTACTGTAAAGGAACATCTGTGTGGGTAAAGTTCAATATTCTAGTTGACTTCCAAATACAAAGGAGGGTAACTTCATCTCTCTCTCACCTTGTTGAGTTCTCTGGCCATCTTCTCAGGGAGAAATTGTTCAAAGAAGTTCCTGTACTTAAGGGCATCAATGGCCACAATTTCTGTACATTTTCTCTGCCAGTCATCCCTGAAAATGCAACGGAAAATTTCAAAGATCAAACTGACAAGGACAGATCCTTCATTTTTTTGACTTATTTTAATGGGTATAACTAATGTTGGCAATGCTAACATCAAGACAACAAACCATTTACCAGTACTGAGTGATATAAATACCTGGGCTTCTCATCCTTGTAGCTGTCCTTCCATTCGTAACTCTCAGCATAGCCAGAATATGTACTGTACTGTTCTGTGCCTGCAGGGTGACAAAGAAAGACAAGAAACATGAAATGGCATTATTAAGAACTCAGCAGTCAGAGCACGCAGTCTAAATCTGTTTTAGCGCCTTGTTTCTCAAATCAAATTTAGTGCTTTCTATGCTCCCCATGTGGGTACACGGTATCAACTTGTATTGGATTGTCATAAATAAAGGCCATTGATTAAATAAGTAACCCGCTTTGGGGTTTGGAATGAAAAGCTTTCAGCTGTAATGGAAGAAATGGTTGGAACGGAAGATGCTTTCTCTGGTCACAATTACAAAATGATTTTTAGACATGAAATAATAACCACATCATTTATTAACTAGGACAGTGACACATTTTTTACACACAGGCATTGGTTATTCTAGAACTATTTCATCATTCGTCTGTACAAACACAGTAGCTCTCACCTCTGAAAATGATGCCTATTAATGGCTTCATCCATTATGCATTAGGTTTGGGGAAGTAACACAGTACTTCAGTGAAAAGAAGGAGTTGAACATGTCATTAAAATAGCCTTTGAAGATGTCATGTACTGCATGTACAAACAGATGCATACGCTAGTTGCAGAGTGAGAGAGCTTTGTGATTAAATCTGGAATAACTTTGAAAAAAAGTATTTTTTCAAAAGTAGAGATCTAAATCTGATTTTAAGTTTTTTAATGTTGAACATTTTCTGATACTTTTTGATCATTTTCTGTCCCTGGTGTCTTAAAACATATATGTATAACAAAATATAAAACATAAAGAATTGATGCTTAAAAGATACAAAAAAAACCCAAATATATCTTCAGTTATAACCTGCACCAAAAGCTGCTGACTATGGAAGAGCAAGGTCAAAACTTAAGATAAGGTCAATATTTGGTGTGACCCCCTTTTGCCTTTAAAACAGCATCAATTCTTCCAGGTAAACATGCAGACTGTTCTTTACATCTTGAAGACCCAGAGGTCTCGTGTGGATGTAGGAAGTCTCAAATCCTTCTTCTTCTTCATGAAAACACACTCGATGTTGAGATCAGAGCTCTGTGAGGGCCATACCAACACTTCAATGACTCATTGTTCTTCTTTACATTGAGGATAATTCTTAAAGACACTGATTAGATATTCTGAATCTTTGTCCTGCTGCAGAATATATTTGAAGCTAATCAAATCCCTCCTTGATGCTATTGCATCATGGGCACCATTAATCCTGACCAAATCCCCAACTTCATCCATAGAGATGCAGCCCCTACCTTGCAAAACCTCCATCACGCTTCACTGTTGCCTGCAGACACTTACTATTGTACAGGTATTCAGCCCTTCAATTAACAAAATGTCTTCTGCTGCAGCCAATTAATAAAAATTCTGACTGATAAGTCCAGAGAACCTGTGCAATTCTTTCAACAGCCCAGTTTCTCTGTTTTCAAGCTTAGTTGAGTCACTTGGTCTTGTTTCCCTGTCAGAGACATGGCTTTAGCCCCAGTTCTTCACTGAAGACCACTTCCAGCCAGACTTCTCTGGACAGTAGATGGATGTGTCTGGGTCCCACTGGTTGCTGTCATTTCTGAACTTATGGTACTGCAGAAGATCTTATAATTTCAAAGGGGAGTAATTATGATGTGTCCTTCATCTGCAGCACTAAATGACTTTGGCTGACCATTGTGTCTACGGTCCTCCCCGATTTCTTTGTGCTTCTTCAAAAGAACACTACATCTTGAAAAGCCCAGCCGGCTTTGAAATCTTTGCCTGGAAGACACCTTGCTGATGTGGAACGACTTCCTTGTGTCTTGTTGTCGTGTTCAGTCTTGCAATTGTCTATGACGGGTGACATGAAGGTGTCTACAACCTCCCCTTGGTAGCAGTTTGGCTGTTCCATGCCCAGTTTTAAGCCTCCTACAAAGTTGTTTCTGATTCAGTTATCAGCTGTGTTTCCACTTGCATATGAAAATTATGATTGGTTAATAATACAACTGACTATAATCCTACATATCTCTGAATTTGACCAGGTGTACCTGAGCGATTTGATGCATTTTTTTTAAGGCAAATGGTGTTCATGCTAAATATTAATTTGATTCCTTCATCTGCTTACATGCAAACCAGAATCGTGGATCAAAAACTGAGAGTGAGCAGTATTTCCACAGTAAGTCATTGCTACTGTTGTAGCTATGTTACAGTCTGTTGTTTTTTGTACTTGCTGTTAAAAATGTGCGTAAAATGTCTGTCACCAACAGCAAAATACAAATACATATTGTACTTGTCCATTGGTTTTATTCTTACATCACCTGCAACTATTGGAAGTCTTTGGTCACACTAAAGTCGACTTAAAAAAATCTGAAGACGTGCAACCCATCAATTTAAACCTCATTTTTGTAAATGTGGTATAAAACATGCTATATTTTAATTTTTGATGCCAGGATGGACCCAGCAATAACAATATAAAATAATAATATTTCCTCCAGAGTAAAAAAGGAGAGCAAACAAAAGGGCATTTTACATTATCCTCCAGGTTAAGTAAGTCAAGAAGGTATCTTCTACAAAACAAGCAACTTCTAACATCAAGCCTCCCATATCACTTCCTCTGTCAATAGCTGTCCTCCTCCATCTTCACCTTGATCCTGTTCATTATGGCAGCTAACCGTGACAGCTTCCTGGCATACAAGGATCCATCCCTTGATTACATTGTGGCCCTCTACCTTTCCAGCTGGAAACTGCCTACGGGTGAAAACTGACTCAACCTGTGAGTTCTAAGAGGACTCCAAGAATTGTAGGTAGAGAGCCACCAAAGGAGAAGAAATGTGATTTACCATACAAAGAAAAACAAGGACAGAGAAAGAGAGACCCATAAAAAAGACACGACTCATAGCAGAAACACTGCATACGTGCAAAGAATATTCTGCAAGCTTTAAATGAATCTATGGCGTAGTCGGTCCATTCCATTAGTGGAGCACCGACCTTAGGTGAGCTATAAATTCCTTTCTGTCCAAATGTAATAAAGTTAAGTGGTGAGGAGGAGGGGGAAAGGAGTGCGGCAGTATGACGGGAGGCAGGGAGGGGGACGATGACTAACCACTGAAGGTGACTTGGAAGAGATGGGAGCGCCAAATAAGACATTGTGGCGCCATACAGAAAAGATCATGCTTACTTTTCCAAGCACAAGAACACTGAACAAGATAGAAGTCTACTGTTTGAGTGCTTTAAATTAAAAGTAAAGGTTATGTGTATGTTTTTGGTGAAATAAAGATAATTTGTGGGGAGCCTGTTTTTGTTTCTTTTCTGCTGTTACCCTTTTTTGTGAAATTTGATGTGATGACTAATAGCTGTCTTAGAGCAGTGGGACGTGTACAGAAAAAAATACCATGAGCAGGTGAATGGGGGTGAAGTTACATTACATAAACCATTGAGTGACGGGTACAGCTGTTGCACACATATGGTCAACCAAGTTGTAAACTGGGTCTGAGATGGACTATGACTTAGAAAAGATGATAACCTTTTGGTAAGATAACGTCCTAAAAGTAGATGCTGTGGTCTTTCAAGTGGCTGGCCCATATTCAAATCTCTCATGTGACTTCTTTTCAGCATTTCATCTTACACTCTCTCTTCCAATATCCCGCTCTGACCACCAACATATCTACTTACAGTAAAAATTCTAAAAAAAACAAACAAACAAATGTTTAAAGTAGACAAAAAGACAGAAACCTCAAAAATTCAAGATTGCATATTGAGCAATAAACAGAAACTATACTAACAGATATTATACTCATTATAGATGCTATGCTACATTTATTTAAAAAATACTCCAACGGCAAATGAGTTGAGAGAGTAGGCCTCAGAATGACTGCCAAATTTTTGGTCAGTCCCAAAGAATCTAGGGAAATATCTTGATGTCTTCCTTTCCTTCTGGTGCGATTTAAATTCTAGATATAAGCCATAGGTCCATAACAACACCTGAAGTTCATCTGCCTGTACATCTTTTTCTCTTGACTCTCTGATAAACAGTGGATAGTAAGCTTCACAGTAACTTAACACTGGGTCACTTCACCAGTAAAGCCACAAAATGAAAAAAAACTAAATAAAATAACATGTCATAGGTCTGCCATAATAACATCATGATGGAGATTTGTGGGAAGTAAAAATGCAGACTTTGTCAGCTCTAGTGCTGATTTGGTCCACTGGCATATACAAAAGTCTTCAGTTTTGTGTTAATAGAAAATGCCATGGCTTGCCTCTTGAGAAGCCCTACCCCACATGACTTTACTTTGCTTCAGACATACACCGATGAGGCATAACATTATAACCAACTGCCACCCAGACTGGTCTGCAGCTATACAGCCCCAAACACAACAAGCTGTGATGCACCGTGTATTCTGACACCTCTTTATCAGAACCAGCATTAGCTTCTTCAACAGTCTGAGCAACAGTTGCTCATCTGTTGGATCGGACCCAACGGGCCAGCCTTCATTCCCCATGAGCCATGACCCTGTCGCCAATTCACCACATTAAATAGACACTGACCACTGCAGACTGGAAACACCCCACAGGAGCTGAAGTTTTGGCCTGACCCAGTCGCCTAGCCCTCACACTCCGGCCCTTGTCAGACTCTCCCAAATCCTTGCATTTGCCCATTTCTTCTGCTTCCAACACGTAAACTTTCAGGACAAAATGTTTACTTGCAGCCTTATATATCCCACCCACTAACAGGTGCCATGATGAAGAGACAATCAGTTTTACTTACTTCACCTGTCAGTGGTCATAATATGGTCAAGTCAAGAAGATTTTAGGGCAGTCTGTCCTGAAGTTATTTGAAAATCTTGCAGAGTTTTTTTGTAAAACCAGTGGAATATTTGATCTGTTGCTGCCTCACAAGTTCAAACAAGGCCACATTAACAGAATCACTCATGTCGAAACACTCTTTAATACCATTTGTATGTGAGAGTCTGCTGGCACAGCTATGTTGTAATGTATGCCCTTGTGCCAAGTTTATCAACCAGGATAATGATGCTTCTTGTGCTTAATCACTCCTTGTGAAATACTGGAAACATATGGAATACAATTATGTTTGCAATGCAATATCTGTTTTACCAAGCTAATTTGATCAAGTGGCAATTAAAGGAATGATAAGAGAGAATAAATCAGTTGTCTTGTGAATCAATTAAGGTTAATTCATAATGCTATAAAGGGGCACTAAGACAAAATGTCATCTTGTACATCTATACCACTTGAACATCATATTTGATTCACCCAATCCTAAATAAAAATGTTTGCAATATTTCTTACATGATCTGCCAAAGGCTAGCTGGATTAGACACTTGCCTTCATGAATTTAATCCAGCCTTGCCCTTTCTTTGACTGCATGTAGGCGAGGTACAGTTGTGAGGCAAGGAAAAAAAATGTGGAATGGCCAGAGGAGTACGGAGGCGAGTAAGAAGGCTGGATGCTTAGACAGGTTGACCGACGCAGAGTGAGTTGGAGGTGAAAAATAAAGCAATTCTGCCGGAGAGAAATGAAGGATAACTGGGCAGTCCCAAGTGAATCGATGCAATGGATTTACCTTCTGAAAGGATGGAGGAACAGGGGAAAAAATGAACGAAACCCGATAAACACGCAGGGCTCAATGAACAAGAGAAAACAACTGGGAGACAAACACAATGGTAGTTTAACCACTTGAAGTGTACAACAAGGAAAAGCTTATGTGTGGTGTCCAGTGAATTACTGCAGAGCATAATGAAGCAGTAAAGCACAATACACTTCAAGGAATTTAAGTGCATTAAACTAAGTGCTTTATAGGTAAGAAAATAATTTGTATTATTTTGACTGAACCGGAGATGCTCACTGAAAATAAGTGATTTTGGTGATGGGGATTGCCCTATCAGAAATGTATTTATACAAAAGACAAATCTTGGTTAGTGGTACATATATTTTACAAATAACACTCTTGAAATACTACAAAATACACAAATTGGCATAAGAGAAACACCAGGGAGAAAGTAACATTGTAACAATGCACTTTAGAAGAGAATTAAAAGCAATGATGAAATTACTAATGTCAACTTTTCTCAAACTTGGTTGCAATGCAGACCAGAAAAGGTTGGAGGAACATTTTTTATCCCCTTACAAAAAGCCCTGGGGACTGACACTACGACCAACTTTGGGTGGAAAAGTAGCAGACATCGCCTTTGACAGCTAATAAGTGTGTTCAGAAAACAAAGAACCTCAGCACTAAAAAACAGCCAAGAATTGCTTGTGTTTATCAATCAATGCCATTTTGAAGGCTTATTAGAGTACTTAGAGCATTGGTTTTGGTTAAAGCCTGACATCTCAGACTTCTTTTTCTCCAAACACCTCCTTAGTGTCTCCTGTGGATCCTTCAGTGCTCTCAGGTTAAGTGGTATATTTGATCCCTACAGAGTTTCCGGGGTCAGTTTTCGAGTCTCCTCTATGTCACAGAGGAGGTCCAACTTAACTCTGCATGAGGTAAAATCTTCTTGTCGTGAGGACACACTGTCCTTCTCCCTCTTTGCTTAGTTTATTAACATAAGGTGAGATTTGAAGCATTGGTGATCTGTTGGCTTATCTCCCATCTGTCAGCACTGTAACACTGCTGAAACTCTGTTTGACTATTCCCTAATCACAATAATAACTCAAGACTCGAGTTGAGTCTGAGTTACTGATTTTTTTAAACAGAAAACATCGTAGAGTGATGCAGCCTGAGACTGAACACAGCTGATGACGCTCAACTCATCTGCCTTATACTCAGCTGTGGAAGCAGTGTGCTTACTATCAACCAAAAAACTCAAACTACATCATTAGGGAAAGCATAGGAGGCAGTTGTTAAGCTGTTCACTTTGATTCGGCCTGGTAAAATGGCACAGCTTTGGCAGAAGCTGAGCAGTTTGATACCAATGTAAGTGAAGATCACCTGAATTCCACAAACCAACCCCATACTTTTGTAAATACATCTAATAATAAAATAACTTCCTTTATTTGGTCGCCTTCTACATTATGTTGAACCCCTCTGGAATCTTTTGGAATTCCGACTTACCTCTATGTTTTAATTGTTCTTTGGCTATTTATATTAGTTACTTTACCTAATTTTCAAATGTGAAAAACTGACCAATGAGTTAACCTGTAGCCACATTTGTTCATCAACATTAGACACAGCATTTCTTCTTGAGTCAAAATTCTAACTACACAACAGATAAAGAAAATAATCTACAACAAAAAGGAACAACAAGGTGCAGGAATGTCACATACTTGAAAATTATTATGTAGGACAAAATGGGAGAATTCTGAACTGTTTAAGAGGCTCTGTAATGCGTGCAGTAGAAGTCAAAATCTGAAAGTTCCAGTGTGTATAAACTTGTACCTGTGATGATGAGGCATTCATTGGGTTCCAATGCTTCAGTAAAGAGGCGAGAGACGATGAGCTCAGGGTTGATGATGAACCTGATTTCCTCTTGGACCAATCCGTGTCCTGTTACTCCTCCTCCTACGAACCTGTTTGCAAAGTCCACCTGGTGAAACAAAAAAATCGAAAGAGACAGCAGTAGTATGAAGGTTTGTTAGTATGTTTGTCTATAGATGAAACCAAAGGTCTGGTCCAAACAAAAAAAACTCATCTTGCCATGAACTGAAATTAATAAGACTTGTATTATAACTCAAAATTCCCAGAGCAACGAATCCTAACATCTTCAAAACATAAACTTTTCCTCTTCTGCAAATAAAGAGTCAGAGCTTTTCATATCTCCTGTAAGGTGACTTGACATTCCTCGGATAAATTAGGGAAGAAAAAGATTTGCAAAACCCATGTAAGCAATTGTTTGACAGCTAAATTATGGTGGCTAGCATGGTGTGCCTAACATCTGATTAGCATTAGCACGTTATCCAGAGCATTCCTGGCTTTCTCTAGTTGGGCACTATCCCAAAGTTTAGTTTGTAACATTCAACAGAGGACTGCAAATACATAGCCAAAAATATTTATGAGCTCAGTGAGGAAACATTTTGATGTGATGCCATGTAAGCCTGCTCGTTGTTTTTGTGGCATGGATAAGAGGACAGCCCATTCAATCACAGAGCTGCTCTTTAAACGGGCTGTCAGGGGTGAAGGTTCTGCTCACTGGCCCAAAGCAGCGTCAAAATGTGTGACAGTCAGTGTGTTTGTAGTGTGTATGTTTCCCAACCAGTTGCTCAGCTCCTCACCTCCCTTTCTGCTTCCCCCCTTAACCCCACCCCCCTCACCCTTCAATCTCACCTCCTGACAGAATGACAGCCCACTCTGCCCTATCCAAAGTCATCGTGGAGCCAGTGCCCGGCCTGCTGAGGTAGCTATCAATCTGCCCTCAGGACTCCTGGCCCACTGGGTCGCCCCAGTGAGATGGCTCACCCTCGTCATCTTTCCCTCTGTGCGTCTCCTTCTCCCTCAACCCCCACCCCTGGGTCCTCTCCTCCACCCTTGCCTCTCTGAGCTACTCAAGTGTGTACATCAGCTGTCATCCATGGTAAAATATGCAACCGCTATCCTGGAGCACCAAGGGGAGCAGGAAGTCTGGGAGATGGGGTGAAGCAATGCAGATGTAAAACCAATGTCCTTCACAGATATGCACAAAAATATATATATTTATTTTCTACAGGTAGTTGAAAAGTATTCAGGCAAGTAGTGGAGTTTCTTTGACTTTTAAAGTAAAAAAAATGAAGTCACAGTCATGCTTGCAATGCAACAGGTTTACCAGAGTTCGGCTACATCAAATCTGAAGCAGGGCATTGGCTTTGATGATGAGATTGTGGTGCTCTTGTCACTAATTATTTTAAAGATGACTGGAGGGCAGGAGGAAAAATACTGACACAGACTCTAGAAACACAAACTAGAAATTAATGAATGAAGTCCTACCTGCAGCATCCCGTATCCTTCATCTTCAATTGTTCCCTTACAAGTGATATGAAGACGTGCAAGCAGAGTCTGGGAACTTGGGAAAAAGGTATGAAAACATTATTTTTCATGAAACGGTTACTCCGAAAGATTCAAAATGTTACACTTCCTTCAACAATGAGAAGTTTGATGAAAAATGAGTTTCCAGGAGCAACAAAATTGCCACAATGGCATTGGCCACAGTTGTTTTGATTTTAAAACAAAAACTTATCTTCATGCCTCTTTCAAGCTAGCTTTTTAAATCTTTACACGTTGCAGCATAAAACACCTCATTATTTTAGCATATGAGATATATGGTATATGTGATGTGGCACATTGCACTGTTTTTTACTTACTAATTTAAAAAGACTGTCATATTAGTCTTTCATTCTTGGCTAATTGTCCCATGTTATTATTTAGTGTCCTGTGTGGCTGTTGATGTCCTATGTAGTTTTTGTTTTTATGCTCTCTGTGCAAGAAAAATTCCCTCAGGGGCAATAAAGGTTTTCATTCATTCATATCAAACTCTGTTTCTGTGATGTGTTAAAATGCTGATTTGTTCAAGTGAGATCATCGTTTTACTACAATATTACAAGCCAGGTTGGTAAATATTAATTCATTACCAGTAGGGATGTGTATTGACAAGAATCTGAGGCTAAGTAAGACATATCAAAATGTAAAACAACTATCAATTTTCTCTTTTTGATAGACAATAACACATGGACAATAACCAACATCACTTGTACAAAACTTCTGTAGTAAGTGAAGCAATTTTAACACGTTTTAACATGTTTTGAGTTATCTTCACACAGCCCACCTTAACTTTGTCTTTGTTCTGTCACTGAGGCCAAATTTATGAACAATTACATTTAATATAACATGTTGGAAAGTCAGTCAAGTCCTGGGGTATTATCAAATGTTTTCAATTAGAGGAAGACTGATGGCAATCGCGCTTGTCTAACCTAGAAACAGTAACCTAAGAGGGTTAGAGGACAGAGGATCCCTTCCTTGAGAGGGTGGGGCTTGACAAAGGGTCAATTTCTAGCCAACTGGTGGCAGAGGGCTGAGCTACAATACAAAACAAATGTCCAGAGTTTCTATCAATTAGCAACTAATACAATTTTCATAATCTATTACAAAACACATAATGTATCAATACAGTATTGCACAGCAAACTATTACATTAATGTATAGATATTATCTTACACCACTACTTCACAGGATATAGAGTTGCATTGCTCTTTAGGGAAAGGGAGAGTGATGCATGAAAGAGCTTGCATGTATTTGTACAGAAAATGTACACGCTTACTGTATAAGCAATTTGTATCTGAAAGTTCTTTCCGACATATATGTTTTTGAGATAACCTTTTTAAGAAGATAATTTCCTGCTAACAACACTTCAATTGGCTTTTATTGACATCACATTAAAGATATCAATCATTGCTTTGAAAAAAGGCCCTACAAAGTTTGTACTTAAATAAGATTTTTTTTTAATTTAATTAATTCATTGTAACCCAGCTTAAATATGTAACTTTAACAACTGGATTGTAAATGTAGTGAGACAATAAAGAGACATACCTTTCCCACTTTGGCAAACTGTGCAATGATTGTCTTGTGAATGTAACAAGACCCTTGGGCTCTTGAAAAGGAAACAAATAGAAAAACGCAATCAATTTTCAAAAAATGAAAGCAAAAACATGAAAACATTGCAGAGACACAGTTGCTTGGACATAGCCTAGGCCAGTGGCTTCAGACTTTTTTGCTCAGGGCGTACCTAAGATCTCACTAAAACTTCAAGGCACACCATGTTCATACCATGAAATATACTCCCTTAACATATATTACTGACGTTTTTAGTCTATATAGTAATTTCTATATAAATGCTTGCATGGCAATCACATTACTTTTGAAATATTTCATTAAAATTTCGAGAAATTCAATCAATCCTGGTACACACAGGGAAACCTGAAAAGTCATTAAATAAATCCAAGTTATTTTTTTTAACGGGATAATACAAAAATAATAACCTCGTCCACCTGCTACCATTGTATTATTGTTGAGTCCTTAAATATTTTGTTTAAACTAGATTAATTTACACAGATAACTGTGTTAAATTAATTCAGCAATTTGTAAGAGAGATGCAAGTTATTGTATTTTGTTTTGTAGTTACTGTAAATTCTGAAGACACACCACTGAGCCTTGACACACCTTTTGAGAGCCACTGTCCATGGCATCATTGAGGACACTTTGTGCTTACTTGTCTTTGTTACTCTCCTGAAGTAGCACAGCAGGGTTTTCAGTTTCTCTGTTTTTCTTTGTGAGGAGCCTTCAAATATCCTGAAATAAAAAGAGGGGAAATTAAATTTTATAATGCAAAGCAGATTTTACTGCATGTGTATGTTGAAGTATGAGATTTTTGGCAAAAGATAAACTTTTTGTGATATGTAGGCCTTTTTATATAAAATAAGTTTGATAATGTTTTAGCAGATGACACAGTGGCGTTTACCTCCATTATCTACACCTCAGTGCACAACCAGGCTCTAGCGTGCCATGAGTGAGGTCAAGCTTTTGCCTGGCATGGCATCTACCTCCATTCTACAAACAAAGACACTGCCTAAAGCTGTTCACTTCACAATACTATTATAAAAACTAGGGTAGATGAAGGGAAGGGGAAGGAGAGTAAAGAGAGAAAGGAGAGAGCAGGGTTGAAAGCTTAAATCACCCCACACTGGCTACCTCCATTAGAAGTGACCTAAGCTGATGACTAATCACAGTTCACCATTCATTCACTCTCTGTCTCCCACTACTTTTTGCCAAGAAAAGTTTTGAAATGCAAGCACAGGATAGATGAAAAGAGAGGTACACGCCCTTGAATGAAAAAAGAAAGATTTATAAATGCAATTCTTGTTTATGAATTGCCCTTTTGCAGCAATTAACTTTTTTTCACCAAGCCTTCCTCGTGCTCTAAGGACCCACTTGCCCAATTGCTTGAGTCAGTGTCATTTGGACATAATTCACCCTGGAGGACAGTCTGCCGATGAGATAATGCAAGAGAAACACAAGTAGAGGGTGGGTGGAGGGTGAGCTTTCCAGTATTCACAAATCACACCTTGCTGAAAACAGAAGAGCAACAATTATAAAGGATTTAGCCCTTAAATGTAATGCAGCAGTTTTCTTTTTAAGAATAGCCCCATTAATATCCACTGTAAACTCATATAATAAACAAAATGCTCTAGAAGACAATGTTTCTGACAGCCTAACCATCACTAATGAGGCTTTTTCTTGAAAATGAGGTAATCCCTGTCCACAGTTACACAGTTAGGACAAAAGACAGGGATTTATTTCTTAATAATGAGCTTTCAGTGTTGGCTTAACTGTTAAACAGGCTTCCTCTGTCATCTTTTTCTCAAACACAGGAAAACCCAAGCTGAAGAGAAAAGTCTGCCATCTTTCCTCCCCCTCCAATCTATCCATCACTTAACGGAGGACAAACCTTGACAGTTCTGCCAAAACAGCAATCAGCAGATTGCTTGCTGCTGTGCGTGTCCAAGACAGAGCGCTACAGTAGACGATAAGCTAAGTGATGGACACTCCCTCAATTACAAGTGGAGAGAGGGAGGGCCGGTAATGATCCAGGGCCCGTTTTAGACCGCGCCGGTCGTCTTGTCGGGTCTCATCTTCTCAGAAACAACTAGGCTTTTTTTTTTCCCCCCTCCTGCTTGTCCCGGTATTTTGCTGCCAGCAGAAATGCTGATGGTGAGCTAAGAGCCAAGTCCCTGCAACCAAGTACTGGCATGGATCTGAAAGAGTCAGCCCTGTGACGGGAATCGATGCTTACATTATTACAGGGGCCTCTTTACTTTGCCTGTCGCGACTGTTTTGATGTGGAGAGAGATAATGTGCCCCCTACAGATGACTGATATAGAGAGTATGAAAAAGATTCAGATAAAATCAGTGACTTAAGGAGGGGGTTTGTGTGGACCAAATCACACACAATCAATACAACCATGGCTGCTATTAATGAAATATCACTGTCAGTAGAATCGGGTGGTAATATAATAATACTGTGTGTCTCAGTATTTAAAAGTAGTCATGGATTCCCTGTGACTACCATCATGAAAAAAAATCAGCTATGCAATACGGGCATGTTTATATTAAATGAGTGTGTTCCTGTTTCAAGCAGCAGTGTCCCTGTCTGTGTATTCAGATAACTGAAGTGATGAGGGAACTCTTCTTTATAACAAAGGCCTAACTTCTTGAATAAAGACCCACTCCAAAAAAGATTCATATTTAGATGCACTCACAGATGTGCTACACGAAGGTCATCCTCTAAGTCAAACTGTAAAACACACTTGTCCACTGCACAGTTTGACAACCCTTTCAATAATTTTTACTAGGGTAGGTCAGAGATGAGAAATGATCTGAAGTTTATCGTTAAAAAAACAGAGGTGCTGGGAGATGTGAGCATAGAAAAATTGGGGAAAAAAGACAAACTGGTCAGTCTTTCGGATAAATCCCAGTTATCCACTGAGGTGTGTGAACAACGCTGCAAGAATACAGGCCTTGGGTTGGAGCCCCTTATGCATTCAGAACTGCCTTAATTGTTTGTGGATATCATCAAAAGCTGGAATCATTCCTCAGAGATTTTGGTCCATACTGATATGATAACATTCAGTTGCTGCAGATTTCCAAGCTGCACATTCATGTTGAGAATCTCCTATTCCACTAAATCCCAAAGCTGATCTACTGGATTGAGATCTGGTGACTGTGGAGGCCACTGGAGTATGACAAATTTACTGTCATGTTCAAGATGCCAGTCACCTTCTGCACACCGCCATCAGCAACCAGAGGAGCCTGTTCAGCTCAAGACTGCTCCTTTCTAACAGATTGACCTCACTCGGGGGAGCAGGGGTAACAGGAAGACAGAGGACGGGAAGGAGCAGTAGCTAGTCAGTAGCCATATTTTTATTTTTATATATTTTTTAATTTATATCTATTTCTATTTTTATTTATATCTGCAAATTGTTTTCACTTTGATCCTGTTTGATACCCTGTGCTTTTTTTAACCTTGTGTACTATACAATGCTACTGGAATCTTAATTTCACACAATCACATTCATTACAGGCTAATCAGATGATGTAGTAGGCAGGTGCAACTGCCGCAGTGTAAAGGACAGAATGTGAGCCACTTTGGAAAACAAACTCTGCAAAACATATCAGAAGTGGAGGGATAATATAATTCCTACCGAAAAGTGCTTTGGCTGTTGTTGTTTGTTTTTAATGTCCAAATCTGATAAAACTGCTACTAAAAATCTTAGCATCTATGCTAATGCATGAATGAGCAGTAACTTCCTGCTGTTGTCATGCTCACAGCTCCTTCCTCTTCCTACCCCAAGGTCTCTGATTGGGCCATGCCCCTTTGGGCCACTCACAATCGTTATAGACTGGAGCTTGGCAAGAAAAATCTGCATGATTACAGATAATAAATCATACTGATGCATCTGCATCAGGCACCAACAACCACGCCAAGCTCAAAGTCACTTAAATTCCATTCCTTTATTCTGACACTTGGTTTAGCCTTGAGCAGGTCCTCTCGACCATGTCTACATGCCCAAATACACTGAGTTGCTGCCATGTGATTGGCTATTAGCTCTTTATGTTAACAAGCAGTTGCACGAGTATACCTACCAACATGGCCATAGGTGTAACTCCCCTCCAGCACCTATTTAATATTTTTTCTCATGAAAAGAAGCATAGATGACTAATTCTAACATACTCAGTATTTTAGGTGCAGAAAAACAGGAACAGAAAAGCAGTCCTAACATACCTGTTACCAATGAAGTGTGTGAACAAAACTAAGTATAACTCCCTTCCAGTACCCTTATACTGCCAAATTCTTACATTCAGAACCTTTAGGAGAACAGACTGCTAACTTAGATAGCAGGGAATACCAAAATTAAAGAGTCCCAAACCTATGCTTCATATCCTCAGATGAGTTATTTTTCTGAGTACAGTATACATAAAGCAGACAGCCGCTGTGGCATCCAACATTCCTTTAAAGATTAGATTAGATTAGATTATATAGAACTTTATTAATCCCTTTGGGAAACTCCCTCAGGGAAATTAGGAAGTCTTCAGCTCAGCATTTTTTCCATCACCATCTCTGCTTCATGCAACCAAAACTGACCATATTGGGAAAACAGATGGGAAACCTGC
The DNA here is from genome assembly GCA_037902135.1 of Cetoscarus ocellatus. NCBI lineage: Eukaryota > Metazoa > Chordata > Actinopteri > Labriformes > Labridae > Cetoscarus > Cetoscarus ocellatus. Next base: position 1,029,568 of record JBAMNC010000022.1, on the reverse strand, counting down.
GTCAATATTCTGGTTGACAAGCTGCTGTTCTGACAGGGAAGTGACGCAGGTGCTTTAACAGTGTTTTGTTGTTTTTTTAACTCCTAAAAGAACTGCTATTTCCAAAAGAAAATCATGCTGAGGGTGCTGGTTTTGCTCAGTTGGCAGAGCAGGTGACCCATGAAAGTCCTCACAGTACTGGTCAGACAGAGGGTGGTAGATTACGTTTCTGTGCGTGTGTGCGTGAGGGGAGGGGTGGTTTCTATAGTAGAGAATGAAACAGTAACCCCATTTTAAATCACAATATTTATGCCCCTATGACGCTTTGCCTCCACTCTGAATACAAGATGGGAGGAACAAGTTGGTGCCCCATTTCCTTAGTCTCCAGTGGTAGCATTAGAGATGCAATACTGGTGGGAGGGGGCACATGGACTCGGTGGGAAACAGGAGCGCTACGACTTTGTGTCTCTGTTTTTGTATATATTGGGAGCACATGCAATGTTGCACAGATCCAAGTTGTATTGCACTGTGAATTAACACATATATTATGGAATTATTTATTAATGTCTCGAGGTGTAACAATAAGGGAACTTTGTTGAAGCACTTTTGCACAGATGAACTGTGGAAAGGGCTTCTGAATAGCCGTGGAAGGAAGGAATGCAGAGTGGGGGGCAACAGGCCACTTGCAGGATTTAAACCAAGACTTCTCGCTATGATGATGACATCCTCAGTACAAAGGGAGTGGGACCCCATTTCCAGTCTGTCTTTAGCAGTCCTATCAAATAAAGCTGAGCTGCAGTGATGCTTTAATCATGATTAAAGCATTACTGTGCCACATGAAATATTTTTTTCTTCTGCCATTATTGTTATTAACATTTTGAGGCATTTGTATTTTTTTATAAGTACATTTAAATGTATTGCCTGCTCCTGAATATTCAAACTGATTGTGTCAAAAGCATAAACATTCAATGAGAGAACAAGGGGTTTTAAAAGTGGCAATCGTCTTTCATAATGATCTCAGAAGCTATAGCAATAGCTACGATTACAATAATCGCTCTAAATCAAGTAGCCCTACTATCAACGAAAGACACAAAAACCCATTTCACTTATTTATTCATTAATTTATTATTTTTAACCAGGTACATATGGAGAGGACTTCAAAGCAGCATTGAAACATGATCAGAAAAAGTAGCATACTTTCATCACTTTTCAAACTTCTGGTGCAAAATATCTTTGGGCTTTGATTTGTTATGTGACACTTATAGCAGCTAAAACCAAACTTAAAGCAGCTAAGGGCGACTATAAAGGCTTCTTTAACTGACATTCTCACCGTAGTATTGCTTCATTAAGTCAGTGAAGTAAGACAGTCCATTAACTTCTTTATTTTACAGAGGATTTATTTGTCTCTCTGCACTGTACCTCATATGCCAGACTCCACCAATATCCATAAACTTCCATTCACAATACAGCAACCTGTGTTACCGTCCTAGTGTGTTGGTCAAAAAACTGTATGTGCTCCTCTGTCTGGTAACACCTGGTACCTTGGAGAGGTTCTTCCCTATAAAGTACATCACTTGACCCAAAAGTGACCCCTGCTGGAACAATTTCTCTTACACTGCAACTTCTAAAAATGGCTCCTCCAACACTCTTAATAGATTTCCATTCAAATTTGACTATTACTGCTTTATGTCTTACACCAGAGGCACTTGTGGCAAAGAAGAAGTTAAAGGTTTGATGAATGAACAAAAGGGATGATTGGGGCTATATTGGGCAGTAGTGATAATCCTGTACTTCAACTCTTATATTCTTCATTTGAAAAATAGTGTGATGTGTTATTATATGATTTTTCATGCTAGGTTGCTAGGTTATAGCTAAATCGCTCAATTGTGATAAACTCTTAATTGCAGTTCTTCTTTCACATTTTGATTCATATTATATTGTATCAAATCACATCATGTCGCATCATGCCATATCTCATAGTTGTCCTGTATTACCCGCAACAACTTACCAATCCATTTTCTCCTGTATGTCAGGCAACAGCTCTGAAAGTGTGATACAAATCATGAAGGAAGAGAAAATGCTTCAAATACAACAAAACTGCCTTACAATGTTGTCTAGAGTGTCCAGTGTGTTAAGCTTCCCTGTTAGATCTGAAATGTAACAACAGAGTTTTTAATACCCCGTTTTAACTGTTACCAACTCCAGCATAACAACTTTCTTACAAACATGTCATCTGTTTTGAGAATAAATACATTCTGCTGAAAGCCCTAACATCAACGGTCTGTAGAAGACATGAAAAAAACCCCAGAAAAAATAATTCAAACATTTCTCAAACAGATGGTTAGAAAGACTATGTTTACAGAGGCTAGAAAATGCTCATGACAGATAACATAGACTTACTAAGGTCACAGTTTTGCCTGTAAAAGTTCAAGACAGTCTGCAAGTGTTACCTCAACAAAACAGAAGTTGTGTACCTCAGATGGAAGAGTGCAACAACCCTCCCTCAAACAGTTACAGGCCTGTCTGCTTCCCTTTATCAATCTCCTCCTTTCCACAAAACATGACACATCAAGATTGTTAGAAACCACCCGCACAGAGAGACAGGTGTGCTGTATAAAACAGCTATCAGTCAATTTGTTTCAATTAGCCATCCCAGGCTGTCTTAACAGACCACTGCTTCTGAGGAGGCAGAAACACAGACCATCAATTTAAGACTCCTACTCTGAGCCTCCCTCCCACACCAAGACTCAACAAAAACACAGAGCTCACTGAGAATCTCTACCCACGGTCCCACCCTCACATTTATAAGATGACAGCATACAATGTTATCTCAAACACCAATGAAACACATAAAGATGCTCTTTCACAGTAACACAAATGCAACACCACCAGATACAGTTGTGAGAAGAGCCAAGATTCATCAGCCAAGATCACCTAGTGTGACCCTCTGCACATATTAACTAAACCTTAAACTTCTCTCCTAGAGTGTATGTTAAGTTGTTTAACACATAGTTCATAAGAATCTGAGCAAACAGACAATTCGAGTATTAGAGGTTTTCAAGGCAGTAGTGCCCCCTCATGGAAATCAGTTTAGTTTCCTCTGAATGACAGGATCACTAAAAAGAGTGACAATCATTAAAGAAATACACTCATCCTAACTGATATGTAATAAATAACGAAGAGAACGCCCATTTGGGATAAATTTGTGGTCAATGTGAAATGAGAAGGCCCTCCCAGATTCATATAGTAACATTTAAGACATTTAAGGCAAAATTCATTTCACATGATATGAAATGAAAATGTATGTTTTTCAATTTAATGACTTTTGCTGCCTCTTACTGACAACCTAATAAATATTCCAGGCAAACTGTGCTATTGTCTGGCATTTACAAGGTCCATGCATTATTGTTTTCTGGCCATGAGAGAGAATATAAAAAAGAGCGTTTGTCACAGTATTTGGGGCTTTATAAAATTAAAAGAAAACTTTTCGGTAATTCATTTCAGATTTTCTTGAGACTCTCAAAACTCCACTCATCCCAAGTGTGTCCTGGACAGTTACTCATATGATATGATGAGTATATGCTGTCTTACAGGGTTAGAAAAAAAAAGAATGACACCAGAGTCCTATCATGCTTTTACAAAACAACATGGTATGAAGTTCATAAACCTGCAAGATTTATACCTAAGTTAAAGTTTGGGTGACTGGGCCTGGATTGTTGTGCCCACTTCTTGAGTTCTAGGTTTTCCTCAGGTTCTGTGAGATTTTCTCCGTTCCATGAGCAAAGTTGATCTAAGGGACACCAAAAGCGCTGATGCTCTCCTCTAAGGTCCTCATCATGCTTGGGTCTATTCTGCCTTTTGTGTTTGTCTATAAGGGTTCTTAGATTTAAAATGTGCTTTTTGTTTGCTATTTCCTTTTGAGCTTAAGCTCTTGTGCTTTGTCTTGTGTATGCTTCTGTTTGTCAAAGCACTTTGTAAACCTCTGTCTGCTATAAAATAAAATTATAACCATTATCATTATTGTTATTATTAATAAGATCTGCCCTGTTCAAAGTAATGGTTTAAAGAGGGACCACTGCTCTCAACATTAGCCTAGAGAGTTTATGTTGTGTGTCTCGACAGCCTTTGCAGGGGACAGTATTAGTTTACCTGTAGAAGTTGATCTCAGGGTAATTGCAGTACTCTGACTTGCGGGAGTTGCGTCGGGGGAATGTGCAGAAGAAGGCGTTGGCCAGGAGACAGGCTATCTGCTCCTGAGACAGAGTCAGGGAGTGGTTCATCCTTGACTTCAGTAAGGGGATTGGCTGAAGAGAGAAAAACCCAAACAGAGACGAATCAACAGAGAAAAAAAATTAGAGGCTGAAGACGGGAATTGGAAAGTCTGGAGATGCAAAAGAAACACACAAGAGTACGCGGACGCTGCACCGCACATCTGAGGGCAAATGGTGGGAGGTAATTAGTTTAGCAATCTAGCAAGCGGAGGAGACAAGGAGGGTTCCATTAGGAAAATGGGTGGTAGTAATTAAGGTCCTGGTTTTCGTGCCCTCCCCTAGGTTCGCTCAGTCACACACACATACACACAGAAACACACAAATACAGGGTCCATCCATCTTCACTGATTAGGGCTAAAGAGCCTCCCAAGGCTGCCCAGTTAGCAGATCAATACCAGCGCTAATAACACACACGTAAACATTAGCCTTGACGCTTAATACTCCGAAACAGAGCGGGGAGTCAGAAAGCTTCATTATCCAAGTGCTAGAAAATTATACTAAAATGAATGTGTCACAGAAACTCCATTTTTTTGGTTGAACCTGAGCATCTGTAACAATTGCCCATGGTTTCTGTCTCCTGTAACAACTACGGGGATTCTCCTCTGCTCCTCGGAGTGGATGCTGAATTATCAAATTAAAGTGTGGACTCTGAGAGAGATAAACGGATTTAACAGATACAAATCTTAAAATTCTTGCATTGCTGTAATTGATGACAGAGAGCTTAAATGAAGACAAATGGGGCTGACATTTAAAAGATACATGGCGCAGATCAGCTCCATTTAATGGGCACAAAAAAATTGGAGGAGATTTCATGGAGGCGAGTATCCCAATCTGTTATTCTTACGTATAGCTCTAAAAAAAAAATTAGAGAGCACACAACATTATTTTTCATTATTAAATGCTTAGTGTGTTTATATAAAATTACCATCTTTTTGTTTTATAGTGCTTTTACTGCGTTTGATACTTAAACCCTATTGATAATAACATCCACTCTCAGAAAATGACTGAAAGAAATAGCCTCTTTTTTGTTTCCAGGTATTTGAGCTTTCAAATGGAAAATGAAAATGAAACCATTGTTTAAGGATATATTTATAGGGATTTTTGCCTTCATTTGGAAGGAGCATTTGACAGTGTAGTAAATCTGGGAGAGAGAGTGTGAGGGCAAAAAGAGTGTCAGTTAGCAATGATACTGTCTGGAGTTATCAGCTGCAGCATAGGCTTTTTATTTGGTTTCCACAGGGAAACCAAGTTCTCTTGTGTGAACTACTAGAACAAAGCAAAGCATTTATTAGTTGAGTTATGAAAGTTAGCGAAATGTTAAAACCTGCAGATCCTTAAAAACATTCCTGTATCAAGATCCAGGTTCAGATCACCACCAAAATCTAATCAGTTCTTCCTTAGGCCAAAAGCAGTAAATTAGGTCCTAGTAAATCATTATGACCTTTACTTTTCATCCTGAAGCCAAATTTCATTAAGCTTGCATTTTAATAATTATCCATTAGCAGTTTTGAATGCTTATTAAACATTGCACAGCAAATGTTGCCTTTAACTGTCACTTAAACAACCAAATTCACAAAGGGATTAAGAATTAAAAACATATACAGCTAATTGGACTAAGTAGATACAATGACATGGCTCAAACAAAGTTCTACTGCCACCAAAAAAAGAAAATAAAGACCACTTATGAGTAAAAAGAAGACTAGTTGAGCGATTTTATCTTTCATTTCAAAAATCGTATGTATGACTTTTTAGGGATCCATTGGGACCCTGGAATTAAATGTGAGACTTGTGATCCTTACAGTCTTAATAAACTTGTGTGGTAAGAGGTTTTTAAAACCACTGACTCAAAGGTAAAAAAAAAATCACCAAGATGTTGAGTCAGATTATGAAGAACAGAGGATGAAAACAGTAAAGAGAAAAAGTTCCAGTCACACAGGAAAGGCTGCTGGAGTTGGATTAAACAAAATACAGCTAAAGACTTCATCTGTTGTTAAATATATGGACCCTGTCAAATATAAAAACAGCTTTTTTTTGTTTTCTTAACCAGTTACCATTTCTGCAAATCATGTGTATAACTATACGAGAATATTTTGTGTGGACGCTGGAAAGCTGGAAGAAAACTGAGACTCAATTTCAATAAAACAAATGTATGTAACTCAAACAAAATCATTTAAATAAAAAAAAATGAGAAAGCCTGTTTCCAAAGAAAGTCTCTTCTTTGCATCTTCCAGAGCTATATGTTGCTTAAATGAGACCTGTCAGGTTCAGAAATTTGGTAGTACAGACAGAATTTTAAATTCCATAACTGAAACGTATCAGACAGATGACAGGACATGAGGCAGATCTCTCCTCTCTCTGCACTCTTTTCTAATGAAGCAGGTTCTGATATGAACCAAAATGTGGGAATTTATCTTCATGCAGTTGTAACTCATAACCTGACCCAGTAAAACATCCATCAAACACACTCCCTCTACTTTTACTCACTCTTTTTGCACATTTAAACAGCAGGACTGGAGACACGTTACCGCTCTGGACATCTACATAATAAACTCACCATGGTGCAGAGGCGAGGGAGGCTGAGGGCCAGGTCAACCATCCCAGGTAGTACGACTTCTAACAGGTGTTGTACCTCATCCACTTCAAGACACTAGAGAGAAGAGAAAAAGGAGAGAAGGGCAGAAAAAAGTTAGAAGAAATACCCGTGCAGAGCCAACAGCAGAGTTAGGCAGCAACTTATTTAGAGCCAGCAGTTGGTGTGACAGATTAGAGCTAATGTGACGTCAAGGTTTGTAAGGTTTATTTGACAGAAAAGTTCAAAACCAAATCCATCTGACAAAAATACGAATTTCTCACATTGGTCTTGCATTGTTAGTTACCTATTTTTTTCTTTTAAAGAAAAAAAAAGGGATTTTTCAACCTTGAAACAGTATTTTCACTAATCATCAAAAGGTCCAGTTACTTTAAACAACAATACTGCCTATGTAGTATCTAGTACGCAAATTTCACGTTTATTTTAAAGCCACTTTCAAAGGTGCAGGAAGGCTTTACGTGCATTTAAACCAATAAAACACACACAAAAACCTAACTTCTGGGTGACATTCCTGTTTATTTAAAGTAACTGATAGAAAATAAATGTAATACTGTCACTGAAGACAAAAGAACTGAGGATGACTGACACGTGTTACAGTAAAAAAAGTTTGTTTCCACCACTTATGACACCAACTTCCTGGTAACCTTTGACCCTATAAACAGGTGACTATATTGCCTCACTAATACATTCTCGTGACCCACTTTCCCCACCTAGTGTTCAACTTAACATCAACTAAAAAAACATTTGGTTCTACAGTCTATCTTCTTCTTTTGTCCACTGTCGTCTTCTTCTGTCTCTTAGCATCAGCCACACCACGACAGGCTAACTCGCATCATTTTAGCTAAAGGCTGGTGTGTGAACTAGTGCGGTAAAGCACTACGCACTCCTCACAAAGGACCTGTGGCCCACTGCCAAAGTCACACAGTGCTGAGAGCAGGAGATCTGGCACTCTTTGGGATAGATGCCACCCTCCCTTTTGAAAGGTAATGTATCATTTTATCAACTTTGGAGCCTGTGTTTCAAGGTGGAAAAGTAACATATTGTTGCTTCAGTGTGAACACAGAGACATCCGTGTATTACATTAAAAACAAAGACAACCTGCATAGCTAACAGAGAGAGAGTGGGTCAATGAACTAATACTAAATTGTGTTAAAAGCAGACTCACATAATGTAGCTTATGATAATTTTTCTGGCAATAATTGCAGCCTAACCTCGGCTGAAATGCAATGGCTGATATTCCACAAGTATAAGCACCTCAATTTAATAAAAAAAAAAAACAATTTCATAATCCCTCAAGGGAAATTTCTATGCTGCAGCTAGCACATACCATTTATGAACTAAACAAGCAGCATACAGAAAACAATAAATAATAGCAGTGGTTTCTAAGCACTTTTCCCAACAACTCGCATGGAAATCATTGAAATATTGCTGTCCAAACTGAACACTGATTTCAGTTATTCTTCTTAAAACAGAGGAGATGAGTCTAAAGCATATTCTTATCAAATGTCCTTTGAATGAAGAATAAACTAAATGTTTTATCAGTTATCACATTTCTGATATTAACATCATTTTGTCATCCTCAAAGCTGAAAGAGCCTGATGCCCCCCTGAGATCTCTAGCACCCCTGTAGATGGGCCCAGAGCCCAGGTTTGGAACCACTGAATCATACAATAACCAAGAGAAAGCATAAGATAATATTGTGTTGAGATGAGTAGTGATAATACAAACAGAACACACATTTACAAAAAATAGTAAGAGGATCAGTCCACTGTAAGTAAAAGGATAAATCTGTTTTATGCATCTAACTTACCAACATTTACTCCCCTTTTGAAACTTCCACTTACCCTGGTACTGGGTGGATGTTAAATCATTTATAAAGAGTGATTTGGGTGTTCACATCTTTCCCTCACTACATCACATTTTTTATATTTGCTTTATTTATTTGTTTATTTAAATACTGTTGACAATTTTTCATAAAGTACTTAGGTGTTTTGCTGATGGTTTATTTTAGTTGTAAATAAATCATAAAGAATGTGATCAAAATACTTATAATTTATTTTTCTATAATTAATAATTTACCTAGTTTTTGTTTATTGCTTTCATTAACATGCCTTGATGATTATATAAAAAACCACACAAAGATTTAATCCCAAAAGTCAACCCAAGGACACACACCTACACTCACAAACATTAATTAAGATATGGGAGGATGGTCCACAGATAATAATAAACACTTTATCCAGAACGTGGGTCAAGGACAGCTGAAGAAGCTGAAGCTGAAGAAAAAGATGTTAAAAATAAAACTTCTTGTTTCAACATCTTTTTCTTCAGCTGCCTCTGCTCACTTTCACTTCAAGTGGGAAAAAAAGAAGACAGTGAGAGGGAAATCTCACTCTGATACCTGCTTGACAAACGGGCTCATAATCTTACAAGATTCTGTGCTTGTCTCTGGACAGAGCAAAAGCCAGAACTGTATTCAACCAGGCATTTCAGCATCATTTTAAGGACAAAGAGGCAGTAGCTACTTGTGTGTTCAGTTGTTTAGTTGCAGCAAGCCTATGACGGGTCTGCAATGAATGTGATGGACAAAACATTTCATCAATAACCTTCCAGTTTTTATTGAAGCTTTCTGCGTTTTCCAATCACTCCTGGGGTGTTGCCCTGATGGACTTGAAATATATCTCTTGGTCTTGGCCCTGTGAACTTATTGAGAAAGTTGGTGGAATTCAAAACTGGATATGCTGTTTCATTTCCTTTTTTAAGTGAAACTAACTTCTGTTATGGTTTATTATTGTCTTGATGGGAGAAACACCTAAGAAAGTACGATGACCAGCCAACTGTCTGATGAGAAGCTTTGATGGTTTAATAACTGTTTGACATTAAGTCTGGAGTCATAACATGAAACCTGTAACCATTATCTCAAAGGAGCTGCTCTGACCTCTCATATCCAACAAGAAGACAGTGTCAGTGAAGCTGGATGGAAGTTTATTGCCGTTTTTAAGGTGAACTCCCACTTCTACAATATCGATAATCCTAACACTCCAGCAGTAAAGAAAGAAATAGAGGCCCTGCAGAGCTACTCACGACACAAACCCTGTTTCAGAAGAATTTACCATCAATCTGTGAGCGAGCCTGCCACAGCCGAGGCATCCATACTTCAGTCTGTAGCTTAGCTCAGCATCCATCTGCAATTCCCTCCAAAATAAACACCCAGTTATTCCATCATAGAGCCAGATTTACAACGCAATCACTTATGAGTGTATTGGCTTCGAATGTCACCTCATCAATCACTTTCCTTACTCTACCAAGGTAAGCAGAGGAGTTTGTGCTGATTAAATGGACCTTCTGGAGCAAATGCAAATGACCAATGGAGGAGAGAGTGGCAGGGTGATTTCCAACAGGAAGTCTTTGGTGGGTGATTTGGCCGGGGGGCATTTATATGACTGCAGAGCAGGTCTGACTAAACGCTGTCAGAAGTAATGAGCTGGCAGACATCATAAAGTGCTCCTGTGGGACTAATAGGTGGTGGTTGGTGATGCGGCAGGATGAGGGCAGAAAGATGATCCTCTGGTTTTTTCCACAGCTACAGCAGCTGGCCACAACTGTGACACACACACACACACACACACACACACACAGCAAAAAACACCTCTCGCATAAATACTCATGCCGGACTGAGCTCCTGCAGGAGTGGTTTGATTAACTTTCACTGAAGCTAATGATCGATTTTCACTCTAATCCTTCATCCATTCTCATCTTTACAACTTATTTTCACTTCATGGGAGCTAAACTTCAGCAAATCTTGATGACAATATTTGATCTAAAGATCTCAAATAAATTAAAGACTCTTGAGTAATTTTTAACATCCCTGTTGGAGATCCTCCATAACTGCAAAGCAGAGTTGGACACAAATATATTAAGACTGCATTATAGCTGAATGATATGTTTTTCCACCACAGCTGAAATGTGTGCAAGTGCAATAGTCACATTGCAGGGCGAGGAACGTGGGTCACATGTCCTAAAGCATGTTATGTTGCCACTTGGTTAATGGAGACCTTAAGTACCTGTTTACTCTGTTTTATGGCAAATAATCAATAAAAGTCTGTCTGAAATCAGCTCCAACAGTCAGAGAGCTGAAAACTGTATGCAGGTTCTGTGTGTCTCCTGTATGCACGTTTAACAAAGACACTGATCCAGTCCCAGACACGCTGACATGACGCACAAGGCAGACCACAATTACACTGGGTGGGTGAGTGATTCTCCTCCTGTTTTGCTGGACAACATGAAAAGCTGCAAGAGGATAAGATAATGTACAATACTCTGATAATTACTGTGAAATAAGTCTACCATGGATGTTTGAAGACCAGACCACAGTTCCTCTCCTCCTGCAAAGGCTGCATTGGATATATTCTATGCTGCCAGGTAAAAGCAGTGCACTCTCATTGGCCGCATTTGAAGACACCTTCAAAATGAGACTGCCTTTGACTCACTGCAGTGACGTCACTGGCCTTCAAATGCATGATTCAGCCCTTCAGTCTGACTCAGTTTGGATGCTACAGCCTTCAGATGACCCAACCACCTTAGCCTGTGAACACCACTCCATCAGCCCTGGAGAGAGACAGTACGGCTAACAGAGGATCCCTGTATACTTCTCTTGGTGTGTGCCCATCACCAAACAACCAAGTGAACCTTAATCAGCTGATAACCTTATGAAATCTTCAAACAATTCACACAGATATGTAGATTTATGAGGGCTAGAGCAATTTTTTAAATCTTTATTAAAAAGCAATAAAAACTGGAAAAAAAACACTGAAAAGTGCGTCTTAACACCCCAACTCATGTCCATATTCTTCTGTTGCTCTCTATTTAATTTAGTCAGATTTCATATCTTAATGTTGTTGTGTTTTGTCTGTTCAGTTAACTCATGCTATTTGTATGCTGATTTGACTTTAAGCATTTCAATGTGTGCTTTTGGTACTGAGAGAGGGCTTTTAATTAAAAATTAAAAATAAGGCACATATTGAATTATGGACTAATTTCACTGGCAACAGGTGATTAAAACGAGTGGATCCTCCATCGGACAGGGTAAGAAGGCCACTTTTGGAGGAGCCTTTGAAGTGGGATATTCTTCCACCGCCTGGTGTAACAGTGGAAAGCCCACATTGCTTAACGCAGCACATGGTGGAAAACGTTAGCTGCTTTTATCTGCTTTTAACTTTTCCTGATTTCGGCTGTGCCACAGGGACTGTTGCTGATTTGATCATTTGCTCTGAAAATTCTGTGAATGATTAAACAGCTGCCTCCACGGATCAGAGGTGCAAACTATCTTTATTTAAATTACAGCTCAAGTTCTTCTAACAATTTTTGTTCTTTTTTGTGAACATTAAAACAAACCAAGATGAGGTCTGAAGAATCCTTCAACTGAAGACACTGACATTTCAGCTCTTTAGAGATCTTAGGAGTAAATTAAGAATTGAAACGTGTGCTGTTTCATGTAGTTTGGCTCCTGAACCATGGGCGATATATGCCTTACAACTGCTTTAACAGCTTTTGGGCCAGCATCGAGTCTGTAAAATCTGTATCAATGCATATTGGTAGGGAGAAAGTGACGTTTTTTTGCGGTTTCATTTTATGGAGCAGAGGCCTAATGCTTATGTATGTACCCATAGTCTCATTATCTATGTGAGCCTGTATGGACACTGCTTAACAGATTAATCAGTCATTAAAAAAACATAAATATTTTAGAAATCTTTCAAAGACTTGTTTAAAACTAAAAATGTTATTAGACAAACATTTTGTCACAGAAATTTCAAACTGAATTTCCCTTTTATTACCCATATTTGAGGCGCCTCACTGGGCTTCTCTGAGAAGTTGGAAATTAATCAAGCATAACATTCAAACACTAAAACTATTTTTTCTGCTTAGGAATGGAAGTAAGTAATAATCATTTGACATCTTAATCCAGAATAATGATGTTTGAAAAGTCAGAAATGAACCAGTTGGACCAGTTGACAGCCAATCACAGGGCCACATAGAGAGACAGACGACCATTCGTGCTCACACTCATACCCAAGGGAAATTTGGAGTCACCAGTGAACCTAAAGAGCATGTTTTTGGTCTGTGGGAGGAAGCCAAGGTGCCAGGAGAGAACTCATCAATGCATGGGCAGAACATACAAGCTCCACACTGAAAGGCCCTGACCAACACAGGGATCGAACCAGCATCCTTTTTGCTGTGAGGCACATGCACCATCTGCTGCGTGACCATGCCGCCCTCAAGCACAATATTCAACCACTACAAACATTTTTCTGTTCAGGAATGAAAGTGAATAACTATAATTTGACATCTTTATCAAGAAATAATAATAATGTGCTTTACTATTTTTTCAGTTTGTTGTAAAACAGTAAATTTGAAAGATCATGGATAATGATAATTATATTTTAGCATTAAAAATTTCTTTGGGTTGAAGATATTCTACATACTGGTGTATTAACCATTACAGAAACATATAAATGATTATGGTAATTACTAATGCTGTTAATTTAGGGCAGCTGTTGCATAAACCTAGAATTAGGTGGTGGTATAATACATTTGTTAAGCACTGTATGTTTGTACAAGTTTATTTTTTGCCTGTCTAATATGAGTTAGATAAATTGACTTGACTAGATCTATACTGTTGGAACTTTTGAATAATCCGTGTTATTAAAACTGCAAAGATCAAAACTAAGTTTAGTCTATACTGATCTGAATGTTGTATAATCCTATTAATTTACTTTACTTCATGTTTACTTTTTTTAAATATTCTTTAAATTTATAAATAAAAAGAAATTGAAAGAGAGAAATGAAAAAAAAAAAGCACGAAAAAGCCAAGGAGTCAAAGATGGTGTGTTGTTGCCTTGCTGTTAAATGTACTATCAGACCATCAGCGGTACTTACTCCTGGACTGCTTCCCTGCTCGGCCCTCAGACATTCATCAGAAGGTGACACTGTGACAGTTTCATTTAGCATGGGAGAAGACAATTTACCGACAAGCCCTAATTTGGATGACTCTCTCTTCCCCTCCTGTGGCTATTACACGTTGAGCAGAGTGTCAATCACCGGCCAGGAGCAGCGTACCTCGACAGTTACAATAGCGCTGCACAAATGTTGTTTCAGCTTTAATTAGGTGGTTTTGGCTGAGGAGCAATACAGTTACGATTCTAACTGTAACGAATTAAACTAAATTTAAAGAGGAGTATTGCTCAACCTGTAAGGTATATGCAGAGAAGAAGTCAACATTAACCTGAAAGTAACTAAACAGCAGTGGATGAAACCTGTCACAGATGGAGGGTAGTTTTGTCTCTTCTCCTGTATCTTTCCAATTTTGTATCACTTTCCCAGTTACTCCACAATTTTTTGAAGCTTAAACCTTGACTTCTCCTTTTCCTTTCAGCCCCACCCCCCTTTGCTTCATTCCTCAGCAGTAAAGACTGAATGTCTTTCTGGCTCCTCTCAGCATTCACTGCAGATTTAATGGGGGCTTTTAATTAAATTGGATCAAGCCATAAAAACGTTCAGGCAGCTATTGATCCAACAAGTTCTTTACTTTACTCTGCAAAATTATTTTAGAGAAGGAGAAAAAAGAGCCTAATATGAAGTGGTCTGGATTTAGCTGTGTAATCAATGATGAGGATAAATGTACAACAGTTTTAAAAAAACAAAATGGCTCCATTATTTCAAATATAAAATGATTTCACTTCATTGTAAAAGCTACATTAAGATGAGGATCTTATTTCTAAATTTTCCTCCGCACACAAAGAAAGAACTTGATGTGCTTTCCTTGTTACATGTGATTTGCTCTTGTTTCTGTTGTTTTAATTTCAATTCTACGGTGGGAAGTCAAATATGTGCAGCACTGTGGTCCAAAACAGACCCATTTCATACATGCAAACAAAGTCCAGAGTTAAAATAACTGTGCTATTCTTCAAAGGAATTCTCAGCAGTAAAAGACAGGTGAAGATTCATGCCCCATGGGATCAAGTTTCTCCCTAAGGTCTGTCTTTAACTCGCTGTAATTAAAGACCCTAACCGCCAGAACAGAGGATAAGAAGAGTAAAAAGAAAAGGAGACAAGAGAAGAAAAAAAGAAACTCATTCCCCTGGTTCACCTGTAGCAGCTGCTGCCGCCATGCTCACTGCTCATCTGTCCTCACTGTATGAAGCCTGTTTAGTCCTGTGAGACTCTCAGGCACTGAGAGGGGACCGCACACACTGACGGACTGGCAGCCAAACAGAGAGAGGCAGTCTCCCTTTGCAACAACAACTCTAGTTTAATAACGGCTTTAGTTTCATCCTTCATTAGAGTAAAATCCAAAGAGATAATTAATTGTGAGGAGTTAAACAAACACTGCCAGTGTTTACCTGGCAGAGTTCACTGAGACTGACAGTCAGAGGTGTAAAACAAACAAACTGGTGGTATGACTCTGATGGCGTTTGCTTACATGCAGGGTCTCCTTAATTACTGATGGACAGTTAAGGAGAAAAGTTAGACTGAAGACTAAAAATGTAAGTCCTCCATAATGGATCTACCGATTAGCTTATTGTCAACTGCATGTCCCCTTTATCACTTAAAGCTCTGTTACATTAGGGCCTTTCCTTATCTGGTATGCTACTAAGTATTTATCAATCTATGTTCTAATTTGAACAATGAAATGAAAATCACCACTTGCCTTTAAAACTGTTTTTTCTTGTATTTTAACCCTTTGACTGGCACTGTAACCGTGGGGTTGACTTTTTGCTGCCATACCACTGTATTTAACACTGAAGGCTCATCTATGTCTGTTTTTCCTCATTCACCTCTCTGAGTAGCATTTGTAACACCAATATGTAACAACTGGGTGGCACTGCTGTACATGAATATAACTGTACATACATACATATATGTACATACATTGGAGTGAGAAAAAAAATCTTTTCACATATTTCCAGATCCTCTAACAATCATAATTTAGTTGAGGGAAATAAATTTGACAATAAAAAAAATATCTATGATTCCTCAGAAAGCTGGGTCACTTGCTAAATATCTTAAATTTTGCTCACTGAAATAACAAAAAAATTGTTGCATAAATGAAATAATCCATTCAGGATAACCCATGACAGGCAAGCCAACCAGCTGGTTCACCTGCATATCTGCTTCCCAATTGGGTAATCTGAAAAATAAAACCTGAAATGTTGCTTAATGAGGAATAAATAATTTGTCGCAACTGTATGTCTTAGTTTGGAAGTCAAAGGGTTAATGTCTGTCAATGAGGCACCTTGTATTTAGAATATTGACAAACGCATAACAGAAGTTCTTATTGTTTTATTATCATTAAAAAAAAGGCCAGCAGACCTGATGGATGCTGTATTTGTCTCTCTGCTTTGATAATCAGTAAACCTTTAAAAATAGGGAATCAGTCATGTTTAGGACAGCTTACCTCTGTGCACAGAAGGTTCAGAGCAGTGAAGTCCCATTTCTTTGCATGTACTGTGTTGTATCGCAGTATTGCATCCTGGGGGCAAGAACAGGGAGGTATTTAGTGCATTACTTTAAAAGACATTTAACTGTATATTAGATAAAAGCCTGGTTGAACTCACAAAACTATTCATGATCCCAGACTACTGTTCTTTTAGAACAAGAGAGAAGATGTTTGAATTTAGTCGTTGCAACTGCTGCCACCATGAGGTCAAAATGAGAATAGGTCTGGTACTTTTAAAACAAAACAGCAGGAAAAGGAAACAAGTGCAATTCTACTGGATAAAAAGTTGTGCCGGTCCAGTCCTTCGACTACATTGTCGTACTTTTAAAGGTGATTTTGTTAAGTTTTAATGTATTGTTACAACCCTGTAAACACTGTACTCTTATCTTCTCTAAGCCATTGAGTTTTGTTTATTCTGTACAGAAACACAATATTTTCCCCAAATAATGTCATGAAATAAACACTTGGACATTTTCCCTTCAAAAGGAGGTAATTGTGCATGATCACCCTATCTGCTGGTGCTTTACACAAACATGTCTGTTCATCTCAGTTGAAATTCTTTGTGAGAAATTCTGTGGAGAAGTATTTGCCCCAACAGGAATAAGAGGAGGTAAAAAGTGCTTAAAGGAACCTGAGGGAATTTCAACTTTTACACACCTCTCAATACAAGAAGCATTCATGTGTTTCCAATAGAAAACAACTCTAAATTAGCCTGAAAGGATAATTTACAAAGTACACAGTTTCTGGAGAAACATGACTGCACTCTTTGGTCTGAAAGTTTCTTTCTTCTCATATAGTACTTCGTTTTTTTTTTCTTTTTTCCTCCTCTTTTCTCTAACACCTCCAATTTTTATTGCTGCTTAGGTGACATGATGGCTTCTATTTACAGTGGCTTATCAATCCATCAAGTTCTTCAATGTTTTTTTTTCTTGTGTTTATATTTAAAACTTAACAAGAAGACAGAGATCTTTTGTTGGTCATTTAAGAACAGGACCCTTCCTTGACGACTGAAGTTGGTAGATTTGAGATTTAAGGCCATCCTTGAGGAATACAAGCTGTGTAAACTTATAGGAGGACTGAGAATGACACTCACTGTCTTTAACATCATCATAAAAAAAAATGTATATATCTTTGATAAATGAAATGTGCGTTCTTTTTGGACTGTGCATTTTGAGTAATAAAACAAAATCCATAAATATGTGTGTCTGTAAACTCACAAAAAAATCACATTGGAAAAAAGAAAATTTTAATTAGGGATGCAGAACATTTCCCTTAAAAGTTAATTAAAGTGTAGTCATCAATGTCCCAGAGTATGTTTGGTCAGACTGCTCCTTCTGTCTTACCCTGACATCCAGAGAACTTTTAAACCCTCCATGCAATGCAGTCTGAATCAGCTCCCACCGACTTTGGACACCACCTCCGTCCTGCATGAAATGTCAATGGCACACAAAGCTTTCAAGACAATCTTCCAACACAAGTTACTCTCACTGGAAATATTGCATGTTTTGAATAAGAATGCAAAGCTGCAATGCACTTGTGTACCTCAGTCTCCACAGGAAAGAGATTTTTCTCAGAGCAGGGCATCTTCACTGACACGTCATCCCACGCATCTTTGAACTTGGTGGGGTAGGGGACGGGGAGTTCTCCCTCTCTGAGACGATCTGTCTGTAATGAGGTACAAACAGGCAAAAGTACTTCAGTCTGAGGAAAAATGCTTTGAAAATGCTCTGTCCAAACCAGGACTATGGATTTACAGTCACACTAAAACACAGAAAAGAATGAAGGAACAAGAAACATAGCTTACATTTTTCTACATGACTTGGTCATAAATGCATCAGATGAAACATGAACAGCCAGTTCAGCATCCCTGTTAACTGACATTCTCTCCACAAATGACCAGCTAATCGAGTTTCAGGTCAATTTTGTAATGTGTTCAAAGCTTTTTTTTTCCCCAGTTCAGTTCTGACTTTTGGGAAAATCCACAAAAAAGATCTTAAGACTGAAGATTATTAGTTCCTGCACACTGACTGACACGGGAGGGAATTAGGACCAGGCAGGAGGAGAATATTTAGAGGATTTAGACTTTTGTTCCTTATGCACTTGGAGAAAAAGTCCAAACTTTGAGAGAAAAGTCAAAGCCAAGAGTAAAGTTGAAAAACACAAGTCAACTTTAATTTCAATGCTTTCTTTTATCATTATTACCTCAGCCAAGGAGGTTTTGTTTTCGCCAGGGTCTGTCTGTGTGTTTGTTTGTTTGTTTGTTTGTCTGTTAGCAAGATTATGCAAAAACGACTGGATGGATTTACATGAAAAATTTGCCAGAGGTGTGGTTTGGTCCAAGGAAGAAGCCAGTACATTTTACTGCTGATCTGCACATTTGTCTGGATACAAAAAATTTCAAAATTTTTCGAAAAATCCCATAACTTAACATTGGGCCATATATTAAAAAAAAATCATAACTCTGACATCACTTGATGGATTTGCTGCAAAATTCACAGGGTAATATATATAATATAACTCTATCAACAAGGTAAATTTCCTCTGGATCTGATTCAGATTGACGTCACAAAAAAACATTGAAGTTTATAATGGCAAATCCCATTCATTTCTCCTTGGCTTCTGTGAGGGTTCTGCCCCCCTTACGCCGCTATGGGAATTGTAGTTTAATTACAAACTGACGTCAACGTTTTCAGGCCTATGTCACTACATTACCCAGCTTCCCTTGCAATGCCAGTGGAGGAGTTCTCCACATGGACAGACATGAGGGGAGACTTAGCCGTCCAATTTAGAAAAACCACTGCCGTAACTGAGCTGCTTGGCGGAGGTCTGTGCTCTCAGAGAGCTTTTTAGTTCTCTGTTTTAGCTAGTTCTTGACATTTTTTGTCACTATTGTATTTCCAAATTACTCTTGATATTTTATTTTGACTATTTTCCTTGAGAATGGGTGACAACTTTATTCTTGACATTTTAGCGTTATTCTTGGCATTTTTTTTTCACAGAGCATGAAAAAATAATCCTTTCCCTTCATTGTTTTTCCTTGTGCCGGTAGCCTTACTATAATACTCTTTCATAGACTGATGGGGGTCAGAGGGTATGAAGGAAGTAAAGCAAGAGTAGAATACATGTATGACACAAAAACAAAATCTTCAAACTTAAATTTAGACCCAAATGCAAAACTATTACAGGACTTCTCTCTGATAATTGTAACCTGATAATTGAAAGATTGTCAACAATACTCCTCAAAAATAGTTTGAGTATGTTATTCCAGTCAGTTGTTTCTCCTCTTCAGTGATGTCAACTGGTATTGTATTTTACATTGTTGGAGCGCCTGATTAGTCATCCATATAATGAGGCACGACTTGTAAGGATTGTGCATTTGTGGAAAGAGCAACACAGCTAAACATGTGGGTAGTACCCCCAAAAATGTGTCCTGTTATGGGGGAATCTTTGCGCTTTTTTTCGGGCACTTCCCACAGTTGATCACTCCACGACTGCACAATTCTTACAAAATGCACCCTACTGTGAAGGTGACTAATTAGGCATTCCAACGATATAAATACAATCCCTAATGGCGTGATTAAATGGGAGAAATAATCAATGAAAATAATGTTTCAAAACTTTTTTAAGAGTATAGAACTGAATCCATAGTAAGTGAAGAAAAACAAGCTTGACACTTTTTTTTTTTTTTTTAATCAAAAGTCACATGTTCCTTTTCTGTCTGACTGAGCTTCTGAAAGCTGGTGCTAAAGTAGATATTTGGTTTTCTTTAAAATGAAGTAATTAACAGACATGTATTGTTGTTTGTTGCTTGGTGCATGTTGTTCAGCTGTTTTAAAGTCAGTTATATTTCCATGGCAGTACTGATAGTATTCCTGTGGGACTAAAAGTGGAATACACAGTCTGATAGAAGCTTTACTGACAAGCACCCCTGAGGGGATAACAGCAAACTTCCTCTCTTTTCCTCTTTCCCACTGTCTGTATCCAAATAGCCTCTTCCTGCTCTTGTTCTTTCTTCCAAAAACAAAGTGTAGACCCATCAAACCATACCTTGTCATATCTACATGCACCTTCTGTGAACGACTGCAGTGTTTTTCTTCACAAACAGAACGAGTGTCTTTTGACTCACCCTGACTGTGACGGTGTGGTTCGGAGCTACTTTTAGGTGAGTCAGAGGGGGAGCGCACTGGGGCATTCTGTTCAGCTCGTCGATGGGCGTCCCAAGCCTCTCTTTGTCCACGTTTCGCAGTGCATATGAGACGCTGTAAAGAGTAAAAACAATTGAACAGACAACTGCATGAGGATGTTGTTAGTTTTAACGGTGCATGTTCAAGTCAGGCAGGGGGAATTATTTATCATAAAGGACATGTGCTACGTAAGAGGTTCAGCAATTTGAACCAACCAAAGTTTAAGTCCATAACACCAAATATAGTGCAATTTTTATAATTTAATAATTAATTTTTATTTTGATATTATCAAATTGAAGACAAGCTCCTACACACTGTCTAAATTCTACAAAGCTACTGCCAACATTTATGTGAGGTGGTCTAAACTATCTACACTCTTGTACACTATGTGTTCCCAGATGATGTAATCCTCCTTACATTAATGAGCAGTGGCATCAAAGAGAGCAGAAACTTAATGATCTCCAGTCACATTTTACCCACTGTCAGAGCTAGAAAAATCTGTTTGCTTGAGAAAGTGACCAGGACAGACAAGAGGCCTGCAGCACCAAGAGTCTGCCTGTAATTTCTGAAAATCAAAAACTAGAAACTGATATTAATACAGACACTTTGTATCAAGGGCTTAAAATCTCTACTCAGCTAATATTAATCTGTTCCTAATTAGGCAATTATCGGCCAATACTGACATTGGTCCAAAAATATTGTCCATCCCTACTCACAACCCATGAAAATGAAAAAAGATAGATAAATTCAAAGTTAAAGTTTTGGACTTTTTGATCCTTGTGTGGGACAATATTTAACTTACTAAAAAACACAGTCTTTGCCAGAACTTCACTAAAGGTACGTAAAAGTGGAGAATCGTTTCCCTCAAATCACTGCCAGTATAAAACCTACAGATACATGGATGATTTTGTGTATTTTCAATGTGTTTGGATGAGTAATTCTGCTGTTTGTGAAGTGAGGGACCAGAGTTCTTCATCATCAAAACACTGGTGAGTAATAAGCTAACATTAGCTTTATGATATTACTTCATGATGCCATCAGGGGTACTACCAGCTGTCACTTTCCCTCAGTGTTTTTGGGCCAATTTTTCCAGTAAGGGAGTATTATTCTGGTAAAGTTCATTCAAAAAATTATGCCAGGATTTGGGAAGTTGGCTTATCTTTATTGCCTTTCTTACTCTCATCCTTAGTGGAATATCTCAAACACATTAATCTACAATGTATTCCTCTCTGGGTTTCTCCCTGAGATTGGGCCATTTAGAAGTATAAAACAGGCTTGTCATTATTGGTTTGTGCCTCCATTAATATTAAAAAAAAAAAACAGCCTGGTCAAACATGTAATAGGAAAATGAGATTGTTAATTCTCCATAACGTAATGCAGAGAGTGGGTGTTCCATGAGAGTGTGACGTCAAATAAAACCTATCAACAGGGGGTCATGACTTCTTTATCTTATCTGAATATGCATACAATAAATACATCTTTAAGAACAATTCACTGCCCAACCCTGTAAAGAACTGATAATATGTAGGCGTACCGTTCACAAATTCCACCTGATAGGCCTCCAGCAAAGTCCTGGCTCATGTTAGAAGAGCCACTGCACTCTGCTGCCTCTGCATCCTGAGTTCCCATGGCAACCGGATGGCCTCTATCTTTGGCTGAACATCCAGAATCAGAGTCTTTGACAGACTGTTGTTCCATTACCTGAGCCTTGGCAAAACCAGAGTCCTCTTCCCAAGCACTGCCATCCAGCTCTTTGTCAGCAGAGCTGTTCATCGGCATAGTTTTACAAACAGGGCTGTCCGGACTTTGCATCTCTATGTCACTGGGCGTAATCACACCCTTGCTGGGACTACAACTAAGACAGACGGGGAGCTTTGGATCTGATGAGTTTGCAGTGTCACAGGTAGATTTAACAGGGTGAGGACCAGGTGAGCTGGGCCTCTCAGACTCCTGTGCATTTGAGCATGGTGCCTCAGCTGCGTTACTTCTGCTGTCTGCAGGTTCAGAGTCCTCCGGCCCACACGCAGACCCACAGTCCATCAGGCTCTGAGATGCTACATTATCTTGTGAGTTTTCGGTCGGCTCACAGTCCTTTGTGGTGTCACACTTTTCTGATGCACTTAAGAGTTCATTTTTTTCATCTGCTAAATCTGTTTTTGAGACATCGTTGACTTGTTGGGGACTGTCTTCATCGGTCAAACTGTGGAAAGACAGGAAAAAGAAGAGGGCCATGTTAGCAGGCTGATTCCATCATGGGTAACATTACTTTTATTTATTGTTTCAGTTATTTACATCGACTTCTCATTATAACTGTAGGCAAGACAAACCATAGCCTGAGTGGAATTGGTGGGTTTAGAAACAAAGTTTGGGATAAGCTTAAAATGTCATCCATTATGCAACTTTGTTGATCTGAAGTTTACTTAAGAATGAATCATGTGAGACAATTTTACTTTCTTACCTTTTTTGAGAATCCATCACTTCATCCATCTTTGACCGGTCGGTCTGACCAGATGAATCATCAACAGTTGCTAGTGAAAGAAAAACAAACACGTTAAGTGGCTGCAATGTTTTAATTCTGCTATTTAACTTGATCTGTTTCTTACATGAGAAATGATTTCTTACTTAGAGGTAAATATCATGTACCCTGAAGTAAATGGAGAAATAGTAAACCTTCCTATGACAGGTTTATAAAAAACTTTTGTTCCTGTCTCATTCAAAAAGTGTTTGGAACTGAGAAAACTAACTGCTGAAGCTGTAGATGGAAATCTTTCCCATCCTTGCATTTTCAGTAGCTCAACAGGCTGTTGTTGTAGAGTATTTTGCTCTCATATCATCACAGATGCTGGCTTTTGAAGTTTAGACTGATATTAATCTTGATGGTCCTTTTCCTCTTCAGCCCGCAAGACACAACATCCATGATTTCCACAAACAATCTGAAATGTGGACTCGTCAGACCACAGCACACTTTCCCACTTTGCGTCAGCCTATCTCAGATGAGCTCAGGCCCAGAGAAGCCGGCAGCATTTCTGAGTAGTTGTTGATAAATGGCTTTTGCTGTGCATGGTAGAGTTCTAACTTCCACTTGCAGATAAAGCAATGAACTGAAAGTGGTTTTCTTAAGTGTTTCTGAGCCCTCCTGGGAATATCCTTTACAGAATGATGCTGGTCTTTAATGCAGTGCACTTACATGCAAAGATTTCACTGTATTCTCTGAATCTTTTGATGATACTCTGGACTGTAGATGATCAAAAACCCTGAATTCCTTTTAATTGTAAGATGAGAAATGTTGTTCTTAAACTGTTGGACTATATGACTTTCTAGGATGCTCCTTTATGCTCAATCGTGTTTCAAATTAAATGGTTCACCTGTACAATGATCCAAACAGGTGTTTTGTGAGCATTCCTTAACTTTCCCAGTCTTTTCAAAATGAGTGAATATTTGCCAAAAAAAAAAACAACACAATAGTTTACCAGTTTGGACATTAAATATCATGCCTTTGCAGTGAATTCAACTGAATACAGGTCGAAAAAGACTTTGTGATTAATTTCATACAGCCTTCCAACTTTAGCTGAATAAAGGTTTGCCGTATCTCTCTTTAAAAAGAAAACTCACAGATTTTTGTACTCGTTACCTCCACTCCCTCACTACTTTTAGGTGTTAAGTCATTTTACTGTTTATACCATTGTCCACTACGTGGTTGTTAAGGTTGTGTTTTTGGTATTACTAAAAGTTTCGATTAAAAAAGAAACAAAGGCATGGCCTGAAAGCAGTGATACAGCCCCTGTTCAGCTCAGAGCTTACATTTGACAGACTGCAGTTTTTTCTGCTTTAAGGTGCGGCTGTGAGCTGAAACTCCTCTGAGACATTATGAGGCTATAACATATTCATCGACAGATTATATTTGCACTTTGCTACCTCCACTTTCTCGGCTGGTGAGGTTGGGCAACATGTCAGTGAGTTGTGGTCCCACCTTTGATAAAGCCGTGAAAAATCTTATGGTCATCCTCACAGCTGCTGTGAACCGGGAGAGTGAGGAAACCGACAACAAACACTGCTGCTGTCAGCTTACAGACAGCTAAAGAGGCTAGCTAACAAAAACACATCATACTTTTGACATCACTCTCACCGTAAAGTCAGCATCTTAACCATCAAATCAGAGGTAAGAATACACTCAGGACAGATTTCTCCAGTCCCTTACAAGCGTGATGCGGACATGACAAAAGCACAAGTCATCATCCTGAGCTAACTTAGCTTTGATTGGACACAAATATAAACGTTAGCTCCCTTTCTTCCAGTTAACATCAACTCAGTGTTATTAGCCTGACAGAGCTGCTACCGTTAGAATGAACAAAACTTACATTAGCCGCCTCGACTGTGTAAGACGCATTACAAAAGGATCTATCTGTTGTCGTGTATGTCGGTTCATTCGCACACAAAATATCACTCCAATTGTTATCGTCCGGGTTATTGGTTTACTTTCACTTCGGTGTTGCAGCCAGCTGCTACACGTTGACGGCTGGAGGGTCTGGACCTATGGGAATGCTTCTCTCAGGAAAAAAGGCGGGATCATGAGTTGGTATCCTAGCAACTGTGCCGGAAAGACGTTTTCTGCCGTGCAGCAGTCAGGATGGTTGGAATAAGGTCAGGTAATGTCTGTTTTTTTTTCTTTTTTTTTTTAAATAAATGACTTGGTTAAGTTTGTTGTGCTCGCAAAGAGGAGTATTTCTTTTCTTTCAATATTTAGATTGAAAATTTGTTTTTGAATGTGTTAATGAAGGAAGGAAAGAAAAACAAAGAACAAATTCCTCATACAACTGTGGTCAAGCAATAAAAAAATGTACATATGTGCCCTATAAATTAATAATGAAAAATACATTCACTGATTTGATTTACACACTCAAAAAGGAGTAGGAAGAAATAAAAACATATTCAATCCCACTCTTTCTCCCTTAATCAGTACTAATTAATACATGTTGCATCCTTTTTATTACTAGCTGCATATGAATAAATTTGCTGACTTTTATTTTATTTGAAAAAAATATAGGTGGCTTTATAATATACTGCTCAACATATTGTGACATGTAAAAATTATTATTACTTCTTTGTGAGATGCAAAGCAATTTTGCCTGTTTGCAAACTGAAAGATAAAGAAGAAAAAAATAAAGTAGTTAACAGAGGAAAGTGTAAATCCATCTTCATAAAATTAGCAGCATCAGCTAAAAAAAAAGTCTTTCACACATATTTTGAATAATCCTATTTACAACACACTGAGGTTGTTTATGGTGCTTCATTTAAACTATATCTTTATGAAAGAGTTTTATTTCAATCAATAATCTGGTTGATAAAAATTATTCAAGCATGGGCCAAATACAGACAGCATGTGTACAACATTGTTTATTGAAATATCACAGGATTTTTTTTTTTTTTTACTTTAACATAAAATAGATAATCTGTTACACAAGACATAAAAGTTATGCTGTGAGTGCAAAAAATAAGAAATGACATTTCAGAGTGTGCCACAGGATTATGATCAGTGTGCTACAGTATCAGCCACAGAGGCTGTCATATTTCTGATGGAAAAAGGCCAGTAGGTTCTGTTACAGGAGGTTCAGACAGCTTCTCTGCATGGTCCTCAAGAGAAGGGCCTCACAATCTTCATTGAGATGTAGTTCTGGGGAAAAGGAACGATTATTCATCAAGCAAGGATTCAGAATATTGTGAAAAATGTATAAATAACAAAAATGTTAATGGTTATGTCAGAAATAAAAAAGCCAATTGATTATCAGCAACTGATTTGATCTTACTGGTAGGGAGTAGAGCAAGATTCCAAGGAAGAGGATAATCAGCAGGAGTATGACCCCAATGATGAAAACCCACTTAAATCTGCGCCAAACTATGAACTTCATGGTCTTGCATGGATTTGTGAACCAGAAGAATGATGTGTCAGGGCGGCTGATGAAGTCAGACAATGTAATACACATTGTTAAATCAGCACCGAGTAATTCAAAGACTTACAAAATGTTTGTTTTAATGCTTTGAACCGTTTTTTGAGTCCTTGGATGTCTTACTTGGGTGGATCCAGTCTGGGATTCATGTTTGGCTCATCTCTGCCCTTTCCAGCAGGTCTCTCCTGCATCTCCCTCTCTTCTACGATTTCCAGTGTCATCTCTACCTTCCCCTGTGAAATATTAAAACATAGCCTCAAAAGGTGACCAAGTACACAAACTGGCAAATTAACAAGGACCTGTGCTGTGGACAAAAACCTACACCAAGCACATGCTTCCCATCCTGCTCGATTGCACATGGCCACCACCCTCGAACAGACTTCTGAGAGAAAAGGGAGTTGGGCTGTGGTTTTTTGGAGGAAGCAGAGCCCGCCATCCCTGGTAGCATCTTCAGGCTGCACTTTTCTGGGCTTTTGGCAGGAGGGATGAGATTAAGTAGGTCCAGCTCCACCGAACCTTTAACATGAACAAAGATTTAAAATAGAAAGGATAAATATTTTATTGCAGTAGTTAAGTGCAACTCTATCTTTCAAATCAAGCCTTTTTTATGGTTATTGTAAAAAATGTGGTAAATAAAAAGCCTGTTTCACCTAAGTAGTCATCCAAAGAGAATTTGTCATTGTCCCATATCTGGACAGTAAATTTAGGAGGGATCCTAAATTCAGTTTTGTCCAGATTCCAGAAGTGTTCCTGTAAAATATAGAAATTTTAAGATACTCATCTACCAACATACCATCTACATGAAAACATAAAAATAAAACAAAAGTCACTTTATGCGTTGACACTCTATGATCGCTCTTACTTTGCGAGAGACAACACAGAGCTGTTCTGCAGGGAGGTACTCGAACCCAAAGATGAACCTCCAGTTGAAATTACCATCCCCATCTAGAGACCTGTAGTGAACATCAGTCTTCTGTTTGTCCTCCTCCATACCTGGCATCCATCTAGAAAATATGGTAGTTTTGGACTCAGATAAGCTTTTGGTGAATGATTTCAACCGTCAGAAAATAAAAAGTCTTGTATTTTGGGTTAGATTGTAGCAATAGTTTAGAACAGGATTCCTTCTTAAATCAAGTAAGTGTTAAAAATGATGTACCCCTTTACATAGATGTCACTCATGTTTTCTCCTGTGATGCTTGTTTCATCCAGAATTACATCAGTTGTGTTCCAAATGATGGCTCGTAAGAAGTACCTGTTCAAATATAACATTATCATTTAATTCACAGAAACATAATATAATTTGTCATATTGCTATGTTATTGTTTTATCTCTTACTTCTTGGCCTTGCGTGGTGTGATGTCATATGGGGGGCCCGGCAGACCCAGGCTCTTCGGGAAAATGTCAACCCACATCTGGATTTGTCCCTGAAACCACAGAAAAGAAATATTTGTTATTTAATTGAGCTTCCATACAATAAATTTAAGTAGATCATTATAAATGGAAGAACTTATGCCCCTTTCTTAACCTGTGACAGGTTGGGTTGGTGGGAGCTGCACAGGGTTCTGGTCTCCACATGCTCTGGTACCAGGCCCTGGTTTCTGAGAACATGCAGCGCCATTCTCTCCCTCGCTGGGCCCAGGTGTGGATGGATCACAGTGTTTGCCTCTAAAACAAGGTCAACAGGATGTGAGGTTCATGTCAATAGAGTACAGTTGAAGTTGCTGGTAAATAACAAGACCAAAGTAACACAAATACAGCTGTGGTGTGGACCACTTCGCAGCCAACATCACGATTTTGTCACAGTGGTTGCGTGCATATTTGACAGTCTCATTTTGCCATTTCATGTCAGATTAGGAAAGAAAAAAAACATAGCTGACTTTTCCACAAGAATACCATCATCAAATAGTTTCTTTTAACCTTAACACAAACAGCTTTGGTGTCATTTTGGTGGAAATACTGCAGTTTATACACTGTTTTAACATAAATTATACAATCTATTTAATAATCAAAGGAGAGTTAATGTTCATCTAACCACACAAGTTCAGTTCACCATCTGTTTGATGTTGTTTGGCTTGTTTCCCATACAGTAGTCCACATCTTTTATAGCTGTGTTTTTACGTTATTGTCCCTAACAGGCCATTAAGTTCATCCTTAATACACAAAACCATTTAAAAATCATTAGGAGATTTGAATGCCTCAAGGTTTCTCTAAAGTAAAGACATTAGATTTAACCAAAAGATATACAAAAATGTCTATATGCCATAACTTTGTCTGTTAAACAGAACTGTGGAAACGTTTAATCTATAGCGCGCATTGCCCATTGCTAAGGGTTTACATCTCTTAGTAAGATAACTTGTTTTGGTTGCTTAATATTTAAAATTAGCTGAGAGAGTGTCCAGATAGTACAAAACATTTTTATGCCACCAGTTTGGCTCTGCTTGCAAAAAAAATTAACACTGTGCACAAAAACTAGAATGGGTGATACCAGATGAAATTTTTTGATCATTCTCAGCAAACCTATAAATTTGGATATAAATGATGATACTAGAACACTTTACCGTAATCCTGCAGGTTGTATTGTCTTCCTGAGAGGGTCAGTGAGCTTCCATCTGCTTCTATGCGTGGAGGAGGGACACCCCTCACCTTGGCCACATTTTGGAGGATCTGAGTGGGTTTAAGCTGGTCTCTCCACTGATTGATCCCTGAACTGTGAAAAATGGCAGCACTGTAGGTTTGTCTTCAGAAAAGACAGGCTTAAGTCATCATTTCTAGCAGTGGTTCTCAGCTAGTCCAGTCACAGGACCCAATACTACTTCCTTCAATAGTCAATTGAACTCAGCGACAAGACAAGACAACATTGTTTTAGAAGCACATCAATAAAGAAGCCCTGAAAGGACTTGCACCCATTATGTTTCACTTTAACGGAGCACATTTGGTCATATTCTACATAAATCCAGCAACTAAGAAATGATCATAGGAAAAACAGCATAATTGTAAATATAACAAAATAATTAAGTCCACATTTGAAGAAAAAAAGGTATTTGTTTCATGGCAAAGCAGAGTAAAATAAAATATGTAAATCCATGTCTGAGTAAGACTTTTGCACATGATAGTTTTTAATACAAAAACTTCTCAAGGCGCATCTTGATCCACCAGTTTAGGTCCACTTCTTTTTAGGATGTATCAAAATTTATAGTGTAAACAAACACACAGATACTAGAAGACACGCATACTTACACACAGTAAGTCTCTGGCACGCCACAGCAGGGCCTGAAACGAGACAGGAGTCTGTTCTCCAAATCGATGACCGTCTCACCAACTTTCTCATCTCTGCTCAGAAGGTCGTAGTCATACACAGCAATTTTCAGGTCCTTGTCTTGAGGCAGGAAGCAGGACATCTCAAACATCCTGAACAAAAATGGACAGCAAATATATTTCTTGCTTATTTGTGTTCTTGCAAAAACGTACAGCTTTTCTGAATTATTTGAGCAAGCACAAGCTGAGGAATGGGCCAGAATCACCTTCCAAACTCTGGATTTAGGGTGTTTGGTTTGTAGTTGTCTCTGTCATCCAGAGTTTTCCTCCCCAGTGTAATTTTGATGTATGGGTCACACTGAAATGAGAATGATAAACAAATAACTCTATCCTTCAAAGCAACAAATGCATGATTTGTCTCAAATCTTCTTATTAAAGCAGGGTTGTTGTGCTGCTTAATCAATAATCTCACCATGCCGTTTGTATCTTTTGGCTGCAGGTCAATGCAGCGGACCACATAAATTCTGACCAAACACTCCTGAGGCCCGCTTTCAGGAAGCTCTTTGAACTGGCGGGGTGGAGCTGGCACCCCGGGGTCATCGGGCAGCGGGTAAATCTTGAATGAGCCCTGAATATCAGCAAGGAAGACAGAGCAAGTTGTCATGTTTACAAGCCACTTACAAACACAACGAAGGAATTCACATTAAAATCAGTTTCAAGTTTCAAGTTTCCATTCTCCCTAAATAATATGGTCTTGGAAAAATGTTCAGCTGTCAAACAAATCAAAGAATTTACATTTTGCTGAGATAAACATCCCTTCATAAATACAAAAAACATCCATATTGTCTGTAATATAAAACTTATCCACTAGAGGGCAAACGCGAGCTGGGAAGCAGGCACTGGGCAGCTGTGATTTTTATTCAGGCACTTTGTCTCTCTGCTGTGACTTTACCTTGAATTCTCCCACCACTGAGGGATCATCTTCCTCATCTTCAGTTTTTCCTCGCTGAAGTTTGAAAGTGCTGCAGAAATCAGTGAGTCCCTGGAAGTCTGCAACCTCCTCAAGTTCACTGTTGTATACCTGAAAGCCATTGTAACCAATAGAACAGCTGCATCAGAAACATTACAGGAAAAAGTATATGTAGTCATACAAAGAATTGAACATTCTAACATACTGTCTAGAGACATATTTTAGATTTTTGTGTTTTAATGCATTTGTTGTTTGCACAATGATGTATTGTTAATAATGTAAAAATCCTTTTGGCATATTGATAAATGACTTGAGGCTGCATTGTGCAAGGAGGGGGGCTGTATGTGGCCACTGTGCTGCCATATGTTTACCTCTAATCTGAATTAATGAATTATCTGCCACACAAAACTTAATGCGATTGGCGAGTTTCCTGCAATTTTACTTCACAGATCATTAGTAAATTTTCCCAGAACTCCCACATTTCTGTTGCCTTGATTTAAAAAATCACTACTGACTATTTCTTCTGTCTGATTGCTTTTGTGGGTATCTAAAAAAAATTCTTAACAATGAAGTCCTAGTCTGTCTGTTTCACCTGCAGCTCTTCAAATCAACTCATAACAAAGCAAAGATTTCACATGTTCCCACCTGTAGTTTGTCATATCCTTTTTTCAGGTATGGACCACACTTTTCCTGGTCTCCAGTTGAAGCGTAGAACTTACTCCACCAGTCCACTGCTTCCTCCTCCTATGGAGTGAAAAATAACAATGAATACTAATCTTTAGGGATTTTATCTCTGAGTAGAATGATAGAAAAAAGAGAGAAAATCTCACCTTCTCTGCTTTGAGCTGAAAAGCAGAAACAAAAAATATCAGTTAAAATAGTAAATGTCCAAATTGTCTCAGATCACCTATGAGTGCATGTAAGAGTGTGTAAAGAAGTTGGCCCTCTACTGAAATTGGCCACCCCTGATAGCACCCCCAAAATCCAAAACTCCTACCAGTGTTTTTCCTTGTGAGAGACACACTACCATCCTTAACATTAGAACTCCCTTGTTGTGTCAAAGAAGACATTTTCATGTCAGCACTCTAAACTGTAAATACTTTGCTGTTGTACTCCACCTGACATGTGCCGAGGAGAGGGATAAATACACAAAAATGCATTGGGATAGTGTCTCATGTTACTTGCAGTAAACTCATGGAAATGTTTCAAAATGTATTAACCTCGGAGATGGAGCCTGACAGGAAAACAATGAGAACCGCTGGACAAACATCTTTCCTTTTCAGAGCTGAAAGAATTGCATCTATCTATACTTTGGGGTTTTTCTGTGTCACTTTGTCCCCTAGTGGCCGTGGTTATATACCTCAGTTTTCACAATGGGTCTCTCCTCAATGTCAATGACAACATCTCCATGGGAAGCAGCAATCATCGCCACTGCAACAACAGCAGACAAAAGATACAATCAGGCCCCATTCCATGAGGTATTTCATGTGAGTGTGGCTGACAAACATGTGTGTATATACCTCTGGCAGACATGCAGACTTCATTGTTGATGCGATATGGATCACAGCGAAACTGCTCCAAGCAGTCAATGGTGCACTGACCCACTACTGGTTTCCTACCGAATGGTCTGTGGTCGATTACCTTCAGCACAATAGGAGGGGTGTACATCTCCTCTTTGGGGAGAAGCTTGATGAGGACAGAAATAAATAGGCTGTGTAAGAAAATAAAATACATAAAGGGAAGAATATTATCAGATTTCCAGTAGTTTGAGGTTTGGTACCACTTTGAGAATCAGCACAGATCCTGGAAAGTTTGGGTTCTTTTTGAAGTTCTTGACAACAGCAGTTTGAACAATCTCACCACCACATTCAACAATCAAGCTGGGGGAGGAGACTGTAGCCAACTGGTAGGTCTTCATATTTCTCAAGCCCCAAGTCAAAACCTGAAATCAAACGTAAAAGGCATGGCACAAAACTCACAAAGAGAGATTAAGGGATCACTGAGGTTTTGGAGATACGTGAAAGAACTTGAAGAAAGGACACATTCAGCCACAACACAAATTTGAGGGTTGGCTTGATCTTGTTTGATTATGTTTATGATGGGATTTAATGGCCGCTGAACAACGGGGCAGAAAGGTTAAGGGTTGTACCTCAATAGCAGTGAGCTGCACAACAGGTCGGATACCCTGAGGGACCATATAGAGTTTCTCGCCTCGTCGAGGAGGCACCAGAGGTAGATCTCCATCATCCACCTGGAAGACAAAAACACATCACCTCCAAAGTCAGTCTTCATCAGCTCAATGATATAAATATGTTTGCATTCCTAATGCTTTCATACCCTAAATCAGCACCAACTGAGGCCAAAAGAACTGTTTTGGGGTTGTCCAAGTGTTTATCTGTCTGTGCCAGCCTCTGAATGTAATATCCAAGACCACTTCAAGGGATTTCCTCCAAATTTTGTACAAATGTCAACTCTTCATCCAAACTTAATCTAATCATTATTAAGTTACTAGATTTTAGATTCAGAAATTCCAGGTCTCTGGGTCTCATTTTTGTCCCTTGCTTATGAGATTTCTACAAATCTCCTCATCTTGACCCACGACTGTATTTTCACTGTCTAGCACTTGTAAACCACAAGATGGCACAAAACCACCATGCAGTACTTCCAGTTTACCTTCTCTTTCAGTATAAGCTCTGCAGCCAGCAGCACCTCCCCAGCATTGCGTCCTTTTTTGGTGACAGGAAACCACAGCAGCTTTGGGCTCACAGCCACACTTGGGTTCAGTTTAACCACTGGTGGACATGTACAGCAACCCATTGGCTCATCTTTACCCTAATACATAAAAGACACAAGCAGACTAATGTTTTAGAAAGTCTGATAATATATACAGCATATTCCCCAGTAATATTTTCTCGAAGAATATCACAAGTTAATCATATCAAATACCCAACATACCACTTGATCGCTGTCATACAGCTCCAGCACCACATCAGGAGGGTTGTGAGCAATAGTTTGTGGGTCTCCGTAGATTTCAATGTCCTCAAAGATGAGAGTTTGATCCCACGTGGGGTTTAGGGTGGCCCTTATGACTTCAGTAGTCTTACTCACATGAAGGAATGACACATGGGCGTAGGGGTCTGGGGTTTTGGGAGGAAATGCAAGAAAGAATTTTTAATGTAGTTTTCATTTTCCTTTGCAAAAATTCAATGGCCATTGTGCAAATAACAAAACCCTCTTCGTTAAGGCTTTTATTGAGCCATAAAACTGTGCATTTACATGGACCTGAAATCTTGGTTTTAAGGGTTTCTTTACAGTAAGTATCATTCTGTATTTTGGCATGTTAACATCATATCCCCATTTCAGAGACCGGGATAAGACCTCATCCCAATTTTAAAGACCTGTTTTGCTCCCAGGAGATCTCTGAAAGAAAAAAGGTTATTACTGGCATGTATACTCCTCAAAAAAGTTTGGTAACGTTATTTATTATTTCTCCTCTCTAATAATACCAGCTGGTATTGTACTTTATATTGTTGGAAGCCTGATTATACTCACTTACAATAAGGGAAAACTTAAAAGGATCATGCATTCCTGGAATGAGCAACACAGCTCAACGTGTGGGTAGCATCCCCCAGAAAAATGTGCCAAAATTCCTATCAGCTGGAGGCTGCTGTTCTGGTAGGCAGAGTGGCAGCATTATTTCTTGTCAGACCGAGTAACATCTTCAAACTTTGGACCAATTTTGGTTAGACTGGTGAAGTGGTAAAGGTGACTAATCAGGCTTTCCCATGATATAAAATACAATAACAATTAGTATTGTTAAAGGGGAGCAATAATCAACTGACAACATTTCCAAACTTTTTTGAGGATTCTTTTGTAAAAGCTGATGACTACAGCCTCAGTCAAGTCACAAAAACACAAATATGGCAGGGGCAATGGGAGGGTCTGTCTTTTAGAGCACTAAAGAAACAGAGTTTGTTTTTCAGGGTCATTGCTGCATCTAATCAACCATTGCTTCTGTATCCATAGAGGTGGCACTAACAGGCTTAAAGGTGGACTTGAGAACATGTTTGCAATTTGCCTTCTCTCTCTTATCTGATACAGGATGCTGATGTTTAGCTTTTATTTATTTCTTAAGATAAAGCTTTGTCATATCATGTATACATATATTTCTAAGAAGGGGGTTTTGAGTATGTTTTGAAGTATGTGCTTTGTTATAAATTTTGCCCTGACGTACTTGTGCATTCAAGTCAAAGAACATTTCTGCTTTTGTACATAAAAGTAAGCAATACACCTTTTTTACGTTCTTTTTGATCTAACAGTACAAAGCCAATTGTAAGCTAAAGTGGTCTGGTTTATTTTAGATTTCAAGATTGCTGCAATTTTTGTGGTAGAAATATAACTAAACAGATGTCAGCATGAAACAAGGATACTAGCTTTTCTCAAGTACACATGGATGTATAACAACATTTCTCTGAGTGCATGTACATGTCATATCTTGAATATGATCGAAGCTAAGACAGATAGATATTCAACTCCATTTAGGCACATTCAGTAATGTCCACAATCATTTTCACCTCTACCATTTATTATTTCAAATTTGCATTTTAGTTACTTCAAACAATGGACCTTAAATATACCTTAATAATGGTTCTTTTTCCATGTGTCTGTGTGTTTTATTATCTTCATCTGTGTGTGTTTAAATGTTGCTATTCACCTCCCCTGTAACTGCTTTGATGGTGAGTTGTAAATTCATTTTTCCTTTTGCCTGATTGTTTTTCTTTAAATCTAACCACCTGCCCTATCAGGTTTTACCAGAGAAGCTGTCTTTGTCCATGGCACAGAGATTCCTGGCTTGGTACACGTACACTCTCAGGTGGTAGCGGTAAGACCCTGAGGGAAAAATAACATTTCACTGCATGTTTCAACCATGTCACCATCAACCAACAATCTAATCTCCAGGGACACCTGATACAGAGCTGATAAGACAAGTGTGAGTTAACTCTAGATTTTTATGACTCAGTGTTATCATACATTAAGACCAGTCAGGAAGAAAAATCAGTGAAGAATTTACTTAATCTGACCCAACTACAAAGGACTTACGGCTAAAGTGGCAGGAAACTGTGGGGGTGTTGGCACCAAACACTTTGGCTGCCCCTGTTTTACTGGACTTCTCATCAACATCAACACCCTGAGAACAAAAAACAGCAGGAGGTACTTAGAAAAATCACTCTGTGCAAACTTTACTAACAAACTTAACAGAAAAAAATGTGGCAAAGACAAAGAAGAACTGAAATAAACTTCCTGCGTGTTTCTGCCAACATCTGTCAGGAACAGGCACACACACATGAATAATGAGGGGATATGACTCAGATGGGATGAATAACTTGTGTTACCATGACAACTTCTTTGTAATACAACACATGTTGCAATATTTCTCAAATGAGACTCACTAATGCCCCCTCCAGCCTGAAGATAGCCGAGGCCCCAATGCAGTCTGATGGGACCATCTTTCTTCTCCAGCGGCGACGCCGGAACGTGTCAGAGGAGCGCTCTTTTCTGTGGAACTTCCAGCCAATCAGAGAGGAGTATTCCCAGCCTTCCCCTGGCTCTTTCCTCTGCAAAAGAGAAAAGGACAACAATTTAATGAATGACTGCCCTTCTGTCTGCTCTCTCCCTCTTATCTGCTGCTCCCTCACCTCAGTGGCAGCTGTTTTCTCAGAGGTCTTTCTCCTGGGTCTCACAAGTCTCTTTCTGCGATGGACATGGTACATTTTTTCTGCTGCAGCCCAGGATTTGGGCTTGTCATCAGGAGGAATGGTAACTCCATACTCCCAACCTAGAGTCAAACATAACATATGGTGTTTCAAGTGTTTCAAATGCTAAAAAAACCCCAATAAAGACAAAAGGCTGCCTGCTACCCTCCATCCATCTCTCCATTTGAACAAAATAATATTTTTTATTCTATATTTCTATTAATTTATCCATTTTCTGTTACTCCTCCTATTTATATCATTATTTTTTTCCTCCCCTCTTTTCAGTTGATTTATTGATTCTATGTCTAAATATTCAGCACTTCATCCTTGTTCTCACCTTAAAGGTATGAAGGGTGGGCCACAGGATGAAGGGGTTTGGATGTTAAATGCTCTGGCATAGACTGTTCTAGTGTGTGCCTTTCAAATTCCAGACAATCTTTAAAACTAATTTTCCTTGCATATTGTACTGTCATATGAACATGAACCTGTGTAAGGTTAACATGCATAGCCGAGTGGTACCTCGTTTTCAGCACTCTCCTATATTGTACTTTATACATAAATGTTTTATATTTATTTTGTGTTTTAGTTAAAACACAAAAAGGGAAATAAGAACATGTCACCATGTCCTTGAGTAAAATGTGCATTTCTCGATAAAAATATTTAAACCAAAAATCAGGGTCATTGGGCCTAATGGCCAATTCTTGCTTTGAACTTCTGACTTCCTCTCCAAAAATACTAACTAAAACAAGACAAACCACTGATCTTATCAAAAACAACCCTAACTAATGAGGGTCTGCCATCTTCATTTAACAATACCATCATTTACCATCTTTAAGTCATGTAAGATTCATATGATAGACACTCTTTACTAGCTTAAACCATTTGTCAATCACTTATACTGACATGTTTCCCCTTTTTCATTTATATCCATTCATTTAATATTTATCATATATATTATTTTGGCACCATAACTCAAAGTATATCAAAAGAAACAAGCACCTTTTCCATATTTGCTCTATTATAAAAACTACTCAGGTCTTTCTTTTTTATCCAGCACTGCACTTTCACTGACCAGATATTGTATTCCCCACAGAGGCCCATACCTTCCAGGCGGTAGTTCTAGTTGACAGAGTATATCACACTAGGATCATCTTACCTTTCTCATCCACTGCCCTGTTGCTGTCAAAGTTCCAGTTATCCTCCCAGGTCCATCCAGGTGGACACTCAAACTCTGCTGGACTTTGGGCCTTTTCTCCATTCTGAACAACACACAGACAACCCATCATTTCTTTATGTGGTCTATAGCTATCTGTCTCAAATACCAAAACTGTAGAAATTATGGCCTTTTAACCACTTGTGCCTTTATTTGTTTATTAGATTTTTTCTCCTTAAAGATATGTATTTCTTACAGACAAACCTATCAAAGATGTACGTATAAGAATTTTAGCTACTAACTGTTCCCCTGCGTTACTCAACAGTTACCTAAATTTTAGTATCAGTCTCTGAACAGGCAAAGTGATATGGCTTATTTAGGATTTTAATGTAAAAACAAGTGCCTGACTGCAAGCCCAATAAAGGTTCAGGGTTCTTTTTAGCCAATATTAAAACAAAGCTCCTAATGATAATGTTTTCTTAATGTCAGTGAAATCACAAAGCAACCCACCTGTCCTAAGCACAAA
This sequence comes from Cetoscarus ocellatus, assembly GCA_037902135.1. Lineage (NCBI taxonomy): Eukaryota > Metazoa > Chordata > Actinopteri > Labriformes > Labridae > Cetoscarus > Cetoscarus ocellatus. Next base: position 991,446 of record JBAMNC010000022.1, on the reverse strand, counting down.
ATAGCTCAAGAGAATTTGAGTTTGGCAGAAGTATATTGTTACCACATCCGTGTACGGCTCGGCTGCGGGCTTCCACTCGCCGCCGGGGAATCGTGTTTCATTCTGAAAAACTTCATCAGTAAACTCTGTGTGGCCGGCGTCTGCTTCTGTCAACAAGCTGCAAGAGAAAGACCCAAAGCACTCAAGTTTAGGAGAGGGTCTGTGACTCAGACTGAAGCTATGTAGGACCATGATAAACAGAGCAGAATGTGTCAGGAAGATGGTCCTCAAGAAGCTAAAATTATTTACATAGGCCTCAGTGGGAGTATGTAAGCACAACAGGAGCAGGGCACTCATGGAGGGAGGGACACCTCCCGTAAAGAGAAACACTAATCGGTGCCCAAATTCCTTTAATTTCCTGCTATTGTGTTTGAAACAAGGTTCTGTGCTTTAGCTGGTACAAGAGTGATTTATACCTCATTAACAGTAGACAGCAGTGAAATATGAACAAGACTCTGTGTCGTACTATTTATATGAGGATGTTTATACTCAGACTGAACATGCCATCAGTTACTGGAGCCTGCGTGTGTGTGTATGCTGGTGTGTGTGTGTGTGTGTGCTTGTGTGTGATAAAGGGAATTTCTTGAACAAACCATCGCTCAGGGTCGACAAACCAGTCCTCGTCCCACTCCCATCCACGAGGTGGCAGAAAGCGTTCTTGTTTAAGTTTCACTTTTCCAGTAACATCTGAGAACTTATGGCGACCCACCAGGCCAGTAGTCCCCCACTTTCCAAAGACCTGGGCCTGATTCTCATACTGTGTGGAAGAACAAAGAAGCATGTTGAAGTCACATATAAAGAGCTTTTCATTATTGCTACATTGACTTGGTCTCAGCTGGAGACATCTTCAACTAGGACTGGATAATTTCAGAATAGAAATTAAAGTTCAATTGACCACTCTATGTACTAGGGGTTGTAGGACTCTGAATTTTTAAGGTGGTCTTTATTTGATAAAAGTCAAGTTGACTTAGACTAGTCACTGTTGATGTCATGTACAAAACCAAGGGAAAAGCAACAAAATGTATTTCAAACATTTTGTGCATTTGACGTGATGCTCACTTCCAGGTGGACCAAAAAATAACATCACCCATGCACTACTTTTTTTTAGGAACTTCTTCTGCTGCTGCATTGGCCATGACTTCCAGATAAAGAGTTCTTTGTATTACAGTAGGTAACACAGGTTTAACAGCATTAATGCAAATATCTGTTTTATAAATGTTTTTGTTGCATGTGGATGTTTCACCATTTCAGCATAAACACTGAAGTTCCCCTCGGAGAAGCTGTTGAACTTCTTCTCTTGGGCAGAGAGGCCAAGCCACATGTTGACCCGCAGTTGAACAGGAATCTTCACACCTTTATTTTTGTCCATGGGGTACTGGAAACAAAACATAAATAATGAGTTTGGACACACTCGTAAAAAAAATGCCATAATCAGAATTAATTAAAAAGTAAAAAGAAGATGTGACTGTTTATTTACCTCCATGAAGATCGTCTGGGTCTGTCCGCAGTGTCTGCCACGAGCCTGTTCGCTGAAGTCAGAGAACAGGACCTGATTTGCTGGGACTCGAGCGAAAGCTACTCGCTTCTCCCCTCTTAACATCCAGATGATCACATCTGGCATGCTGTTTTGAGGCTGATAGAGCAAAATAAGTTAAAATTGGATTCTTTATGCACATTAGCAAGGCTGCTTTAAAGACTTTTTTTCTCCTGACCTCTTCTGCCAGCTGCTTGAGTCTGTCCACCCAGTCTTCAATGTCAACAATAGTGGCTTTGACATCTGTGGCCTCTTCTCTCATACAGCTTGCCATCTGTTTGATACTTTCCACAGCAGCATCTCGCAGCTTTTTTATCTGAAGGTCCAATGCAGTGATGTTGGGTCGGCCCTCCAGATCTGGAAGCTGGAAACTGTCAAAACCTTGTTAGTCAAAGAAGTGTTCGATGGGAACTGTTCAAGTTAAATGCAGATGTAAGGAACATCTATAACAGAGGGAATAAAATCAAGGATTACAAAAAGCCTCAGACACCTAACAGACACTACATGACTAATATACACTTTGTGCTCTTCCTTGTAAGGCTCATCAACACATGAGCTGGTCTGGAGCCTCATTCACCCATGTCGTTATGAATTAATGGACATTTCTTTGTCTAATGTATTCTTCCTTGTCTTAAAGCTGCTTTTAAAACTGCTGATGTATGTTTTCTACTGATTGTTCTATGTCTACTGAGCTTTGTGTTGTATTTGCTCTGTTGTTTGTGCACAAGTGAAGTAACTAACTAACTTGGATTAAGTACCTTCGATGTAAAGAAATTACCACACTGTAAATTCACTAAATACATATTTTAGCATTACCTCTCAAAGAACCAGAGAGTATCTGTCTGTTCTTTTCTTACCTGTCAAGGTCCTCAATTAGGTGATTGATGAGCTTTAGCCAAATCTCTGCCAGAGCTGTCTCAGTCACTTTGGCTGTGATGGCTGTTTTCAAAGAGGTGAGATGGGACTCCTGCAATGAATCACAGATAGATATAAACATCACTCTGGCATGTTCAAACATGAGTAATACTTGGTCATTCAGTGTATCATTGTTAATATGATTTTTTCCCACCAGCCTCTCTGTGATGAAAAGGAGAACGTTCACAGAATCCAGACGGTGACCAATGTCTTCCCAGTATGACGTGAGAATCACCACAGGCTTAGTGTCAGCCCAGGGCAGATAATAGTAGTGATTACCTGTAGGATAAGAAATGGAAATACCTCGTCATTTTAGGTACAAATTGTAGGGTTTACAGCACATTTACAATTTGCTGTTCACATGTTTTTCTTTCATACCTTGAGCCTTAAAATACAGACTTAAAATCCAGCATGATAGACTGTTCTCCCAAAGGTCATATATTTATTTCTGCTATGAAGTCTAATAGTAAACTCACCAGATCATTTTATCTTTTCTATCAAAGTGGTGAAAAATTTATAAAAATGAATTGTAAGCCCATGCAATGTACTGAAGTTACTTAATACTCAAAAAATGTACAAAACCCAATTCCAATGAAGTTGGGACATTGTGTAATACATTAGTAAAAACAGAATACAATGACCTGCAAATCATTTTCTACCCATAATTCAACTAATACATACAAAGACAAGATTTTCAGTGTTCAAACTCATAAACTTTAACGCTTTTTGCAAATGTTCACTCATTTTAAATTTGATGTCTTCTACACAGTCCAAAAAAAGCTGGGGCAGGGGCTACAAAAGACTGGGAAAGTTGAGGAATACCTGTTTAGATCATTCTACAGGTGAACAGGTTAATTGGAAACAGATGAGTGTCATGATTGGGCACTAAAGGAGCAACTCTCTAAGGTTCAGTCATTCACAAGCAAGTATGGGCGAGGCTCATGTCCTCCAGGCTAAAGAGGAAAAGGACCATCCATATTATTATCAGTGCAAAGTGCAAAAGCCAGCATCTGTCATGGTATGGGGCTGTGTTTGTGCCCATGGCATGGGTCACTTGCACATCTGTGAAGGCAACATTAATGCTGAAAGGTACATACAAGCCTCATTCTGCACGTGTTATATAAGTGTGGCTTCATAGTGAAAGAGTGGGGGAACTAGACTGGCTTGCCTGCAGTCCAGACCTGTCTCCTATTGAAAATGTGCGCCACATTATGAAACTAAGCTACAGCAATGGAGACCCCAGACTGTTAAGCAACTGAAGTCATATATCAAGTAAGAATGAGAAAATATTCCACCCACAAAGCTTTAACAATTTGTGTTCTCAGTTCACAAATGCCTATTGAGTGTTGTCAAAAGGAAAGGTGATGTAACACAGAGGTAAACATGCCCCTGTGCCAGCTTTTCCAGAAAATGTTGCAGGCATCAAATTCAAAATGAGTGAGTATAAAGTGTAAAAGTTTGAACATTAAATATATATTCTTTGGAGTGTATTCAATTGAATATTGGTCAAAAAGGATTTGCAGGTCATTGTATTCTGTTTTTATTTGTTTACACAAAGTCCAAATTTCATTAGACCTGGGGTTTGTTCCACTATTCCTTCTTTTGTGTCAATGACATGATACAACTACACAGAAAGTAATAGACAATTAAATTTAAAGACCTTAGATTGTAAAACTTTTTTTTTCTTTTGGAGTCTTTGTCTTTCATACCATCAAACACAGCAAAACTGTACTGCGTGGTGGACGACAGGGGCTTGCAGGTGGAGTCCAGCTTGTTACCATAGTTACCCATGCTGACCTCAAACTGGATTGGCTCACCGGGCTCCTGGAGCATACAGGCACCGTGAAACACTGCGCACAGGCAGTACTTCCTCTTCCGCTGGTATTTCTGTAAACAAGTTAAAAGGATATGGCACTATTAGAGGTCAAGGTGGGACCTTTTTCTCTAGAATTTTTTTTTTAGTTTACAGTATCTCCTCAGCAGCACAACAAGCTCAAACATTTCCTGTAGGAAACAGATATATGAATTGATGAGAGCAGTCGACTGTCACCTCCTGCTTGCCAAAGCGACCAAGCCCTCATTGGGATGTAAAAAAAAAGCCTGAAGAATCTCCTAACAGAAGATAACAGCAAAGGTCCCAAACCTGACTATGGCAAGGATCCCACACAGCCTTAGTCTCAGCATAAGCAGGGATCCATCTTATTTTCTTAAACTCTATGTACAACATAATTCCAAATAAGAAAAACTACAAATGAGTTCACCTCCTTATCATTACTTATTATTAAAAAACATTGATCATTCTTTTATTTCGAGTCTATTTTTTTGAAGAGGCTTTTATAATTTCTGTCTCAATTATAACCAATAGCTAATATTCTGAAATGTCAATGTTTTTCATGGTGTCTGGCCTCTAATTGTCTGAAGAGGTTTGTGTTGTTTTTCAATAAAAAGATTGGCATCAGCAGTTGGTTGCTGAAATATCTTCTCTGGTCAGACTGGGCCTTTCCATGTGGAGTTTGGATATTCTCCCTGTACATGTTTGGTTTTCTATAGGCACTCTGGTTTCCTCCAACGGACTAAAAACTCTAAATTGCCCATGGTTGTCTGTCTTTGTTTGTCAGCCCTGTGACTGGCTGGCAACCAGCTCAGGATGTACACTGTCTCTAGCCTAATGTCGACTGAGAGTGGCTCTGCCCCCCACAACTCCAAAAGACAGAGCAGAATAAATATAACCTTGCAGTGCTGCTGGATCCACCTGATTCATTGTCCGTTATCAAACAGATTCATCTTGCAAAGCTCCAATCAAAAGTGGCTGACCTTGTCCTGCAGAGGATGCCCAACCATTGTCCGTTAAAGCAGGAGGAGGCAGTATCTACCAGTGTGACGACAGCAGGAAGTGACTGCTCGTACAGGGATTAGCATAGATGCTAACAGCTTCAGCAGCAGTTTTGTTAGATCTGGACTGCATTTCTTTATTAAATGAAAAAGAAATAATACTGAAAGCATTTCTTGATAGAGAGGATATTTTGTGCCACTTTTGACATGTTTTGTCAAGAGTTTCTTGTTTGAATTCTTACATTTCTACTCGACATTACCGCAGTGGCACTCGTAATGAATGTGATTGAACAATCATCCAATCACCTGTTCGATATGCTTTTGAAAGGTTCTGACCTCCACAAACACTTTCTGTGAGCGATTGTCCAGATAGACCAGTGAAACATATTCTGTATAGTATATACTGAACTGTCTTTTAGGTTAGTGTAGATACTGAATAAATAGAAATTTGGCCTTGAAAAAGAACATTGATTTTGGTATGCAGTGATTGGTAAAATCTTATCTAATCTTTTTTTTTTTTTTTTTTTTTTTACATTTTTCACCCTCCCTCCTCCAAGTTTCCATAACTACCCAGGGGTCAGGATCTCCTCTTTGAAAGACAAACTTAAGAGCAGTAGAAGCATTGCAATTAAAAGCAAAAAAGCAAACATACTAAATGTATTTCATCCCTAAAGGACAAAAGTATATGAAAGAAGAATTAGGAACCACTCTGTGACAGCAGGACCTGTAGCCTTACTGCCCACTAACAGAAACTTTGAGAAGTTATTAACATATCAGAGCTTTTTTAAAAGTGAAAAACCAACTGAGGTAACACAGTTGAAATGCAAATAAGGTATTTGATGCCAGTCAATAAAATCCATGGTCATTTGTCTTGTCTTGTGAAGAGAGACTGAAATGATAACAGGGATGTAAATGCATACCAGAAAAGTCAATAAGTTTACCTTGTTTGCCATTAAATTTGGGGTTTGCCAATTTTATGCTTTTAAATTGTTAAAGACTCTACTAATCACCTTTCCTTCAGATGGAATGTTTCCATCCAGAAAGGGAACGGGCGAATCAACATCATTCGTCCAAAATATTGAGACACAATACTCAAAACAAAGCTCAAATAAATACACCACCAGTCAAAAGTTTTAGAACACCCAAATTTTTCCATTTTTATACTGAAAGTGATTCAGTTGAATGTCTCATTGCACTCTGAAATGAAAGCATAGTGCAAATAAGCAATTAGAGTAAAACAAGCAATCATGAAATCAATTTATAGGCCAAAATGTATTATAAATTCTTGACTCATCAAAGTAGCCACCTTTGGCTGATTTAACAGCTGAGCACACTCGAGGCATTGTTTCTACAATAGAAATCAAATATTCTTCAGAAAGTTTTTCCCACGTCTGTTGCAGAAGTTCCCATAAATGTGTGGCACTTGTAGGTTGCTTTGCTTTTACTCTTCTGTCCAGTTCATCCCAAACCAGCTCGATGGGGTTCATGTCTTGAGACTGTGCTGGCTACTTCATGTTTTCAAGCTTACCATCTTGTTATTTTTTCCTGAGGTAGTTCTGGCATAGGATGAACCCCTGACCAAGTAGGCTCATAAATTGGGGTGTTCCAAAACTTCTGACCGGTAGTGTATGTTTAAAAAAAATTTGTTGCAGGATAAAGTGTGTACCTGTGCCACCAGGATGTCATCACTGGAGATTTCATCAAGGTTTTTATCAACCTTTCCATCCAATTGAGTGGACAGCTCAACAAAGATCCTCCCCCTGTAGGCCGCCCCTTCACCCTGTAATGAAACAAAAAGGAAAAAAAAATTCACGTACAAGGTTAAATATAATATTTTTTTTAACTAATGTACCTTGCATTGTCACAGGACAGTCTTACCTTTCCAAGGTTAAGTTCCTCATATGGGTCTGGCAGGCCTGTAAATTCTCTTGGACTACCATACAAGTTGACATAGCAAGGCCCAAAAGCTGGGAGGAAACCAATCTCAGATGAAGCTGTGCTCACTGAAACACAACCACAAGTTTCATGGCTTTTAAGAAAACATGACGTGGAGGACATTATTTTGAAACAGGAGCTGCACACTTATACCTAAAGTAACAAGGAAATAAAACTGGATATTTAAGTTCTTTGAAATGAGAGCTTAAAATCAATAAGCTATGTTGTACGCACATTCAGATCCTGTGTTGTTTTCAGCCCGTGAGTCTGCTTCAGATGAAAAAAAAACATGTTTTAATATCTGTATTTGATCAAACACAAAGCAGTTTAAAATTAGAAGTACTAAATACATCTCTACCTTCAATTTCCCCACCAGATGAGGACATTGTGCTTAGGTTCAAAAACGTTGTTCCAATGGCATCATCTTTGGTTATACGATCCCTAAAAACAGTGAATATACATTTTTACTGTGATATCCTGATCTTAAGGTAAGGTAAGTATTGGTGAATACTAACTCTTACCAGTCATACAGGGTCAGCTTGATGCGTTCACACATGGATGGGAACTACAGATGGAGACAGAGGCATGTGATGAAGCATGTTTGTGTGTGAAACAAAGTCTAAGGACACATAAACTGTAAAACAAATGTTAAGTACCTTGACTTGAAGATTGATGATTTGATTCCACTCCGGATTAGCGTTTTTCTCAATGACTTTAGTGCACACCTAAGACAAAGACAATTTTATTGAACATAAAGAATATTTTAATGGTAGGAACACATTGTTTCTCCATAATGATTCATGAAGTACCTTTTTGCCAGCAAAACTGACTTCCAAATATGGATCCACCAAATTTTTCCTGTCCCCCTCCCCTCCAAAGACCTGTTTCACTGTCTGAACAAAGGCATCGTCCACTGCAAGTAGAAGTAGTTTTTAATGGAAGGATTAACCACTTTAAAATACAACAGTAACAGGACTTACTTTGTGGCATGTCTTCAGCACGGTAGACCTTGAGGCTGAGTACTGCCCATCGCATCGTGATGCCAGCTGGCACCAAAAGGTTGCTTTCAATGTCGTCCTGCTCATCACTGACTTCTCTCCGTTCAGTCTGGAACAGATATAATGAGAAATGCCTTCAATGATAAAAGTTATTGTCTTGAGTGAAAGATTTAACAGTAAGTGAGCGGGTTAACACACCGGTGGATCATCTCCAGTGCCAACAATAATGATGCTGACTTTCAGGTAGCCTCTGGCCCCAGAGCTGGAGCCATCAGTGTCACTGAGGAGGAGCCATTTTCTCATTATGGCATGGCCTGGACATGAAATTAAGGACAAATATAATTGGATTTTTGCCAACATCCAATTTCAAAGCACATTTTGGGCAGTAAGTAACAGCACCCATATGTACACACCTTTTCTCTCTGCAACAGCTCCTGAGTTGTAACTTGTACTTATATCTCTGATTGTAAGTTTGGATTTTAACAAACAACAAATTTAACAGACAAGCTTATAATCTACAATAAATTAAATGTTTTCTTTTTTTATGTGTTGTGAGTTTTAAAAAATGTGGTTTACTTCAGTCAAAATTTAGCCAAACAGGGTGGAGCTTCATGTGTTGTGTATACAAATTAAAAACATTCATACAGGGACACAACATTATGAAAATGATATCGGTAGCGGCAGACACATGCTTAAAAAGCCAAACATTTGAATCAGCAAGTCTGTCAAATTCTGTCAATACTGACAGACAATATTTTAGTCCTAGAAAAAAGTTTGTAGAGTTTTTGCTTATTAGAAAATAGCATAGTATAGAATAGCTCTTTATTGTCATTGTACAACTAGCATACAACAAAATTAGGGATTAAAAAATTGTTAATCATAAACTGAAAGTAGAAGATAAAACTTCTTACAAAAGATTCACTTAAAGTTAGTTGTCTCCTCACTTTGTTCCTCAAATCTCTGAAAAAAAGTGATGTCCCTTCCTGTATGTGGATATATAGGTTTTTTTGTTGTTGTGCAAATGGTGTGACAATAAAATGCAGCTTGATGCAATCAGGATACAGAGTTAATCATAGAAAAAATGTGTTTTGATTTCAACATTTGATAATAAGAAAGAGTTTAACTTGATATGTATGATAAAATGCCAATGTCAATTTAAAATGTACTATATAGCTTCGCTGAGATTGAAAATTTGATGTCCCCTAAGTAGTATTAATGAAATCCAAAAATGGGGAATATGTGCAATAAAAGGGGCTGAAAAAATGATTAAAAAAAAGTATGACCATGCTTTTTTGGGTAAATGTTAATGCTTAAGATTTTGGGTCCCTTCTGATCTGGGACAACAGCATTGTAACAACCTGCTGAGAGAAAGCAAGCTCTTTAGAGCACAAAACTAATTTGCTTCTTTTTGTGGGGCTTATACATCAAGATCAAATCATTATTCTTCAATTACTAACAGGTTTGTGGGTTGATTTCCTAAGAGAATCCTAAAGAAGAACTAAAAGTATTACAAAAATATTACAAATAAATTGTTCTGTGGTGTATCAATTAGACAGCGGCTGTTCAGGCCTGACAATTTAGTTCTTGGGTAACACTCAAAAGTTGAAGGAATGACAATGAAAATAAGAGAAAAAAATTCTGAGGGAAATTTCTTGGTTCTGCTTAAAACTCCACAAACTCATTGCTTCATCCTATATGGTAAAGCAGTGAGTCATATTATATGGCCTGAGGTCATATCAGCTTTTCATAGTGCCAGAAGTCCTGATATCTGGTATTGTTAATTATTTACTTTTTAAGCTGCCAATTATTGTTTGCATCCCCAGTTGAAATAAGAAAAACAAAGCCAAGAAACTTTTCAAGAGAGAATTTTGTGGAAATACTGACCTGGTTCATCATAAATGTAGCCCACATCCAACTGGATAAACAAGGGGAAAATCAAATTAAATTATTGTTTTTGTTTTATAGTTTGCTGCTCATGAAAGTCTTACTTCTGCTTCAGATAAACTTAGCATGAAAGTGAAACATATCAACAGGTCAAATCCTTGAATGTGAAACAGAGAAGTAACACAGGAAACGCGACTTAATAATCTTAACTTGCATACCTTGAACTCTCCCAAGAGACTGTCAGATCTGAGAGAGAAGGAGTCATAAACCTGTCAAGAAACAATAATTTAGCTTCAGCTATTCAGAAAAATTATTGCTTTAATGGGGAGCCTCATACATTTTTATATTAAAAAATGTTAAATGGAGTCATTACGGACCCGTAGGCTGATGCTCTCGTCAAACAGCTCTGATGGAAGCATGTTAACGTTGTAGAAAAACATCTGGGGACAATAAAAATGTTCATGAATAAATATTTTTCTTTTCATTGTGTGCATGTGAAACATTTTAATGGCAGACACACTCAGTGAGTTTGACAGATATAGGACTTACAGTTTAAGAAGACTGAGTTGCTTATGCTTTGAGGAAACTGAAGCAAAGGGAATATGCAAATGAAAGAAGTTAGATACAAGAAAAGGCTGATTATATGCCTTTAAGCTCCACTGCTGAATTAATGCTGCAGATAAAGGAAGAAATACTGAAGAGGGTTGTTATATCAGGCAGGGTTGGAACTGCAATAAGAGCATAGGGAGTATTTTAAATAGATAAGCAAGAGGATGAGAGAAAAGTGAGTTATTAATTATGAATTCTAGTTGACAAACTATTGTGTTTGAGCTTATTACCTCATCAAAATATGGGTTATTTCCCCGTCTAATCCTTGTCCTGTGGGTCTGTCCACACACATTCACCTTTACCACTGGCTTGATGTTGTTGCCGGGCAGCTGTCGGGCTTCGATGACCCTGGTACGAATCTGAACATTGAGACAGAGAGGAGGCAGCTGAGCTAACACAGCTTTTATATCTGATCTTTATTCAAAGGGTATCACTGATTACCTGGGCTGACAAATATCAGCCAATACTGTGCAAATACAAAACTTGATTAAAATCTCTGGACCTTAAAGGAACAGAAAGCATGATTCCAAAGAAAGTCATATGTGTGAAATTGCCCTGTTACAAGAATAAAAGGTAGTTTTGCTAATCTCCTGCTGCAGAGCACTTCACTGCTGTCTTTCATGTGATAAACTGCAAAAATTTCCTCCTAAAGTGGCATTTGAAGTTATCCAGGAACAGAATAATCAAAAACACACAATACCTGGAAGTCCTGAGGCTTATTTGTCAAGGCCCTATTCCTTTTACGGCTGATACGGACCGGCTTGTGGCCTGGTCTCCTGGGCTGGCTTGGCAAAGTGGGTGTTCCTGGACCTCCACCCTGAGGCCCCCCCTCCGTGTCTGCCTCCAACTCATCGTCCTCATCACTGCCTCCTTGGATGACAAAACCTAGCAATCAGTCTTGGCAGGTCAAAAACTGTAACACATTTTTCAACAAAGAATCTTAGAGGAAAACAGCCCATGACTTTGTTTCTATAAATTCATATTTGAACTCTAATAAAATAACATCCACCCACAGGGCAGCAGTGGATTAGTGTAGAGTCAGTTGTCTTGTGAGGGTTTGCTCCTGAGCTCCTAAAGTCAAATGTGGTCCGATTGTTGGGTCAGTGGTTTGTAAATGCGTATGGATGCATATAAATCTGATTAGCTAATACTCAGGAACACTTCACAATAATAGAAATGGACCTGAGCTTGTATGGCACATCTGTAATCATCTGACAACTTATTTTCAACAAAGCATGTCACTCTTAACCTTGCACAGCAGCTGGATCCACCTGATTCAATGTCTGTAAATCAGATAGATCCACCTTGCTAAGCTCCAATCTACAACAACTGTAAGTGGCCCAAAGCAGCCTGGCACAATCAGAGGCCTGTGGAGAAGGAAGAGATTGGGGGGCTGTGAGCAAGATGACAGCAGGAAACAATTGCTCATGCAGAGATCAGCATAGATGCTTCAGCAGTTTTATCAGATCTGGACCACATTTTTTTTTATCAAATGAAAAACAAATAACACTACAAACCTCTCTATAAAAAGGATATTTTCACTTCTCCCTATGCCCTCTAACTACATCATCTGAGTGCACATTCACATACTGACAGTGAAAGTTTAAGTGTTCATCAGTTTTAGTTAACCACATTGGTACACTTACACACTTACGCACAAGGAGAACACGCAAACTTACTCCACACAGGAAGGACCTGTCCAACAGGGGAACTGAACAAGGAGCCTTTTTGCTGTTAGACGACAGTGATAATCACTGCAACTCAGGGATATCTATTTATTCAAGTTGTGGTAATTTATAAACCATACATTTTAAATAAATACCAATAAAAGTAACCAAGAGCTTTGTTAGAATAACATAGTAACTACAAAGCAAAAATCTTTCACCAATTTATGTAATCCCAACCGCATTTAATAAGTGTCTAGTAATAATTTATGTAAATCATATTCCAAGTGTAAAGAGGGTATGTTGATTCCTTTTCCTACTTTGAAATTATTTTTCTAATATTCCTCCATACTTTTTTTTTTTTTTTTAACTGTCTGTGTTTTTGCTAGATTGTTATTATGTCCCACAAAGCCCAATAGAATCCAATTTTTTTTTTTTTTTTTTCTTAACATCACCATCTATTTTACTAATTTGTTAGCCTACCAGCATCCACATTAGACATGTCTCCATCAGGCTGCTCGTTGAGATTTGGAGTTGTGCTGGCAGGTGTCTCATATCCAATGAGCAAATTAATGGTTGCCTGAAAAAAAATGACATATTTTACTTGATTAGTAATGCGTCTTGTGACATGGAGGTGAATAAGCATGTTAGCACTTCTGGTTTTACTGTTAATACATCTTACAAAGGGCAGTTGCTAAAAATGTCTAATTAGTATGACAAAGTTAACTCTTGAATGGTTTAACAAAAGACTTTTAACTCAGGTGTGTTTGTGGGCACTTAATCCTCAAAAAATCTATCAGAAATATGAGTTACAGGACAGGACTCCAATGAGTTAAATACTTTTTTTATTGCTGCATAAAAACGCAAACATAAAAGTAGTGTTCAAGTCATTAAAGTGCTGTCCTGTACTATTTCTGTCAGGTCATCTTTAAAAAAAAAACATTGTGGACAATTAATTTGCTGACCCATGACCATCAGCTTGGAAGCTTAGTTGGAGGCTTAGTGTTGTTAACGTTGAAGATAACCAGCCATGTTGTGATTCCCTTTTTTTCTGAAATTAGCTTTACACTTTGCTGATTACATTTACATTTCAAGCATAATAAAGTAGAGTTCATTAGTAAAGCTTATACTGGGAGCAAAACATGTGAGTGTCATTAAACTTTGAGGTTGGCCGACAAAAATACACCAGCCCCGCACCACTCTGTGATAAGTCATCAAATTCTTTGCTTCTAATCAGTCACATTAACTCGTGAGTGCACTGAATATGTTTGTCATCATGTTATTCTGCCTTTGTGTTTACCCCAGTAGCCTGTTGCTTCTCATTGATCAGCGGGACATTCCTGGACGGGAGGGACTTCACTTGACCACTGGCCAAGTCTCTGAGAGGGATTTTTGCCGAACCAATCAATCTGAAAAACAACCACATAAAACATCCTTGGTTAGACAATTATAAGCACATCAGTGAATCAATTATAGAGAGGGAAACACTTGCTTAAAAAGGCCACAAGTATGAATTGTTAGTACACATAGTGTGTGTTTGGGGGGGGCAGCCTTGGTTTCAAAGTCTGTGGGTGAAGAATTTATGACTAAAATTTTTGTGTTGCTATTATGATAGTTTTAACTTCCCTATTTCACTCCTTCACATATTATGAGAAAAACCTACATGCCATATTTCCTACCAAACAAAAGATCATGTGGCAAAATGATTAATGCCGAACAAGGACTTGCAACACACTGGGACTTTTCTTATACCACCATCAAATGAGTCCATAAAAAGTGGAACTTGCTTTTGTTTGTATGGTGGCCCTAAGCTGCAAAACACCATGTTAGATAAGGAATAGTAGAAAAAAATAAAAAACACAACCACAAATTGAATACAAAAGCAAGCAAGAAAACAAAGCAACAATTAAAAAGAATTGAACAACAAAGTGTATACAGACAACAAATAAAAACATATCATCTTTAAAAAAATACACATCTACAACTTAAAAGCAAAGAAATCAATCAAAAGCAGAGCAACAAATTAGAAAACAAAACAAAACTAGAAAACACTTGGAGAGCGCAAACCTCTGCCAAGGTAGCTCACATATTGCTGTTACATCTATAAGCAATAGTTCCATGACAAAGTTACCATTATAATATGATTCCTTGACCCTGAAAACCCACACCTAGCACTCAGAATCATGTTGAAATCATTATTAGTTAGACAGTTATTGAGCAAAAATGATCGTCCGCTAATGGCGGCTATCTGGATCACCACCAAAATTGAATCATTTTTAAGCTGGACCATTTTCAACATCTCCTGAAAATTTCAGCAAAATCCGTCCAGTAGATTTTGCAAGTGTTTTTAGATTTGTTGTTGTGTTTTTTATTTTCTGTGTTTATGATTTGTGGTTGTGTTTCCTCATATGTATTTGGCTATTTTCTTATTTGTCCTTGTGTATTTGTAATAGTTGTTGTGATTTTGCTCTTTAGACCCATCGTGACCTTGGTGCAAACCAGAATCAGAAGGATCGACAGCCCTCTGAACTCAAACTAACATTAACACTCTAAAAAAAACCACATGATGGAGACATAGTCTCTTCTTTGGTCAGCAGGTCTCTGTTGGAAAAGTACAAGTTGAATAAACTGCTGCATGACGAGGACAAACTTTAACGCAGTGACACAAAGAGGCATAATAAAAAGAGGAAATATGGAAACAATTAGAATGTACCACAGGCATGTGCTGGCCGCTTTAAGCCTGGTTTTAGTGTGGACAAACGGAGCCCAGGAGGGAAAACTGCAGTATGTGGTAAGCAACATGAGTCATGGCACAAACAAAATCAGTTTTATGAAATTCTCTGCCTTCTCTTTGCTTAGCAGTTTTTCCAAAATTTATTCCAGGACAGAAAAATCTGGGGTTGTCCTTAAAAAGCAAGGTCAGAGAGTGGAAAAAAGATGGAGAGAAAATCTGGAACTGCATTCTCCTGTCTCTTCAGCTGCAGAGGCCACATGCAAGGACTGGTTTTTGCAGATTAACAGCTGTATACATAACACTCTAGGCTGAGGCTGTGCAGGGGTATAAAAGGAACTACCTTTAACCACAGTCACAGAGTGAGGTAATAGTTTCCAAATGTACCTAATGATATTTCACTTCTGACATATAATTTGGCCTATTTAGGTGCAACATAAACAACTAGAAAGCACTTGGAGAGCACAAACCTCCGCCAAGGTTGCTCACATATTGCTGTTACATCTAGTTCCATGATAAAGTTAGCATCAACATATGATTCCTTGACCCTCAAAAACCCACACGTAGCACTTGGAATCATGTTGATATCATTATTAGTTTGCCAGTTATTGAACAAAATGATCATCCGCTAATGGTGGTTATCTGGATCACCACCAAAATTTAATAATTTTTGAGTTGGGCCATCACCAACATCTCCTGAAAATTTCAGCAAAATCTGTCCAATAGTTTTTGCATTATCTTGCTAAAAAACAAACAGACCGACAAACAGACAGGGCCAAAAACATGACCTTCCTGGCTCACGATTTGCAAGTTCAGGAGGCCTATTTAATTGTACTACAGAGAAGATACCGCTCTTGATTTAGATGCTGATGGGAGTTTTTTTCCTTCATCGTACATCAAAAATACGGTAGAACCAACCAAGACTGGGCTTTACGTACCACTTTTGAGATATGTTGGCAATTTTCAAATGCCATATGCGGTAAGATCAGTTATATGAATACAGTTTTTGCTTATTTAAAAATCAGATGACAGGTCTTATGCCCCATAGAAGGACTGATTAAAGAAAGTTGGGTAGAATTTTAAGTTGGTTTTTTTTTTTGAGTTTTACAATAATGCTGGTTGGACTTAGTGAAAGGGGGTTAAAAAGGGGGCATCTTGTCACTTTGGTTAGTAAAACTGGTTAAAAACCAAACCAAGAGAATCATCCCAAAAACAGTGTGCAGCTGTACTGTCAAGGTAAATGTAAATATTGTGTCAGGACTTGGAATCTGCAGTTACTCCTTTTTAAAAATTGGATCAGGATCCGAGCCAAAAAGGTGATCAGGACATCCCCAGAAAAAAGGTTGTCAATGTTTTCAATGATCAAAAAGGACAGGAAAACTCTTGTTCATAGTCTAAATTGCACAAATATGTTGGCAACATTTGGAAAAGAGGGTGGAATAGGCAAGAAGCAGGGGTCATTTGATACTGGGATTTGTATTTGTGCAATAGAATTATCTATCCAACCCTTCAGCCATCATTTATATTGTTTTTCCTTTGTGGAGGTCGCAAGACTGAAGCCTATCCTCGCTGACACGGGGTTAGAGGCAGGGTACACAATGAACTGGTTGCCAGCCAATCACAGGACCAACAATTAGAAAAAAATAACCCTTACAGCTACAGGCCAATTCGACCCCCCAGGTTAACCTAATGAGCATGTTTTTGGTCAGTGGGAGGAATCAGAATACCCATGAATGCACTGGGAGAACATGTAAGCCCTGGGTCTGAATCTGCTTCGCCACTGTAAAGCATGTGTGGGGAAAGTTCTCATTTTTTCTGGTTATAAATATGACTCAAGATAATTAATTTTCTGTTATCTTGATAACTCCAAATAGGGCTGGATGATATATCAAGTTTTTGAAAAATACTGCTGTATCCTCAACAAAGATATACGTTCAGACAGTATCATCTGCATTGATATAGTTGTTGATGTATTAACCTTGCATTAAGTATCAAAACAATCCTACTTTAACTTTATTAACCTGTGTTTTAAGTACTATTCATCTGGAAAAATACTGATAAATATCAGATATCGTCATTTAGCGAAAAAAAAAAAAATCCAAATATTAATGTTGGTACATATTTTCCAGCCCTACCTCCAATCCTTATAGATATAGAGGAGAATTTATCATTTTGAGGATTCATAGAGAATTTTGACAACCTTTGCAAGCAAGTGTTGCTGTGATGGCCCTGCTTTTAGTATGTGAGATTTCTTTTTGGTGGTGTACAAAAGCATCTCTTAATTCTGAGAAGCTGAAATGCTGCAACCACAACCTGTTCAGTCTGTTACAAGTGGACCGAGTGTGCCGCCCAGGCTTCCTGCCACAGACACCTTTCCATGTCTGATGAACACGTACGTTATTTTTTGTAAACACTCTCCATATACATGCACACCACATAATGCTCTGAGACACATAAATAAATGATACTACAGATTATCAAAGTCGAACGTTTGTCATATTTACTTTTGTAATAAATATTACTTTTTTCAAGCTAAATTCTGTCTCATTATGTTTTTTGTCATAATCCACGTGCTGGGTGTGGCATTGGATATTTTTTATGTGCAAGTTAGACTGTATAAAGGAGTTTACCCAACACTTGATGTCTAGGATGTTGATTGTTGTTATCAAACAGGTATCAGCATTGTTCACTTTAAACTACAATCCAGTTCTGAGAACTATAACTTCATTAGACAAAAAAAATCTTCTGGCTGAAGACGTTCCCTCTAGGCCTGTGCTTAAAATATTGATACAGGAAAATATCATCACGTACTCCTTACTGATAAATGTATGGACATGGATTCTACAGAACTGATGCCGCATCAAATGCTGTGAAATCAGTTGTTAAATACATTAAGGGTAATGTTATCAATGGCACAGTTCAAAGTAGAAGTCAAATTACATGATGCAGCAAATTTTCCTAATTTTGAATTACTGCTAAAATCTTTGAGGTCTTTAAATGAAAGTGTCTTGAGTTGAAGACTCATTGAAACTTTGTCCTTGGTGGTAATTCTGCTAAAGACTTTGTCAGTGTCCACAATTTGTGCTTATCATGTATTGTATTGCGGCCTTAGTATCTTGACACGCATCATACTACGAGGTTGCTGGAAATGCCCAGCCCTAGCTCCCTCCTACTCTTCCTAAATGTCGGAAGAGGCTAAAGGATGTATACCTAATGGAGAAAATAAAGATTTAACTCCATGAAAAACTGCATTCATTGTCATCTTTAAGGGCTCCCGCCATTAACTGTTTTTATTATCATTTTCATTATTTATTTACTTATTTTATTCATTTTTATAAGTTGCTATCATTATTATTATTTTTAAATTACTACTATTATATTACTATTTTACAAAATATTTAGTTTTATTCATCTATATTTACAGGCAATTTTATTTTGTTTATTTATTTTACTACTATTATTAATTTCTATCTACTGGTTCAATTTGATTAAAAAGTATATTTTGACAACTATACAACTATTTCCCTATTGATTATTTTATTGAATGAGTTTCCATCCTTTTTTTCTTATTATTATTATCACTACTACTACCAGTGTTTTTTTGTTTGACTTTATTACAGCTTATTGTAATATAGCCTAAATTTTAATATTTTGTTTTTTGTCTCTGGGAGATCTTGCTGTTTTTCGGTGTTTATGGATTATATTTTGAATTTGACTTTGAGAAAATGCCCACAAGCTTGTAATTTTTTTTTTTTTTGTTATGTTCTATCATATGTTTAATTCACAAAAAAAAAAGTTAACTAGAAAAGCACTCAGAGAGCGCAGACATCCACCAAGGTGATCCGGATCAGTCCCAAAATTTATTCAGTTCTTCCATATCCCATTTTTGGTCCATATTGCACTGCCCTAGATTCAGCCTCATATTACATCTGAAGTTCACTTCAGCAGATCAGGGCAGACTGAGGTGCTACCAGTCATCACATCTGTGCCAATGACAAGCCTGCGCAGGCTCTCTTATTCACTCTCCCTCATGCGTTGCAGGCAGCAGTGATCAAGGAAAAATGTCCAAGTGCATTCGTGGCTGAGGCAGACACCCCTCCAAACTCAAACTACAACTACTTTGTGCCTGCTCCAAAGTCATTGGTATTACAACACAGCACATTCAGACACCAGAGTGACTCAGAAAATGTTATTTCTTGGTCTAACCTCTAGCTTGAACTGCAGAAAGAAGAAAAAAGTGATTAACAGACTGCAAGTATGTTCATAATAAGAAAGAAAAACATGAGGATATTTCATCAGAGTATTTAATAACACAGATCACAGCATTGACCTGACTCTAGGAATGCTTTATCAGAAGAGTTTTCTCTCCTTTTAAGGGAACAATCCTGGTAGAGAAGCTGAAGAGCTATTGTGGGGGAAACAGCGTGTTTGTTCTGAGACTGCAAGTCTTAACACGGTCGCCCTGAGCTCTGAGACAAGGAGATTGGAGAAGTTAGAAAAGGATTCTCTGCTCCTGAGGTAATTTATAATGAGAAGCATTTTAACCACACAGTTAGTTTAACAAGTCCTATGTAGTTATCATCTTTGTACAGCAACTGTTGCAGAGTAGTTTATAATCACACCTTTACCTTAATGTCAATCTGCTCAGTGGCTGCTGTGGGTTTTGTAGGGACGTTGTTGGTAGGTTATGAGGAAGCTGTTCTAAAGACCCTCCTCTACAGAGACAGTAGTGTATTTTAAATGATCAGTAATGTGACATGCTGGGAGGAGAGCTGAGGGTCATGTCTCTGCAGACCCATGCGCTTAAAGGAACAGTCACTTTTAAAAAGGTAACACAACTGACATCTGCACAACATATAAAATATCATATTAAAGCTTTCAAGGCACATACTTATCTTTGCCGATTGTTTCATAATCTTTCACAACCACGTTGATGAAAGAAGATGCATCCAATGGAGACCCTTTCAGATCAAATTCAAGCACCTGCAAAAAAAGGGAAGAGAAAGTGACTATATACCACAAACAAATACTACACTTGGTTTTAGCTCTGTAAATAGCAGCTCACAGGGGAGTTATTATTGACTAGTAAACACAAAAAACTTAAGCACTTCTTCATTTTCTTCTTACCTCATTCCAGACAGGATTCAGTTCTTTGTCTATAGCTTTGGTCTTCTTCTTTTCACCTAGAAGCACAGTAAATTAAGCTGGATTTATTGGCAAAATATTCGAGAAAAAAAAAGACAAATCAAGCAAAATAATTTAAATGAATTTCATTGGAGACACTTGTCCGACAAGAGGAGCACTTAATATATCGAGGTATGCAACTTTACAAAGATCATGCCTTGTGGCTCTCTAATTCAGCTGCTGCTTTTCTAACCTTATAAGGATATGATCTTTTTCAACATGAATCACTGCCAAACACTCAAATTAACTCTTGGCATAGTGTAAACTTTCTTTGTAGTAACTTTAGTCATGAAAAAATCACTAGGATAACAGTAAATGCATAGTTTGATGACGTTTCATACACTATTTGAGTGATAAATCCAAACAAAGAAGGATTCTCTTAATTAACAAATAAGCAAGAAAAGGATAAATAGAGAAATCTTACCTCTGAAGACAACACCGGTAATTGGATCTGGATTTCCAAGTTTCTTCTTGGGTATCCCATTTGCTGATTCAACAATGACCCGCAGCATTTTAAAGAAGTCCAAATCTACCTAAAGAAAGAAGCCTTCATATTCCGTGGAGACAGGGGACGCCCTCAGTGGAAACTGCACAGATGTGCTGAGGAGAGAGGAGTAGAAACCAAAGACCAGCCTCACGAATGACTCAGAGGCATGAAACCCACACCAGCCTGCCTGGGTGAAGTGGGTTAATGCGAGGAAACAAGACTTCTATGGCTTCGTTCCTCTTCAAAATGCGTCATTCATAATTTGACTATTGTACACATCTCTGTGCGGAGGAACTACGATTACCTGCAGTGAGGGGCACCTGTAGTTTCACAAGCTACCTGAGTTTTCCGTGGCACTACAGCACCCCCGAGTGGCGAAGAGAGGGACCAATATATTTGTAATGGAAAGTTCGTCTGTTTTTGTGATCCCAATCTTTTGGCTCAGCTCAGCAGAAGAGTTGGCTCTTTCGGCTCCTGCCGTTTGGTACCAATATGGCAACATCAACTCAGCCAAAGTAGCAAGGTTCAAACTTGACTGATAGGTATGCATGCACTTCACTGCAGTATTTCCGTTTGACCAAAACCATTGATGATTTGTGATATAGAATTATCAGTTTTAATTGCCAAGCAGTCAAGGTGTACCTGTGGCCAATCAGCGGAGAGTAATGATCTCCTTTTTATTCTATAGATAATTAGATAATTATTTCTTACTTTCACTGCCTCAAATATTTTAATCAACTTCAGTTTCGTTCATTAGTTTAAAAAGTACTTGATTTAGGAAATGTAACCCTAATGTAATGAAATGTAATGAAAAAAAATGTTTATGTCTTTTATGCAAAATGCAGTCTGCAATGAAAAGTTTTTGAACATTTTGATAGTTGAAAAGATCACTAAAGAGAACAACAACAGAATGTATGTGTGTGTGTGTGTGTGTGTGCGGTGGTCCTGTATTGATTTTCTTGTCTGCTTACTGTATGCAGATATGACAAGTTACCTGTTTCTGGCTGTGACCATTGCAAAAGGTAGCTTGCTAGGTAGCTAGAGTTAGCTTAGTAGACAGTGGGCTAATTTGATGATACAGAATAAAAAAACACACTCTTTCACTCAAAAGCCACCAAATGAGTATGTTGAAAAACATCAATTTGATTATGTAATTTTTTTCTGTAAAAATGCATTCGAAAGGTTATGAAAAAAGCTAAAATGTAGTCTTTTTGTTGCCAAAACAGTCTTTCAGCATCCTCATGGAAACACTAGATTTACAAAAATGTTTGTTTTTGAATTGCTCATTTTGTTAAAGTCTCTATACAGATATTTTGAGGTTAGTATTAGTATTCGTCAGGTCGTCAAGATGGTGCCCTCCAGTCCCAGAAGCTCAGCTGAAAAGATCATAGATATGAAGGTGGTTGTCAGAAGCCCGAGAAAGGAGAATGACTTCCTAAAGAACACCCTTGAAGAAATCAAGAACATGCTTGTGAGCATCTCAACCAAGACTCAGTATCTGGAGGACAAAGTTGCAGAGAACAAGGTACAGCATGTGCTGGTTTTTGAAAACAGTGATTTAGATACTATAAGGGATTATTTGTTTAACAACACAGCGGATGCGTGGGCAACCTGACTGCAGAAAGTGTTCAACAGATGTTCTGTCATTTTTTGCTACCCATCAAAAACTGCTATTTTGTGGTTCTGCGCATGCGCCCTATGTCTTCACTCTCTCTCTTGGATAGGTTTAGGTTTAGGGTTAGGGTTGGGGTGAGGGTAGCAAAATCTGACAAGGCAGCAAAATATGTCAGAACACCGGCCCTTTCAACTGTTGTCATGGCAACAGCAGTGTCTGTACTACAACAGTTTATCTCTGTGTGCTAAAATAAGTTATGCTGCTAAATGGACATTAGTGAATGTACTAGTGAACATACTATTACACGATTACAACATTGAAAACTTTGTGGCTTCGAAGACTGAGGTGCATATCTAGTTTTATCACCATTCAAACCAATGTGTCTATATTGCTAGAAATTAATACCAATGTTATTTTTCTCTCAGCTTGGGGTCATGCTGTAGGCATGCTGCAGCACTGATGCCAAAGGTCAAGTTATGGGTCAGGTTTTGAAAGACCGAGCTGGCTTATACCTCAGGGACAAACCAGATTGTTGCATTTTTAATCATCTGCTCATTCCAATCGCTTTTTCTGATGGCTTGCAACCTAAGAGGTCTTGCGCGTTTTGTTGTTTTTATCAAAACAGTTTGTACAACCAACAGCACAAGACATCATCGCGGTTCTCCCTGCTCTCTTTCTGCAGTCGACAGTCGCAGTAGAGCGCGGAGTAAGTGTGTGAAGTAGACCGATAATCCCTCTATTAAACTTGAGACAAGTACTGTGTTAGATATTTACTTTACAAGATATAGGTATGGAGCAAGACAGACTGTATTGTTTATGACACTGATTTTCAACCTGAACTCCTGGCTC
The DNA here is from genome assembly GCA_037902135.1 of Cetoscarus ocellatus. Classification (NCBI taxonomy): domain Eukaryota; kingdom Metazoa; phylum Chordata; class Actinopteri; order Labriformes; family Labridae; genus Cetoscarus; species Cetoscarus ocellatus. The sequence goes on along the minus strand of JBAMNC010000022.1, from coordinate 968,170 downwards.
TTCCAGAGGGGTATGAGATGGTCTCAGGGGGGTCCAAGGCTCCATCAGCTTTGAGGTAAAAAATTTGTTCATTTCGTTCATTTTCTACACCCAGCCCAGAGTCATTGGGTGAGAGGTGGGTACACCCTGAACCGGTCGCCAGCCGATTGCAGGGCCACCTAGAGAGACAGACAGCCACTCACACTCATGCCTAAGGGCAATTTGAGGTCAACAATCAATCTAATGAGCATGTTTTTGGTCTGTGGGAGGAAGCCGGAGTACCCAAAGACAACCCACACATGCACAGGAAGAACACAAAAAGTGTGTGGATCTGGTGAAGAGCAAGGGGTTTCGTTGCTAATTACAACTACTCCAAACATGGTCAACCCACAAATGCAATTAAAACAAGATTATCAGGATAAGATTATGAAAAAAGATCAGTAAGTTTTTGTACTTTCTAATACCACTGAATATTAAAATACTGAAGATTTTATCATTTTGAAAAACATGGTATCTTATTATGTTGAATTCTGACAACCACATTTTATGGACATATTGTTTACATTAAAATACTATTTAGACAGTGTGCCATTGACAATGTTTGCCTGAGATTTATAGTAATTGAAATGAAAAATTGCTCCACATTGAGTGCCATGGACATCTGTTGTTTCCATGGAATCAAACAGCTGCCAGTGTTCTTTGAGTTTTGCAAGAATTTTATCAAAGTTTATCATTTCAGTATTGTGCATTTTTTGTTTTTACTGAAAAAATTGGGATACATTTCAGATTGTCACATTGTCACCATTCAGCATAGAAATCCTGAGATGTTATTTCTGGTGCATATTTCCCAGCTCTGCTAGAGAGCATCCTCTCTACTGTGTTTTATGGCATTTTATTCATGTAAATGAGATAATCAAGAGAGACAGCTCATGCCAGTTTATGGCAATGAAATTTCAATTAACTTATTTTGGTTATATGCTGCTAAAGAAAAAAAAACAAATGGCTTATAGAGTGGTGCAGGACTGAGTCCAAAAAAGTGGAAGTGAGTTAGCATTTAGCACTTCCTTGTTCCCAACCCCTCACAGAAAGTGGGATTTAGAATACCGGTTTCAGATTTGTGCCTAAAATAAGCACACACATGGGATTTTTAATGTTTAAAGGGGGATAAAAAAAAAAGTGCATTGGATGTTGAATGCATTTGAATTTTAAACCGTTGTTGTCTGTTTTGCTAACTAACTGTTAACAAAGGACTACAAACTTCAGATTGTTTTTTAATAATCAATTATTCACACACTATTTCCACAGCCATGAGGACCATCATGATAAGGTCACTATGAAGTCTCCAATAAGAGGTCACAAGATGTTATACACTGGAAATACTGTTGTTGCTGCCTAATTAAACCACCATGTTGTAGTTCCATAGTCACTTACTAATATCTTTAAACTCTTGCCAATTGAGTTTAAGCTTAAAAAAATGTGGAAACTAGGATTGTTTGTTAAGATTATCAAAAAGAGGAGAACATATCAGTTTCATATTTTTTTGCTCACAATGGAGTTTATCAGTAATGATCCAAAACACAGTGAAAAACCCTTTATGCTTTTAGCGGGCTTGCAGTCAAGAGAACCAGCACGATGCTGACTTCCAGGTTGGCCAACAATACTGCGTCATCCCTGCACCACTCAGTATAGGGCTGGTTGCAGAATGATGGAACTATCAGGCCTATTTTGGTACCGACATGTTATCTTCTTTAAGCAGGGAAAGCAGCATAGATGTGAGATGCCAATTTCATTCATCCTGAAGTAATTTTAAAATGTCATCTGTGGAAAAAAGGGCTTCACTGGTCCAAAAAGGTTCATATTACCCCCAATGACGTTCATAATTTTTTCTCTTGTTGACAGACAGGTATTTTAAAATGTTATCTATTCCCTCAGATGAAACATGTCAAGGTGAAAATTACTTTACTATACATTTTTTTTTTTGTCACTGAGAGAAAAATATTGATAAAGACTTTGTTTGGGAAGGTAGATTTCTGAGGCCTTTCATATTTTCTTCCAATTTTGCAGCACTAGATGGCAGTATTTGTTTTGAAGTGAATGCATTTCCTTTGCAGGATATGTAATGCTGTCTGTGACAGGCAGCAATCCATGCAGTGTTAAATGAATTGAAAAAATTATGCCCCAAATACAATTTTTGAAAACATGTTTGAACACAGTCTCATATCTTATGGTCAACTTTTAACTGATTTATTTCTGAAGCTGTACTGTATTTATCCTGTGTCACACAGGGCTCCACGTCAGATGAACAGGGCTCGACTAACATCTTGAAAAAGCTCCAATACGACCACAAAGATGTATTTTCCTATGAATGTCTTATGTCTGAATCTGCAGTCACTGTCATTATATGCTCACATGCACGGCCTGTTCGTGAGGATGTTTGGCTATGTACAGTAAACATGTCTTGCTGAGTGTTGGTGTTTTGGAGCCATCCCTCTGTCTGTCTTTCTCTGTTATGTTCTTTTCATTCTTTTATTGCATCCCCAGAAGGCCTTGGAGAAGAACAAGCAGCGGCTGGAATATGACCAGCAGAGAGAGGCCTGTGTGAGGGCAATTCTGGACAGAATATTATGGCTGGAGAGGCAGCTGAATGAGGCCAATCAGGGCCGCTCACAGCAGCACAATGAGGACCATTCAGACGGTAAGAGAGAGACAGTGGGCTGACAGCCCTCACCACTAGGGCAACAAGGGGCAACAGACTGTTACAACAAGGTTTTTAAGATTTTGAGATTGCCCTGGCAAAGCACATAGAGTATCAGAAGCTTATAATAACCTGTAGATAATATTTTAGTTTTTCCTTGTAGCGCTCTGCAGTATATTAAATTATACAGGTATATCAATATATATTCAAATTAGGTATGTGGTAAGAAATGAAGTATGATTGTTTGTATCTTTTTAGTTCATTGTAATTACTAAAAATAGGTGCCAGGCCAAATGCCCATGAAAAATATAGTCTACTGTAAGAACCATTAATGAATATGCCATTTCATCACAAGATAACCCTTGAAATGTTAAGTTTAATGGGGAATTATCACTTCATTTTTACCTATCCAGGAGCATACATCGCTCAGGGTATTAATGCTAATAATTTAACATTAATACCCTTTTAATATCATCACTGTGAAGATTGAATTCTTTTAAGGAAATTAATTCTTTTTCACCATCCAAAATCACAATCAAAAACTTACAGTTTCTAAATTGCACTGATATATTAGTGACATTTGGAAAATGGATGTAACTAATAAGGAGCTAGGATTTCCATCAAGGGCCTCCCTCACTTCCTAACAGTTTCACCCACTTTTTCCAGATTTTGCTTCCATATTTATGCAAATTATTCAGTGTTAAATTCATTTTTTCCAAAATCTATGATCATTAGTTTATGTTATTTTTGATTACACTGATTATTGAAATGATTGCGATTTTAACATTCAAAAAACATTTGGTATTGGAGAGAAAAGAAAATTTTGACAACCTTAATAAACAGAAATGCTGCTAGAGTTTTTGTAAAGCCGAATGCGTAGGAGGTTTGAATGTTTTATGATACAAAACAAATACTAATAGTAATAATAATTATATAAATATAATTCATTTTCTGACATTAACATTACAGGAGGCACATCGATGATCCAGATGCAGGAGTACTATGAAAGACTCCTACAAAAAGCCAAAGATGAGCTGAACTTGCTCTGGGATCAGGTGGACGAGGCTCGCCAAAACCTGCTGAAGGCCCAAAACATGTAAGTCTTCGGCAGGAAATTGGGTCATACAGTATTCAGATATGAGTAATGACAAGGTTGGTGGTCTTTTGTGATGGGCCATTTAACGTACAGACAGCTAATAAGACTGATTTGTTAGAGCTACCATTTCGTGGTGACTACCATAACTGCAGTGCCTCCTGCTGTCTGCTGACTGACAGCAGCAGAGACAGCTGGACTAACAATGTTGGACATCTGCTCATACTGGTTATTGGTGAGATTATTTCAAATTTTGTGAGTTTCCATATTGTTCACTTCTGTCTAATGTCTATTTGAGAATAGAGGAAAAATCTTGGCTATCCACCACTTACTTTTGATCAAGTGGTGTTTAGCATCATTTGTATCCTCTTGCAAGTTAACTTGATAATATAACGGTTACATTGCATCATCACAGACCTGTCTTACTATTAAACACATTTTTAATGTTAATGGCATGTATATCTTTATATTGTTCTTCGTCCTTTATGATTACATGCAGCTCCTATTTGATTATCTCTGCTAGTAGAACAACACATGTATGAGAATATGTTGTTAATTGTCCTGTGATGACTAATAAAATGCTGCTTAGTAATCATCGACAAGTGGACAAATGAGGAATAATTTGGTGATTTGTTTAAACAGGAAATCTGTGTATGAGTGCGCTTATGGTTTTTTTTAAAGATACATTTGGTCTCAGCTGAAAGAGCAGCTGAGGACTTTACAGGTTCTTCCCACTGTTTTTTTTTTTACATAAAAATAAAAATAAAACAGTGTTATAAGAAGTAGAACAGTTATACAAAAAATGTTCATTTTGTTGCAGCTTTCATTTAAATGTATAAATGCTAAAAGAAGATACCACCTCTTTAATGGCAGTTTGTTAATGTCCATTTCCCTCTGATTTATCCAAAGGTGCAAGGAAAGAGAGGAAGAGATAGAAGAGCTGAAGCAGCAGCTTCAAACAACAATGACGATGCGGGAAGTGGCACGAGAAGATCAAAATTGCGCTAGGAATGAAGTGATAAATCTAAGTGATGAGCTCAGGGACCTGCATCGCACACTAAAGGAGGAGAGACTCAGGTCTGCTAAAGTAGAACTTCAGGTATTGACATCACTCATAAAGAGGAACAAGAGGAAACAGATGAAGTAAAGAAGAAATGTGAAGAAATTTTCTAAAACTAAAAGATTGCCCGTTTTTCATAGACTCGCATCCAGTGGCATATTTTAGAAATCTTCACATTGCAGACCAGAGAAGGATTGCACACCTGGAGCGACAGGTATTATAGCCAGTAGAAGTCAAATAAAAATCTACATACATCATACTGAAAGCTGATTTCAGTTCTGATCCTGCTGCTTTCAGTGGTAGTGGTCCACCTCCACACCCATTTTAAGTATTTATTCCTACTCCTGTTTATTGTGTTGCTGTCATTTTATAGAGAGAGCAGCTTCATTTTCAAGGGTTACGTACCGTACACCATGTTTTTACAATGTACTGTATGTTGCCAACTTTTATTTTTAACCATATTAAGTCAATGTTTGCCATATGAAATTTGTAACATGGATAATCTTGATTTATCTTTGTTCAACTCTCCAGTGTTATTCTGCTTTTTTTATATTTCAGATACAGATTTCTTCACAGGACCTTGAGGACGAGAAGCAGCATTGTTTGTACTTAAAGCAGCAAATGGTCAGTGCTCTGAGGAGGCAGAACAAGACTAGAGTGAACGAGACAAAAGTGTCAGGTTGGCATGAATAGACAAAAGAACAAGTTCAGTAATATGTAGAGCCCCACTTTTACAGTGATTAACATTAAAGCTGCGCACGTTAAATTTTGATAGCAGCATTTAGACTTTTAAACTCATCTTCAGCCTGTGGAGGGCCACAACCTCTCCTTACAGCGCCTTAGCAAAATGTTTTGTGTAGAGTTTTGGTGAGCCATACAAGAACGCAGCAACTAATAATCAAGAGAAATCTCCAGGGCAGGGGTGAGGATGTTTACTTGGTATGTTTTCAGCTTGCAAGTGTTTTCTGAACCACTTTTTTGATGATGCTGTGAATACATCTTATAACACATAGCATCAATATAAAAGCAGAATTTCTCTCACTGTACGGTGCACATGTGGAAGGGCAAGTCTAAAAGGTTTTAAGGCAGCCTACTCCCAAGTTTCTAATAATGTTTAAGGGTGCATATATGAAACAGACTCTTAATTTTTATCAGAAGCAGTAAACAGGCAGGTTAAAGTAGCTGTCCAGAAAACTAAAGCAGTGGAGCAAATGTCCATGAGCCTCATGCAGATTGAAGAGAAGTGCTGTATTTTCTTTCCATAAGTAACTTTGAGATCACAAATAGTAATGTTTCAACTGGCTCTTGTAAAAGTATCAAGTCGTGCAACTTAAAATATGTCGGTTGAATCTGTTTCATAAATTTTATGATTTAGAACTGACTCACTTTTTAATTTTCATCAGAGAGAAGAGCAAGATTGCAGCCCTGGTGAGGGGACATCCACTCCATCCCCACTCACTGCTGAAGCTCTTCCGTGGTCATCTGACAGCAGTTCAGAGAGCTGATTTTCCACCTAGATGACTGTCAAACCAGAGAGATAATATTAAAACTTTGTCCAATCAGACTTTTCTGTTGTATGGAGTATCAACAAATAGTTTTGAGTTGCAAGAATAACAAAAAAATACAAATGTCTTTGACGATCTCCTTTATGTACCAGATTTTAAAAAGACTGTAAACATAGTTGAGGTATTTTTATTGATTGTCCATTTTAATAACCATACTAACCCTGAAGTTGTCATCCTCTTCTTCTGTAAACCAAGGGCTAGGTTACCCATTGCTTATATCTGTGTGCCCCATTTACAGAGAATTTTCTACTTAAAGCAGACTGTCATACCTCAGATATATCCAGTGTCAAATACTTTCATAAAAAAGGTATTTAAAGCCCCAAAATACAGTATATCTCCACATTTTCACAAACCAGGCTAACTTGATTCAGCTTTTGTGTATTCACTTCACTTGATGGGACCATATTTTTTCAGATGTTCATGGTTTCTAATAGATTTTATCTTTTCTCATTATGAAGTTAGCATTAATCACTCTAATTAGAAAAACTCAAGAGGGCTTGATAGATTATTTTTGTCATCTTGGCTTCTTTTCACACCAAAATTCAGTCAAAAAATAAACTAGCTGAAGGACTAAATACATACAAATGTAACTCCATCAGTCTCTGCTTTAGATTTTCTTCAGAGATAATAAATGACAGCATAACAAGCTGATTAGAGGTATTGATTCTAGTAATCATCACCATGATGGCATTGTCACCATAAAGCTAAAATAAGTGTTGCGTTTATGTTCGGTCCTGCGGGTTTCAGCTCTTATACTTGTTCGAAATTATTCTTTTTTTTTATTTTTTTTATATGATCTAACATCAAATAGTGCTGTTGTCATAGGCCTTTGACCCTGACCAGGTTTCACACTGTGCAACAGATGAATAGCTCAAAACAGCTTGTCAAGTTAATCCCTTTCCTGCACTATTTAAGGTGGTGGATTAGTACAGCTAAGAAACAATATGGGGAGTGTGAGGTCTGTGCAAGAGTTGAGAGTGCTGTAAGGGAACATGACACTGCGCTAACATGGCTAAATGCTCAGGAAAACTATGCTAATTTTTTTCAGTCACTCTTAAATTTGCTGTGCTTCTCAGGAACTTTTAGGCTTTCAGTTTTAGGCTGCAAAGTGCCCAAGGTTATCAAAGCAGCAATTATATCCAGCACAATATCTTGACCTCAAGCGTGATCGTGCTATAACAGATACACAAGCAAGGGAAAGGAAGGCAAGTTTATTTTTCAAGAAAACTTCATACGCGATGAGGTGCAAAGTGCATTTCAGAGTTAAAAACAAAGGCATCTTTGGGACTGGATGAAATAGAGCGCAGAAAAATATATGGAATAGTACATTAGGATAAAGAATGAAATAAAAAGAAAGAAAATTATGTTAAGCAGAAATATAAACTTAAAAAAATAAAGATTATAATCATCCATGTTTATTATTTGTGCAGGGTCTGTCTATCTATTGCCAATTTACACCTTTATGTAATAAGGATGGTACAATTGGTTTAAAAACTATTAATTTGGATTTGTGTGACACAAACATAAATTAAAAGAAAAGAAGAAAGAAAGTGAGCTCAAAAAGGCTAAAAATGTAATAATATAAAAGAAAAGATAGCAGAAGTGCAGCATTGTTGTTTGAATATTTGCTGAATTTTCATTTGAATAATTAAAGGGAAATGTAAATGTGTGAGTTTTAAACAATGATTTAAAATAACTGAGTTGTCTCAAGGTCAGCAAACATCATTAAAAACATTTTTTTTTAGCTAACTTATTCTTATAGTTGGACAATTTGGTCAAGACTTTACTGATGCAAGCAGCCAAAACACTGTAGTGCAATTTTTTTTTATAAGTACATCAAACCAATCTCACATTACGAATAAAACTGCGGCTGTTGTGTGTGATATAAGATTAATTGACAGGCCTCAGAAAACACATGTATGTACACAGCTCTACAGGTAAATTTTGAAGAATTCTGAAAGACTAGCTCCAGGACAGCCACTTAACAGTTACTATAAATTGACTCAAGACATTCATCTTGTAATCTAATTCACTGTGTACATCAAACAGTCTCAATCTGATGAGATCCCCTTTAGCCTCTTTGCAGTTTACACAGCATTAATGCCAAACAGTTGTACTGATAGAAGACAAGAACTTGGATAAACCCTAAAGTAGGTATGGGAATTGATAATATTTTATCGATACCAATGCTATTAACGATCCTGCTAATTGATCCAATTCTTTAACAATTTCCTTATTGATTCCTGCAGATTTTCCGTGTGGGCAAATGTTGACCTGTAGATTTTCAGTGGCAACAATGTCAAACACACAAGTCACAGCATAAATAACTGCTTCTGCAAGTCGCTGGTGTTTCCACTCACTTAAGGTTGTGCAGAAGCTCAAAAAAATTAAGCCACAATTCTGACTGGCTCTGAACCCTGTCAGTGGAAGGTACTGATTTGCAAAAAGACTCATGATATCGATACTTTGATGGAGCTGTTAACGATTCTCAACTGGTATTGGTTTTCGATTCTCATCCCTACCCTAAAGTAAATAGCATCAGTCACAGTCAACATCAAACCATGTTGAATCACACTCCTCACAACACAGCTTCAATAAATCAAACATACACTATCCAAATGCACCGTTTTACTCAAACTGAGAAAGCTCCATTGTTTCAAAATGAAGAAAGAGGTCTGGAGCACTCAAAGCACGGGTGGGTAATTGGTGCCAGAGGGGCCACATGCAGCCCTCCTGCTTCCTCAATGTGGCTTATAAGTCAATTTAAAATGTCAAAAAAATGCATATAAATGAAGATGGGACAAAATTGACCATGAAAACACAGAAAATAGAAATGAATCCTAAGAAAATAGAGCTATAACTATATGCAATTGTTTCTATAAAACCTGCTTGTGCGTTACTAATTGTTTGTCAAAATAAAAAAACAACACAGTTAGTAAAGACTTAAGTAACTATTAAACACTCAGGAAAAGCATACATCCTTAAGATTTCAACAATGTGGCCTTAATCACTTTCTAGTACCTATACAGACTTTTGAAAACATTTCCTTTGTTTGAGCAGTGAAATGTGAATACAGTGTATTGACATGTCATATTTGTGTGTTGCCATGATAAAATAAAGCCTTTTTTAATTGATGGCACTCTGGATTTTTAAAGAAGTTTGTATCTTTCACTGAAGACTGAACAATAAAAAATGATTACAAAACATTTTCATTTTTTTCATCAGTTTTTCATACTTATGCAACACCCCATGCATTTGCATTTAAAAGAGCCCATGTTCTGCTTTTTCAAGTTTTATATGCCCTTTACTGTCTTTAACATGTCTCCTTAATGTGCCAGAGCACTTTTATGAACTAAGCAAAAAGTCTGTTGCATGCAGACGTCCCCCTCTGTATTCATTAATCGCCCCTAAATAGACCTACCAGGTCAATGTCATGCCACTGTTTAGTTGTCAGTTTAAGCCCATTGGCTACGGGTAGCAACCTCAGCATGGAGCAGAAATGGTAGAATGAATGCAGAGTTGTTGACAAATGGTGCTGAGCAGCAGTGAACTAACTACCACAGAGTAAACCAGTCAGTCAGTCAGAGCGGACTGGGCCTTAAAGAGGCAGGAGCTTTAACAGAGCGTCTCAGGCAAAGACAGAATGCAGCAATATCAGGGGTAGTCAGTATATAAACACTTCGATGGTTCTTAGTGGTTACCCTCGCAGTCATCAAAAATGAATACATGAACCAGATTTAAGGCAAAATATGGCCTCTTTTCAATGTAAGAGCAGATCTGACAGTCTGACTGGTAGTCTACAGGATTAACAAAAGGCGAGTCTTTCACATATTTAGCCTGTGTCTTAACTAACCCCAAATAAAGGCACATCTCTTATTTTTCCTCTCTTCTTGAGCAGCACCATACAGATCATGTTGTCACCACTATTATCCAAACCCTGGCTAACACCTCTATCCTCCTTGTCCCTATTTCAGCAGTTACAGGTCTCACAGCCCTGGTAGCCTGGGAATGCAAACTGACATCCAACAAAACCCTCCCGAACCCCATCTTGTTTGTGCCTGATGTGCAGTTTGTGTTGTTTTTATGTCATCTCCATTAGGTGCTGTGCCATGGTCTCTTCTTTGGCTTTTGTCTGAGTCAAGAGGCTGGCAGACTGTGCTCTCTCTGATCCACTGGATTGTGACAGCCACAGTATCTTCATTTATTCCTACACCTCTAAGATGGTTCTCTGATGTTGAAGCCAGTATTAGAGGACAATGGGGGCTTTAAGTTCTGACGCTTTCTTAAGTTAATGTTCATTATTGCATCTCTTACACAGAAACCTAAACACTTAAAGACGCTGGACAAAAAGAAAGAATTCTATGCATCAAGGTTAGTAGCCACGCACCAAGAATTGTAGTTTTTTTATTTACCAAGCATCAGGAAAGACTCCCCTCATGTTCAAAACCTGTCCAAAGAAAAGGACATTCTGTTCAATGTTTATACACATTTTTATATTAATCGAATTTCATCGACAACTCTTCTTTATATCCTGTCCTATGTCAAATATACAGAATTCAGAGGTGTTGATGGCATAGCAGTTAGGTTGCTAAGAAAAAGGGAAGAAAAAGGGTCGAGGACCACCGGTATAGCACACTTAGGAATCTTTGAAAAGTTTTCTGTTCATAAGCCATGAACAGAAACTACATTACCCATCCATTGTCTACTTTTTCATGTCTTCCCCTTTAAATTGCAGAGAAATGCACTTTGATATATTATTATATGAAAATCTTGCAACAATTTATTGAAAAACAACCTTACTTTGACAAATCGGCCTTATAGCACGAAAAATTAGACACCACGCCTTGTGTTTATTACTGTTTGTTGCAGTCCAAAAAATGTCTTTAAACTTTCTCTGTTCGGGCCTAAAAAATGTCTAAAAATGTACTGAATTTGATTTTAGAAAGGAACTCTCAGTATTACTACAAAAAAAGATTTTTCCCTACAGATAAATTTGCTTTGGGGCACTGTAAGCTCTGCAGGTATTGCGGCGCCCCAAATATCGAGACTGATGCCCTCTAAATGAACGGCATGGGTTGATATCCAGCTTATCCCTTTTTTGACGTGGCTTACCCCACTCCACCACCCCAATTTCTGGTGCTAGCCTCTGCCTCTCTGTGATGAGAAAACCCCCACAATTCATCTTGCTAGCTCAAAGCAATGGGAAATCTTAGCCCACTCGGGTTGTTTTCCATCATGTGTTAGCATCAAGCTAACAAGCTTATTAAAACACATGCATGCTCATTTCACACAGCTCATCTTTATATTTTCTTTAAAGAGTAATAAAACTTGGAATAAATGTAAATATACGGGACGTGTTAAGCAAAGAAATCAAAGTGAGTGCTTTAACTAAAGCAGTCACAATGAAAATTTGCAATAAGTGGAAGCTGAGTGAAGGTTTGTGTCTTACAATCAGATTACATTGACAATTTACAGTTTGCTGGCCAACAAAGGTCATTAAACTCACGGCAGCAGTCGACAATCTCCTTAATCCTGTCAGCAGTGAAATGTGGCTTCAGGCTAAAAGAAACACGATATTCTGGCCTGTATGGAGGAGCACTTTGGCTCAGTCCTGGTCCAGAAAAGACAGTAAGTCTACTACTGATTTGAATGGAGCAGCTTTGGTAATCACTACACCATTACATTAATCACCGTCTCTCATACAAAGCCTCTCAGACACTGTAAGACACTTAAACGCAGCTTTTATCAAGTGACAGATGAGTCCTGACCTTGACCTGGTATTATAGTTATGGTATTATCCTTATCCCTCAAAAATCATACAGCATGACAGCCTTCGATGTTTTACCACTTTTTTTAAATAACCAACAATATTTTTATGGTTTCTTTCCTACAGGGGCATACCTGACAGAATCAAAGAAAACATGAGACAAAAGTTTAATATTTCATAAGAAATTTCCAGGAAAACCCCAGGAAGTCTTGACCTCTTGCTCCCTGCCTGTTTCTTCAGCGTAGGTCATACTGTAGGTGCCATAACTTGCCTATCATCACCTGTAATGGGATTGCCTTCTCTGAAATGGCAAGTGGCTGGATTTACAGTTAAGAAAGCTCAGAGGCTTTATGACTCCTGCGTCACAGTTATTAGTGCCCCCTGGGATCCCCTTACCCAGTAAGCCATTCTCTACCTTCTGTTACAGAGGAGAAGGTTGGCTGTGAAGCTTGGATCCTGTTGTGGGGAAGAATTCTGGGAAATGTCACAGTAAAGTCTGCTCTGTTACCTTTTCTACAGCTCTGCTCTTCTTTCATCCAGCTGTAAGGAAGTATTTTTGGTGCTTCATCTCTAATCAGAAAACATGGGAGACAAAGACACTGTAGAGAAGTTCCTCGACAACAACCCACAGTTTGCAAAGGAGTATTATGAGAAGAAAGTGAAAGCAGAGGTCATCACATCTGCATTCAACAACCAGGTCCAGGTCAAAGAGCCGTCATCCTACAAGGATGTTACCACTATCCAGGAGGCCGAGTTCATATTTGAGCTCATCAAGGAGATGCAGGGCACCAACCCAATGGAAAAAGCCCTGCACAAAGTTCTCCAGAGAATTGCTCTGCTGATCCAGGCTGACCGCATGAGCTACTTCGCCTACAGGTCTCGTAACGGGACGCCTGAGCTGAACACCGTCCTCTTCGATGTGACACACAATTCTGCTTACAATAAAAATTTTGTTAACCCAAATGTGGAGATTGTTTTCCCCACCGACATGGGCATTGTCGGTTGGACTGCGCACTCCAAGAAGCCACAGAATATTGCTGATGTGAAGAAGGTGAGCTGTTGACAGTGATCGTGACAACTAGACAAGTCCAAAAATAAGATGTAAGGGTCGAAACAGTGAAGTGGCCTGAGAGTCAACTAAACAAATATTTTAGGACTGCAAAAAAATTTCCCCAGATCCACAAATTATTTCACAATTTGTATAGTTAAATGATATGTATGCATTACCTAAAGCTAAACTAAAAGAAGTGGAATGAAACAGAAAAAAAGAGCATACATTTAATGATTAGCATTTTTATATCTAAAAAGACTGAAAAATGATAACTTCATTTTATTAAGTACAAAAGAATTTCCACAGACGTTTTAATGAAACATTAAAAAATAATGAATGTATAAATATTTGATGTTGCACAACAAATGTCTGAAGTACAGCAAAAATATTTCACCCTGTGTGGAAAGATTGACCTTTGCAGAATAACTTTATGCACAAAAAAATATCCTCTGCAAAGACCATCTGTCACTCTCTGCGAAATATTTTTATTTATCCATTAGAAGTTTTACTGGAGAATATTTATGCAACATTTTAGAAGGTAAAAATGTTGCAGTGAGAGAAAAAAAAAAATGACGTGTGTTGTCTGAAATATTTTCACATTTGCATTGTATGAATAATATATGCCTGCTGTAAAATAGTTTGCGTCTTAGAACTGATTATTACATTCCTGAAATATTGTACTGTCTATAAAAATATGTTATCTTCTTTAGATTCCATATTCAAAAGGTAAAATGTCCCTTGTGTTACAGGGAAAATTTTGTATTCTTGGAAGTATTAGAGTTTCAATGAAAAAATGCATTTTGTGAAATGTTTTTGCATCTGGTGGATTTTGTTTTGCACAAAATATCTGTACAGTTGACCTCGGGGGCACTGTTAACCAGTTATGCCATGTGAAACAAGCATGCAAAAAGAGGCAGTGTTGCTGAAAATAAAGCATATTAATTTGTTGTTATGTTATATTAAAACTTCAGTGCTATCTCTTGATGCATAGAGCATGGTTTTATAGTATAAAAACTGATATGTGATGAACTGATAAAAATGAGCAAATATTAAGATTGAAGTATTGATTTCACCCAGAAACTGCACGGGAACTGCCTCATTTACAAATCAATAGAAAGCACAATAATTACCTTAAATATCCATGACTTTTCATTCATAGCTTGAAATAAGTGTAATAGTGCACAGGAGTGAAATGTTGAACATCTGTAGGTAACTGATTTCACATCATCTGTTTAACCTTAAGCAAATGTCCTTTTATTTCCAGGACTCTCATTTCAGTGACTTTGTGGATAAACAGACCAAATACACCACCAAATGCATACTTAGTGCTCCCATTATGAACGGAAAGGAGCCCATCGGTGTGGTCATGGCGCTCAACAAACAAGGCGCGAATGAATTTTCGAAGGTCGACCAGGAGGTGAGTGTTCATTTTTATTATTAACAGGGCATTCGCAATGACTCTATGTGCTTTTTTCCAAAACACAACATGATCTACACTCAGCTTGGATGAGGAAAAGATGAAAACATGATTTGAAGAGGATGGAGTTTCACTTCTTGTTGGTGACAGACAAATCTGAGGCTGAGGTCATTTCCTTATCTTGACCCACAGAGAAAAAAAATGGCCATTTTTAGCCCACCTGCTTCCTGTCTTTGACCTGCATATTTACTTGTCTGTACTTTGTGTTACTGTTATGACGGATCAACTTACAATCCTTTCAAAGGCATTCCCTCATGGCCGGCTTTCTACTGAAGGGGTCACTGTGGGTAAAGACCCACCGAAGACAAGATTATCACAGTTAGTAAAAGATAGTTACATAACCAAAATGCAAATGTGACTTAACTATAAATGAGAATTGAAAATTCATAGTGTGTTTGCAAAACTAATAAATACAATAAAATTAGAAACAAATGTCCTTAGTGATTTTCCTTTTCACACGGAGTGGCACATAACCCGTTCTATTTTGTCTCAGGCTCATCATTTTTAATTTTGAAAGGGCTTGCTAATGGAGGGAATTAAAATTATTGTCCCCTTTCTATTCTTCATATTTGCTAGTATTGTTAAAGAAATTGCTTTAGTTCTTACACTTGACTGCTTCTGACTCTAAGGCAAAAAACAGGTATCAAAACTAATAAAATCAAAATTTAAGCTAAGTATTTTCACACAAAAGCTGAACTAAACTAAGAAACCAGCATTTAAACAATAGTTTATACTCAACTGATATTGAAAAAGAAAGACCGAATAGATCAAAAGGATTAAAACCATGTTTAAGTGTCACAATATCTTGAGCCTAAAGAAATTTTAAAGAAAAGATGTGAATTGTATTCATGAAACCTTTGCTCTTTTATTGCAGCTCTTCACTAAATATATCAACTTCGCTACTGTGGTCTGTATGCAAGCACACACTGCCTACATGTGGGATGTGGAGTCAAGGAGAAGCCAGGTAAATCTAAACTAAGCTGCTGTGTCTGGTATTTCCAAGAAAACCAAAAATCTATATTTGTGAGCTTTCTTGGTTTGTTGGTTTGTACATAGTCGTCTTAACTTAATGTTAAAGAATACTCCTATAAAAGTCACAAGCAGCTGTTTCTTTTCCTGTAGGTGCTGCTGTGGTCGGCAAGCAAAGTTTTTGAGGAGTTGACTGACATCGAGAGGCAGTTCCACAAAGCTTTATACACCGTGAGAACCTACATCAAATGTGAGAGATACTCTGTAGGACTCCTGGACATGACCAAAGACAAGGTGGGGAGACAAACATTTTAGATTATTGTGACTTTATTGTTAAGGTGCAAAATCCATTTTTTTGGTGCCCATAAAATAATGTGTCCAGTGCCTGTGCACAAACCCTCCAACATGAGAAAAATCCTTCCTCAATATCTGTTGCTTTCACCACTTTTAGATAAAGTGTGCTCAAACAGTCTGTTTGAAACAGTATTAATTTTGTTGACTAATTATTTTCGTCATAGTTTTCGTCAACAACCTTTTTTCAGCTGACAAAAACTAGACTATAACTAAAGAAAAACAAGTGTATATTGACAAAAACTAAAACTAAATTAACTGACATTTTCATCAACAAGTAAAAACTAGAATAAAATGTTTGACAGAGACTAAATCCAATCAGACCTAATTTCATCATGCAGAAAGTAGAGGTAAGTCAGGAATCACAGCTACTTTGGTTGTGTGGAAAGATTGGAAGAGTTAAGAGGGACATCCAGTCACAACTGCATTAGCTTCATGGTGGCGGGATCCAAGTGTAAAACATGACTTCAGAAATTCAAGGAAAATTTTAAAAAAATGCCTTACCCTTTGAACTTCATATTTTAGTACACTAAATTTACAGTAGATTTCCTTGACTAAAATGTAGTGAAATTTCATCAACTGAAACAGAATTTAAATGACTAAATTGTGACTAAAACTAAAAGATGTTTTAGGCAGAAGACTAAAACTAAAAATAAATTAAAAAGTGCTGTCAAATTAGCACTGGTTTGAAAATGTTTCCCTTATGATGTCATTAGAAGATACGCCACCTCCCCGAGATCAGAGATACACCCTGGGCCAGATGTTTGTTGGGCCTATTGTCAGCTCTAGCAGGAGGAACATGTAACACCATGCCTGTGTAACCGCAGTAAACATTAGTGCACAGTGCTAGAAAGCTGAAACCATATGCACTTACTCAAAGAGGCATGTCAGGCACAGCCGAGCGGGTTTTACATCAAAACAACCTGTTCTGAGCAGGGCTAAAACAGAGGGGTTAAATGTAAATGAAACTCCAAGAAAATGATCTGGGACCAATAAAAATTTGTTAAATACGAGTTTAAACAAATTAATTTGTCTGCATATGCTTTTTGTTAACTTTATATCAATCAATAGTTATTCAAATCTGTATGTTTTTACATCAGCAAACAGTTATAATGCTGCTTGAAGCACCTTGATTCTGTTTATTACATACCTGACTATTTAACTGTTAGACTTATACTTTTACATAGCTCTGTTATCATGAGATATAATGTATTAAACTGTTTACTATTAAATGTTTCTTATTTGGTTTACTATTTTAATGTTTTTGGTACCATCTTCTTGACTTGTACTATTCCTTTAGTGCATAAAGTGATGCCATTCGTACTTTCATTCCGCAATGGGTCAAAGTGACAGTTATGTTAATTCTTGCGCTTTTTCTCATAAGCAGTGCTGTAACATGATTTTGGCGTGCTTTCCTGCAGGAGTTCTTTGATGAATGGGCAATCAAACTAGGCGAACAGGAGCCCTACAAAGGCCCCAAGACACCTGATGGCAGGGTAGGTTGTTTTCCAACATTATTATGAACTATTAATTCTTTTATCTATTTACTGCCAAAAAAAATGAAAATATGGCAAAACTATTTTGCTTTCTGAACTTGTAGGAAATCAACTTCTACAAGATTATTGACTACTTGCTGGAGGACAAAGAGGAGATTAAAGTTATTCCGTAAGTATCTTTGTGAACTCTAATAACAGTATCTATATCTATATTTTTATTAATTATTTTTAAAGGATAAATCTCATTTAGATTAAGAATCTCATTTGCAAGACTGTCCAGACCAAGACATGCAGCAGCACATCTTACAGAGTTACACACTGAAAAATGAGAATTACAAACACAGATCAACATCAAGGGCCGCAGCAGAAAATTATCAGTACCTGTACCTGAGAGCACCTGAAACCTGAAACACCTTCCTCTAATACAGGGGTGTCCAAACTATGACCCTAGAACCAATTTTGGCCTTGGGACCACTTAAAGCTGGCCGTCAGCTGTGTCTAAAAACAAAATGAAGTTTGGCTCACTCTGGGACATGACGTTTGTACATAAGTGATGAATAAAGACAAGAGAATCATGGCAGCAAATGAGGAGTACAACTTGCTTTGCTGTCTGCTGTCTCAAAGTCTGGTTTTCAAAGATTACAGGGATATTTATCTTCAAACACCAACACATGTAAGGTTTGGTGGTTTGTGCGGTTTGCTCTTGTTTTGAGTCCGAATGTGCAGATGAGCCACTAGGTTTCTCCCTCTAAGCTGCACAGAGCATTGTTATCATCCTTACCAAGGATGATTCTAGCATAACCAGGGCCAGACAGGGCCACTGGAATCTGACTGACCACTCAAAATCTTTAACAAAGACTGGCTGTTTGCAGCTACAAGCCGTAAATGGAAATATTTGACGTAGGCTATACATAAAAGAATCAACAAGTCATTTTTTGGCAGCAAAAGAAGAGCAAGACTTAAACTATATTGCCAAAAGTATTCACTCACCCATCCAAATCAATGAATTGAGGTGTTCGAATCACTTCCATGGCCACAGGTGTATAAAATCAGGCACCTCGGCATGTAGACTGCCTCGACTAACATTTGACAGTGCATAGAGAGCTCCATGGTTTTTCATGGCCAAGCAGCTGCATCCAAGCCTTACATCACCAAGTGCAATGCAAAACATTGGATGCAGTGGTGTAAAGCATGCCACCACTGGACTCTAGAGCAGAATATAGAAGCAGACAGATTGTTTTTATGGACCAATACTGCCGCACATTGTCTGTGGTATATTGGTCATTAGAGGTTTTCTGTCATTTTGGTGATCCAACATTCACTTTGCATTCTCAGTGGCCCTCCAGCCGATCACTGGGCTCTTGTCAGTGGACTCCCATCATATGTGGCTGAAAATGGATTTGTAAGTTCATTTTATTCCATTTCTTTTATGCAAATATCTGATTATTTTGTTATTGATCTGCCTTATTCCAAACTCACATTAAACAACCTTTAACATCTCTTAGATCTGCAACATGATGAATGCTCCAGCTGATGAGTACTTCCAGTTTCAGGTGAGAAAGTCTTTACCAACGAATGTGATTCATGTTGTTTTTATCCCGCACATAATTCACTAAAATAATCTGGTAATTGTATTTCATGTGTTTGACAGAAAGAGGCAGTGGATGAGACTGGATGGAAGATCAAGAACGTCCTCTCGCTCCCTATTGTCAACAAGAAGGAGGAAATTGTTGGTGTTGCCACTTTCTTCAACAGAAAAGACAACAAACCATTTGATGAGAATGATGAACAAATTACAGAGGTATCCTCCATGTTACTATTACAATAGAACCATTGCTTATGATATTTGCCTTAATTTATTAATTTACATACTTTTGTATTATAGTAACGGTTCTTTAAATGATACATTTTTTCTATTGAGAGGTTTTGTTTATCAAAATTTCAGGTAAACCTCCTTTGAGGAACTTTTGGTTTGTTAATTCTTTGCTCCCTTGTGCATTAATATCTCATATCTGGTAACTAGCCTTACTCAGTTCAGCCAAAAATCATAGCCACAATCATTTTGATTGATTTGAAGATCACAATTGTTGAACATGACCACTTATTTTACTTATTTTATACTTATTTTACAAGTTTTGCATCACTACATTTATGAAACTTGAACACTTTTAACACTTAATCAATATGTTTACTTAAATCTTAAAAATTGGAATCAATGTAAAGAATGAAGTGAGAAAATCTGAAATTTTAAAAAGAATTATAATGAATAAAACATTGATACATTTATCAAATATGACAAAAATGTGGTGAACAAGAACAACAATGCATTTAATAACTTGATCCCAATTACCTTGTTTTCATTGTTGTGTAAAGCCAAGTTTTTCAGCAGAAATTTAATGAATATCCCAATACTACCCTCCTGATCTTGATCTTAAATTTAACTGCCTACCTGGTAGCAGCACTAATTCAATAAAATCATTATATAATTAAGTAACTAAATGTTGTTTCTGGAGTTTTATTTTGCTTTTGCCGGTAACAGGGGTATCAGCATTATATCCGCCATTTTTTTGCCCAAGAAAAAAAACCTTCTTACCACAGTTTGAAAGGGTATTTTAATCCCACTGATTTTACTAACAAGGAACATAATCCATTTAATGGAGCTTGACTGTTGTCATTCATAGTTTTCATTATATGTATTTATGTTTTGTTTTTTGTAATCAAGGTTCCATAAACTTTTATAAACCAAATCCAAGACAGTACAAGACCTTCTTAAAAGTGGAACAATCAAAGCAGATGTGGTATTTTAAACCTGACTTTCTATTATGTGTAAAAATGCTGATTTGTTTAATTGAGATTATAATTATCATTCCTTCACTAATGTGAAGTTACCCTGCTCAATATGAGTTTAATAGCAGTATATCTTGTAGTTAACTTGTCCTCTTAAGGGTGAGAAATAGACACCAACATGAGATAGTAGATGCAGGCTTTTATGTGTACTGTACAAGTATCGCGTTGTTCCAACAGATTCGTTAAGAAATCAGCTTAGTCAACATGCTATCTAGAATTTGTGACCTTAGGGCCTTGGTGGTGCAGTCTGATAGTGGGCTTGATCAGTAATCAAAAGGTTGCAGTCCAGCTCTGACTGTCACATGATGATGTGTCCTTGGGCAAAACACTTCACCCAAAGTTGCTCCCACTGCTGCGTCAGCGGCATGTAAATGGGTATGAATGGCGTGAATGGGTTAATGGATACTGATGGACAACCAACATAGATACTCTATCAGTTAGCGAATGTGAGAGTAATTGGGTGTGAATGGGTAAATGTGACCTGCATTATAAAGCTGCCCTGAGTAGTCAAAGAGACTAGAAAAGAGCTAATAGCTCAAGTCCATTTACCATTTTACCATTTACCTCTTCAAGTGAATATATAAGATGTATCTGGACTTGATATGGCCTTTTTAAGGATCTGCAGAAACCCTAATTACCTTTACTTTTTTGCTTTTGTTTTTATATTTTGGTGGAATTAGGGAATCTGCTGTAGGTAACTCACACAAAGAAACCCTATAACACCCAATTAATAAGAGCAAAGCAAAAAATAAGTATATAAATTGGCTGGAAGAGCTTAATGCCAATGGAATTAAATGGGAGGAAATGGCAGGGATAGAATTTCTGGAAAAGGCAAAGGAGACATTTTTGTGTTGCGGTCCTGCCACTGAATATTGCAATATAGCATCCCTAGTTTTCAGTAGAAAGTATAGAAATAAAATACAGAATAAAATAACAATTTTTGTTCATTATCACAAGGCCCTGACTCAGTTCCTCGGCTGGTCCACCCTGTGCAGCGACACATACGACAAACTGAACAGGACTGAGTGGGGTAAAGAGGTGTCCCAGGAGATGCTCATGTACCAGACAAAGGCCACACTCAATGACGTGCAGACCATCCTGGTGAGGCTCCATTCAAAGTGACTGAGCTCTTCACAGTTTCGAAGGCATTTATTTAAGAAGCCACCCTGTTAACATTTCACTCCCTTACAGAACACTGAACAGAAGTTTGGCTCTGCACCAGAAGACTGTGACCAGAAGGAGATGTATAAACTGCTGGTGAGCACTGTTATTGGCAGACTGTCTCGGACTTGTTTGTGATTGCACGCTGACTGTTTGCTCTTCATTTGCTGACCCGCAGAGAACCAACATCCCCGAAGCCAAGAACGTGGAGCTGCTTGAGTTCCGCTTCAGTGACTTCCCATTGTCTGAGTTTGAGCTCATCAAGTGTGGCATCCGCTGCTTCTTTGAGTTGGGGGTGGTGGAGAAGTTTAAAGTCCCTGCTGAAGTAAGAGTCTAGAAACTAATCTGTATTCAGTAAAGACTGCCCTTCTGCCGGCATCCTCAAAACACAGATCTGACTAATATTTGTGTTAGCATGGACAGATCTGCTCTCTTATTTAAGACAGCAGCTGTTTAAATAACAAGAAAGACTGGCTGACTTGTACAAGTAGCTACATTTTTGTGCTTTGATTGACAGAACGACTGTCCAATCACCTGCCTTGTTTGCTTTTGAAAGATTTTGCCCTCCCCAAACACTTTCTATGAGCTGAAACATATTGAAAGGTCCTTCTGGTGTGTCAGGTTACATTTTGGTACCACAGAAACAAGGACAAAGGAAAAAAGGAAGTCCTACACATTCAAAGTTGGCACATTGTTTTTAACTATTAAACATGCAGGAAACTTTACCTACTGTCTAAGATACATAAAAAAACATTGGCACCATTAAGTGGCCAACCATCTAGTAAAACTTTTTTTCCAAATTTTGCTAAATTTGGCATGCACATATCTGGACAATCTAGACAGTGTTTTTTTCTCTCCTTTGGTTTTTCATAAATACTGAATATCATCTAGTTTTCTGTATGTCGTATACCAGTCATCACTGAAATGAGATAGATTTCATTATTGACATATTGGGAATTTGAATCTTCTTATTTTTCACAATTTGATTTAAAAGCAATTTCAATTCAGATTATTCACAATACATTCCCTATTGGTTATAAAAAAGGTGCTTAATTTGGGGTTTGCTCCCACTTGTGGTGCATTAAGAGGCTGTATCATGCCATTTGAAAATGATAAAACATTAACATTGACATTAACGTGCTTAAGATAAACAGCTTATATATTTGTATTGTTTTGATCAGCTGATTACAGTGATATTGATACACAGCAGACTACCTCTAACAAAACAAAAAATATATATGTGCTGTAATTGGAAAAATTAGTTAAACTACTACTTTTTCACCAAGAAACCCAATCTAAAAATACTGTAAATACTAAAGCCTTTAAATATTGAGATTTATTTTTGGCCCATCTCGCCTGGCACTGATATGAATCTAATTTGTTTATTTTACGGACTGGATCTACTTTTGTGAGACTGCATCTGAAGACTTGCCGTTTTCTTGTTTCTTTTTTTTCCTATAGATTCTGACCCGATGGATGTACACTGTTCGTAAAGGATACCGTGACATCACCTACCACAACTGGAGGCATGGCTTCAACGTTGGACAAACTATGTTCACCCTGCTGCTCGTGAGTCTAACTTCTCACTCTTAAACATCAATTGGTATCAGTCACTCCTCTGTTTGTAATGACACAAGATTGTCCTGCGTATTTTAACAACAGACGGGTAAACTGAAGAAGTATTACTCTGACCTCGAGGCCTTTGCCATGGTGGCTGCTGGATTCTGCCACGATATCGACCACAGAGGAACCAACAATCTCTACCAGACAAAGTAAGTGTTATTTCTTACTGGTTATTTCTACTAGACATTATGAAAGGATTTATTTGCCCATTAGTTATTTGGCAGGGACAGATGCAGTGTACCACGGGCTATTTTAGGGATGATAACAAAAGAAATCATCACTGTAGATCAATTCACAGTGTTTCCTCAACCTTTCTTGGTTGGGGTGGCAGCTAACCACTTCAAGGGCATAAAATAAAAAAGCCCACATAATTTGCTCAGGTCTGGTTTAGTTCCCACAGCAGGTGTATTTTTGTCTCTGAAAAAAACATATCAGACACATATCTTTTTGGCTGAGCCTCTTAGCTTAGGAGAGAAATCTATTTCCTTTTCTAATCCCACATTATATTTGCTCATTTCAACATCTTTCTCTAAAGCATTCAGATGACAGAGTTAGCTGTTGTTTACATGCCACGTGCTCTCTTGAAACACACAAATCAAGCATGCTGCTTTTACAGTGTAAAAAATAGTAGAGGTTGTTTCCATCAGGAAATCAACTTTAATCTGACACACCAAATGGACCATTCAATATATTTGACTATTTCATTTAGGAAAGAGCACATAGAAAGTGCTTGGGAATGGACAGAACCTTTCAAAAACAAGTTCAGTAGGTGATTGGACAATCATTTCATCAATTACATTTATTATGGGGCAATCAGATAATGTAGGCAGGTGCTACTGCCACGATGTAAAATACAAAACCTAAGCTACTACCTCTGTAAAACATGTCTGAAATGAAGAAAAATATCATTTCTATCAGGAAGTGCTCTCACTGTTGTTAATTGTGGTCCAGATCCGATAAAACTGCTACTAAAGCTGTTAGCATATATGTTAATCTTGGTACGAGCAGTCACTTCCTGCTGTCATCTCACTTGTAGCTCCCACCTCTTCCTGCTCTGAAGGACGCTGATTGGGCCATCCCAATTTGGGCTGCTCACAACTGTTGTAGATTGAAGCTTGGTAAGATGGATCAGTCTGATTACAGACATCGAAGGCTAATCCATCTGCTGAGCAAGGTTACATTAACTTTTCTAAACAGTGATTTCACTGTTGTTAGGGAAATCCAATCCCATTTTTGTGATCTGGGTGAATAACTGCTGGTTTTAGCTAAGCAGTGGGAGGAGAACATGTTGTGATTGACGTCTTTTAGTGAGACAGCAGTGAGACAGCAGCAAACAGTAATGTCTCTAATGATTAGTGAAAAAAAGTCTTATACATCCTCAAGAGGTTGCACACTTTTAAATGGGTGAAAATTGAGACCTTGTCCTTCTGTTTGCCATCTCTATATCGTATTAACAGAGGTCACTGCCCTGCCCCCTGCCAAAGAAACAAGACATTTCAGATCAGGGTGAACAACAGCACTGACATTGGCTTTTGAAGTGTTATGAGTGGTTTAGAGGAGGGACTGAAGTCTCTAATTCTCACAAGCTCAAATGCACCATCTCATCTTTTCACCAACTAATAATAATTTAACACTCTACCACAAGTACAACTCTTTGTTTTAATGATTAAAACTGAATTCCAATGTTTTTGAGATCTCACTGAGTAGAATTAGACGAAAACTTTGGAGGAAAAAAATGACTAAAACTTGTACGTTACTGTCGGGTCTTCATCCAATAAGCTGCCAGAGTCAAGTCTTAGTATCGACAATGCTGATGTGCTTGATGGCTGGATTTTTCTTCCAATGCTGAGCAGCCCACCTGCAGCATTATTTTTTTTCTCTTGCACAAAAATGTGGTAGAATTTTTAGAATCAGACATTGAATGTTTGCTTGTTAAAGTCTCATCTACCTCATGGGAAAAATACTTGGTGTCACTAAATTTACAATGACAAAGAGGGCTTTTAATTTACATGACATAAAAAAACAAAGTATCATGCTCATAAGCAGAGCTGATCTGTGTTATATTGAGGTGTAATGTACGTGAGAAGTTGTGGGACTTGTCAGCATGCATAAATGCATACATAAACAGACCCAATTCACAAAGGCCTAAATGATTGATTGCATGAAAAATTGTGATGAAAAAGTGTTTGACAAATTTGTTTATGTTCTGGTGGATCTTTTAGGAGCGCATCCCCACTGGCAAGACTGCACAGCTCCTCAGTTATGGAGCGTCACCATCTTGAGTACAGTAAGACGCTGATGGAGAATGAGGCGAGTAAACTTTTATTTTCTTGCTTTTGTGTCTAACAGTAGTTGTGAGTAAAAAAAGACACATGTCCTTTGGCTAGGGATGGGATATATTTTGAGTCTTTAAGGCTAGTTGGTTTATTTTCAAACTGCTTACAGGACGAGACGATATTTTTTGTATTGAGGAAGTTTGTTTTGATGTTTGTTTAAGGTCTAATGCTCTAGTGAAGATTTAATTACAGTAAGACTACACTAACAGTGCATTGTTTTGACTAATGCTATGTGTTTATTCAGTCCAAATATGGGATTATCATTTAGTATTTTATTTTATTCTATTCAAGAGCATTAATATTATCAGTAAAATATATATTTTTATTTATACCTGTTTGATACCTTGGCAATAAAAACAAAAGTGGAAACCCATTATAGAGTCACTTATTATTTTGAATTGGGAGAAATTCCAGGTTAATTCTTGCACATTGTCTTAATTGCTTAAATTTGTTGGAAACATTTGGAAAAGTGGATGGAACTGGTGAAGAGCTAAAGTTAATCTCAAATCAAGGGGAAAAAATACCTAAAGATGATTAAGTTTCTTTTTATTTAATTGTGGTTTATTTGATAGGACCAGACAGTATATACACAAACAAACTGAGGACAGTCATACCATGCAAGTATCACAATGTTTATAGCAAATGCTAATTTGCAACACCTATCCCTAAAGGGGCTTTTTTGAAGATAAAATATTAAAACAATAAGGAACAATATGAAAAACAAAAGCATAAGTGGGTACAACATGAAGAGAAATAAAAACATTCATGAAAGCTAATAATAATAAAACACATTACAGTAACAAAGCTACAGAAGATCAGAGTGCTGGTTTGTTTCTGGGTAATTCAGGATTTTGTGGCTTTCCAAAAAGGGGTGAAGTTTGTAGTGAGTTTTAAATGATCCGGTAATAAATTCCAGGATTTCACCCCCTTTACTGAACAAGCTGTCTGACCAAACTATGATTAACAGAATGAGAGGTTACAGCTTCCTCCTTTGGCACTTAAGGTATATGATGAAAAGCTGAGGAGCAAGACCATTTAGGAATCTAAATACAAAGTTAACATAGTGAAAATGTATAAATTTATTAAAACCTGTGATCTTGTATTGACTTTAAAATATGGCAGTGATGATGCCTTATGGGATTTTTATCCAGGACTTTTAAGGCCCGGTCTTAGAGCCATTCTAAAGATTCTGTACATATGTATTTCACTTTACATCAAAATTCTGCATATTTCAATATTTTGAAACATGATATTGAAGAGTACAGAAATTTACTATATCTGTGACATGTGAAAAGTTTTTTCCTAACAATTAAAACCACATGCAGGAGTTTGCTTAATATTTTTTTGATCATTTTACAACAAACAAATGCCCAAGATTGGGTGTCAGGTGCTTTGATTTTGGTTTTGTTATGGAATCAAACAGGTATAATTATCATTTGTTTTTTACAAGAACCATATCAAAGTTTATAGTTCTGATATCGTGACAGCCATTTTTTATTCTGTAAATTACAACAAAAAAAAAATCAAGCCACATATTGCATAGTCAACCAGCTCAAAGATATTATATTAGGATATAATTTTGAAGTAACAGATTTTAGCTGCTTTAACTTCATTTTTGTGCTTTCAATTACAGGAACTCAACATCTTCCAAAATCTCCAGAAGCGCCAGTTTGAGACGGTGCAACATTTGTTTGAAGTTTGTATTATTGCCACTGATCTCGCTCTCTACTTCAAGTGAGTAATGTCCAAGGGCTTCTCTCCATTGAGTTGAATTTGATCCAACGCCTCAAAAAGACTACAATGAGATATGTTGGCTTGTTTCTCATTCAGGAAGAGAACCATGTTCCAAAAGATTGTGGACAATGTGGAGGGGATTCCAGATGAGAAGGAAAAAGTCAACTTCATCTCCAACAATCCAACCAGGAAGGAGATTATCATGTAAATGCTGTTCATTCAAAGAATCAATTTTCATCATCAGTTTCTCTAAGGCTGTTTGTCATTCTCAGTGTTCTTGAATGTTGTTTTGTTTGTCTGCAGGGCGATGATGATGACAGCTTGTGATCTGTCAGCCATTACAAAACCATGGGAGGTTCAAAGCAAGGTATGCTCCTCTCTCAGGGTTTTTAACAGTATTTAAGGATTGACCTTCACATTCTCATGGTGCTATTGGTTCTTTATAGGTCGCTCTGATGGTGGCTGCAGAGTTTTGGGAGCAGGGAGATCTGGAGAGGACAGTACTTGAGCAGCAGCCTATTGTAAGTGATCAACTAGGACCCTATTTACATCTTACATTAGCATCTGTTTTTGGCATTTAGATACAAAGTTGATGGCAGTTTATACCTGCGTTCACAGTGGGCATCGACAATATGTCTTCAGTGAGGACCTGCAATCTGAACTCACTTTCCTGCCTCTTGTGTAAACACCAAAACTTCTGTGGCTCTTAGGCTTAGTGTGTCACTGGCTCTTTTCACAGTGTATTCATGCAAAAGCACCTCAATGAAGCTTCGTCATTATTACAGTTTGAGACATTTACATTGATTCTGTGAGGATGTAATATCTGACAATTCAAGGGTGTGCTCCTACACAACCAGTCGTGCATGTCAGCCTACATACAAAGGCAACACAACTCACGGTGCTCCTATCTCCTCACGTTACTCCCCCTCGCCAATATAATGCCTCTGATGCTACCTCTGGAAGCGGAGCAAATGTATGGTCAAACTTTTTTCCTTTTCAGAGCGGAGACAAAGAATCACAGGAGTTTATATTAATATTATAGCTTAAAACTGCAGCATGACTGGGGCTACTATCTCCTATTTGTTCAAATTTTTGTCAAAGCTAGCCCTTTGGCTCATACCTTAAAACAAATGCTGATACACTTTTTATTAGATGTGTAACGATATTTGTGTTTGCCACAACTTGTCATGCTTCAGACATCACAGTTTGATGCACATAGACACAGGATGGATAAAAATAATAAATAATGACTGAAGTTAACTGGCAATGGCTGCTTTGAAGAGGGGTGCTCTGATTCTGATTGGTTGGTCAGTTAATGAATCAGAAAGCCAACAAAGGGTCAATAGAGACAATTTTTCCCCTTGCCTCCATAACTAATATGCACTTTGACATATAGTCATCATTTTTAGATTAAGACTATAAACACTAAATGAAACTATGTTTATACTCTAGAATTTTACAGACAAAACTATTTTGATCAAATACACTAGAAGTGTAAAGTTGCTGGTTCGATCCCCATGTCAGTCAGTGCCTCTCTGTGTGGAGTTTGCATGTTCTCCTTGTGCATGCGTGGGTTCCTTCTGGGCACTCCATCTTCCTCCCACAGACCAAAAACATGCTCATTAGGTTGATGGGTGACTCCAAACTGCCTTTAGAGATGATTGTGAGTGTGAATGGTTGTCCGTCTCTCTGTGTGGCCCTGTGATTGAATGGCAACCAGTTAAGGGTGTATCCCGCATCCCACCCAGTGTCAGCAGGGATAGACTTCAGCCTCCGTGACCCCAAAAGGGATAAGTGCAATAGATAATAATGGATGGGTGGACGAACTAGAAGTGCTCCAACAACACAACCTTTGAAAACAACTGATGTCCAGAGATGATGTGCTATTCACATCCCAGCCGAAGCTAAAAGCCAGTGCTTAATATGAACTCAGGGGGCCGACTCCACTTTGTGAGCTGGTTGACATGAAAAATGGTTCCAAATGAAGAGCTGTTCCCATTTCTTGAGAGCCAAAAGACCAGCCTCTATTTCTGAGCCGAACAAAATTCGATGGATCTCAGAGTTGACATTTTTCTGTATTTTCCTTGCACTGGAAATGTTGTCATAAAGCTTTAACAATGATTGTCTTCTGTATGTTCTTCTCCTTTAGCCGATGATGGACAGAAACCACGCTGATGAGCTGCCAAAGATGCAGTGCGGTTTTATTGACTTTGTCTGCTCCTTTGTATACAAGGTGAATGTTGTCATATGCAAATTCCTTTCATATGTATATCCATATATTTGAAACATGGGGCTGAAAGACACGTCTTTGTTTGCAGGAGTTTGGTCGCTTCCACACTGAGATCAGCCCCATGTTTGAGGGGTTGACCATCAATAGGGGAGAGTGGAAAGCTCTTGCAGACGTCCATGAGGCCAAAATGAAGGCCATTGAAGATGAGAAGAAAAGGCTGGAGGGTGGAGATGAACAAGGTGAGCACATATCTCTGAATTTTCATTCCACCTCCTCTTTATGTTTCCTTTTCCAGCTGTCCTTAACAGCTGCTTTGTTTTTTTTCTATTTCAGCTCAAGAGGGAAAATCAAAGACATGTGTCATCTGCTAAAACTCCTGAATGTTGAAAGAGTTTTTGACTGGTTGTGTGAATGTGCATTTGTATGGTGTGTGAGTGTGCATGAGGGTGAATGTGTACCGATGAGGGGGCTTAAATGTGCAAAAATACCAAATCATTATTTTTATAATATAAAATTGTTGGATCTTTTATTCTCTGCATCAAATTGACCAATTTAATGAGAAACATCAGTAAAATTCTGGAGACATTTAAAATAACAACACAGGTTGATATGATGTTATTTGATATGACAACATTTTAGTCCTACATCTGAACGAGTGCATTAGCTCTTTTTCAACATGCACTCCTAAAATCTTCATGAAAAAGTCTGAAAATTTCACCGTAATCAACCATTTACATGTCCTAGCATGTTTGTTCGCACTTGTTTCTCACACAGGTAGGTTTCTAGCATTGACAGGCATTAAAGGGAGATAAACTAAAGAGGCAAGCAGGAAAATTCACTCTTAAATTTTCAGGAGTTTTATTCATGTCTAACTGTATTCACACATGCAGAAAAACTCTGAATATTTCCTCAATCAGAGTGAGCTGCACATGTGAACAGAATCTGCATTGTTTTTCACCCTGAATTTTCTCTGCTGTGTCCTCGTATTGCAGGGTCAAGTGTGAACAAACAAGTCAGAATTTTTCCTGGGAAGTTTACCCTGAAATTTCCTTAGAAAAAAAATCACACATTTTTCAGCTTTGCATCTAAAAAGGGGTACTGATTTATGCATCATACTCAACTAGCCTTGCTGGCTAAATTTGCACTCTTTATGCACAGCTAAACAACCCTTTGTACAGAATGTGTATTATACGATATATATTTTTATGAATATGGTTAGGATATTTAGCTCACTTCCACTTGTTTTGGACATTATGTTAAGAGAGATATTAGGCTGCAAATCAGATGCAGATGAAGCAGCTATGTCAATGTATTTTTGAAAAAAAAATGCTCCTATTTTGTGTACATTCAGGTTTATAAATTAAAAAAGAAGTACCTTTTCCCTTTTGCATAGAGTTCATCGAAGCATATGTCTCCAGAAAACAGGTGAACGATGTAAGCAGATTTTACTGAATTGGATTTAGTAATAAGCCACTGGGAGCCCCCCAGGCTTTCTTTTTAAGTCCCCTGCTTACATAAAGTAAAAATACTTCCGCTCTGCCCATAAGTCAGTGTGCAGAGTGCATGTGGCATTAACAGGGAGGTGTCATGTGGGAGCACTGCATGAAGGAAGAGGCAGATCCACCGAGAGTGAGAATACTGACACAGAGTGAAACAGCATGTTTATAAAAAGATGTTGTACATGTTTTGAAGCTGAAATATTTAACTTTATTCATGTCTTGGGACAAGCTTTATGACATGGGTAGTATATAGAAGAACTTTGTTGTGAGACTGTTTCTATAATTTTAACAGGACACTGCAGTTCTTAATTAAACATGTGTAGCATTTAATACACAATTATATGTGCAATAGTATCATGTAAAAGCTGTTTAAATGTCAATAAAAGTTTATTTTGCAACTGTGCTGTTTTTTGTCCTAATTTTAATGTCTGCAAATAAGAAATTTACAAAAAGCAATTAAAGAAAAACAGTCATTTGAACTTATTTTGTAACATGGATATAATGCTGCAGCAAATCAAGTATTGATCAGAAATATTTTTATTATATTGTCTTGTAACTTGATTGATTGATTGGTTAATTGACTGAAGAAGACTTACTTACATTGCGCTATACACACTATATTAAACTGAGCTCTGGTGAAGGAAGGTTTAAGAGGGCAGGACTGACCAAACATCACCTCCTTATCAACCGCTAACAAGCTTACAGGTGACCTGATTAACTTGTTGTTGTGGCTGCTCTTAAGACACAAATAGAAATACATGAATGTTAATGTAGGTATTTATAAACTGAGGAATAACAAACACGTTAGAGCCCAAAAAATGACAACCTCCAAAAAACTGTACAAAAAATAAATTAATTTACCCTTCATGTAAGCTGAAGTTTACAAAAGTGAACATTATGGCTGGAAAAAAAAACAGATTTTAAAAAGATATTAATCACTGTTCGAACAAGCTTAAGGGTGAGACTTGTGTTCATATCAGTACAGTTTATCTTGCAAAAATATACCTATACAAATTACATATATATATATATATATATATATATATATAAAAACTCTTCTCTCACCCACCCCCCTCTTCTGGAGTGAGATGTCTGATGTTTCTTCAGGGATTTGTTGGAGCCACTTCTCCAGTGTGGGGGTCACTGCCTCGAGTGCCCCGATGACCACAGGCACTACTGTTGCCTTCACCTTCCAGGCTTTCTCTAGCTCGTCTTTGAGCCCTTGGTATTTCTCTATGTCCATTGCCTTCTCTGTGTTGTTCCAGAAGCCCTCTTGTCATCACAATGCCCTGGTTCCTCAGCATGTGACGCAGACCTTATATATGTATTATATATATATATATATATATTTATATATATATATTTATATATATAAATAACTGTATATATATATATATATATATATATATAGGGTGTAAGATGCTGGCAGGAAAAGTATACATGGAACACCATAACCAAGTCGCCGGTATAGTGTACAGGAACATCTGTGCAGAATATGGACTGGAGACCCCAAGGTCAAAATGGGAAGCACCTCCCAAGGTGATTGAGAATGATCGAGCCAAGATCCTGTGGGACTTCCAGATACAGACCAAAAAAATGCTAATGGCCAACCAACCGGACATTGTAATCATGGATAAGCGGCAGAGGAAAGCCGTTGTGATTGATGTAGCCATCCAAAGCGATAACATCAGGAAAAAAGAACATGAGAAACTAGAGACATACCAAGGGCTCAAAGAAGAGCTAGAGAAAGTCTGAAG
Source organism: Cetoscarus ocellatus (assembly GCA_037902135.1). NCBI lineage: Eukaryota > Metazoa > Chordata > Actinopteri > Labriformes > Labridae > Cetoscarus > Cetoscarus ocellatus. The sequence continues at coordinate 935,480 of JBAMNC010000022.1, read as the reverse complement.
GTGAAGGCAACAGTAGTGTGTGGTCATTGGGGCACTCGGGGCAGTGACCCCCACACTGGAGAAGTGGCTCCAACAGATTCCTGGAGAAACATCAGACATCTCACTCCAGTCCTAGGAACAGCTAAGATACTGCGCAGGACCCTCAAGCTCCCAGGCCTCTGGTAGAGGACCCAAGCTGAAGAGGATGAACAACCACCCACCCCACCAAGGGAGAGGGGGATGGGTGGGAGAAGAGTTTTTTATATGTATGTACATATACATATATATAAAGACAGCCTCCACCTATGTGTGTTTTCTGCAACTCACAGGCAGATGCCAAGACTGTTTTGAAAGTCTGCACCTCAGCCTGCAACCGCTCCTGCCCCTTACCATCAGGTATCATTATCATAGCCTTCCATAGTTTCCCTGCCCCCTCAGATCTGAGTGTTTCCTAAGGGGAGAGAAAAGGAGCTGCATCTGATTCTCTATGGAGATTAAATAAATCATTATTCAGTTCAACTGAAATCAAATTGTTGCTTAACAGACACCCAAGACATGATGTAAGCAGTCAAGCACATGTCATGTGTATCAATATCTTTGAATATTTATGAGAAATACAAACAAGTTTCTAATTCTGGTATTGTGACAAACATTTATTATTTCTTTAAAGACAAATGAAAGATGTGGAGTATTCCATAAAATGTGTGATGCTGTTCTGCTCAAACATTTAAAGATATGATTTTTGGTCTATACCGCCCATCTCTGTGTTCAGCACTGAGCTTCTCTGTTGGTTTACTGTCTGGTGAAAGCAAGCACACTAAAACACACTCTGACCTTTGACACTTGACTGTTTGGCCCCATAGTTTGACCTCTGCAGGGTCGGCTAGCAGATATTGTTGTGCGTCATGTGGGAATATCCCTGGAAGGTGTAATAATGCTGTTTATAAAAGTTTCTGTAATAAAACAATGCAGTCACATCTCAGATCCATCATTTTCCATCAAATTAATGGTTCAAGCCTCAAACTGATCAGTTCATTATTTTTACTACTTCACGTCAAAAAAAAAAAAAGGAAGAAAATCTCTAGTTTGAATAAAAGCTACATCAAGCTTTGATGCTGCAAAAACACCTTCATTATTAAGTATCTGCACAATAATGGTTGTATAGTTACCTAATTGAAAGATTAATTTAAGGAGCATTGATCTTATTCATGCGTCACTGCAGAACACGCTTATCCGCTCAGTCTGATTGGCTCAGGCAGGTGACAGAGAGGTGGCGTGCAAACTTCATAGTTCATACAATAAGCAGAGAGAATATCAGTTTCAAAAGCCCGGTAGTTACGTCATGCAGGTAAGCCAGCTTTGTGGCCTGACGGCACATGTTAAGACAGTATGTAGGTGCAGGGGTCAAACATGAGCATGTGCAGACTGCTCTCACTTGTAGGAGAAGAATATTTCAAATCCCAGATGAAAATACAATAAATACAATACAAGAATTTGTAATCCTTCCTTATCCCTGTGGGGAAGTTTGACTGCTTCAGCCAAATGTAGACTACATCAGGAAATCTCCCCCCACCCCCCAAAAACAAAACAAAAATACATATAGGAAATTAAAACAGATAAAAATGAAAAGGTATAAGGTAAATTGAAATCATATTATTAAAAGCAGCTGATCAATGAATGGCATTATGCATAAAAAGTCATGATGCAGGAGAAAATGGGAAATTAGACATTTGCAGATATAAATATTAATAGAGAATTTTTCCTTTGAATGAATATTTAAAATATAGATTTTGTTCAATAAATCTTTAGGAATATATCTCTCTTTTGTGGCTGAACCCAGCACAGGGTAATTTTTAGTCACCTGAGTGCTCATAAATCAGTCTACCTCTGACATATGTCTACCTTAGCCCTTCATTTCCCTCTAGTGGAGAGGTCTGGACATCAGCGTCTCCAGCAACGACAAATCAGGTGTGCTGGGACATTTCACTATGCTACAGACACAGCAGTGATAATGTGAGTGTGCATGAAATAAATCAATTTTTTGTAGCAGGAATTAGAAAACATACACTTAACACACTGGGCTGTGACTGAAATGTTGTACTTTGATAAATGAACTAAAATCCAACCATTCTGACACCACAGCAAAGATGTAGTCCAGTGCACCCTGCAGTTGATTATTCCTTATTACAAATGACCACAAATGAATGCTGACTCCTACATGATGCCCTACAGAATCAGACTGGGCATTTATTGCTGATTACATTTACACATTCCTTTCTTCTACCTCTAAATGTTTTGAGTATTCCATTAAATAGAGAGAAAATGTTTAAAAAGTAAAATATTAAGTGCGTCACAAAATAAACATCACACTTCCCGCAAAAAAGCATTTCTGTGAATAATTTCACAGAAGAATTTAAATTGATTTAAAATAATCAGTGATCAATATCCTCCATCTGCAGTGAATTACAGCTGAACCATATTGGGTTTAATTCATATACGTATATACAGCGCTTAACAAATGTATCAGATCACCTGTCATAAAACAAGAAAACATAAATGTTTTAGAAATCTTTCAAAAACGAGCTTACAACTAAAAATGATATTTTTATTGGACTTACATTTTGAACAGGACTGGATTTCAAACTAAATTCACCTTCTTATACTCAGATTTTGAGCCGCTCACTGGGCTTCTCTGAGAAGCCAGAAATTAATCAAGCATAACATTCAACCTCTAAAAACTATTTTTTTTTCTGTTCAGCAATGCAAGTACATAACTTTTATCTGACATCTTAATCAAGAAATAATAATGTGCTTTAATCTATGTCTGATTTTTGTAGGACAGTAAATTTAATAATTCATGGATAACAATAATGATAATAATATTTTAGCATTAAAATATCATTTCGGTTAACGAGATTCAATTTACTGGTGTATTAACTATTACAGGCACATTAAAAATGATTTTGGTAATTATCAGTGCTGTTAATCTAGGGCTGCTGTGCCATATGACTGTCACGTCGGGTGGTGGTCTGACATCAATCAGTTAGACCCACATAACAAGAAGAGCTCCAACAGCACAAACCTTTGCCATGGCATGTCCAACATTGTCAAGCATGTTCTGGTCAAAAATGTGGAAAACCACACTGTCTCACAATGTTAAGAAACCTGTAGAAGAATTCCTGGATCCGCATCTTGTTTAGATCGCCACAAAAATCTAATCGCTACTTTATTTTGCCATAACCTACATTCCCTGTAAATGTCCTGAAAATTGATTAAGATGTTCAGTTATTTTTAACAATGTGGAAAACTTCCATCTCTCACCAGGTTAAGAAATCCTTATAAAAAAAATTACTGGATCCACATCTGGATTTGAATCGCCACCAAAATCTAATCAATTTTTCCTTGTGTCACGACCAACATTCCTACAAAAATGTCATCAAAATCCATTTTTGGGTTATCCTGTTCAAACTAACAAACGAACACACCAAGAGACAAAAGCTTGCAAAACAAAACTTCCTTGCGGGGGAATAGAAAAGTGTTTTGAACTGGCTGAAGAAAGAATAAAACAAATCAGCTGAAAGTCTCTGTTTAATTGTTAAACCACTGGGCCTCCAAATGGGGGGGGCACAAGTGGACTTCAGAATAAGACCCGAATAAGAAAACAAGCCAGGAAGAAATGTTCTGTTCAGCCAAATTCTGCTTTACATGGGGATACAAATATACTATAAATTCTTCTAAGAAAACTGTTTCTGGGGTAAACTGAAAAGGAGGAAGCAGACCAACAATCACTGCTATCTACACTGAATTTTTAAAAACTGGTCTTGGTAAAGCCTCCATGACCTCCATGAAAAAAAATGTATGTTTGATTTAAGACTGTCATTTTGATGCTGTATTTTTTCTTTTTTTTAGTTTCCTTGTTAGATTTTAAAGTTGCTGACAAAAATGTTTAAAATCTTAAAAACATGTAATCATACATTTTTTTCTTGAAAATAATGTATTTCCTCCTTTTAAGAAAAAGGTATGAGATTTTCACAAGAAAAAAACAAATGCTTAAAAAGGTGAGAGATTTTTAAACAAGATTGATTAAGCATGTGTTATTTTATTATAAATGACTGATTAAATATCAATTAGTTACACAAATTCTAGACTTTATGGTCTTCCAGTGAAGGCTCACTTTTCCCTACTTGGAAAACACTGATCTATAGCTTGTAGCTACATTTTAAGCATGAGCACCCTGCATGCAATACAGTTCCTGAGTACGTCTCCTGATGGTGACATCTGACAGACTTTTACTGAACAGTCAAGGAAGGACGTGAGAAAAGTTGAATTTATAACACACAAATGGCAGCATGACCTGCTCTGAGGCCTGTGACCAACATTGTGTGGGCATGTGCTAATTGCTATTGCACTATTAAACCATACACTGCTCCGCCCTGAAGTGAATATTTTCTCTGTTGTAAATTTTTCTAATTCATACCCTTCAAATCTTTGCATTTCCTTTTTTGTGTAATAAAGACCCATCATGCATTTAAACCTGTCCTAAATACAAGTAAGGTCATTTAATGGACTTAAGTTAAATCAATTTGTTTATAACAGATTTGGTCAATGCGTTCTCTCTTTTGGTCAAAGCCATCGTTGGCAAAAAGATACGACTCAAAATCTCATTTCTATGTAGAGTTTTGGTACTTTCTGATACCATCATTGACATAATATAGATTGTATCATTTCAATGTGGGATTGCAAAGCTGACAACATCTACATCCACCACTAAAAGTCAGAAACAGCAGGCTCAGTTGTCCTGGTCGTAGTGGACATTGCTGTGGGGACATACTTGCTGGACAGTACGTGTTCTATTCTGGGTATGAATGATGGCATTTATGAAGAACAAGAACTACCCATCATCTCCCAGCACAACAATCATATCCAGTGTTCTCCATTTAGTCCAAATGCTGCTCATAAATAACCACATTTTCTGCTTCTCCATATTTCACAGCTCTCCTCTGTGTGTTTCCTCTGAGATACTGGATGTTTCCTTCAGCCTCATGAGAACAGAGATCTTATTTACTATGCATTTTTAATTTTAACTCCAAAAACAGAAGAAAAATTACTCTTCGTGAGAATTAAAGCACCAACTCTTTCACAAAGAGTGAAAACAACAGTTTGTGGTGTGAACCCATGTAGACACTTCGGAGGAGTTAATATTAACTCTGATAATTTGTCTATGAAGATTCTGCTGTTAACAAAGAATAAGGGAGGACTAAGACTTCATGTTTAAGGTATTCTTACACATGAGAACCTTGTAGTGCAATTTTGATTATCAAGCAAAATGAAAAGATACTGAAGAAAATCTCTCAGGATCAGTTCCAGTTCAGACGCATTTGGGAGAAAAGAGATTGGTTAAAAACTTCTTTGAAATAGGTAAAAAGTGGATTGATTTATCCTTTAAGGTATGATTAAATTAAATATTAGATATAGCCTATACAAAAGAGACACAAACCGCATCATAAAATTAACATTACCTGCACAATCTAAACAACAACACAAGCTAATTTAAATATAACAAGTGCATAAACCTTAGTAGAGAATCCAATAAAAACATTGACCTAAGCTGATCCCTGATTGGCTGAAAAGTGCTGGATTTTCTTAGGCTTAATACAGAGCAAGAAGGGGTCTCAATGTCTAATGATCTCTCATGTGGCTTCAGTAATAGGATGTTTACAGGTAATCTTATTTTTTTGGGCCAGTGACAAACACAAATTAAATAATGAAGCTTTAAAGCATATAGAGCCTATTCATTCACAAACCTGGATATTAGAGTTATGATCACAGGAGAGAGGGCATATGAGAAAAATGCATGACTAGATGGACCCTCAGGTGGTCGACAAGTATCAATGATTGAAACCAAATTGTCCAAGTCTAGCAGAATTGATGGTGTTAGTGTGGGCAAGGCCTGATGCATCCTCACGTGTACACACAGGGTCTCAGGAGGTCTAAATATCTTTCTCCTGTGGTTGCAAATTTTTATAACAGTCCATCAGGATACGAGGTAGCAGCCTCCACAGCACGGCCCTGTTCCTACAAATGGCATGTTTTTTTATTTTCGGGGGCAAATTGCATTATTGTGATGAACAGAGAGGAAGTGGTGTAATCGCATCAGGGACAGGGAGGTCCTGAGCAGCATTTATTTATTCAAAGACCTTTTAGAGGCTGCAGCACGTGTTGCTTCCCAGAAGCGGGTGACGCAAAGTGCAGGCCTGTCAGAAGCGGGGGGTAAACATATAAATCTTTTTGAGGAATCTAAGAAATTAGATGATTGAAAAGAATTCCTTAAAGGGCTCTAGAACAGTGGGGGAGAGGATGGCAGTAAATCTGTTTGGGTAACATGGCAGGGAAATACAGACAAAAATCATATTTGATATTTTTTTAGCTGAATGGTGATCTAAGCAAAGTATGGATGACATTTTTTCCTCAAAGAAATAAAATGTTTTTCACAAGCTAGATTGGCCCAGCAGGTGGGTGGGACCTTTCTATGTGTACTTTATATGTTCTCCCTGTGCATGTGTGGGTTTTCTCCAGGTACTCCAGTTTCCTCCCAAGCCATCAATTCATTAACTTATTTAGAGTAACTACACACATTTGGTCTCGTTTCATCTTGTTGTGGTGTGGTAAATTTATACTCTGTAGTGGCAAACAGAATTCATTCAGTTAATTATTTCAGTATTTAAAAGAAGGACTGTCTTTTTAACATGTTTTTATGGCTTTTAACTTGGCATAAGTGTGGTATACATCCACAAGATATGTTTGGTCTACTGTTGTTATGTGAGCCCCCCGATTGCTTGTCTTACATATTATCGAAAAGCATGAAATGAGAATAGAGACTCTTATTTTGTAAGATGTCGCTTTCCACTGATTCATGATGCTGATGAACGCTGAGTGCTGAACTGTGAGCCGCCTTTGCCCAATTAAAAGACTTTGTAAAAGGATATTTCTGAGCCCTGACTGTTACATTTTTCTTGTTGCACGTTTTTGGTCTGGCATCAGTCTGGTTTTTGGTATTTTTGGAGGGTGCTCTGCATTTTTTTCCTCGTCCTCCCAAACCAAAGACATGCTGGTGACTCTACATTGCCTCTAATGGACTTTTTCCGATACTATCAGTTGGACTCAGCTCCACTTCACTGGCTTGTATTGCTTTTTACATTTGGGATTGTGTCTTCTGCCTGGCACAGCTTTTGTATCACCTTCAGTGAGACTCAAGCTGAGCCAAGACCAAATGTGTCATGGAGGCATTTCAGACCTCTGGCTGTTTGCCATGAGTCGGGGGTATCTGACATGGAAATGAAACACATCCGTGTTGTTCACTCCGTAATAAAGTGGTGCAAGGATGATGTATTAGTCCAAGGCGTTAGGTTGTTGTACCTTCAACCTAAGACGTACTTAAAGCCTATGCAATTTTCCACTGTTTTGGATCATTGCTGATAATTAGCTTTGTAGCGAACAAACTCACATGTTCTACTCTCTGTGATAACCTACACTAACCTCTTTTCCCCGTTTTTTAACCTCTTTTTCCCGTTTTTTAACCTTAAAAGTAATTGGCAAGAGTAAAAAGCTGTTAATAAGGTGCTATGGAACTATAAAAATGACGTTTGACTCAGAAGGAGTTAAAATATTTCCAATGTCACACTGAGAATTTCCTCATAATCAAATGACCTCATCAGGTTGGTCCTTATTGCTGTGGTAATAGTGTTTAAATTATTATTTATTATTAAAAGACAATCAGAAATGCCTACAGTTGGGTCCCCAGCCATTTTTGTTGTCATTTTTATTTTATATTAAAGTCAGATGGATTTTATTATTTCAGATTAAACATTGAAATCTTTCATGCGTTCATCACAAACCTTATTTCAGGTATTCATCAGGAGTGAGTATTATAGATTTGATATAGTTTTGGGCTCAAGAATCAGGAAGTGGAATTGCTAACTCACTTTTGTGTTTTTGGACTCATTCCTGTACCACTCCATGCTGCATGACTTCCCACGCTCTCCTCTGCTTTGGATCGTATATTTGTTGTTTCTTTCAACCGTTTCTGGAGCAAAACTCATCTCCTTACTGAGGCAAAAAGTTGCACAGCAGCCGGAGGAGGAGGATGCCACAGTAGTTTTGCAGTCACACTAAGACGACCTCACCTACTTTAAAGAGCTACCACATATCTACTATGCTGTCAGGGAAAATGGAGTGGGAAGTAACCGAACTGTGTGAAGTCGAGCTAAGTTAAGCAGCCACCACAAATGGAACAGCGCCATAGTTGTGTGTGGGAGATAATAGTTGTCTGTCTGTATGCGTTGGCCCTGTGATTGCCTGGTGACCAGTACAGGGTGTATCCCACCTCTCGCCCAATGACAGCTGGGATAGGCCCCTACAACCCCATAATAAATAAATGGACCAGCCAGAATGATTAACTTTGGTATGATTTTGGTAGAAATACCACAGCAACAAAAACAGCACTCCTTACCACCCAATATTAAACTTTGGTTTGTTACAACATACCAGAGTAACATTGTAATATCATAAACCTTATGATAACTTCTGATTTCTGCTCATATTTAGAAACAGTGAGTTATAGTGACCTACTGGGGCTCATGAGAAATGTATTTTTTGGATTTCTGCTGATTTGTTTGTAAAAGCCAGGGTGATTTATTCAATCCTCCCACTTATGAGACAGATTACAGAGGATTCCCTCTTCAAACGGAGGGAGTCCCCTCTAAACAAAGCTCAGTCTGACTCCAGGTCTGATTCACAACATAAACAGATAGATACTCTAAAGGAAAAGCTTGAAAGATGCCCAGCAGAGACAGTTTATGGAGACGGTGCCTAATTAGGAAGCTCATTTTAAACCCTGAATGTTAGGGTGAACACTCCTTCTTTAAAATGTGTTTATGATCATTTTTTACATTAGATGAGCTTTGGGATATCAATTAGAGTCATATCTTATTTTCTTTTTAGCTTAATGACAATGAGGAGTAGGTTTTAGGTTCTTCCTTGCTCTTTTCCAGTTCTTATGTTACAACATGTTCCCAAATGATTTTTACATCCAGAGAGTTTGCTGCAGTTTTCTTGGATTCTTTGATAATTATGAACAATGAATGACACAAAATTTACATTTATGACTTCAGGTTTGTTTCATGGTATCACTAATCTGTCAGTATCAATTCACCTTCAAAATGATACCAACATACTTGTGGAATTCTCAGTTTGAAGGTGTTTGGCTGCATTTTTTGATCACTAAAAAGCAATCGATTACCAAACATTGGGTGTCAAGAGCTTCTTTTTGTTACCATGGTATAAAAATGATCAATATCATTTGGGTTTTACAAGTAATAAAAGTGCACTTCAAAAATATTTAAATACAATATTCAAAATGATCAGTTATTCAATCTGAATATTTAATAGATGTCTTAATAAGCTTAACTGTGAAATGTTCTTCCTGAAAACAATCTTTAGCAACCAATCCTCACCCCTTATTGTATCCCGATGTAAAACTAAAGCTGAAGAGGAGGCCTTTAGTTTCTGAGGGTTTTGTTCTCTGGATCAAGTTAGAGCTCAGTGAGCGGCTCAAATTTGAGTAAAAAAAAAAAAAAGGGGAATTCAGTTTGAAATTCAACATCCCTGTAAAAAAATGTACGTCCAATAACAAAAAAAAAAAAAAAACAGTTTTGTAAGTGAAGAGTCAGGAAATCTTAAACAAATGGCAAAATTTCATAAAACAAGAAAATATAAATATTTTAGAAATCTTTCTGATAATTTTTTTGTTATTGGACATACATTTTGTACAGGAATTTGGAAAAAAAAAACTAGATTTTTCTTTTTCATTGAAAAAGTAATGTTCCAGCATCTAAACTCCCCAAAAATAAAATTTACAGTAAACATGAGGCACTTTAGAGCACTAATAAGAGGGTACTAGTTTTGTTTATATGTACATCCATGTATCAATACTGCACATTAAATGCTACACACACACACACACACACACACACACAGGGTTTAAAGATCAGAGACTTATGATGGCTGATTTAATGATAAATAAAAACATTTTAAATGTTTAAAATAGTCCAGAGAGCCCTGTTTAGTACATACTTTAATTCACAATTTTTTCTAGGAGTTCAACCGAAGAATGTTTTCTCCACTGCTTTTTTGTGTCTACAGACAGAATAACTTGTTATAATCATAAAATGAAACATTAAACTATATATCATCATATTCATCATTTTATGCAGCCACAACACTGACGGTAAGATTTGGTACTGAAAAAAAAACTTGGCATTGAAAAAAAAGTTGCACTGACACTGAAACAAGTATTAGCATTGTAAAATGTTGAATTAATACATAAAATAAAGACATTAAAAAACACTGTATTTTTAGGATATGTTTTGTATTATGATGTGTTTGTCAATGCCAATCTTCAGATATATTTTTTTTACTGTGTTTTTTTTGAGCGTCACAGGTTTTCAGTTTCAATTTTCTGGTTTTCAGTTACTGGCAGTGTTTTAACGTGGAGGGGAGGGTGGGGGTTGGGGGCGGGGCAATACTTGTTTCAGCGTAAATGCAACTTTTTTTTTTTTTTTTTTTTTTCTTACATTGCCAAGTTTCTTTTTCAATACCAAATCTTACTATCAGTGTTGTGGCTCCATAATCATTTTGCTTGCCAAATGCTTGGTTTGAGAAACTGTACAGAGTTGGTTGAGGTTAGGGCCCAATCTGACACCTTTTCGAGGGGCCCAAAGTTTCTTGCAGCACCCCTGTAATACAGTCTTTAGATGCTCGGTGATAAAAAAGAAGGGAGAATAAGAGGGCTGTGCTGTGTGGTAAGGCTTTGGATCTGGTTCCTGCAGAAAAGGTGGCAGAAAAGCATCATGGGAATAAGAAGACCTGTCCTTTGTTTGTGAGGGAGGTTTATGATGGGGGAGGGGGCTGATTTGACTGAAACAGAGGCAGATGTCAGGATGATAGGAGGGCTTCCCCACACCCCTCCATCACATGAAGCCACATTTTGCATCCGCCAGTCGCCATGGAAACCGAAGTCAAAGCAGGAAATAAACCTCTGATGAAATTATGTGAACATTCAATGCAAACCAAAGCCATACGATCGCAAAACTGTCACGTGGGGATGTCAAAGCGACACTAAAGCGTGATATTTCATGATGATTTATTTCTCTGGGTTTCCCACCCTGCTTCCCGCATAGGCACCCCGTGTGCGTCTGCGCCACACGCTGCAATCCGCTGGCTCATGTCAGGGCTTCATTTTTCTCCAGCTGATTCACGAGAAGAAAAAAAAACACACACACACACACACACCATTCCTTTGCCTATTGGGTGGATTCCTTCTCCAGAAATGGCGAGTGTGGCGTTTTTCAGAGATTCATAGGCGTGGTTTTGGATGGCGAGGCTCCTTCTGCTCCCGCTGGGATCCCCACCTGCCGTCACACCGAGTCTGTCAGCGCGCCAGCTGGTGTTCTCCTGTGCCGCCAAGGCGCAGATTTGATTAGGTTTTTGTTTTTGTCACAGAGAATAGCTTATTGATTTCTCACTCAGGGGTTGCAGCGTAATCACATCGCTGTGGACGAGCGGGGAGCCCGGTTTTCATCACCTCCAGAGCGGCAGTGGGAGCGGTGGCGCGCGTAAAGCGGCACAGAGCGGCAGATAAACAAGGAGAGGGCAGACCACAGAGAGGAGAGGCACCGCAGGAGACCCTGGTTCATGTGCAGGGCTGTTCGAGGCGCAGGTCGTGCCCGCAGCGGTCCGCAAAGATGGGGAACACTCGCAGAAAATCGTCCTGGCTCTGCGTCTTCGTTTTGGCGTCTGTTTTACTCGTAGCGGACGGCAAGAGAGCCCGGCAGCCCCGCTGTCCCGCTTCATGTACATGTACCAAAGATAACGCGCTGTGTGAGAGCGCAGCAACCATCCCTCGAGGTTTTCCCAACGATGTCATCTCGCTGTAAGTCATGTTTTTGGGGTTTGATCACTGAATTGTAACCAAAGCTTCCCCTGCCAGGTTTTACGCAACATATTCTGCCGGTTAGGACGTGTATTTCTGCAGCACATTCACTGCTTCAGTGTTTTACAGCTAACCAGTGTTACTGTCTGTTTTACAGATCCTTCGTCAAGTCTGAATTCACCGAAATCCCTAAGGAGAGCTTCATCCACACTCCTGCTCTTCATCTCCTGTGAGAAAAACCTCCTCTTTGGAGCTCTGGTTCCTCAGTCTTTGTTTGAAGCTGTCACTGATCCATGTCATTTTTAATATTGAAGACAACCTCAATTGGTAGGGCTGGGAAAAACATCCAGTTTGTAGGAGGTATCAATAAATCCTCAAAGACATAGGGTAAGACAGTAATGATATAATTGATATTGCCTGATTCTTAGGGTTGGGTAATGTTTGTTTTCCCCCAAGGCGCAGTGCTAAACTGATGTTTTCAAAAAGGTGCTGCTGATGAGTAAACAGGTCCTTAAAGTGCTCATATTTTGTCTTAACTCTGGATCAGATCTTTGATTTGGCGGCTGCTATGTTTGAATTAATTGCTAAAAATAGTTTTCATACGAGCACCCCTGATCCAGCTGTTATCTCAGCCCATCTGAGACAGGTATTGATGCTCCTATTATTTTAAGGCTCCCTTCCCAATGTGGGCCAAGTCTGCTCTGATAGGTCGACTGGTGACAACTGTGGTAACTGGTTAGTTCAGGGCTGCTTGGCGCCATGTTGTCAACATCTCTGCATTCATTCTATGCCAGGGATGTCGAAGCCAGCGGTACACTTTTATTTTGCCAACAGAGTTCCAGAAATAATGGAAGTTTGGTCCACAGTAGTGAAAAAAGCTTGATTGCAGTTACATCAAGGAGCAGCACTACATTCCCATTTGCTTCATTTTCTCCTCAATCACAAAGTCTGATTTACAAAGTTTTACATGCCTGTTATTGTAATGCACCTTTCTAACTTCCTATCTTTGTGAGTCTGAAAGTGGAGATAAGCTATGAGCATCTTGACCGGGGTGGGGCCCAACCCATGGTAGCCTGGGCCAACCAAGGCACCCTAAAATCTTTATAATGACTATTTGCCTTGTTAAGCCACTTATGGATAGCTGTGACAGAGGCTGTTTTTTGCTCTGCTCTGGGCCTGCCAGCCTGAGCTAATGGGCTCAAACAACTGCTGAAAACAATAGTAAGACATCACATAGGCAGGTTGGGCAGGTGGCTGTTTTAGGCAGCTATAGTTGTATACTAGCATGGTTCACAGGGAGAGAAGGAAATGTCCATGTCCAACACACTTAAGGGCAGGTAAAAAAAAAAACCCCACAAACAAACAGAATATGGGCTTTAATAGACACTTTTAAGAGAAAAAAAGGAAATTAATTATGTGTACTCTAGTCACAGTCCATGTGGTAATGGCTTTCTTGGCTGTAATGTATATTTGTTAAGCTAGAGGGAAAGACTGGACAACCGCATAATTACACTGATTTAGGTGTCTCATGTAGGTACCACTCACTAAATGTTATTATTCGGTTCAGTAAGTATTATGTGTTTTGGTACTTTTTGGTACCCATCCCTTCTACTGGTCAGTGAAAATACTGTTAAACTTTACAGTAAGAACCAGTAATAGTACTATACTCATTGACCACAGTATGGTCTATTTAAAACATTGAGTCTTAATGGAGAATTAGTCATTTTATTAATTTAATATGGAAGTATTTCTGTAACGAGTGAAAATCAAGTGATCATGTCACAAGTTTGATACATAAACAAAAGAAAGCCCTTCACATCAAATATTGGGCAATTTTGGTTTTTCAGTAATCGTAGGCAAACTCCTGAAAATGTGTAAATGCCCTGAGTGTGTTAGCAACATTTGGAATATATGGTTAAACAGGGAATTAGAGAGGGCATCACCTGGTCCCCTCCAAGAGTTATCCATGTTTCAAATTGTTGCCTAACCTTGCAGTGCAGATGGATCTGCCTGATTAAATGTCTAAAATCAGAGAGCATTGCCTAAATAGCACACATGCATTTGGAAAAGTGTAAGAACTTTCAAGGGGTTCCACACAATTTCACAAATTTTGCTGGGGTATTTGTGCAATTCATGCAATTAAGGTTGTTCTGAAAAAAATAATGAAAAAAGGATAATACTGGATGTCATGTATGTCTGTTTTAGTTGTTCTGTAATGTTTGTAATGTTTGTTCTAAAATTCTGTTAAAGTCTGTAATTCTGATACTGGGGCAACCATCTGACTTTATTTCTCTTTAAAAAAATCACCAATTTATATTTCTTGTGTCATCATTCAGCCAAGACATGTTAAGATATTCCTATTAGTCCATTTCACCCAGCCCTAACTTATGATACAAATGATCACTAAGACAGAGGGACCTTAAATGACAGCATTTGGGGTTAAAAATGGTCTTTGTCAAAGATTTCCCCTCTTTTAATCCTACAGAGCACAGCAGAGCATTTCCTCTGCCGGGCGTCCACCCAAGCTCTGCCTTTTAAGTGCATCTGCTCATGTTGTGAATCAGACCTGGAGTCAGAATGAGCTCGATCGGGGAGAATTTCTCTGTTTGAAGAGGGAATCCCCTCTAATCTGTCTCACTGGGGGGAGGATTGAATGAATCATGGTGGCTTTAAAAGAAAACAAGCAGAAATCAAAAAAAGACATTTATCATTGATGCATGTAGGTCAGTAATACAAAAGGGGGATCAGGTGATAATGTTTCAAAGTATAAAGCTGCCTGAGAGGGCAGAAAGCTTGTTTTTAGCAGAGAGAGTGACTGTTTCGGGTTTTTTCTCTCTATGCAGCCTCTTTACAGCAAACAACCTGGAGTCTATAAATGAGGACGCCTTCCTCGGTCTTCCCCATCTGGAGTATCTGTGAGTGGATAACAATTTTACCCTGAAGGCTTTTCTAAAAGAGTACATTATCTCCTGTGTCATGCATTTATTAATTAAACATCTTTTTCCAGATTCATTGAAAATAACCAAATCACAACAATTTCTCCGACTGCTTTCCGTGGACTGAAAACATTAGTCCATCTGTGAGTATGTCCTGTATTTTTCATATATACACTTGTACCACTTTGTAGGAGATATACAGTGTAAAATACTTTTTTTTATTCTAACACAAGAATGTGCAATGTGCATGCTGGTGCAGGAAAGCTCTGTTCAGTGCTTGGAAGTGCTTACAAAGTTCATTACACAATATTTATTGCAACACAGACGTTTCTCTACATGCTGCACAGCTGTGGACCGAATCCTCACCTCAGCTATCTAGCTAGAAAGGCTGAGAAGGGTGTAGCTGATTTAGAAAAATACAAGCAAATGCATGACTTAATTCTTCAATGTTACATGATGTAGCTATGTTACATGCTTTAGTCTGAGTAAGCACAGAGACAAAATGATATTGATCTGTAAATGGCTGTTGGTATGATGAACACCCTCCACAAAGAAAGATAGACAGTGGATAAAGACCTGGCTCAGATCACAGACTCCAGAGGAGAAACTATAATCATATCAGTCTGGAAAAAGAGGCATGATTAATCTGACGCTGGCAGGAAGAATAGAGAGGAAAACAGCGGTGATTAAAAGAATAAAATTGCAAAAATCTGTTATGACAGAAAAATCAACAAAACTTAAGACAGCAAACATGACAGGATGTGCTATGTGATGCAGTCACATTTGAAGCATTTATTCAAATCAGTTCACCAGCAGAGAAATTTTTCTGGTCAATCGCATAATACCAGCTTGGAAATCTGATTTTTAAAAAAGTTAAGTTTAATGTTGGTAATAAAAAGCAGCTCACAGCAGTTTATGAAGGTCACAGACTTAACTATTGATATGTTGACAGTCTTGTTTCACAGTAATGTGTTTTAGCTAGCAATAATTTTACTTTATGACCAAAAAACAATTCCTTTTTTTAAATTGTATGCAATAACTAATGAGGAGACAAGCCTATACTGTATAGGGATGGGAATCCAAAACCATTCCACTTGAGAATCGATAACAAATCCTTCAAGGAATTGATATCATTAGTCTTTCTGCTTAACAGTTCCCCCATCAGCTCCTTCCCTTTTGTTCTGCATGCTTTGCAAACAAGAGCGTCATGCTCACATCAGAAGAAGTCCACAGAAATGATAAAAAAGACGTCAAAGATGTACTCATGGCAGACAGGAGACAGAAGTGGTCAAACTGAGGGTTAATTGTTGACAAAAAGACACTTACTGCATATCTAGTGAGAAAAAATACCAGAAAATTGCAGCAGCATTCCTCTATGCAGCCTGGCATTAAATACCTGGAGTGACATGGACTTGACATAGTTGCCACTGAAAGCTGATGTATTTCGCTTTTTTCCTATGTAGAAAATCCACTGGAATTGATGAGGGAATCGTCAAAGAATCAGATTGTTAAGCCGAATCGTAAATGGTATTGGTATTTTAAAAGTCTTTTTAATTCCCATCCCTTATACTCTTCTTCTGCAAAACCCAATCTCTGAGTGAAAACCCAGAGAGGAGCTAAAAGTGCATTAATAAAATCAGATGCTCCACTTTGTCGGAAAGTTTCATAGACAGAAGCAACAAACATATTTTTCTTAACCCTGACACCATTTTTGATAATTTAATTAAACTATTACTTCATTCAGCTACATTTTTCTCCCAAATCACTGGCTGAGAGTGGCAGCTGATGGTGATCCTAATACTTTACAATTAGCATATTACCAACACCCCTTTGATGGTATGGAATATTTTGCCTTATTTAAATAAAAGTGGCCTTGAGAGAGTTATATGTGCTTTTATAACCTCCAGGCTTGGTCATTGCAACTGGCTGTACATTGGTCCTAATAAATCCTCTCTTTACTGGTACAAATGCTGCTGCACGCCTCCTCACAAGGACAAGAAAACATGAACATATAACACAAGCATTGCTCATAACTGTACCTTTTACTATTAAAAACTTTGAAACTTTATCAATTGTTTTAGGACTATCCTATCGTGTTGATCTGGCTCACCACTACACTCCAGCTAGATCACTCAGATCATCCAACCAACTGCTATCGGTGGTGCCAAATAACCTAATCCAATGATCAAATCATAAAACCAGTTCCAGTTCTGGGAACTCACTCCTTCCTCCTGTCAGATCGTCCCAGTCCCTCATCACGTTCAAGTCACAGCTAAAATGCCATTTCTTATCAATGGCCTTAAATCAAAGAACCCTATCCTTCCTTTTTATTGTATCATTACATCTTTAGACAGTCTTTTAGATTGTTTTTAATTGTCTTATCTTGCTGGTTTATGATTTTAGTTTGTATCTTGCTTTTCCTTAGCTGTTGTGCTCTCTTGTCCCATTTGGCCATTTCAGTTTGTTTGTATTATGCCTTAGGATGGTTCTCATTGCTGTTTTCCTGTCTTGTTTGTCTCTTTGCAAATGTACAGTACTTTTGTCAACATATGTTTTTTTTTTTAAATGTGCTATATAAATAAAATTTGACTTGACTTTAATAGTTCCCCACTTCCCAAACAGTAGAATTACTGATACAAACAATTCATAAATGATCTAATATTGCCCATATATCCATACATTTCTATACTGACAGTGGTGTAAGGGGAAAGATTCTCCAATAACAGTATGTAACATACCTGAAGAGACTTTTTTGGAAAAGGCTTTGCTGTTTTAAATAATATTAATAATTTCCTGGTTGCTGTATTAGGAATGTTGGTGCCTTAAACATAAAGTTTGCATTAAAACCTCAGTTGTTCTTTATTTTAATGAGAAGCAAACATGTCATCAAAAATAACAACACCTGGGCCATGGCTCCACAGAGTGCCAGCTGATTAACTTTGCTCTTCTGAGCCCTCTTAGCTTGTCAGTTTGCTAATAGCAAATTGCAGTCAATAGACAAAGACATTTTTTGTTTAGAAGAAAATGTAAATTACTTGAATAGTGTTCAACAAGATGTCAATCCTCATTGGCCCTGAATCAAACCAGTAACGAAAGATTGTATCAAGAATAGTGAGGAATCATGTGCGTGAATTCCTGCAAGTCAAAGCCCCCACCTCGTTGAGGATGTACTCCGAATGGACTATAGTAAAAATAAATATCTATCTATCTATCTATCTATCTATCTATCTATCTATCCATCTATATATATATATATATATATATATATATATATATATATATATATATATGTATATATATATATATATATATGTACATATTATATCTCTACAGAGGGAACTTACTGGTAGGTTGTGTGGTGGAACAGTGGTCCATCACAAGTACACCACACAAAACAATGAATGACGTGCAAAAACAAAACAGCAGCCTCTGATAATAGTTCCTGCTTTTTATGCATAAGTATTTGACTGAACGTCCTTGGTGTCCATGGCCGTTAGAAACATGGCTTGTCATGACAGACAGCCCCGACAAGACAAGACATGGGATTTAAAAAATTGAGGAAATTTTAGGCCTTGACAGCCATTTGAAATATCCAAAGCAATACAAGTACTCAACTACAGGCTCGGTCCCTGAAAGACCTCGTAAAAGGGCCCTTCTCTGATTAACTTGATATCAATGTGTGGGGAATGCCAGCCGGTGTCTGTCCCATGTATAGGGGCTTTAATGCTTTTATTCCAGCTGATTGTTTTTTTTACTGCATGTCATTCCCCACTCTCGCTCTCCCCTGTGAACAGTTTACCTACGGTCCTGACACTCAAAGGCACAGAAATAAAAATTAAAAAATAAAGGCATAGAAATACCAAAAATAGAATGGGAAAAATATGGTAATAAAATCAACAAATGCTTGCTGTATAAGTAGCATTAGCACTAGCAGTAGTTAGGTGTAGCCAACATTTGCTTGCCTTTCTCAAACCAGCCTTATGTTGCAGGTCTTGTGATGGCTTTAGACAATGGCCTTATGGTGCTGTCAGTCAAGACCGACAGTCCTATTCAAAAAGATATTACAAAGATAAGGTTGTACCATTCTAAGAGGAGGGTGCTTACATTCTGAATTATATGCAAATAAATATGATGTATATTTATGATCCTCTGATAAATCGTGAGTATTTAGGTTGTAAAATGGAAGGTTATCATAATCTAACTTGAGGATGAATCATGTCTTACAGCCCTCATGACCCCCTCAAGCTCACTTGTAATAATATATTACAGAAGATGATTATGTTACTAAAAGATGTTTCAATGCAGAAATTCTTTATCATGTATCTTCGTATCAGTAAGTAAATTCTTAAACAGTATTTGTTAATAATAATAAGGTACAGTGAGCAGACTGTTATCCTGGGGAAGAACCCTTATGGTAAGCAAAAACCATTAATGCCGGATTTTCTATTATGCTCACTACAGTATATCCTTTACTTGATGTCCACACAAAACCCAATAAATTACATAAGGTCATATATAAAAATGAGATCATAAAGAATATAGCATAACCACAAACTCAAGCTCTGGAGAACAGAATATTTCTAATAAAAAATCCCACTTTTGTTGTGCATAATAACATAACATGTCAAAGGAAGCAGCTCCAATAATAGATCAATGTTGCCCCAAACTCAATAAACAATGTTCTTCCTCTTAGTCTCCAGGGCAGCAATAACTGTTGAATTTAACAGATATCTTTATAAACCTCAGCAAGAAAAAAAAAAGCAAAACAAGATTTTGAAACGCACTAATGATTCAAACACACTCTAAAATCAGCAGAAATCCCTATCATGCCATCTTGTTATGGCATGAAGAGGGAAAAGGGAATAATTTTATTTATGATGAAACAAGAACAATGACTGTTTTATCAGATCAGCTGTCACAGAGAGACTACCATTTGTTCTTCTTTTTAGGAGTCTGGCCTACAACAATCTGGAGACTCTGCCCAAAGATTTGTTCAAGGGTCTGGAGGCTTTGACAAAAGTGTGAGTGTTATTTCTCGAACCCTTCAATATCATCAAACCGAGAGAAGACTGCACTGTGTTACATAAGATGAAGTATAATCTATGCTATTGTGAAAGATGAGTTCCTCTATATTTAGTACAGTGTGTCATTATTCCTCTGCAGCCGAGGCATGAAGAATGTGTGGGTGGTGCTTTTAACGCCATTAAAATTACATGCGGCAGTGAGGAGGAGATAGTTTGCAATCCATCACACCCTGAAGATCATCAGTGCTCCTTTATTCTTCATCCTGTTATTAATAAGAGCTCAGAGTGAGGCTGTGAGGGCTGCAGTGCAAAGCTGTCTGCATACTTTTATGACTGAAAGGATTGATGATGAATCAAATGCATTGTTTGGTGTATATGTCCCTTTCAGAGATTTACGAGGGAACCAGTTCACCTGTGACTGTAAGCTGAAGTGGTTGGTGGAGTGGATCTACAGTACCAATGCTACAGTGGATCAGATTTACTGCAAAGGCCCATCCTCACTGCTAGACAAAAAGATCAACGATCTGGTGCCTCAGTCCTTTGACTGCATCACAACAGGTGCAGTACACAAACTGCTGCTGCTTTGTTTTCCAGGAGTGTTGTTGAAAATTAAGTCGTCCTAAATAGTAATTCGCAGCCACAAAAGCACATCATGGTGGACCACTTTAGTCCCTTTAACATGTGTTAAACAGACCTGAAATTTCCAGACATAGTCCAGGAGGGGTGCATGAGGGTATGTACAGTAAATCAGCAATACAGAGGTGCTGATAATCTAGTGCATGGATGAGTAATTTATGTTTAGGCCAAAGACTATTTTTGAACCAGGCTGTATAGATGTTTATTTAGGCTGTAAAAAAATATTTTTCCCAGACACAAACATTCAAGTGTCAGTTTTCTGCAGCTAACCTCAAGTGGACTCTCAGGGTACTACAGGTTTTGACACTTTGACATGGGCCTCCATTTTCAGCCTTGGAGGCTGCCACCTGGTTTTAAACTCTAGACTGTTTTCTTCAATTTCCATTGTTATGCTGAGCCATTCTATGCTATTTATTTTCACATGTACTCATCGTCGCAGTAAATTGTCCCCTGAGGGTGCTATAGCTGCAGTAAAGAAGTAGCTGTTGTTACCCAACTCACTGTGCACATGTCTCTTGAATAAAGCTTAAGCTGTGGCTGGAGATGTTATATATCTGAGTGCCGTTAACTGTTTTCTTACTCAATACTATCGGTTTGGTGGAGAGCTCTGTTAGTCTACTATTACTAATGAATTGTTGAATTCTCTTTAAATTTTGTAGTGATATTTGCCTCAACAATTTATCATTTTATACCATTTAAGGCTGTGCAATTAATTGTGATTTTGTTGTTGTAATATTAGCATCAACAACAAGAACATCCTGACAGATTTAATTTTGGCAAAAAAATATTACAATTAAAATGATAAAAATGACATGTTCTGCTCTTTGTGATAATCTTAACAAACAAACCTACTTCTCATGATGTTTTAAGCTTAAACGTAATCAGCAAGAGTGAAGAGCTATTAGTCAGCTACTATGGAACTACAACATGGCCGTTCAACTCAGAAGCAGCTACAATATTACCAAATATATAGAGTCATGTTATGACCTCTTCTTTGAGACTGTCTTCAAAATCAAGGGATCTAATCAAGTGGGTCCTCATAGCTGTGGCAATTAGGTAAGAATTATTAATTATCAGAAAATGATCAGAAATGCTTGTGTTTGGTTCCCTGCCATATTAGTCCTTGTTAGCAGTTAGTTAGCAACCATTGTTTTCAACGCATAACAAGGCTTTAAATTCAAAAGCAGTTACTATCAGATACATTTTATCATTTCCTGTCAAAAATTAAAAATGCAGTGTGTGTGTTCAGCACAAACCTAACTTCAAGCATTTCTACAAAACCAGTATTCTGAATCCCATTTATTTGAGGGATGGAAACCAGGAAGTGCTAAATGCTAACTCACTTCCACGATTTTGGACTCACTCCTACACCACTTTGTCATCACAATACTGAACCATGTTGTTATCCCACAGTAAATATATATATTTTTCTCATGCCGTTCAGGCCAAAGGCCTTTAGTCCTACTGTCAACTAAAGGTACCACCACACCTAAAACAAACGGAGTTTCCAGTGGAAGGAGCATTTCTTATATTACGTTTCTCCTACTTTGAGGACAATTTATAAAGATTTATTCTGGAAAAGGTGAAAAAACATAAAGACAAATTGGTCTTGATAAACAGTATTTATGAGTAAGAGCTAAGTTTCAGGCCTCTGATTTGATTATAAAGGTTGGATTTGTGAGTTATTTCTTGTATAACATTTAATCACTGCCTCAGCTTAAACAAAGAAAGGCTACGAAGTGCCATGAGGAGAATGGGTTGTTACAAAAGCTCTGAAAACATTTAACCTCTTGTATTGAGATTAATAAAACAACCCTTTCCAGGCTTATTAGGTTATATGACAAAGTGTTGCTTTGTTAGCAGAGGAGCTAATACCTCCATAAAAGTCTGGTAAACACTCACAAATATTAAATTGCACAAGACGACAACACGCAAAAGGGGAGGTAGGGAATGACCACACAAACAAACAGCAGCACATGGTTCACATCAAGGAAGTCCAAACAGAAAGACGGGGCCTTGACCAGGTGCCTGAAATCATGCCTAACCACAAATACCCATGATGCACTTCCTGAAAATAATTATAAACTGATCTTTGTCATCATTTTCTCCCACAGAGTTTGCTTCCTATCAGTCCCTGAAGTTTGAATCCATATCAGTTGAGGCCTTTTCCTTTGGCAGTGACCAGTATGTGGTGTTTGCTCAACCCTTTATTGGGAAATGCAGTTTTCTGGAGTGGGATCATGTGGAGATGGTCTTCAGAAACTTTGATGATATTGACAGTAAGTTCAAGACCTCTAAGATATGCTTTTTTGTAGATGTTAAAGAATTTGAGTTAATTTTTTGTGATATCTTCTTCCAGCTGATACTGTTTCTGATTCTAAGGCCCTGTTTACACGACTCCGTTTTCGCCCGTATCCGAAGACTTTTGATTGCGTTTTAGCCTCCCGTTTACATGAGACCAGTGCCCGGAGTGCATGAATCTGCAAACTTTTGAAACCAGGGTCCAAGGCAGAGAGTTTTCAAAACGCATCGCCACCCAGTCTCATGTAAACAGGATTCATCGTTTCAGGGGGAAACGTTGACGTCTACGCATACGCAGTACTCTTCTACATGAAGGAACAACAACAGCTTCAGCCGTCTAACGAGTAATATGTGCGCTGCTTACCGTGCTCTGTTTGTTATCCAGACAAAATTATCCAGACAGATTTGTTGTCCAGACAAGAGACTCCTGCTTCTTCATGTGTCCACTCGCCATTGTTGTTTGTGAAAAGTTTTTCTTCTTCGTACGTGCGTTGTAACAGTGCTGTTTATCTGCAAACCTGCATCGCCATCTACTGGACTGGAATGCACGCTACAGCGTTTTCAGTTGTTCTCGAGTCTCCTTTGCGAAACCTTTGTGTTTCAGGTGAGAGCATCTCCGTGTAAACAGGGCCTAAGTCTTGAGCTTCATATTATCTGTAGGAAAACACAGAGTGTTGTGTATCGTAGACTATGTTGTAGATATAATGCACATAGTCTCAGTGATGAATCCCATGATAATATTTACTTTGTTGCAAATGCTTTCCCACATGAACAAGAGCCAACGAGGAGCAGAGGCAGATAGTATGAACCCTGCAAACAACTGTTAGTCAACAAAACAGCTCCCCCAATTATGTATGTAGCTGTTAGACTGCAAGAACAGTTTTTTTTTTCTGAGGAAGAAATAAACAAGTATAGGAAGATGAGATCTATGAAATGTATTTATTTTGGTTTACAATGAAGATACATTTTGCTGCAGTTGATCTCAAAAGCCATTTATAATCAACAAAAGGAGTTCATATTTATCTGACTGCTTGTGTTTAGTTAGAAGTAGTCTGTTGCAGCAATATGGAAAATCCGAAGCTACTACTCACTGCATTGCATTGTGATGCATTATGATATTAAATCAAACGAAAGCATTAACTTAATAATCACGATCAAATTGAACCGTTAGACTATTTAGGATACACAGCTCTAATAGATACAATATATCCTTCTTTGGAGTTGCCTTTATTTGGGAATCAAGTGAAGTGGTTTTCATTCAGTGGGCTACAGCTTGTAATTTACTAGATTTAGTAAGCATACACTGACCGGCATTGTTACTCCATATTTCGCATTAGGGGTATCATTATCAGTGGGTTTGACCGGTATACTCACCAATAACCTAAACCACATTTTAGTGAACCTTGAAGGTAAACAATGATACTGGTTTTGGTGTTCAAATAGAATGAAGCGGTTGGATTGGAAAAGAAAAGACAGCATGAGGCTGTGTTTTTCATCAGTACTATCTCCTTTTCTAGGCACTTCCACTGTGATCTGCAAACCTCTGGTCATAGACAACCAGCTCTTCATCATCGTGGCACAGCTGTTTGGTGGCTCACACATTTACAAGCGTGACATCTCTGCCAACAAATTCATCAAGCTCCAAGGCATCGACATCCTCAAAATCCGCAAACCAAATGACGTTGAGACTTTCCGTATAGAGGGAGAGTCATTCTTCGTCATTGCTGACAGCTCCAAGGCCGGCTCCACCACCATCTACAAGTGGAACGGAAATGGATTCTACTCCCACCAGTCGCTCCACCCCTGGTACAGAGATACTGACGTGGAGTACATGGAGATCTCCTCCAAACCTCATCTCATCCTGTCCAGCAGCTCCCAGCGGCCGGTCATCTACCAGTGGAACAAAAGCACCAAGCTGTTCGACAGGCGCACAGACATCCCAGAGATGGAGGACGTCTACGCCGTGAAGCACTTCCAGGTGAAGTCCGACCTCTACATCTGTCTGACGCGCTTCATCGGGGACTCCAAAGTGATGCGCTGGGACGGGGCTCTCTTCAGGGAGCTGCAGACCATGCCTTCTCGAGGCTCCATGGTGTTCCAGCCCTTCACTGTGGGCACCTGGCAGTACGCCATCCTGGGCAGTGATTACTCCTTCACGCAGGTGTACCGCTGGGATGCAAAGAAGGGTGAGTTTGTCCACTTCCAGGAGGTGAACATCCAAGCGCCCAGGGCCTTCTCGCCAGTCTCCATAGACAACCGACAGTTCCTTCTGGCGTCAAGCTTCAAAGGGAAAACTCAGATTTATGAGCACCTGGTCATCGATCTGAGCAACTGAGCCATTGGTTCTGTGACTGGTTGATTATCTGAGTGTTTTCTGAGAGTGCTGAACAGAACAGAGGGGGATTATTTGATCCTAACTTGAGCGACGCAAACATTCCTGTTTCCTTTTGCAAAACCTTCCAATGAATTCAGTGCATGTAAAGACAAACGCATGCATCTCAACCAAAGCCACATGGCTGAGGTGCATGTTGAGTTCATCGCCTCTCAAGTTAGGATTAGAGCTGATATGTTGCCAAGACATTAATGCATGACAAGGGCCTCTCGTGGGCCGTCCCATCCTGATGAAAGCGGCGTCCATGCTCATAGATCCATTTCAACATGCATTGGCCAGTAGGTTCTTTTTCTGTGTTCGGCTTTTCATGTGACCCAGCAATGTTTCTACATTTGTAATCTCATATATTTATCTACAGAACTTAATACTGAAATGGTACTTTTTAGCCCGTCAACATGTTTTACTGAACAAGTCTGCCAAAACGAAATGTTTACAAATTTTCCTCTTTCCACTTGTAAGCTAAAAAGATTTGTATTTGAACGACACTTTTGTAGGTTTAAGAGGGACCACTCCAGTTAGATAGCCATTTGTTAGGAAGAAATACTGTTATGGTTATTATTTAAAAAATATTGTCTTGAAATTTACATTTTTATTGTTAATGGTTTTTAATGTTTTAAGTATCGAAAATAAAGCTTTCATAAGATTTATGGGGGAGGTTTTTGGACACTTGGAACTATTTCCTCACACTTAATGGACCTGAATTCAAAATTTAGAGGATATTGTTCATACTGTTTGACCTTTGACTAACATGTGTGCTAAATACAACTGTTTTGTCATAATTAGGATTAAGTTATTAACTATGATCATGCTGTTTATAATCAATAAAGGTTTACATTATTACTGTAATCTTTAATCTGTGTTGAGTGTAAAGGGCAGACACCCAGTGAGAACAAAACTACCCAAGACCAAGGAATAGGGCTTAAAGATAAAGTCTTTTTTTAGCAAGATTTAGGAAGGAAAATATCATCTACAAAGATATAATTTGTACTTAAAAATATACGTCAGACCTATCTTTTACTTATTTATGAGCATTTATAATAAAACCTGTCACACCACATGGACTGTTTCACGTATCCACTGGATATATTTCATGTCTGAGTAACAAACCAAAACTGTTTATGAAAGGCAGAAGCTTTAAAGAGCTCATGTTCTTTTTTTAATGCGTTTAACGTCTCCACCATATGATAGAGGTGTGTAACATCCGAACATTGTTTTTCCTGCGGATTCAGCACATTTTGCTTATAGTAGTGAGTCCAGGGATGACCGTAGACCTTAGAATGAATGCAGAGTTTTTGACAATATGACACCCATCAGTGCTGGACTGACCATTTATCACAGATAAGCCCTGCCATCCAATCAGAGTTGACTAGGCCCACGTGGGAAAGGGATCCTTAAAAAGGCAGAAGCATCGCAGGCAATGAAGGAATGCAGCACGACCTCGGGAACTCTACATGAGAATAAGAGCGTTTTTTTAACACTGGTGATTGTGAATATGAATTTACAGAACTTAGCAAATTTATTAGACCACCTGTCTTTAATATTACATTAATATTTTAGAACTCTTTAAAACCTTGTTAAGAACCAAAATGTTATTGTTAATTATTTGGGCAATATCAATGAGGAATTTCAACCCAAGTTTGAGCCGGCTCACTGAGCTTCTCTGAGAGATCAGAAATTAATCAATCACAACATTCAACCACGAAAACTATTTTTTTCTCTTCAGGAATGAAAGTAAATAAACATAATTTGACTATAATTTGGTAATTACCAGAGTGGTATCAACCAGAGCGGGCTGGCAAAATATAACCTCTTTCAGGAGATTTTTTGGGGGCAATTTATGCCTTCATTTGATATACCCCTTTCAGACTGGCCAAAAACCTGTGTAAATAAATCCGCCAAGAATCGGCTCCTGTCCGCAGTTTGAAAGGGTCTAATCGGCATTTCCACCTGGGTCGACTTACCCTGCAAGCGACACGGGTTTTTATCGGCTCATCTCCGATCGGCTTCAGTGAGAACATCACACCCGGATCAAGCTGCTAAGTTATGGATGACGTCGGCGTTAGGTGCTCACGGCATAACATCGGGCCCGTCCCCTCTGTCTGTAACTTACGTGACTCTTTGCCATCTCAGCGACAAATTCCATCCGCCTTTGTATCATCAGCGCCGACTTTGCACATTTTTAAAGAGGGACAGAAGTACAAAGTACACAAAACCGTGTCCGTGGCGTCCATGCTCCTTCCCGTTGTTTACGTGGTCGTGTTTCGTCGCGCTGATGATGTCATCAACGTGATGACATCAGCTTGATGCGCCAGAGGAAAAAACACAGCCACGCAGCTCGTCTGCTGCAGGTTCGACACAATTGTATCCGACTGCAGGCTGCAAGACAAAGGCGTGTCGCTGAGTGACGTAACTTTAATTGACGCCACTCTGCGACACGCCTACTACATGCGATTCTTAAAGGGATATAACAGCTTCAGCACGGTCCAGCCGAACGTCAATGTTTTTGATTACCCATTCTTGGCTCTATAATAAATGTATTCAAATGTGTACAAATACGGTTAAGGGTTAGGGAAAGGGGTTAGGCTTAGGGTAAAGGTAAGGGGTTAGGGTTAGGGTAAGGGTTTGGGTGAGGGTTAGGTAATAATACAACTAAGTGCAGCAACTGTTTGGCATTTGTTGCATGAAATATGATAACACTTATGGTCTGGACACGGTCCGCCACTGTTCATCACTAAAACTTTCTATATCTCGCGTGGTTCTACGTGATATCCCATGAACTAGCGTCTCCCTATTAAGTAGCGTGTCGCAAAGTAGGCGTGTCGCAGAGTGGCAAAACTCGAGCGGCATCACTCTGCGACACGCCTACTGTCCTGCTCTGGGACACGGCTCTGTCTTGCGGCCTACAGTCGGACCCCTCTTGCTAGACCCGGCTCTGCTGGCAGTGGTAAAGGAGTCACCCAGGGTGGTAGAAACATATATCGGATGTGCCTGGTTTTCTTACCACTCTGCAAAACCAGCATCCCAAAATATGACCTCAAAGAAAAATCTTTATGATTTAGTGTTGATTAATTAAAAGTGAATACAAACAAATAAAATCCTTTTTATTTTCTCCAACAAAGTGCACGCCTCAAGTCTACAAAGCAGCACATTACAATGTAATGGAATAAATACAACAAAATCTGCTGAGTTGAAAATAAAAAAACAAGCAAGGAGATACACAAGTACCTGCATAATCACACTGGAGGCAGGGTTAAATCAGGCTCTTTAGAAAAGACGCCACCAAGCAAACCACTTCCGCCACTTGATTTTGTCACTTTTCATGTAATTTTCATGTTTTGGATAGAGGTGTCTCATCCTTTTGGATCTTTCTAAATGAACCTGATTTAAACCCTGCATGTTTTGTTATCGAGGACTACAAAACTAACACGAAAGAAATAGAGGTGCATACTCTCATGTCCATACACATCACCCTGGAAAACTTGTGCAATTGCAGCAGGATCTCCAAAATCACCGACCTACTGCTGAGAGAAAATAAAGTGAACACATTTTCAGTCTGAGCTGAACGTACTACTCAAGTCTATGTGGTGCAACTTAGTGTTTTTTTTTTTCCTTAGGCAAATAAAATATAACATAAAAGGCAAGGGAAAACATCCCTTAATATTCAACAAAATAATTTAGTGCTCTTTAAATAAAATTAAAAACACTATTTTCATATGGTGGCTCTTAAAAAAAAGGATTAAAAAAAACTCACAGACTGAAGGGGTAATGGTTAAAGAGACATCAATTATATTAGGAAAGAACGCAAATCCCATGAAAAAAGACAGTATTGACAATAAAATTCTGTACAGAACGTAAAATCAATATACAATACAGTACCTGCAGATGTTATGCATACAGTACAATTCTCTTTTTACATAGTTTTAGTACGAGCTCCAGCCTGATCTATATACTGAGTTAACACAGGTGGAAAAGCGGCTATTTTAGCGTCAGTTACTTTAATGGTTATTCAGCGAGGAGAGTAGATCTTGTGGTCGGCGTTTAGAAAAAGAGATCGAAAACATTATTGCAGAATGGTCGTCTTCTGTTGCATACTGCATGTTACATGAATGTGACCTATGACGAGGAGCAGCGGGCCGATGAGAGACGGACGGAAGAGAGAAAAAAAGGGGGTGGGGGTTTGCTGTTTTTGCTGTCTCTCCATCACAGAGGTTGAACCTTGCGATATCTCTCCGATCCACTACCCTGTACAGTACATTCGTGGCCAGTATTGCACGTAACCAGCCGAGCCCACCCTGATTCTGCGCGGCGAGGACCTTCAGTGCTGAGTATTTTTTTTTGTCCTGTGAGTCAACACTAATCCAGTGATGAGATGAGACCACAGCTCACCCAGGACCGACCGGGGACGACTCCATCTGCTGTCACAGTTTGAGCTCGTTGGCAATCTTGCAGGCGATGTTCTTAAAGGCGATGGACGTGCCCGATATCCTCTTGAAGCGCACGCCGTTGAGCGAAAGGCGGGGCAGCTTGCACACCTCCATCTCCCACTGCACCAGGTTGTCCTGGCGGGCGTCGCCGTGCACGCAGAAGAGCAGGAAGCGTTCGCGCTGCTCGTAGTCACAGCTGTTGGCGTCCAGGACCTTACGGATCTCCCTCATCATCTCGGCGGGCTCCATGGAGGAGGTGGTCTTCATGCTCCAGGTGAAACGCAGGGAGCGTGGTTTGGAGTCTCGGCCGCCGTCCTCTTTGCTTTCACCTGATGCACTTCTAAAGCAAGAGGAAGAAAAGATGGAGGACAGACAGAGACAGAGGGAGAAAAGGAGAGAGCAGAGAGAGACGATGAAGGAGGCAGAGGTGAGTGACGGGCTCTCTGGGAAATCTTAACTCTTAAACAAAGTCTCACCTTGGAGTTTCTGTCCTGGCACTGGCCTCGCCCTCACTAGGAACCCTGAAATAAACCAGGAATACACCGTTACTCCCAAGAGCTGATTTCAACATTGTTCCCCCCACCCATTACTATACCACCCCAGCAACCATCGGACAAAAAGAGGGGTGTCAGGCATCATGCCAGGAAAGAATTCACAGTCCTGGGTTTTCAAGGATCAGCACAATGAGGACACTGTGACTTCTCGAGGTAACAATAACCCAAAGCATCAACCTGTCTGCCTTTCCTTAATCTCCACTTGTCTGGAAGAGTGGAAGAGAGTAACTAAAATATTCCTAATCTTCTCTTTAGCTCTGCATGGAGAGGGGAGAGTAAGGAGAGGAAAACCAGCAACCGGAGGAGCAGATAAACGGGGCTTGGCTTAGTACAGGAAGGAGCTGGTGAGCTGTGAGGTTTGTTTTAAAGGCAGTGGACTAGGGCTGGGCGGTATGGACCAAAACATCTGACCTAATTATTTTAACAAAACTATTTTCTAAAAGCTAAATAGTGATAGAGGAGAAATGAGAAACAGTTGTCGCAATAACAGAAATAAAGACAAAATTGTATTAAAAATCAAATACTGATGTGTTTGATTGACAATCTTTGTGTAACACATTTTTATAAAGCAGGATTTCATTGGAGGTAAAACAACATTCTTGACACCTGCTTTCTAATGTGTGAGCATCGGTCCCAAGGTGGGTCCTAAGAGCTCTTCAGGTGGGCCATGGAGGAGCGCAGGAAGCTTTAAACACGGGATCATAAAGTTAATGAGAGAGCCACAACTTTATGAGATAACTGTGAGCCTAAGGGATAACAGGAAGACTATTATGTAAACAATAGTCATATTTCCTCCCTCTGAAAATAGACCTGAGATCCTGTGAAGAAGTGTGCTGCTGGCATGCTCCGCAGATGGATCAAGGTGCAGGTCATGGAAACAGGTTAAAGAGACTGGGGCGATTTGCTGCGCCGCATGTACGGACTGCTGCGTGGTTAGACTTTATGGACATTGGGGGTTAATAAAGTCAGTATTAATGTAGAGGAGGTGGCTTGCTTTATTTCAGCTTTGATTCTTTGTGTCTGATTGGTGTCTGCCTCCAGTTCTGCGTGCTTTGCCTTGAGTTAATAAAGTGAATTCACTGGTGACAGACATCGAAAGAGGGTAAACCACGGAGCAAAGCCAAAGTCAAAGACAGCAAATGGTAGGTATTTTTTTGTTTTCAAAATGGAAGAAGGACTTGTGCACATTCTTTATGCCACAACTGACCTAAATTAATAGCATTGGTGACTATCAAAATGAATTTTTTTATGTTTCTGCAATAGTTAATATAGAAGTATGTTGAAGCTCTTTAACTAAAATTACATTTTAAAGACAAAAAATAATTACTATTGTTATCCATGTATTTTCAATATTGTTTTACAAAAAAACAAAAACAAACTGAAAATTGAAGCTCATTATCATTTCTTGATTAAGATGTTAAACTGTAGTTATTTACTTGCGCTCCTGAACAGGAAAATTAGTTTTAGTGGTTGAATGTTCTGCTTGATTAATTTGTGACTTCTCAGAAAAGCCTAGTGAGCGGCTCATATTTGTGTATAAAATGGTGAATTCAGTTTGAAATTCATCATTCCTGCTTAAAATGTATGTCCAGCAAGTTTTTCAAAGATTTCTCGTTATTATGACAGGTGGTGTAATAAATTTCTTAAGATCTGTATATGTATATTTAGTCCAGGGGTGTCCAAACTATGGCCTGGGGCCAAATGCGGCCCCCTGCCTATTTTAAATTGGCCCCTGAAACAATTGGATGAATAAAGACATTTTGATTACAGCAGCAAATGCCATCAATCGTGCACATTTTCTGCCATATTTACTTCGTCACAAGGTCTCATTTACAAGTATATTGCAATATTCATCTTCAAGCGCCAACATTCTTGCAGTTTACTCTTGTTTTGTGTCTGACAGTGAAGATAAGCCGTCAGTGTCTCCCATCTCTGCTGCTCGGAAGGTCATTCTCACCATAACTAGGTGTGAATCCAGTGTTAGCCTGGGGTTACAAGGGCCCCTTGACAGGTGATAACCCAGCCCAAACCCTAAAACATTAACTTAAATACAGTAAAGGTGAGGTGCAGGGAGTGTCTCAGTCATCCATGTATTCCTCTTTATGTGGCCCTCGATGTAAAAAGTTTGGGCTCCCCTGATTTAGTCCAACCATTCTCTCTTATTTTGGTCAAAAGTTTTGACTGAAGATTGTTAAGTTTTTGTACCTTTAGAACCACCCATCATTGAAATAATTAAAGTTTTATCAGTTTGAAACCCATGGCAAAGAAATTTGATCCAAATAAACGTTCCCAGTGTTCATATACGATTTAATCAGTGTGCATGATGCCCCAAATTGGGCATCTAGGACCTCTAATTTTATTGCCATAGCAAAAAAAAATACAAGTTTTAATATCAGTTGCCTTTTACTGATAATATAAATGTTATTGAATATAGTAAAATACATTAAATTATTATTTTTCAATTGAAATAAAGATTCAAATCAGTCATCCTGTGGTCAATTAATGATCCCCTATGTAAATCGGTAAACTAATTATTTAGGCTGGCCTCTTTGTTAAATAAACAAAAAATATATCATTATAAACGATACTGTCCCACCAAATATCTTGATAAAAATATACTGATTTGTCTTAAGAATTCCATATATTGCCCAGCCCTAGAGTGACTCAAAGGGAGGAAAAACATGGCAGAGCAAAGGTGTCAGTAAACCAGGGTGTAGAGTGGTGGGAGAGTACGTCAGGGGTTAAAGAAACACGGGCCAAAGTCAGTCATTGTGGGAACAGGAGAGGGTTTTATTTTGAGAGGGGGCAGGGACAGGTG
Source organism: Cetoscarus ocellatus (assembly GCA_037902135.1). Classification (NCBI taxonomy): domain Eukaryota; kingdom Metazoa; phylum Chordata; class Actinopteri; order Labriformes; family Labridae; genus Cetoscarus; species Cetoscarus ocellatus. The sequence goes on along the minus strand of JBAMNC010000022.1, from coordinate 902,427 downwards.
CAGCAAGCGTTGTGTTCTCCTACCTCCGGGTCGACCTGAAAGACATAGCTCTATGCAGGAGAAAAGGAGAGAAAGCTGTGAGCCTCTGCCAGGTGGGCCAGCGTGAAGGTGACACAAAAGCTGACAGCAGTATGGACGTGGAGGTTTATCCTTTGACTGCCACGCCGACAGTAAAGGGTAACAGAGTGGATGTAAAATAAGCTGACTGAGGACTGGGATATAAAGGGAGTGATGGTTCCTAAAGCAGAACGTGGGGGATGTTTTCTAACTGCAGGAAAGAGCAATTGCAGCAAATTTTCACCAGCTATAGTCTGCGTTTTTAGGAAGTGTAATCAGAACCAAAATGGGGACAGACAAATACATGGATGCATTCTTATTTCTAAAACACTTTGGGTGTATGGAGACTAAATATCATTTTTCAGGTTTGGGATTTTCTGTATTAAAAGTTGTAAGTCAAACTGCTCACTAAGCCCAGGACTGAACATTTTTACGTATAATTCACCATTTCATGGCCAAGTTTAGGTAAAAAATATGAGCAAAACTCTTCCCGTCAGCATTTTCTTTTACTAACACAAGCGAGAAGAGCCAGAATTAGACATACTGAGGTATTTTCATTAATATTCAAGTATAGTGAAGAATGTGGTCGCTGATGCTTATGGTTATTTTATTTTCTTTAAAAGTTTGGTTTATCAAAGTGTATAGCTGCTATTGGGCAAGATCTCTTTTGTAAAAAATGATTTTTATTTCAGTGGGACTTTAGTGGTAAAATAAAATAAAATAAAACACTATACAAATATAATACAATAAGAGGATAATCAAGATAAAAGTCACTCTTAAAGCACAAATCTAGAAGTTTGTATCTATTTACTTTTATATCAAATATCCCATTACACTTATTTTGAAGAAATTAATGTGAAAAATCAAGATAAATATATTATATCTTGCTATAAAACACAAAACAATAAAAATTCAGATAAGGGAAATGTCTGCCAACAGATAAAACAAACTCAAAAACACAATTTTTAAACTTGCCATCATGTTTTTTTCCTTATAGACAATGCAAACGTATTTTTTTCCTCTCTTTTTTTTAATATATATTATATGAATATAGCTGCCGGATAACTTTGTTCGTGAAACATTTAGTAATAAAGTTTATCATATTTTATCAAGCAGTCTAGATAAAATTAAATATACAGAACAGACTGATAAGATACTAAAACAGGCATTACAGCAGCAACTTTGCATGGGTATAAATTTGTTGTGCCATGAGATTTTGTCTTGGTTTCAGACTCCCAACTTGGATTAATAAATAAAAATGACACCATACAGATATTAGGATTAAATTGAATTTAAAACAGAATTTAAATAAAATAAATGGTACCTATTTTTGAGGAGTTTTTACATAAAAGCAATAAAAATTTTGTTTTTAGTAAGACTTATGTCTCTTTTAGAAGCTTGGATCTTTTATTTATATCTTGGTGCTTAAAATGTAAAAACAAACACATATGTAGACATAAAACAGCATTCATGAATTTGTCCGACTAGTTAACTGAAATTAAATCTGTGTTAAACATCATCAGGCAGTGTGAAGAAGAGATTTCAACACTCACAACAAAATGTTTGAATACTGAATTCTCACCCTAACCAAACAGAAAGCGAACACTCGGACTTCTAAGTGCAGGACATGCGTGTAAGTATTCCCAACTGAATGTATAGACATCACACATCTTCACCGACCTGCGGACAAACTTGGATGTGATCTTGCTGATGATCCCCGTGGACGTGCCCCTGCGTTGTTGAGCGAGAGCCCCTGTATCATGGGACAGTGTGGGTGAAGCTGGAGGACCGTTGTAGGTGGCGCTGCGCCGGTCTCTGAGCTGAGCTCCGTGGAAGGTGCTGCGGCTGGTGGTGCCCCGAGGGAAACGGTTCTTCTCTGGGGTGCTAATACTGTGCGCAGACGGAGAGGTGGAGGGACCCCGCGGAGACGAGCTGGGAGGCAACATACAGTATATTTATATCCAGCATAGTAAACTGTCTATACACTTCTGACTGTTAGCAGCCCAGATCAGGCCCCTCACCTGGCTTTAAGCTCAGTGTTGTCGTCGATGGGGGGCAGTGTGCTCTTTGAAGGATGCCCTGACGATGACATAGACTTGGTGTGGCGAGGTCGTGTGGAGCCCATCGCAGTTGACGGGGTGCTCCCTGACACTTCTGTTAAACTGGGGACCAAGAATGAAAAAAACTTCACCACAACTCGCCTGTCGTTACATGCTCATTTTTTATGTGCTGTACAAAAGGAATGATAAACACAGAGCTACATGTGAAGTCACCTGAGGTTTACTCACCTGCTGTCTTTGCCATTAGGAATAGCTGAATAGCGGTCAGTAGAGGATCGTTCACAAACATATGTGTTCCTGCGAGTCATTGATCCATTGGTCTGCTTATGTAGAGAGAAACAAAAGCTTTTCAAAGAACATGGATGGGACTGATGAAAGAAATGCAGGTTTTGTTCATAAGTTACCGCAGGGGTCACCAACACTTTTCAGCCTGGGAGATACAAGAAAGATGAGGAGTACTGTAAAGGGCTATGTTTTTGAGTAGTATCAATTTTATAGTTTATCTTAAAATAATTAATACCCTTTCAATAGGCTACATATGAAACTATGTTTACGTGTAATCATTCCTGACAATATACTAATAATTATTATTAAAACATTATTTTTAAATGTATCCTTAATAATTTATGTATCTCTTAAACTTATCTGACATGTTCAACATTCACACTTAAGTGATTTCCTTTTTTCAACAAGTGACACCATAGGGGCTCTGGCTGGCAATAGTGCTGATAGAGATGTGGCATCAGTGCACCAACATAAACTTTGACCCCACGCAGGTCAAAGTTAAGACAAAACAGACAGTGTTAAAATTTAATGCACATTCTGCACTTACTTGTTTTTTTTGTTTTGATGCAAGTTTGATTCATTTGCTAAAAATATAAATTAAAGTAAAATACAGCGATTTATCTCCAGCTCTATGGTGGTGATTGTGACGGTGTTTTTTGATCGTCCCAGTGGGCACCTCAAAAGCACCCTACGGGCTACCAGGTGCTCGTGGGCACCCTGTTGATACCCCTGGGTTATAGGATCTTGCTTTTCAGGACTTCAATTAAATAAAAGTAGATTAATCCTTGGTCCAATAACTACTTCCACAATAGCCAACCTTAGAAAAGTGAGGGAGCATTAATGATAAAAAAGTGGCAAGCCCTTTGTTTTCTAGCAATGGAGTGAGAAAGGAATTTACACTTCAGATAACTTATTTAATCAAAATGGTTTGTAAAGCTCTGAAGGCATAACAACTTGATTTGTTGTTCTAAGGTTCACCTTTTTCTTTTATCTGCTTCTACACTTCTTAATCGTCTGGTGGCTCCATGGGGCAATGGTCTTGAGGCACACCCTGTCATTACTATGATCTCTGTCTCCCCCTACAGAGTGATTAGTGTCAATGCCAAGTCAATGGAGGCATCCGCTGAGGACATTCCAATAATGAGAAAGTGGGGAAAAGACTTGGTCTCAAAGGGGAACAAAATTGACAGGGATTCGGTCAGTGTTCCAGAAACCCAAATCATCAATTAATTCATTTCAGCATTTGCCATAGATCATACTGGACCTGTCAGAGAAAACACATAACAAAAGCTATCCCCAGTCCTGACTGTTTTTTTCTGTCACCCTGACCAAATTGGCACCTTACTGCATATGATCTGGGAATGTAAACAGGTACATGATTTCTGGGTTAAAACAACCTCCATAATATTCAGTTTAATACACCATCAAATCCCTGTTGATCAACTCACTCTAAACTTAACAATGAATCTAAGTTGAATCTGTGAATGGAACGTGTGGCAGACCAGTACTGGGCCATAGAGAAACATCCATCCATCCTTAATCTATGTAACTTATCCCTTTTGGGGAATCACTAATTTAAACAGAGCTAGTCCTCATAAACGACCCCCCATCTCTCCCTAACAAAACCTCTGATGATCTAGTGCAGTGTGCCTGTCCAATCTCCCTCCACTGACAGCTTATATGCACCACAAATGTGGGATAACTTACAGCACAGGATCAAAATTGATGGCTTTATTAATCTTGGACTGAAAAATTTGTTTTAAGTCACTTCACCACATTGGGTAATAAACTTTTACAGAAACTTTTGACTCCTAGCTTGCATTAATTATGTATTTTTTTATAAACCAAAATCATTGTTAGTTAAGGGAACCTAAATGGTTTTAAGCTGAAATAATGATCAAACAGGAGCTCATATATACAAAGGCTGTTTTTGAAAGTAACTCTCCTCAGATTGATTCAGATCTGGTCTGTGGCTTCCTTCCTGTCAGTAATTGCCCCTATCTCTCAAAGAGGTTTTCAACCCTAACCGCTGCATATACTCAATAAAGGGAAGTAAGCCCAAAACAAGTCTCTAAAACTAATGTAAATAAAACCTTAAAAATAATAATTATGGTGAAATGAACAGAAAAAATGTTTTTCCTTGCCATGCTTATATTGACTTGTAGGCTGATCCAGGCTTACTACAACTACCTCTCCTTACCCCAACAGCACTTGTAGTCTTCTTCCTCTCCTGCACACCCAGAGGTGAAGCAGGAACGTCTCCTTTCGAGGTGTTGAGCTCCAGTCGGCGTGCTCCATCCCACTCCTCCCTGTGGTCACTTTCCACACTAAGGGCTTGGCCACGCTTCGTATACGACACTGCTGGGGGCACAGACGGACCCACTAGAAAACACATTACACACAGAAGCAGAATTAAAATACTTTAAAGCAAACGCTTACCTCCAAGCTCTAAAATCCGACATCTTTAGACCACACGGCACAAACAGGGAGACTTCTGTTACAAATAGCATCAAGCAAAGCCACTCAAAGCCAGGATTTAGACATCATACTACATCAATAAAACATTAAACCCTACAACAACACTTTGTTTGACAAGTTGAACATCTACAGGAGCCAAGGTGAGCAGGTACAAAGCACAGCTGTTCCCTCCTCATGCTCCTGAGGAGGCTGCAGGGAGGCACCCAGCCAGCAGATGGCGCCAGACACAAAGGTCCCACATGACCTAGGAGGAAGCTGCCTCACCACTGCTGCAGTTTTGAGGTGGAGTCACTGGTTTTATTGCTCAAAATGTGTCTGCTTTGTATTTAGGTTATCTTAATCAAACCAACTAAAATATGCTGAATGTTTCTGTACTCGACTTAAAAATCAGTGCTTTCCCAAACTTAATTGTCTAACAAGCACCAGAAGATCCTACAGTTCTCTAACGCCTTGCTCAGAGGTTCATCCTCAGGGTTAATTAAGATGTTACGGGTCATCCTCAGTGACTATGAGCAGCTTCCGCCTACACAGCACGCAGCCAGCAGCACTCTCAGAGCTGTGAAGAACGGGGTTACTTTACTTGGCTTCTCTACGACACCACCACCACCACCACCACCCTCATCATCCCCACCATGATCACTGTAGCGACGCTGCTTCTGATTGGCCGAGATGCTGCGCGTGACCTTGGGATGGGCGGGGGAAATGCTGGAGCTGTTGTTGATGTCGCTGGTCGGTCGAGCTCTCGTGCCCAGGATGCTGTTAGTCAGCGGCTCACTCCCCTCAAACTGAAACACAGTGAGGCACACAATGAGGTATGTAGGCTAAAGTTGGTGTTGTTGCTGATGATGCTGGAGGTAGGGACGGACAATATATTGAGTTTTTAAATATATATGAGCAACAAGTTTCAAACAAACTATGAGGCAAATCATTGTTCATTAAGATATTGCTCTTGTTGATTTTGAAAGAAGATGCAAAGCCTAATGCTCTGTTAAAAGACCCCCCACCCTTTTTGTATATTTAGAAGCACTTATGAGTAAAAATCTGATACCGATAATAGTGATATCAGTTGAGTAACACAGCAACAGAAGTTAGTAGCCCTAACACCAAACATTGGCTAATTCTGTATCCTTAATGGACAAAAAAAAAAATCTGTTCACTGCTTAAACTGCCAAAAAAATAAAATCGGCAATATTGCTGAGGTTGTAAAATAAAATAAAAATAGTCTTTACAACTGTGTGTTCTGAAGAATTTACATCGTAATTATGTTTATGATGATTGGTGGCAAGGAAAGAAGGGAGCCCTTTGTGTATTGAGTGGAAAAGTCTGATTCTCACCATATAACCCCGTGTTAAAACTGAGGTTCATCTAACAAAGCATTTAGAAAAACACCTCAAGAACATTATGAGAGGGTTAGCCAGTGTAAGACATCCCTACTCCAGCCTTTGTGCCCCTCAATAACTTAGCATTTAATAACTAACCACAACGTCAACAATCCCTGGTAAAATTACTATGAGCTATTTCGGTACGAAACACTATTAATTCCCCTTTAAAAACACAAATCTGCAACAGGACTACACTGACCACAATCTTAGAGTGTCAAAGCGATGTCTGTGATTGTTTCGGCCAGTATGTACCTCCACAGAAAGCTGTTGTTAACGTATTTATCAGCCTTTATTTACCTCATAAAATCTAAATGAGAAAATAATGGTAAGTGTACTTGAAGGAGATACAGGTGCTTATTCAGTGAAGCTTATATAAGAAAAAACATGTTTATCTGTCATATCAGAGGAGCAAACAACACTGACCACAGTCCTCGAATGTCACAGCAACATCTCTGATTTGAGGAGTCCTCTGTTGCCCATGAGTTTAGTACCAATAGTAATATTGTTTACCATTTAATATGTAAACAACGATGGCAAATGAAGTGGAAATGAGTGGAAAATGAGATGCCTTGTATTTACAAGGAAACCATTTTCTGGTTTATAGCTTATATCAGTGGCAGGACATTGTGTTTTGACTCTGTCTTCATGTTTTCTGGCTGACATTTCTCTGATTTAAAGAAAATACAACACACACTCACAGCAATTTTGTCGGCTGTACGGGTGTAACCAAGAGATGTGGAAGTGAACTCTTGTTACCTGGCAACACTAAGCGCCGGTAAGAAATGCTCTGAAAAAGATGCTGAGAGCACTTCCAACGGGAAAACACTCCCTGTGGACACAAGCCATTAATTATGAGTTTTAACTAGAAGAGGGCAGTCGCAATGCTTATTTCCAACACAATATGAAGAATTCTGATAGGTCAGGTCAAGTTTGGACCATAACTTGACAATAATATGACTAAAATTTTATTTAAGTAGATTAACTTCTAAAAGTTTTGGTCCTAAGTAACTTTTTAAGATCCCACAATTACCTAGACAGCGTCCATCTTGCGATAAAAACTATGACTGTTGATCATAATGTTTTTAATTTTTACTTTTAAAATGTGTAAAAAGGAATACTGAAAGTCTCTACACAGTATTTCGAAACGTGTCAAATATTTTACACAATTTGGAAGCTTGCCTGCAGTTCTGGATCATTTAATAAGAAAAAAATAACTTGTATTGGATGTCTACCACTTGCGTTTTTCTTGATGTGTTAACAATCAGGCATCAACATTGTTTGATTTTTACAAGAAATAAAATATAGTTTGTAATTGCTTTGGATGATGTGAAGGACAATTCAGGTAAGCCTTAGGATGTTTACTTGCTGTTGGTGGTTTACATGGCCTGTTTGGTGGCTTAAGAATAAGGGGCAACACACAGAGATGAAGTATGAAAATAGAAAAAAAACCTTCAAATTAAGTTAAAGATGAATCAATGACAACATTCTAGAAAGTTGCTTTCTGGAGTTTGTAAGAAGACAAAACAGGCAGAGTAACAGAGTAACAGAGTGACAGAGTATCTGGAAAGATGTTGACCAGGGCCCAACATGCAACCCAGAGAGATCCATCTTCACATTTTCAGTTGCGAACATTTGTTATCATGTTTCAGACAAATGTCATAAGGGTGTACATTGTATGTTACACCCAGCCCTCACAGAAAGTGTCACAAACACACCTCTGGAGCTTTTCTGCCCAGCAGCAGGTAGGTGGCCATGACGTCATCATACTTCTGGCCTTGTAACGACTCCGTGATCTCATCTTTAGGGAAACCCATCGTCACCATGAGCTCTAAAGGAGGAGAGATGACAAAGTCAATCACACAGCCAGAATACTGGATATGACATTAAGAGTGACATCAACACACACACACACACACACACACCTATTCTGGATGAATCATTGAAGTCCGCCTCAGGCTCGATGTAAGGTTTTAGCTCCTCCTCCTCGTGACCCACATTCATCCAATGGTCTTTCATGATTTGCTAACAAAGGAACAACAAATTAGAGCTCACGTGCGTCACGTTACATTAATTTAACTGCAGTTTCATTTACCTTTTCATGAGCAATAATTTATCATGACACATGTGATGAAGACACAACTGACAAAAGACACACAGCATGCAGATGTTACACTGATGATTTCCTTGTGCATGTTTTGATCCTAAGTTTAGTTTGGGCCACATAACAGAGCAGACAAATATTGTTTATCAGGAAAGAAATCTTTAGTATTGAACTTCAGCCTGGTTCTGAGTACAGGGCCGTATTGACTGTGGACAGGATGAATGCAAATGGATCTGACAACTAAATGTTTGCAAAGAAAAACAAGCTATGACCATCCCTAATAATAAGCACACTCTCTAAGTACAGTGCACTGCATTGTGTTGCTATTATTAAAATGTTATGTCTGCTCAAAAATCATCTTTTTTCATTTTTCTGAAAGCTTTCAAAAAATAATAACACAGGATCACTTCTTCCTTTTTCATTTCAGATCAGTTGTTTCCAAAGCTCCTAAAAACACTAAGCTGACTTGTTCTCAAGGTTAATAATTCACATTAGCAGCAGTTCTGTGCTTTCAGATGACACAACAAACAAATAAGCAGACTGATTCGCAAAGTGCATTGACATAGAACAAATTATTTAAGATGCAATGATTAAAATGCTGGAAATACCTCTAGACTGCCTCGTTTGACAGGGTTGAGTACGAGGAGTTTCTTCAGCAGGTTTTCACAGTCTGTAGACATGTAGAAGGGAATACGGTATTTCCCCCTAAGCACTCTCTCTCTTAGTTCCTGCAGACAGACAGACAGACAAACCATACAGAGAGATCAGGGAGACTACTGATCAAATTATCAAAATAATGTAATTTCCATGCTGGGCTGTTACAATGAATATGTTCAAAAGTTGTCACATTGTCATATTTTTGCTAACTTTAAGTAAAAATCAAATGGTCTATCATGCAGTGTTAATTTTGACAGCACTTTTTAATTTAGTTTTAGTCTTTTGCCTAAAATATCTTTTAGTTTTACTCATAACTCATCTAATTTTGTTGTTATTTTAATTTAGTTTTAATTGATGAAATTTCACAACATTTAAGTCAACAAAACCTACTGTAAAGTTAGCCGACTAAAATATGAAGTGTAAAGTGTAAGGCATTTTTTAATGTTTCCTTGAATTTCTGAAGTCATGTTTTACACTTGGATCCCTAAATCCAGTCAGACCTAATTTTGTCATGTAGAAAGTAGGAACAAGTTAGAAATATATCCAGTCACAGGTACTTTGGTTGTGTGGAAAGGTTGGACGAGTTAAGAGAGACATCGAATCACACCTGCCTTAGCTTCATGGTGGTGGGATCCAAGTGTAAAACATGACTTCAGAAATTCAAGGAAACATAAAAAATGCCTTACACTTTATAATTCATATTTTAGTCGACTAAATTCACCGTAGGTTTCATCAACCAAAATTTTTTGAAATTTCATCAACTAAAATTAGACTAAAATTAAAACAATTAAGATGACTAAATTATGACTGAAAGACATTTTAGGCAAAAGACTAAAACTACAAACGTGCTGTCAAAATTAACACTGGTTGACGAAAATAATTAGTCGACAAAATTAACACTGATACCATAACCACAAAAATAGATCTGAATCACCCAATTATTGTTTTTTTCTTACTTCTGGTTCGCAAAATACAGGAAATCTCCTGCACGCTTGTCAGATACGCTGTCAGAGCTCAAAGTAATCCCTTTTTTATTTGCTTACAGCAGCTTACCTTAAACATAATCTTTTCATTGTTCTTAATTAACAATGTTACACGATAACCACAGCCAAGAGGAACAACTTAATCATGTAATTCTGAGAGGAAATTATCTTTAATGAGATGTAAGAGCACATAAGTGGTTCTCAGTCGAACCGCCGTGCTGTAGTTCTACAAAAGCCTGACGATATCTTCTTACTCTTCTTCTGAAACTTCTGTTTTGTAGTAAAGATTATCATGATAAACAAAACATGTAAGTTCGTTGTTTGTTTTTTTCATCACTGAAGACCTTTTGAACAATGTTGATGATCTAAAATTAAGGGAACCACAAGATTCTGACTTTGGAGCCCTCTTCTGAGTAACACAGATTGATTGATTGAAGTCTTTATTTCGAGCATGGTCATGGACATGAGCATGAGACAGCAATGAAAAATAAATCGATAAATAAAGAAATAAAGACAAGAAAACAAAAAAAACCAAACAAAAAAAAAATGAGTCCAACATGCTCGAAAAGGAGTAGGAACAAGTAAAAGAAGTTATTTAATCCTACCCCATCCCTATTTTGTTATTGACCTACAGTAAATCCTGAAGCTAATGGTGATACTTTCCCCCCCTTTTCTTTTGTATTATCATGATTTATAATTACATATTTTTTAAATAATTTAGTTCTATTTATCATTATTGTTGTTGTTGTTTTATATCTTTTGTTTGTATATTTATTTTACTGACCAACTTCTTTACTTACTTTCCTTTAGTCATTATTTACATATTACTTTGGGATATACTTATTTATCAGCCTATCTAGATATGTGACATACATATAATTCCACTCCTTTTTATCATCTTTAAAACTTTTGTATGTCTAATGTTTGCTTGTTTCATTTTAAATATGTTGGTGTATTGCTGTGTGTGGTCAGGCTAAACAGGGCAGTAGTTTGAGGGTGTTCTGGTTTGTAATTTGGTTTCCAACTTTTATTTTGATGCTGGAATATGTGTTTCTGTCATATTGACCAGTAATGTCTGCTCAAGAGTCAATAAAAGATATGGGGAAAAAAAATTCAGTGTCAGCTTACAAATATCTGACATCCCTGCAGCACTGGATTATTTTTCTCTGTCACGGTTTGTAACATGTAGGGATGGGAATTGATAAGATTTCATTGATACTAATGCCATAAATAATTCTGCTTGTTGATTCCCTTGTCAATTCCTGTATATTTTCTGCACAAAAAAGCAGGTCTACAGGTTTCCCCAGTCAACAACACCAAAGACATGGCTCTCCTGATAAATACAGTGTAGTTCTGCCAAGAGAAATGTTTCAGCATGTTGCTGGTGTTTCCACCATTGCTTAAAATCACACTGGATGTTATGCAGCAGGTGCCATGCTGGGTTAAATTAAGGCACACAATTAACTGCTTCTGCACCCTGCCTCTGATGACAGCACGACATTCTTGATTTGCAAGGAAGCCAGATCTTAGAAAGGAACTGATAAGATATTTGTTAAGCAAAAGACTAATGATATTGATTCTTTTGGATAACTGCTCTTGATTCTCAACTGGAATTGTTCTTCAATTCCCATCCCTTGTCACATGAAAAAAAAAATAAAAAATCAACATTCAACCTAACAGTACAATGTATAGTACGCATTTCCCCTCAGTTTGTCGGTTAAGGGAGGAAGGCTTAATGATCGCATTTTGTACCTTCTTTTGGAGTGTTGGTAGGTGGTGTGGCCACTACCAGTAATGAATGGTAAGGGAAACACTGTATATTGCAAAATAAAAAAAATATTCTGGAAAAATATATGAGCCCACAGTTAAAAGACTTTAAAGACAATATATTCACAGAGCTATTTTATGTTTTAGAATAAGTATAAAATGATTGAACTCAAGACCTAGAATTAATAAATCTTAAAAAAGATGTGTTGCAGTCTTAATAGCAAAGCTTTCAGCTAAGAACAGAGAAAACTGTATTTTGCAGTAATTTCGTACTGCATTACTCAGCTGATCCACTGTAAGTTCAAAACCACAAACAACCCCTTTTACATCATTCATACCCGTCTGATCAATTATTAATATAAAAGTATTGATTAGCAGAGTTTTTAAGTAATATTTTCACATTACTTGATCTGCTGGGTTCATTTAGCGCCAATATATTCAGAAACTGCTTCATTATTTAAGAAATTTGGAGGCACTACTGCATTTTTGCTTTGCACTCTCTCTTTACTTCAGGGTTTCTTAATCTTTTTGATGCAAACGTCAACAAACATTTGACATTTCTTGATGTGGATTTTGTTCAGAACACACTAATAAGTTTCTAAAGACAAGGTTTTAACCACACAGAACTTAAGTTAAATGTATTGCATTACCTTGCATTTATTGCCATGGGAGTATTTATTTCCAAAATAACAGTAGTAAAAATTATACTGACTTGCTGAATTGTATCACTGAGGAGGCTTGGTGTCTTGGATTCATCGTTCAAGGCTTATATAAATTGAGAAAGAAATCTGGAGCATGTAAGTGCAGAATGAGAGTAATTTTATCAAAATAAGCTTTTTGTCAAAGTCAGTCTGCAACAAGAAAAACAATTAGTACTGATGTAACTGCTTTCAATTTGGGGAAAAAAAATTACAAGTTATAATTACAAGTTAAAATATCAAAAGTTATAAAGTTGGCAGGAAAATGTCAGTGAAGTAACAAACATAGCCGATGCTGATGATAAATCCAAGACCAAAGTCAATAGCACACCTTTAGATTCTGTCCGTCAAACGGCAGAGATCCGCTGACCAGCGTGTAGAGAATAACCCCGAGACTCCAAACGTCCACCTCTGGTCCATCGTACTTTTTCCCCTGGAAAAGTTCAGGAGCAGCGTACGGCGGGGAGCCACAGAAAGTGTCCAGCTTACTCCCCACAGTGAACTCATTACTGAAGCCAAAGTCAGCTATTTTAATGTTCATATCTGCATCTAATAGGAGGTTCTCCGCCTGAGGAGAGAAGAAACAGACATGGAGAGTCAGATTCACATTATCAGCAGTCGCTAAGTATATAAGAAAGTAAAGGTTTAACTCCTCACCTTTAGATCCCGATGAACTATCCTCCTCTGGTGACAATACTGCACTGCAGACACAATCTGAAACACATATTAACAGGTCATCAAACACAGACGTTATTTACAGTATTAATAAAGCAGTCTGAAATCCATCTACACATTTGTAATATAATCAACACAGCAAATACAGTGTGAAGTGTTTTTCACAGCTTATAAAAGTCCACTGCAATATATTTGCCATCTTTTTTGGTCCAAGCAATAAACCAAAAGATGTCTCAGTAAAAGAGTCCCGAAATTAAAAGGCTTACATGAGGAAAACTGGTCATTTTTGATTGAAAATGTAAAAAATGCAATACTAGAAATACTTGTTACGTAGTTCATATTTTACAAAAATAATAACTTACGTTTTTTAAATTAATTTCCAAGCAGGTTTACAACCCTTCCTTTGCTTATCTCAAATTGTGAGGCAAACAAGAGTGCCTTCATTTTGGTCAGCATAACAGCAAATACCATAAATTCTAGGGATACATAAAATGATGAATATGTTTTGGGGTTTTTTTCATGCAAATAAGGAATAAATATGTAAACTCATGAAAACTTTTTTGGTTTAGTTTACAGTTTTTGTAGATTTAGCTCAAGAAACCCTGTTCCTTTTTTTGTTAGCTTTCATTATTTTGGCAAACATCCTCAATTTTTGCAGTGATTGTTAAAATGATTTTTTTTAGAAAAGAATCCAAACTTTTAATTACTAAATTTTTGAATTTTCTAATGTGGATTAATCTCTGCAGAAATGAAAAAGAGTTGATTTTTTTTTTCTTAAGTTATTTAAGGGGCTGTTTGCTGATAATGGCGAGACAGAGGATAGAGTCAGAGAGGGGGAGAAAGAGTTGGGGAGGATGAAAACTGGCAGCTGGCTGGAATCGACAACAGACATCCCACAAAGAGTCAGTTCCTCATAAAAAATATCAATACACTTATTATCAGCAAAATTTACTCAAAAAATCAATTTGAATATCATATTCCAAGATGCAAAACTCAAAAATGAAGCCAGAATTGCTTGTAAAAATGAAAAAACACTTTTTAATCCTCATAACTCCTTAAGATCATCAGCGCCCCCAGGTGGTAACATCTTTGTTGTTTACTTATATTTCTGGAACTGCAACAAAAAAACGGAGATCACATTTTTGTAAATACAGATTGATTTAAATTCAGGTCTAATATATCCCCACCAAAAAGTTTTTTGTTCAGCTTTGAATTGCAGTGTTTATTTCAGAAATGTTGTATTTATGGGTCCACAGTGAAAAATCAATAAGTGTTCTTTTTTATCACATTTTCTTAATTGAAAATGTAGCAGTGATTTAGTAAGATCTCTATTTTGATCTTTAGAGGATATTACAAATTGATGCTAACTGGATGCACCCATTCGCTTCTTCTCTTGTTTTCTTGACAGTAGTATCCAATCTGAAGCAGCCAAATGTCAACCATTGAAAAGATAGTTACATATTCCTTAAATAATTAAAAAGGAAGTTTGAGTAATGATGTGTGGCCCTTTGAAATATTTGAGACAGAAATCGCATCCAAGAGACAAAGACAAAGACAAAGAGGCAAGAATGATTGGAGGAATAATTGTAAATATTTAAGTAGGTTTTGTGAGGAGTCTCTTAGTATACTTTCCTTTTTTCCAGTAATCACCAAGGCTTCAATGAACTACATTAAGATCGGAAGAGCCTGTCCAAAATAAATCTGTATGTGATTTGTATAAAACACTGTGAGGTGTAAATTTCTCTTTGATTTTTTGTTTCATCTCTTTGGCCGTACAACTTTTAATACTGGGTATGGGAATCTGAATCAATACAGCAGAAATGTTCTGATATGTTCAGATTCATGACAGTTGTCCTGAAAAGGACAGGATTTTTAGATTGATTGAGCTTGACAGGGTTGAAGTATTAAAAGTTTTATTACCAAAAAAGTCCAGGTGGACTAAAAAAATAGAAAATGGCTTGGAGTTGCTGTGGTTAAATGGGAAAAGAAAATTGTATTTGTTAGGTATCTTGAAATAAGACATACTGAATAATTTTGATATAGATTTTTTTTGGCAATTTTTTTTATAAATCTGCTTGCCCTTTTGAAATATTTTTTTTAATTACAGGAAACTCAGAGCTTAGAGAATTTATTTGTTTTTCATATCCTGAAATATCTGCTCTGGTAGCATAATGGTGGCGAATAATGAGTGTAATAAGATATTTATAACTGGTAGGGCTGTAACGTGTTAGTCGACTGGTCGACTCATTGGTCGATAAGTGCTGGGGCGACCAGAACTCTGATTGGTCGACCAATCGTATTTTTTTTTCCGCTTCAATTTATTTTTTCCCGCGGCGATTTACAGTCATCAGGAGGAACGTTCCAAGTGCTAATGGGGGTGTTTTCAGACCAACTCGGTTTCACAGGTAACTTGCCTGTCTCAGAACACCCCCTTGTTTTCACCACTTTGGATTCGCCCACCGTCTGGAGACCTGGCTGGAGACAGGAGGATTGAAGAGCTTCTACGTTAGCCTATTCAACGTTCAGTGGTTTGCTGAGTATTTATTTTTATTTTGAGCATCCTTCTCTACCCCCCGCCAAGGCCCCGCCGAGCCGCGCTCCGCCAAGCTGCGCCGAGCCGAGCCTGCCCGCGCAGGAGGGCTTCCCGTCGGAGTCAGTGTGTCAGTCGACCAACAAATTCTTTGGTTGATTACAGCCCTAATAACTGGAAATTCAATGTTTACACTAACCAAACTACAGCCACTTACATCTGCTCAGGTCATGTCATACAACATTTAAATTCTAAAGGTACTAGGAAATAACCTGACACCCCAGATGGATTGTTCAGTATATTTCACTAGTCCATCTGGGAAAGAGCCCATAGAAAGTGTTTGGGGAGGGCAGAACCTTTCAAAAGCATATACAGCAGGTGATTGGAGGATTGTTCCAACAATCACAATTACTACGGGCCAATCAGATATCGAGCAGGCGGGCACTACTGCTATGGTGTAAAGGCCAGAATGTGAGCCACTTCATAAAACCAACTCCCAGCAAAACATGTTGGAAGTGGAGCGTAAATATCCTTTCTATGGAGAAGCTTGTATAGTTGTTGTTCGTTTTTCATTTAATAAAGTAAAGCGGTCAAGACCAGATAAAAGTGCTACTGAAACTGTAGCATCTAAGCTAATCTCTGTCTGAGCAGTATCTACCTGCTGTCATCTCGCTCATATCTCTCACCTCTTCCTGCTCTAGAGGACGCTGATTGGGAAAGATGACAAGATGCCTGATTACAGACAACAAATCAGGCCGCTCCATCTGCACTAAAGGGTTAACTAGGAAACCCAGAATCTAATGATTCTGGTCTATAATTTAAGATAAAGTGATAAATTTGTAATAACACTGCCCCAGCAGGATCTGACAGCACTATAGCAGGCCAAAAAAGTACTGTACTAAATGATTCGAAGCAACCATGTAGTCCGATTTTTAAATTATTGTAGGCATTAATTCTTCTCATGCCAAAGTCCCTGTAATCCTGTGACTCACAGCAGGCAGCTGCTGTGACAGTTGACAACAAAGTTTCACCTACATATGCAAGAATAGCTATAACATCAATCAAACAGACAACACGCTGTTCTTTGACAAACGCCACCCACCTGCTCTGCTTTAATGCACCACATGAACACTTCTACCTTTCTGTGTGCATCTCTCTGTGCTGTGACACACACACTCACAAGCTGCCCACACTGTGCCACACACACACATCCTCTGAGTCATCCAAGACCATGAATGAGGGATTTAAATAAGATCAGCATGGACGCAAGAGGACCGGTTTTAGAAACTGTTTGCTTCCACTGTGTTAAATAACGTGGACAAGACAGTGAAAAATCTCAAAATACTGTTTTTTTTTTAAAGCTGGTCAACACCCTGGATTCTTTGTTGCTTCAGTAGCACCACTAGGTGTCAGGGTAGCATCTTTCAGGATCTACTGTTTTCTCCAGCCAAACTACCAGAGCTTCATCTCTTTCCTCTGCAGTCAGTGACGAAGCCTGGTCATGCTGCATGCAGTCTTCCCCCTGAAAACAGCGAGGGAATGACGACAAACTTACGACAATAATGATGACTCACCTGTCTGAACTTGGCCCTGGCTTCCTTCTCCTTCATTCTGCCGTGAGCCACTAAATAGTCAAATACTTCACCTAAAGTGGAGAGGAAATAAGAGTTTGACCTGAACATCTTTATTTTTGTTAAAGCTGGGGGTCATTTCTTAGTGCTTCTTTTCAAATATAACCATCAAAAGTAGCACAGGCAATAGTTCACGAGATCGAAAATGCTGCTTTTATTCAGTGTTGTGCATCCATTATGAGCAGCTTACATCCACATAACCTTACATCACACAGAGCGCACAGCAGCTCTCCTTGTGTATATTAATTTAATGGCTCTAAAACTAAGACTGTAAAAAAAACGCCTCAAAGTCAAACAAAAAGTCACCCTTTATGTGGTCATGCATTAATATTGTGCTTCACTCACCACCGCTGGCGTACTCCATCACCAAATAAAGCGTCTTCTCCGTCTCAATAACTTCAAACAATTTCACTGCAGGGGAAAAGTAAGAAAAAGAGAGATGGCACCATTAATTAATCAAATTAGGAACCACAAATAATTTACCCATCAATTACCGCCCAAACTACAGGGCAACTGGTACATTATTTTCCAGAGGGTGGGACATGCAGCTTAGTTTGTTAGCTAGTATGCTAACACATTACTGAAACTGTCATTCGTATGCTAGCAGAATAAGTAGGGGTGCATGACTCTAGATTTTTGCTGATATCAAATACACTGATATTTCCAAACTCATTTTTGCTGATACTGACTTAGTTATTTATTTGTTATGCTTCCATATAGCTAAATGTGCCTGTTTCTTTCACACAGTCCATTTGTGTTTGAAAAAGATGTGATGCAAGAAAAAAATAACATTTTATTCATATTAACAGAGACTTTTACTTGTAAGGGGACATTACAATCGTGAGGGAAGACACGATGGTACGTCACGGTACATTAATCTATTTTAGTTGGCAATGTTGAATAAAATCTGGTTTATTAAAGCTGCAAAAAGTCCATTTAAAGATGTAATGTGCTTTTAAAGAAATTGTGGTTGAACTGAATGCTCCACTAAGATAAAGCTGCTGTATGTTATTTTATGTTTTATTATATAAGAAAGAGAGAGTGTATCCCTCCTGGACCATTTATGCCAGTCATTCCTAAACACAACATTGATATTTGCAGAAAATTCTTGTCTAGTCAGACTACATCAAAACAGTCCCCTCAACTGTAGTTTTTCATACTACTATACACCAAAACAGTGAAAGTTCTGTTGTAGATGCTTATAACGGAATACTGTGACAAAAACATCATCATGCATATCTGTATTAGTTTTTTCAAAATGCAATTTTGTTTTAGGTGATGCAGTGCAAAACAATTGACAGAGAGAGAGAGATGTGACTGGATTAACATCGTGTGGAAGACACAACAATGTGTGTAAGCACTTAGAACAACAAAAACTGAACTAAAAAGAGAGACAGTAAAACTACTGACATACAAAAGAATTATGTGCCGAGTGTTGTATGTTAGTTTGTATACAAGTGTGTGTGTTTGAATGGGCAATGGTTTTGAAGGTAAGAAGCATAGGGATATGTAAAGATTTATTTTAGAAAGATCACAAAAACCTGACAAAAGAACTAAACAAAAGAGAAAGAGCTCCTAAAATCTGGCATACTTCAGAGGTACAGTTAATCATGGATAAAGGTAAATGTAAGTGGATACTAATGTTTTAACATTTTGTAAGCTGCATATGGTTTTAAAATCTAACTAATATTTATTTTCTTGACAGACCAAGAGGGGATTGATTAGTTTTGTCTTCTCTTTTTTTCTGGTACCAACCAATCACTAACCTTACAGTGCAGATGGATGTACCTGAATCAATGTCTGTGATCATACAGACCCATCTTGCCAAGTTTCAATCTACAACGATTGTGCGTACCCCAAAGTGGGACGGCCCAATCAGAGTCCTTTAGAGCAGGAGGAGGTGGGAGTTTCGAGCGACAACAGAAAGCGACTACTGATACAGAGATTAGCATAGATGCTAACAACTTCAGTAGCAGATTTATCAGATCTTGGCCGCATTTTTTTATTACATGAAAACAATGAACAACACTACAAACCTCTCTACAGAAAGGATAATTTCTCTCCACTTCCAACATGTTTTGCGGACAGCTTGTTGTAAAAAGTGGCTCATGTTCTGTCCTTTACACCGCCTGCTACATTATCTGATTGGACTGTCATGAATGTGATTGATGGACCAATAGTGCAATCACCTGCCAGATATGCTTTTAATAGGTTCAGCCCATTCCCAAACACTTTTTATGGGCTCCCTCCCACACGGACGAGCAAAATATACTGAAGGGTCCATCTTCATGTGTCAGGTTAACCAACCACATTCTTTAAAAAATGTGTCACACCATGTTACAGGGTCAACACTCACTAAGGAGAAAGTTGTTGTCCTATCCATGCTCGATGTTGCTCTGTGAACATTCCTGAATCAGCCCTTAGCTTGAACTCAGAATGTTTATGAATACAGACCTTGATAAGCAATATAATGGTATTGCTCTTCTTTTTACTTTTTTACTGAGTAGTGTAAGTCTTGCATGTCACCAAAGCTATTGAGCACATGCTGGGCTCTTCAAACTTAACTTTAACATAAGCAGGGTCCCCATTTTTTCTAGAAATCATTATCCAGCACTTTTCCTGGACATTTTTATGAAGTTTCTTATAAATCTATGGTTTGGACTTATTATCTTATCTTTATTTACTCTGCTTTTTTATAAATAGAGTTTGTGGGTTTACTGTTTAAGTAGCCTAAATCTTATTTTGCCCTTTTTTTTATTCTTTCTTTTTGTCACCATTTTTTTGAGTTTTATATTTTATTCCTTAACTTAGATTATTTTATCTACTCATATTTTATGGCTACGTGTGCATTAGTTACCCAGTACAGTTTTTACTTCATTTCCTGTGTTTGAATTTTTGTTTACGAACAAGGTAGAAGAAAGATAAATAATTTTCCAGGACATTTTACTTTTTTCCTCATTTTCCATGACTGGAAAATTGGTCAATCATTTTCCAGCTTTTCTAGGTTTTCCATGACACATGTCAGCCCTGATAAGGACAATTACTGCAAGAGCTGAATTTTGGTGGTAATACTGATACAAATTTTAAAAAATATTACTGCCAATCGTTGCTGCCAAGTGCTCCAGGCTGATGTTTGAACTCACCTATATTTGGATGATTCAATATCTTCATTATTCGGACTTCCCTGAAGAGCTGCAAAGACACAGAGAAACATTTATTGAAACAACAAAATTACAGTTTGTACAATATTACCAGAAGAAGAAGTAAGAAAATATTATTATGAAGCACTTATTAGTATGCTGAGAGGGTGAAACTGAGCCACAATTAACTCCAAAGTGAGTCGCTGGATTACGCTGTGCAGGAACATGAGACGGCCTGAGGATCACAGGCCTACTGTGCTGTAAAGCAATAAGACTTGTGCACTGACATTGTAGCTTTAAACCCTGCCCTACACAGATAAGGGGCCAGAATTACAACTCCACTGACATGCTGCAGTCCAACCAGCCAAACACTGCAGAGGAGCTGTATACAGGCTCACAGCCAGTCAGACATCTGGTGTCTCATATTATCATCTTAACATGGACAAACACAAAAGAGCAAACTCATACTGAGGTTTCTCTCCTGTGGTAAACACAGACAGCAGAATCTGAGCTCCTGTCCACGGTGCATTTCAGCAAAGCTTTATCACAGATATGAATATGTTATGAATAATAACATCCTGCAGTCTGTTTTCCTCATGGAGTGTGTTCGGATCATTTAAACTCTGTCTCGGCGTGACTGTTTATGTCAGACGAGCTCCTGCAGCCACTTAGAGGTGCTGTTGAATCATTTACATTCTGCTGATTCCCGGCCGTGCTCTTGCTTTTGTTTGAGTGTTAAATTTCAACGACTCACTCACCCGGGATTATGCTGCTACTGCTACCTGAGACAGAACAGTGATTTTAACATTTGCTGAACACTCTGATGTTGGGCTGGGCAATATATCAAGATTTAAAGACACACCTGTACTTTCAAATAAGATCCATGGTCTGAGAGTAGTGTTTAATCTATTCAGTTTGTGTGGGTCACAGCAGATGTCAGGTCTAATGCTCAGCAAAAGTGTTTCCAGTAAGAACATCTTATTTGCCACATTTGAAAAGTTAAGACAGTTCATTATTTTAACCCTTTCATGCGTGGTGTCCACTATGGTAGACAGATATTTGGAATACATTTTACACCATTTAGGTTGCAGTACCATGTCCTACTACCAAGTGGTAAACTCCCAAACCGTTGTCTTAAGTTTCATAAAAATATAATTGTTGCATATTTTTGTCATATTGAGATATTGCATCATAAATCCAAAATGACCGACAAAGGGCAAATTGCACCATGCTCTTCAGGAATAACTGTTAAATCTGTCTATTCTCAAGGGATTAGACAGGTTAAAAATACATATATTTTGATATAATCATACATAAGGAACAATTTTATGCAGACTTTAAAAATACTTCTCTTGTATATTTCTTTTCTTTGACCAAAAATTCATCTGTCCACTTCAATGGATGTTTTGCACCAAAAGGTATATTCTGGGCATTATGCCTGTATTCAGATTTCACCTAATTTTATACTTTTTATTAAAAAGTGAATAGTTTGATGAAACATCAATATTACATATACTTCAGATTTTACTTTTAATTGTATTTACTCTTTGGAAATGTTTGCAAAAGACGTGTTTGTGGATCTTTATTAAGTTCCATTAAATTACTATTTATACTGCTAGAGCATGGTGTCCACTGTAGTGGACAGATGCATAACTCCCTCAAGATATAACACTGAAAAAATGACGATGGTTTTAACTTGTTTGAAAGTAAAACAAACATTTTTTAAAAAAAAATAATCCCTTGTGATTTAATAATTCATGCATGAAAGGGTTAAAATTCTATATATTTGTACAGTACATGCAAGCTGCATGGTAATTTTGGTTGAGATAGACCCCAGGCCCCACGCCCCAGGCTCCAGGCCCCTGGACCCTGAAAGGTTCAAAGCAGTATAGATAATGGATGGATGGGTAGTCTACTGACAATCAGGTAAAATAAACTGTATAAATGATTTGTGGTACAAACTGCCAAGGCCTTCTGAAATGGAGCAGAGAGACTTCTGTCTTTTTTAGCTTGTTTTGATTCTTTCTTGTGGTCATTAGCTAACATGTCTCATAGTTAATGCTGCTGGTACTCACTGTGGTGTACATGCATTAAATGAGTGTACATGACACTGTGCGTGCAAATTTTCTGATGTCCTTTTCGGCCTTACACAAGTGTTGTGATAGTCCATGTTTCTAGGTCATCAAACACACGAGTAGACCAGTGCGAGCAGGCCCGACTCTGTGGGACCACTCAGCTCAAGTCTGCTTCAACAACATGCAGGTACTAACTCTCTCCCTCTCTAATTCCTGCCTCTGTTCTCTGTCTCTACTTGCTCGCCCGCTGCTCTGCCTCTTTCTCTCTGACACCTCTCATCTCATTAGTCTCAGCACAAACATACAGCACAAAGAGAGGCAGAGGCTTTTATAGAAGCAGACTTCTATATTGTGCCTATTGTTAAAGAAGAAACACGAAACAACAAGTAGAAACTTTTCCTCCTTTAGCAAGTATTGTCAGTGTGATGTAGATCAGCCTTTAGAGCAAAACAAAGCTGAGTGGTGCTGTCATAATACAAGAGTTTTAAACTTCAATGCAACTCTTGGCAAAATCAAACAATATCTGTATGTGTTTTCACACCAATGCAGCAAACATTAAAGCCATGGTTTAATACATATACTAATCAAATACGAGATATCAAAATATTAAAAAATGGACAACCTTACAACACAAAGTCGCACTTAATAGTTTCTCCTGTCATGACTGGGGATGGGAATCTAAAACCAAGCCCAAGTGAGAATTGATAACAGCTCCCTCAAGGAATTAATGTCATTAGCCTTTTTGCTTATAAATTCCCTTGTTAATTTCTTCCACCTTTTTCTACATGTCTTGAAAATTTAAAAAAACTCAGTTTCATCAGAGGCAGTGTGCAAAAACATAACAAGCAGTCAAAAATGATAGCAGATGGGGCTGAAGAAGTCCAATTTATAGCTTATGTTTAACTAAAAGACAACTGCTACACAACTTTCAGTAAGTTGCAGAGACATCAGGACCTCATGTGTTTGACATTGCTTCCACTGAAAACCTTAGTAGGCAAACTTTTTCCCCCACAGAAAATTGGAATAGATAAGGGAATTGTTAAAGAATTAGATCATTGAGCAGAATCGCTAATGGCATTAGTATCAATAAAATCTCATCAGTTCCCATCACTAGTCATTAAGGCTGGGTAATTAATCAAAAAATAATCGAAACTGACATTTAGGCCCTCTAATCAAAGTAATTTTACTCGTGGATTATTTTGATTATTTTCCCTGTGTAGGTCACGTGACCCCTCCACACAGTCTGCGTTCACTTTCGCCAAGAGCGAAGGACGCGCTGCCAACATGGAGGAGACAAGCGCCAGTCTATCAGAGGACCTTGCAGCCAAGAAAAATGCTGTCTCTGTTGTTTGGGCACCTTTTGGATTCTGTGTAGAGGACATCGAGCAGAAAGAAGTTAAGTGTAAATACTACAGGAAGACCGTTTTGACCACCGTCGGTAACACCACCAATTTGTTCCAGCATAGCATATCATAATCATTTGTTAATCGTAATCGAGGTAAGAGCTCAATCAATCATGATACTGAGATTAGATAATATCGCCCAGCCCTACTGGTCATGACAGTAAAACGTGGCACTCTATTTTATTTTTTTTAATCAATGCAGCTTGCACTAAATGTGACAATAGTCCCCCAAAATGCATTATCAATACTTAAGTATGTCTAACCCAAGAAGACCACCAAAGATGGGGTATTGGAGGAGTGCTGAAATGCAGATTAACATTGCTGTTTATGTTCTTCTTTACTTATTAATAAGTAGAAGTGTTCTGAGAGCACAAACCTCCAAGAAGGCATTTTCAACATTGTGAGGTGAGTTATTGTCAAAAATGTGTAAAACTGCCCTATTTCGCACTGTTAGGAAAACTTTAAAAAAATTCCTTGACAAAAATCCAGATTTGGCTCACCACCAAAACCAAATCACTGGTCTCTTTTGCCATGATCAATATTCCCTGAAAATCAAAATTAGTTCAGAACTTATTGTGTTATGAGTGAAAATGTGGAAAAATGGTACACTGCCAATGAGACACCCCAATATCAGATCTCCTAAGGAATATAAAATGCCCCTAAAAAGACAAAACACAGGAAAAATGAATCTATTCACCACATTCTTATCCTGCTTTGGCCCTTGACTGTTTTTCTCTGCTGTCCGACTTCATCCTGCTGTTTTCCTCTTGTTCTTTTGACCTGCCATCCAATTCTGTTGACATCAGTTAACCAGTGATCAAGCTACTCTCATTCATTTGATAAGGGCCATCACAAGGGTCATCAAGCAGTGTTGCAGGGAGTCAACTGGTAGGAAACTCAGTTTAATTACAGTATTTATGTTGGGCCCCAGGGATTTGATAATTATACTGCACGAGTCAGGACAATGACGCTAGTCCTATTCTAAGTTTATAACAGGCACTATCAAAGAATATTACAGAGCTAGAAAGAGAAGGATCTTTGAATCTCATTTTAATTTAACGTCATCTCTAATGTCTTATCTGATTGCTGTTCTGTTTTTTGGGGTTTTTTCCACCCTTGGCTACTGCTTCTGTTTGATATTAAAGAAATCTATCTTTGTCATTGTTAAATGAACAGTCATCCTTCCAGCTTTCAAATTTTGTCATAAAAATCTCCTCTCCCTGCGTGCTACAATAGGAGGCTTCCCATGTGTATCAAAGCCTGCTCCATATTCATAAGCTGCTGTGTTGGCCTGAGAGGTTCCCCCCGTGGAAACAAAGTCAATTAGAGTGGAAACACACTGACACAATAACCACAAGATGTCCCGCGGTTCACTAGAATAAACACCAAAGATTCATGCTCAGATATTCATGTGACTGAGCCCGGGCTTCAAATATGTGATGCGTCTGTCGAGACAGAACTTCTTCATTATTCTGAATGAGTGAGGAGCTGAAGAGTCAGTGCATTATCTCTGCTCACTCTCTCTCTGTCTGTCTCGCCTCTGTTTACGTCACTGCCCTGAAGCCCCTCACATGGGGAGCACACATGCAGCCACTCGGAAACAAAAATGAGAACAAATTAGAGAGCCACGATGGAAATATGAAGACAGCAAACACAGAACTTTTATCAATGAGAGTTCAAGAAGGATGCAACCAGGGCTGGGAAAATGTTACTGTTTTCTAAACTATGTATCAATATTTTCAAACAAATTTTAGGTTGAGACAACGTTTTGCTTTCCAGGAAAACCGCAATTTAAGGTGGGTTGAGAGGGCTGGCTTTGTTCGCTCCAGTCAAAGTCAGCTCTCTCTGCACAGGATAAACAACACACAACAGAGAAATGAGTCACACTTTACTAACATTGACTAAGATTTCAAAGTTAAAATCTTCTTTTTATTAACAGCTGTGGGTGTGCCTACTGTGCATAAATGTCTGAATACAAAGCAGCATTGCCTCTGACCAAAGTAGGACCCTAATTGAAGATTTCTATAGAAACCAAAATTTCATTTTAACTCTAAACAAATTTGTTTGTTTATATATTAGATACTGTTTTGTTT
Source organism: Cetoscarus ocellatus (assembly GCA_037902135.1). Lineage (NCBI taxonomy): Eukaryota > Metazoa > Chordata > Actinopteri > Labriformes > Labridae > Cetoscarus > Cetoscarus ocellatus. The sequence continues at coordinate 876,412 of JBAMNC010000022.1, read as the reverse complement.
TGTTTTTGGCTGGTAATAATAAGAAAAGGGGGCATCTTTTCAGGCGGTTTCCTTAACTAAAAGGTACTGCTGGAAACAGTAATAATATAATAATAACTTTATTTATATAGCACCTTTAAAAACAGATGTTTACAAAGTGCTTTAACTGACAAAACAAAGGCAGAAAAAGGCAGAACTCTGGAGACAATAAAACCATCAATCAGGTCAACAGAGACCAAAACAGTCAAAGGAAAAGGCACAGAGGGTCATATTAATTAAAGCAACAAAAGGAAAGAAAATGGTAAACTGGTGAGAGGGAAACAGCTTAAGTAATTTAGGAATATACTAAATTAGTACAGCTTGTTAGGTCAACATGTACATATGAAGAACATTAGTCTATTAGGCATTTTGTTTTATATATAATGATTAGGAGACGATAAGACAATAAATAGATAATAGGTTTATAGATACATAGGTAAACTGATGACAGCTGATAGTTGACGGCATCACATCAGGAAGATGGAAAAGCAGAGGGTAGATAGAGGACGGATAAAATAAATACATAAAATAAAAAAAAGAAAAATGATAATTAAAAAGGGAGTATATTAAAACATGAAAAGATTGTAAAAACAGGACTAAAATAAAAAAAAAAATAAAAAATAATAATAAAAGTAATACAGTCAGCAGTAAGGACATGCGCAGTTAGCCAGCTAAAAGGTTAAGTAGTAGTAGTTAAGATAGTAGGTTAGTTAGCTTAACAGCCAGTATCAGATTACAAATTGTAAAAATGTTAAAATATTTTTTAGGGCTGCTTGATTTTTGCAAAAATCCTGATTGTGATTATTTTAATAGACTTTGAGATTATGATTAATAAACACAATAACTCACTAATTAAAAAAAAAGTGCACCACATGCTTCAATTGAACATATGCTTTTGACACACTCATTTTTAACATTAAAGATTGGGCAAAACATAATATACTTGTGAAATACTAACACCTAGTAAGGCTAATAATAATGGAAAAATCCAACATATCATGTTGCATAGTAATCTTTTAATCCCAAATTCTCCATTTTCATTGTGAAAGGCAGTAATTGTAATCTCGATTAAAATTTGATTAATTGCCCAGCTCTAATATTTTTTCATTTTAATGAAGGCCTAAATTTAGTGCAAATGACTGACAAACAACCGCCTTTCATTTAAAAACCAGAGATCACACTTGTTGAAACCTAGAGATGGGAATCAATAAGGAATTTATATCACATCTTTTATGGTTAACAATTCTCCAGTCAATTACTTCAACTTTATTCTGCATTCTTAGCAAACCATGAAGGTCAGGACCTAATCATGGGTAGTCAGCAGAACAAAGAAGTTAAAGATGTGATCACAGTAAAGTTAAAACATAATTGGTCAAAAAGGACAAACAATTTTACAAAAACTATGCTAACTGCACAACCAGAGTCTGAGTGATTTCAAGCAAAGATGAAAACGGCAACAATTAGCAGAAGCATTTGTCTATGCAGCACAGCATTACATATCAGAAGTGCCATGTGTTTGACATTGTTTACACTGAAAACCAAAGTAGGCCCGCTTTTCCCCTCACAGAAAATCCACAGGAATCAATGAATTGGATCTATAAGGAGAATCAGTAATGGCACTGGTATCAACAAAATCTTATAAATTCCCATTCCTATCAAAAATGTGGACACTTGCCCACCAGGAGGGCGTCCATAAGTGTATGGCCTCCAGTGAAAGTTATAGATACACAGCGATGCTGATGAGGGATTTTTTCCACAATATGTCCTGTTTAGATGAGTTTGTATGTATTTTTGATGATTCAAAATTTACAAAATGCCAATAGATGGACTTATTTTTCACAAAAAAGTGTAAGTTTTAGAAGAAGACTATAAAAATTCAGAATTCTGTAAATGAGACAACCTTATTTTACCTTTCCTTTAATGCAGACACAATGAAAGATGACACATGATGAGTCTGGAATCTTTATTGCCCTCTAGTATCTATATCAATAATATGTCTGCACGGAGGAGTCTCAGCGCAGCATTAGGCATTGTTCAAGTGGTTTCTGGAGGAGTAAAGTCAATTTCCTTGGAGGTAGGTGATTTTTTTTCCAATCCAAACAGACTTAAATTGGTCGATTCAGATGACAAACTGTGGTTGTGAACGTAGGAAATGGTCAGAAGAATCACTGCACTAAACAAAATGTGTTTCACAAACATGACAACACACCGTTTCCAGTGCGCCTGAATCTTAGTAGTCTGTGCCAGTGACCTACTTCTAGCCACCCAGGGGCACCCAGACTCCCAAACTAGCCTTAATTACAGCAGAGTCCCAGTGCAGCAGGAGCAGCAGATATCAGACCGGGAACACTTACAGGAATCGCCTGGACTATTTCAGTCACAGCCGCACAGCTGCTCATTCAACATGGAGATTATTGATAGGCTCAAAGCTCTGATCATTCCAATGAACAAAGTCTTGTTTGCATGTGTGCAAATAGTACCATACTCCAAAACCACAAATCAGTGAATAACCAGTGCTAACTCCGTTTGTCAGAGAGACAAATAGAGGCAGAAAGACAAATAGAGAGCAGACAGGGGATCCAAAGTGTAACTGATGTCAGACAAACTGTACAGTCCTCCATGCTCAAGCTGCAAAAATAACTGAAGTTGTCAAAATGTTCAATACTTTTCACAATCACATTTGTTTTTAAATGAAACAATATCAGTTATTTGCTTGATCATTACTTCACAAATCATGAAAAACTCCAGATCTTAATCTTTGCTCTTTCAGAGCCGTAAACATGACAGAAAAAAGCATGGCAAAGCTACTTTACCAAACACATCGGTCAATGATTCTGTTACTAGAGCTGATTCACAATGAGAGATTTATATGCATATTTAAAGGTGCATATACGTTTTAAACAAGTTTATATTGGTCCCAAGATACCCTTATAATAAACTTCTGAAGTTTCTTGCCTAAACTCCCCTTTGGTTCTTGGACACAGACATGCTAATACATGTTCCTGCCACTGGCGCAAGATGTGTGTCCTAATCAATGAAAATCAGCATGCACAGAGCATTGAGTCTAGTCTGGTCAGCTTGACTTGTGTACATGCAAGAGAACATCAATCAATCAATCAAACTTAATTTATAAAGCACTTTTCATACATAAAAATGTAGCACAAAGTGCTGTACATCAAAAATAAACAAGAATATCAGAGTAATAGAATACAGAATAAAACAGAAAAACCCCACCCACCCTCCCAGCCCACATTTAACACAGACAGCCACTCACATTTAACACATGCACCCAAGCACCCCCCCCCCCCCCCCCCCATCCATCCCCCCCCCCCCCCCCCCCCCCCCACACACACACACACACACACACACACACGCGCGCGCAAGGACTCTAAGCCAGGACTCTTCAAAAAGCCACAGAGGACTGAGGAAACGCCATCTTGAATTGAAAATCAGTCTTTCACAGCATTATCCAGCTATGCTAGACTGACTGACCTGAAGAAAATCAGCACTGGAAGATTTAATTTAACATGTTAAAATGCCTTTTAAAAGTTCTGTGATATCAGACTAAAACAGAAATTCAGCTTTTAACTGCAATGTGAAACCTCTGTGAGACATTTCTCTGTACACAGACAGTGAGGACTCAAAGACCCTGATGCTTATGTCGCTGTCTTTGTAGAAACATTTCTTTACTTTAACGTCACAACAGTCATGTACTAAAAGTGAAACTACAAAGCAGCATTTAAGGGTACTATGTTTCCATCCAGTTGTCACGTCCAAAAAAAATCACAAAAATATTTGATAATTTATTGTTTAATTACCAAATAAGTAAAAAAAACTCCCCACACAGCATCTAAATTGCATATATTCATTGCCAACATGCAGGTGCAGGAGGCTGCCAATGTTTTTGTGAAATGAAGGCAGTCTAGTCTCTCTTAACCCAACCTGTGAATTTTAATGGGCCACTTCTGCTCCGTCTTTTTCTTGCATAGCTGCTTAGTTTTTAAAACACTGACAGAAAATCTGTGGTATGTTTTGAAACTCTGTTAATATTATAGATCCATAAATTATTTTTTTGTGACTCTTTTAAAACAAGTGGTATCAAAGAGTATTAACGCACTGATATATTTTGACAACTCAAATCATTACCCTTTAAATAACCTCAACATGCTTCTGTCACTCCATCTGTCTCTGCTTCTGCACAGCCGTGTCACCTCTTCTGCATGATCTACTGGCTCCAATCTTTAGCTCTTAATCAGAGTCAGAATTTAGTCTAAACTGTATGAGGATGAACACATAACCTCACATCTGAGCAGACATGACATTTGATTTGTTTTGTGATTCATCTCAGACATTGGTGCTGCCTGTCTGATCTGCTTCCACTCATCTGGACGAGACCACAGCTCGTCCAGGCCTGCAGGCTCATTGGCTAATGCAGAGTGGCAAGCGAGAGACAGACATAAACAACAGTCATTAGGAGAGCACGACCCCGTGGTGGGCTTTTTGTAACAGGGAAGAAAACATAAATACAGTAAGATTATGTCCTACTGGACTGCTTCTGACTGGTCAATCACATACACTCTGAAGATAGTGACAGAGAGACAGAAAAATCTAACACTAACAGCAAAACTCAAATCTCTTTAAATATACTTTTCTTACAGATAGATGGTCATTTATACTTACTGTGAGCTACATTCATTCCAAAATCACCTTGTTTCAAGTGAGATACAAAAGGCCTCATTGCTTGTGATTAAGGCTAGGAAAAAAATAAATAAAATTAACATCTGAATGTCCATAAAAAATATAAGGTCATTTTTTCCTTTGAAAAAAACAAACAAACAAAAACAGTTACTAACAATTCTATTAAAAATCAATACTTACACCTGTTTGATAGGGATACAGCTCCTTCAATATGCTAAAATTTTATTTAAATTTGATTCTAGGGTCACTATTTGACTCAAAATTGGCTTTTACTTTTCAGATGTTTCATGATACACATTGCTTGTTCACATGATACACACTGCATTCATAAAGAGCAGCATCTGTCAGAGTCTACTGCTGTTTAATGTTTGCCAAATGGCTGCACAATAGTATTTAACATTAAAAACCTAGATAAATTGTGTTTAAGATATGCAGATCTGAGTATATCTTAGTGTTTGTCGGTTATTAAAATTGTGTAAATACTCTGTTCAAAAGGAGAACTTAAAACAAGATTTGTTAAAGAATTAACTGCAAAGATTTTAGTACGTCTACAATTTTATTGGCTTGAGACAAAAAAAAAAAAGGCGTGGTCAAAATCTGAAGCCTTCATTGTTGATGACAATGCCCAAACTGGCTGCTTGTGAAAACTTACTTTGTATGAAATCGCGTGTATTAAAACTGAGTATGAGTAGACAGGGCTTTTTGCCTTTATTCAGTTAAGAAGGACAGCAGGTTGTGCTGGGAATCAGAGAAAGAGAGTGGGGGGGTGACATGGAGGAAAAGTACCACAAATCAAATCTGAGCCCAGAGCAACCTGCATGAAGGACATCAGCCTCTGTACATGGAGCACAAGGACGTATCCACAAGGAAAACAGTGCCACATATATCACATTTTTAACCCAGAGAGAGAGACCTCTGTCTGGATTGCATGCGTGCTGTAGATTACCAAAATTTAGAAAAGTGGGTGTGACTCCTACCCCTCCCCAGCTCCACTCAGTTTTTCAATATATGTGCACAATTTAGAAAATATGCAGGAGTTTGTCTGTCATTTCTGGATGATCTTAAGGCAAATGAGAATGTCAGAGTTTGTGGTTCTTACTATTTTCATTTGAAAATAGACACATATCCCTTAAAAATGTAATAAATTTCACAGCTCCAATTCAGGTCTTTCCACAAGCAACTGCTGCCAGCCAAATAGCCAACCAACTGTTGACCTAGCCCTTTCAGAAATTAACTTGTCACTGCTTTCTATTACATCATAGCAGAGAAAACCAAATTAAATGATTGATATTTCCTTCAAAAAATAAATTTATTTTCCATTCACGGTCTGTATCTGCGTGAACATTCTATGTTTATATTTTCATTTATCTTGTACTGTTCATGTATCAACTTTAAAATGTTTTATGAATTTTTTGGCTTTCACTCATGTGTTTCATTATGTTAAATAACTTAAATGGTGTTGATCAAATATCTTCAAATGTGAGAAAAATTCCAAAATTGGTTATGAAAGACACCTATCATGATTTAAAATCAAAATATATGCCTGTTTATAATGATTTCACCCCAGTGATGATCCTAGAATAATAAAAAGCCTCAGTTTACTCTGACTGATAATGGAGTTCTGCCTATAAAACGTGTTCAGTTCTGCATATATCAACTACACATATTAGGTAGAGGGGAACCCCTGGACCCCCTGGCTGTCTACTCTTTTCCACAAGGTGACTGCTCCATACGTCTGTGGAAAGCCCTGCTACTTGTGGTCAAGCATCTTCCAGTGCAGTGATGAATTTTTACCCGTTTGGTGTCTAGAAGTGGGATATTTGTAAATAAATGTGAAAGTAAATCTCATAAGCTATAATCATTGCTACATCTAATGATTAAATTCTCACAAGATGCAAGACAGATAACCTTTAATAAAGTGGAGTTTTGGCTGTATTTACATTCTTACACAACATCCACATCTACAAAAAAGATGCAAATTTAGCAAAAAGCTAAACTATAATGGCCCTTGAAAGTCTTTTTCAGTCAAAAATCAGCCTCTTTACTTCTCACAAGAGGAAAAAAAAATTATTTTGACTGCAACAGCACATACATCATAACAATAAAATCCTATTAAGAATTAACATCTCATTATGAGGTATTGATCAGCACAACGAGTGGCTCTGAGTCTTGTTTACAGGTTAGAAAGAGTCGGAGAATGATGGTGTGGGGGATGAGAGCTGTGTTTGTTCAGTGCAAGAGGGGATTAAACCAGAGGCCTATTTTGGGGCTAAAATGCCTAAAAACCATGACAACGTCAACATCCCTGACCACAGATGACATGTGATGCATTTCCTGTGGCAGATCTAAGGAGTTGCTTTGGAAGCTCAGCTGACCTCATTTCCTGTTGCACTGAAAAAAAAAAGCCACAAAGTCACAACAGAGAGCGCCAGTGGGCCGTAGAGGAACAGACCAGAGATTCATTCTACCCTCATGACTAATTATAGCCTCTGCTAACCTCTTTTTTTTTTAACAAATAAATAAGAAAACGTGTGAAAAGATAAGTTTCATAAACAACCACATAAAATGTGAAATGTTGTTAAATGTATCTCTGCATCATGAATCCTTCTCTCTCCAGCAGGATGAGTAAGAGGATGCCTCCCTGTTTGCACAAATGAGTAAATTAGTGGATCTAATAAGTACAGGAATGCATACTTATGCGTGATGTGTTGCCAAATCTGTGACTGAAACAATCTCCAAAAAACAAAGTGTGTGCCAGCTGGAGACTTTTGCACAAACTAAAAGATCTCCTGCCGGTGTTTGTTCGTGTCATACAGGCCTTTTTGTGTGGGTTTGTGTGTGTTTTTGTGTGTCTATATAGGATCTGCCAGATCCCTGGCTGTGCCTACAGGGGCAGATGGTGAGCCTGCAGCCTGGATCCTCTGAGACCATAAAAACAGAGATCAGTGGCATTTTGATGGGCTAACATAAAAAAGCGGACATTTACAGTGATGCAGCCAGATTGACCTCACTCAGCTGCCCACTGATAAACAAATATGACCACAGAAAAAAAATACACAACATGGTGCTGACTTGTAGGTAAACATTTCCTCCAAAGATTAACTCTCAGCAAAACATATCTAGCCAACTCTATGGTAGAGAAAACTATGGTCAACAAGACGCCACCAAAGAATCCCTCAGCCTCAGATGTCCATACATGAAAGCATGAGTCACTCATCACCCATCTGCTGTTGTTATCTGCCTCTAGAAAAAGATTTCTCTGCAACATAGAAAGGCATTTTTACTGTGTTAGCATATAATGTGGTCATGATTATGTGACTAAATAACTGGGTGTTGTCAGTTTCACCAGTTGGTACCAGAATTAGTCGCAGGTTAAATATTTACTGATATTTTATGACTGCAGGCAAATATTTTTGATAGTATGTGTCAAAGCTGTAATGATGCCACCGGCCACTACCCAGAGTTGTAGCTCTGGTTATCAGGCGTGGTCGTAATGATGCCACCGGGCACTACGCAGAGTTGTAGCTCTGGTTATCAGGCATGGTCGTCCTGCTCTTCTGCCTGGGTGTAAGGCAGAAAGTGACAGATGGCATCTCTTCAGAGCAGCATAGTTTGACAGTATTCTTGTCTATCAAATGGAGACTCTGCCTCTTGATCAGTTTCATGTGGGCCGAGACAGGTTAAATGGCATAACTTGAGCATACTGGCACCGCTAACATCGGACACTTGGTCATACACTGTATGAAGCAAGGATGTAGTCCAATTGTTTTCTGCAGTGTAGTTATGCAGCTCAGTAATGGTGTTCACCATACTGGAGATACTGACTCTACAGAAGATAAGGCAGGACTTTGACCAGAGATATACTTGCTTGTTGTACTTGCAGTTTGCGTTTACCAGAATAATGAGCGCCCTTTGTGCCAACATACAATGCTCTTCTTTGCCAGAGGACCCCACTAGAGAGTACATCACAAAGCTCAGGCTGTATACAACCTGTTGAGTGAGACATAAACTGACAACAACATTAATTCAGGGATTAAAATTGACAAAATAAACTTCTGTAATCACATCATGATCAGATAAGATCAATGGAGGGTGGACAGATCACATTACGGCACCGTCTACGATCCATTCTTACAGCATATGGGTGTTGATGGTTAGTCTTGAAAGTCACTCCACCATTAATCAGAAAGTTGAGGGATAGAGCCCAGCCCCGACCATCACATTTTGATGTGTCTTTGGGCACTATAGACACTTAATCCCCAAATTGCTCCCACTAGTGTGTCAGTGGTCTGTAGCCAATACTGATGGACAACTTAAATAGTATCTACCACCATCAGTGTATAAATGTGAGTGAGTGGAAGTAAACGGGTGCATGCAAATTATATAGTGTGGAACCTTTAAGTCATGTCTTTCGCCAAAGTAGGGAAAAGTTTGTCCAAACTGCACAAATTTCTTGGCAATGTTTAATAATATTAAGATGTATTTGGCTAAGTCAGAGAAACAAGGAAAAAAATGCTCATCAGTTTCACACACTTGTACTGACATAACTAACATGTTTATGCATTTCTGATGGTGTCAAGAGTTTGCTCACAACAATTGGAGACTGCTAGGTCTTGAAATCATAATGGCACTCTGTTTGTTATATAGTTGCATAAATACGACAAACGGTAAACATAAAAGATCTATGCCAGGAGCATCATCTTTCTTGAAGTTTTTGCCAATGTATGCCATTAAAAACTCTAACCAAGGGTAAGAAAGCACAGTCTAACATTTAAGTTACACAGATTGGTTGACAAAGTTGAACTACAGAAGTAGACAAAGAAAACACAACTTAAAAAGAAAACATTAAATTAACTTAAATAAGTAAAAATTACAACAGTTTCTAAAAATATCAGAATAAGTTGTCTAAATACAATTTTAAAAATAAGTTGGCGATATTTGGCCATTTGGGTTTCCCTAACTCTTTACAGTTTCATCCACTTATCTAAATATTAACAACTGATTTTACTGTGTTAAAGGTCTTAAAGGTGTGAAAGCACTTTGAGGAGTTAACAAGACTAGAAAAGTTCTATATAAATTCAAGCCCATTTATCATTTACCTCCATGCACTGACAAACTGTCCCTGTGTTACGGTTAAAGAAGTAATGTGTTAACTGATGACTTTCAGCCAACTGTGTAGTAACAGATATAGACCTGGAATGATTCAGAAGAGCCTCCTTTCATAAGCAGATTTCACTTATGCATTATTTTGCTCACAAGCTACAAGCTGGTAATGTCTTGATAGTAAAAATATGGACAACTTTACAGCTCTGTACATTTTGTAAAACTCTATGCTCTATTTCCAGCATATGTTATACATGTCATCTCTATCTTACGGTGAAATCCAAAGACAGAATGCAATGCCTTTTTGTGATGGTTAAAGTCTAGCACTTAAACTGAGAAGCTTATAGAGGATGCAAAGGCCAGTTTGAATCCAACACATAGAAGAGTAAACTGATCCACAGCTGCATTATGCATCGTTATTAGAAATCTGACTCAGCAGAAGTTCAACTGGATTAACAGGCTTACATGCTTTTAAAACAGCAGCTTGAGTAAAACTAACACAATAAATACATTTTTCTACCTGCTTGTAAATGTATTGCTTGTTAGATGTCCCGCTGGTCCCTCTGGGTGAAGGGGTCATGATGAGGGCAACAGCAGAGCAAGCAGAAGAGCCCAGAAGCCCTCAAGGAGCTTGGTGAAACTCAAATAAGACTACTACACATGACAGCCTCAAGTCAAACAGCAAACAAAAACAACACTGATTAACCTGGGAAAAGTGAATACTGCTTCACACGTATAAAAGTTTTCACATTTCTCCCAAATAAAGATTGCTAGATGATACATATTACCTCTTCAGGTTTTCAATTAATCATTACTTTTCTGCCCATCAAACTGTAAATCGTTGCCATTAGCTGAAAAGAGGAAGCTACATCATCCCAAACCCTAAACACCAGAAATAACAGCCAGTCCAACAGACTGAGAACCTCTTTTTTTACTTGAGGTCACAGAGGTAAACAGAAAACACTGTTGCAGGGTGGATGTTGCCTTTAATGCATCCATAGCAGAGCTTTTACAAGGATAGGGTAGGACACTCTGAGTCAATGAGACGATCGATTCAATCCAGAAGACGACTGCTGCATTATAAGACAGGCTTCTGCATTGCAGATGGCACTTATGTATACCATTACAGCGATCTATAGAACAGGAGAAAGGGTGTCAAAATAAACAACATCATAAAACAGACTTAAATGAGAATTCACACTCAGATACAGATACAAATAAACACTATGTTTAACACATAGATGAACATGCATATACAAACAACTTTAATGTAAGAGCATGGTTTTACACCAACTATCCCTCTTGTAAAGCAATAACTCTTGTACATATTCACACTCTGGGACTCCTGGAGCTGACATCTGAAAGGTCCTCTGAATAATTGATCACACAGATCCTGATTGGTCCACAGTCTCACATGATATGTCTGCTATACCCATCACAAGGCAGCGGACAACCTGACCCACAGGACATGTAACCACTCACGACCTACACAAGTCCCACGCTGGAATCAGTTTATACTCAGAATCTTGATGCCACAAACACACAGTACTCTTAATGTTTATTGCTCTGCTGTGTTTGGAGATTAGAGACAGCACAATAGTCTGTTTAACAAAAGAAGCCGCACAATGGCATTTATCTCAGTCAGACGGAGGAGTGGGAACTTAGAGCTTAAAATTCTCAAAACGTCTCGGTGCTGAGTGGCTGAAGAATTGCAGTCGAATCCCATTAAGATCCAAGTGAATTACACATGGGGAGAAGAAAGCCAGAGACTGAATAACACTGCAAATAACCTGATATACTAAAATGTATTGTTTTACATATTTTTAAATTGTCATTGCCCATCAGCTTCTTACTGTTATGTGATTGTTTTGGCTTGGCTTATACTTACTTTAGTAATGAACATTTAGTTAAAACATCTAAGATTTAGACTTTAAATGGCAGGAATTAATATATGATTGAAGGTAAAAGTCACACAGATATCTACACGGCCCTTACAGATATCTGAGTGCTTAAAATTAAAGGTGCCCCACTACATTGGCCACAGATCAGTATGGGCCATTGTTAAAAAAATGTGATCAGTTGATCAAAATTAATGCCTTAAGCCACCAATACCAATCACCTGTGGATTAACCTCAAGTTTACCTGTAGATATCATTCGCTTATCCATTCTCCTGCAGCTCTGTTATCCTTTAAAATAAAGTTTAGTAAAATCCCCAAAACACTGTTTTCAGTCCTTTTAGTCAAAAATATTAATCCGGCATTGAAGCCTGAGCTGAAACGCACTGAGACCAGTGGGATAAAGGCCTGGAATAAACTTGCTGTTTAACATTGTGCCTGCATACTTATTGGGCTATGCCAAGATCACTGTAGCAGACATATTTGACAAACAATGTGAGTTACTGGAGGAAAACAAAGGGACACAAGATAGCCATGGCTGTATGCAACCACCCATTATGCACCAAAATAATCCAGAACTTGTAATTTAGTTCAGAACTGATAGAGCACCCATTTAATATGTTGACTTTCAGCTGACTATGTTTGCAGATGTTGTTACAGCAGTTGTTGAAAACAGAAAGTCCTTATGAAAGCCTCTTTGAGTATGCACATTGTCTGAATATCATCATCAGATATGTACCTAATTAAAACCAAACTACTACAAACACAGTCAGACATGTCTAAACTTGACTGTTAACACAGTAACTAGTTGAACTGATACACAGTTTGTATTTCATAAGCATTTCAGAAAAACATGCCCATAGTTCCCATCCAGTGATCCATTAATAAAAGTAAACCCCCAAACCGTGCCTAATTATGAATGACAGTGCAGTTTGTTTTTTTAATCAATAAAGATGCATGCTCATAAGCTTTAAACAACAAGGCACATCTTATCTGCTAAATAATATAAATTTGGATGTGGACTCCAGTGGGAATGTCTAAGTAGCAGACTCCAGAGTTGAAAGGTTAAGCCCATGCTTGAGCACAAAAAACTATATTTCACCAAGTTTACACTTCAGGCTGTCTGCAAAAGCACTAAAACTCACATACACACTTCATGTTAAAATGTCCATTTTTACATCAAAAATAAAAAAATTTTGAAGGATCAAATTTATGTGTATTTAGGACATGCCTGAGTTGACTGACAGAAGCCAGGTTGTAACTGTTGATTAAGAGGCTGAAGGTCCATCACAGGTCCACCTCTTGGCATCAGATGGCATTTCCAATACACTGATTGACTGTTGTGGGCTTCAGACCCAGCTTCAGGTACTAACAACTGACACGGCTAATACAATGTCCATGTTCTCTCCAGTCCCTGAACTAAACTGACTTATGGCTATACAAGAAGAAGGTAAAGAGCTGGGGTTGAGGCAGACCAGATTAAAATCTTGGATACTGACACACACCCACGTTGCTTGTCAAGCACATCATCCAGCATATTCAAAACAATGAACAAAACATGAACTAAGCCAACAATAAGGTCAATTACAGGGATTGGCTGGAGTGAAGCTCAACCCTCTGGAAAAACAGGTCCCCATGCCAAAGGTCAGCCTAGCAAGCCATGCCCCTCATCACACGCAATAATGCATAATCCCTAGCCTTAATATCATCAGAATGGACATATTTTCAAAGAATCTATCCCATGTGAAGTTATACTTATTATGGATGAGCTTAAGTTACAAAACTTTTCTGAACAGACTGAAGGAAATAATGAGCCTATCCAGTGGCCCTAACAGCGTAAAAAGTCTCATAAATAAAGACCATGGGTTTCAAAATATTCATTGACATTGTGCAACTGATGAAATTATTTCATATTGCCAGAACAACTAGCCAAAGTTCCTTGCCAAAACTTTATTTCCGTTTCCTGAAATCCACCTGAATATATCATGCACTGACCTTAATGTAATAATCACTGAAACAAGCCAACATAACCAGTTCATATCTCTGACTAAACCATAAACAGATCACAATATGCTATGGGTTCTTGTTTAGTTAGCTAGCTAGCTTAAATCCTGCCAGTCCCTGCATGAAATTCAATACAGATTCAATACTGACTTAAAGAGGTCATATCTTGCCTTAAATCATGCTCATATATTCATTTTTGCCGATTGTTAGGTTATTTCAGTGTAGATTCTCAGTCACTCAGTTCTGAACTGAAGAAGCCCTTAAAAGAAGAGGCCAAACATCTTCAAGAATCTGAACCAGTCCAGTTGCCACTTTGAACAGCTTTGGATGTTCTCAATCATAAATGTTAAAAAAAAAAAAAAACTTTTAGTATTCAATCAAAGAGTTCCCCTGATAGTGTTGTATTCTCTCTCTGAATGTTGGGAGTGGTCTTCTCTGATTGGTTTTAAAGGTCAATTGTGGTAACTGGTCAGTTCAGCACTGCTCTGCACCATACTGTCAACTACTCTACATTCATTACTTACTATTAAGGACCAATGGGCTTAAATTTATGACAAAACAATGGTATGACATCACACTAGTAGGTCTATTTTCAGGGGGGAGGGGTTCTATGGGATCAGGGGATTTTAGGGTATTATTGTGATCAGTCAATATTTATCATACATTATCAGCCCCCTTTGATCAATCAGAGTACCTCTACTCTGTGAGTTTAGCTGATCACATTGTGATTAACATCTAAAAAGCACACAATTATTTTTCTTGTTATATCAGAGCAAGTGTCAGAGCTACAGTGCTAATAAAGGCACTGTAATGTTACCTCACAGCACAGAACCTTCATAATTCAAACCTCCTTACCCACTGCTCATTCATGGATGGCCAGAATAGATAAGCAACACCCTGAAACAAACTCCAGCGTACAGAAATAGACCCCCGACAACTTAGAACACTCAACACAACAGTCATCAAAGATCACTTCTACACAAAGCCAAAGCTGGGAGGTAAAAACATAACATCTCCCCACACATAGGCACTGAGAAAAGGAGGAAGGTTGAATACGTAATAATGTGAATAACAAATGTATGGATTTTTAATCCTTAAAGAACTGGTCTAATCTCAGTGCGTTTTGGTATCAACATAAAGAGTGAGGCTACAAATTAGAGCACTATAAATTTAACATACCAGCCGCATAAGTCAGTCAAAAATAATGAACAAAATTATAACAATACAAGCGCTCCAATATGTGCGTTTAAACTTCATCCAACTCAGACCAATACTTTGGGAGGTCTATTTGAGTGAATGATTGTTGCTATAATTTTTATCATCAACTGCTTGTATGACAATACTTTCTTGACCTGGCAGCCTGCAGATAGACAGAGGCCAACAAATCCATCAAGACATCAAATGTTTTTTAGGTGTGGTGGTTTTAAACGATCCATTATTGAAATGACTCATCATCACAGGAGTAGCTTAGTACTATGATCAGACTTTTCATAACACTTAAAATACTAAATGAGCTGGGAAGAGTGATGCTTTGACACATTCATGACCACAGAGATAAATGTGAGCATAGAGTCCATAAATTTTGCTCATAATGTAGCGTCTATATTGACCCTCTGCTGTTCCACACACCAGACTAACATATAACATAATATAGAGACCATGCTAGTTCAATTGCTGTCAGCCATGTTGAAGTTAATGCATCATATTGTACTGAGGGAGTACTTTATCATTTCAAGCAGCATATTTCATTTAATCAAATATATTTTGTATTAAGTTGAATTGTTTTAGGTATCATATCTGGTACATGTTGGTATCATCTGCTGTAAAATCTGGTGAGCAAGCTGCCCCTTAAATATTGATTTTTTTATTCAAAAAGTCAGCTGCTGCTTACATACTAATGCTGCCAAACTACCAGCATTAAATGCTCAAAGAAGCACCATCAGGACTGCAAGTGCTGCTACAGACAAGCTGACACTGTTGAGAGTTTTCTAGGTGGGATGACCACATCTGGGGACATAAAACAGCTGGGAGCACCTGTGAAGTAGGGCTGCATACACACAAGGGTGACCAATCAATATAGATTTGATCAAATGCTCTGAGACTGTTGCTGTGCTCCGAGATGAAGAGGGGGAAATGTCATAGACAGCAGAGACTTTGGGTAAAATTGACTTCAACAAGGAAACGGTATAGGAAGAGATGAGGAAGACTGCCAGGGTAGTGTGTGTGTGTGTGTGTGTGTGTAAGCGTCTAGGTAGAGCTTCTCCTACATAAATACAGCAAATATAAGATTTTAGTCTATGTTAGTCATATCATCCTCATAAACCTCAAAAAGGAGGAAATATAGTAAAGATTGTGGTCGAGCCACCCGTGTCCAAATTAACTTAATCTGCTGCTTTTGCCAAAAGTGACATTGATAAGTGCTACTATAGCTGCTGAAACATTAATAAATGTATAACTGTAAGAAAAGGGAAATGCAACAGAAAAACATACAGAGAAGGGGTGGGTTGGCACAACAAATCAGCAGCATTATGCCTCATCTATTATCTATACCACTTATCCCTTTTGGGGCCTATCCCAGCTGACACTGGGTGAGAGGAAGGACACACCCTGAACTGGTCACCAGTCAATCGCAGGGCCACATAGAGAGATGGAAGACCATTTATTCTCACACTCATACCGAAGTGTAATTTAGAGTCACAGATTTTGGTCTGTGGGATAAACTGCCCAAAGAGAAACCCTCATGCACGTAGAGAACATGAAAACTCCACACAGGAAGGCCCTGACTGACAGAGGGATCAAACCAGCAACATCTGTGCTGTGAGGGAAGTGCACTACCTGTTGCCACCGTACTGCCCTCTAGCTCATTAGTAAGAGAGTTAATCACTAGTTTCCTGGTGTATATGTAATATCATACAATATCAGTTCTTTGGACAGCAATACAGTATTTGCCAGTATCAGAAAGTCTGTAACGCCACAATTCAGGAGCCTGTGATCAATTCTGGATATTGGTATTGGACAAGGGCCAATTATTACAGCTATGTTTATAGTAAGAAAACAATCTTCTTTGTAACTTTAACTAGCCTATCAGATGCTACTAAAGAACTATATAGAAGATTGGTAAAGCAAGGGGAGATTGTTCTTGACTGTGGGTTGAACTTATGTCAGTCACAAAGGGTTAAACATGTACATGTGGACAGCAAATGAAGCTAAGCAGCCCACCCTGGAGGTTTTCAAGTCTGTATTATTGTCTTACAACTGAAAGATGGGTCAATATTCTCTTAGTCCTTCAACACTCAAGCTCTAGCTGTTCGCATCAGCTCAAAACTAGTCTGTTTGAGCTCAGATGGATATACAAGGATCCAGCCATTACATCCAAACTGAACATGTTTCTGTCTGATATTCACAAGAGGTTTAAGGATTTGATCATTGTGGCCCAGCACCGGTCTACAGCCCGGTGGTTGGGGACCTCTGCTATAGATGACAGTTTAGATTTTAAATTGATCCGATTGGATAAATGATAAGCCAATGGATGTATCGATTATCAATGTTACAGTCTTAGTAACATCGGCAAATATTGTATAGTTGTCCAAAGAATCAATATTGTACGGCATATCATATAATGTATCAGGTATCATGGTGAATATCATATTTTGAATCATATCATACCAGGTTTCATACTGCATTATCTGATTGTGTATTATGTTGTTTTGAGTATCATAGTGTACCACAGTGTAACATATTAAAAGTTATCCTCTTGCTATTCCCGCACAAAGTAGCAAATGTTTTCTATCTGAATGGTTTTATCTACCTTGGAAACACGTGTATGGAAGTGTGTGAGCAGTGATTAATCAGCAGAAAGAGCTGGATTTGGCTTCAGTATAATCAGGAAACCATCCCTAACCCTTTGCTGTAATTGGTTATGACTGCCACAGAAGAGTAAGTGACAAACAGGCAGGCAGGCACGGGTATTTATAGCTGCTCTCACCACAAACCAACAGAGAGTCAGGAGTACAGTGGGATACGAGAGGGGGGTTGTAGATTAAACAAGCCTTGTGGTCTCTCCTGACTACATCTGATTACATTATGTAAAACTGCACATCCTGAGTTCAAAGAGCAAAGAAACGGAGCAGTGAGGACTCAGAAATGACTAATGGAAGAGACGTGAGCGCTGTAACCCGATACATTAGTGTTACCATGTGGCCATAAAAACACACAAACACTCACCTTCTGTAGACTGGTGGGGTTCAGCTGGGTTTTGTCTATGATCTTCACTGCCACCTACAGAGAGAAAACATGGACAGAGGAAGAAATTAAAAAGTGGAGAGAGAGAGGGGGGGTGTAAATAAAAAAGATGTCAAAACTAATTCTAGCTTTGCATTTACATTGTGGTTTCACAGTGAAAGCTTGTGTGAAAATGAGCTATCCTCATTATTTCACTATTCTGCTGTGAGGCAGCGCTGTCAAAACATGTCACAGCTGGATGTGAGCGCTCACTCTGAACACACCTCAAGGCTTTACTATCCAGTAATTTGTGCAGAGATGAAGCTCTAACCCTCACAGATCACAGGAGATAAAAATATGTATTTGATGTATTTGTGGGAAGATGCTTACACAAAGCCCGATTCCAAAAGAGTTATGATGTTGCATAAAATGTGAGTAAAACAATTGTTTCAACAGAATAGTAAAACACAAAGTTTTTTTCTTTTAACATACAGCAGATGCACTCTGAATTGAATGCCTGGGGCATGTTCCAAATGCAGTTGGGACAGGGGCAGGAAAAGACTTGAACATTTGTATAATGCACGAAAAACACCTTAAGCATCACACAGATAGTCAGGTTCATTGGTAACTGATAGTAGTACAGCTTGTTTTGTCTAAAAGGAGCATTCCTGAAAGGCTCAGTCATTCATAATCAATGATAGCCAGAGGTTCTCCACTTTATGAAAGACTATGTGAGAAAATAGTCCCAAAGTGTAAGAGTAACATTTCTAAATGACCAACTGAGTGGAATTTACAGAGTTTACCAACTACAATCCATAATGTTGTCAAAAAATGGGAAATTTTAAGGAATGTCTGTGCATATGGGCAAGGTCTAAAACGAACACTGAATGCCTTTGACCCTCATGCATCACTGCATCAAAAATATCATAAAGACTTCATCACTCTGAGATGGATGTAACAACATGGGCTTAAAAACACCTTTACAAAGCACTAACAGTAAACACAGAAAACTGTTGAATATTCAAATTTAAGATAAAACCCTGCTATGCAAAGCAAAAGGCTAATATCAAAAACATTCAAAAAAAGCCACAGACTTCTCAAGGCCTGAACTGACCTGAGATGGACTGGGTTATAGAGGAAAAAGTGTGCTGTGGTTAGACAAGTCCACAGTTTAATTTGTTTTTGGAAAAAATTGCAATCATTTGTTGTTTCAAAAGCTGTTAACTGTGATGATGTGAGGGTGCACTGGTGCCCGTGGCATGGTTAACTTGCACATCTGGTAATGAGCCATTAAAGAGCCCATGCTTTGCTTTAATTTAGGTTTATGTAATTGATTTCAATGACTGCTGGAGCATGTTCACAAACACTGATATTCAGAGAATCTTGTAGTTTCAAATACTGACTAAACCTGTTCCAGCTGTATTCTCAGTCTGTCTGAGCCAATGAGCTTAAACTGCTCTTGAAACAATAGCAGGACGCCTCACTGGTAGGTTAATTTGCAGCGACCAGGGAAACAAGCCATTTAAACCAACTGTAGGGAGTGAAAAGTCCTGATGCTGTGGACATTTTGTCTTCTGCATAGACATACTCTAGCTTGAGAAAGAGACATAAAACACACATATAAACTGGGAAAAAAAGCAAAAAATTGGCTGTTCAATACCAAGAGCTACAGACAGGTTTTGGAACAACCTACGTTTCAATATACACAACATCTTTTCAGAGACATTCCTGCTCAGTTCAGCTGGACAATGCTGAGGCATGACTGCATTAGTTACAATAGCATGGCCTTGCAGTAAATCAGTACAGGCACAAGACTGGCCGGCATGCAGTCAAGATCTGTCTACCATTAAATATGTATGGCACATTATGAAGCACAAATACAGCAACAACAACCTTAAACTGCTGAGTGACAAAATATAAATAAAGCAAGAGTGAGGAGTAATTCCTCGTTCAATATTTTAATAATTTATTAGTGTCTTCAGTCCCCTGAAGCTTAAGGGGTCTTTTTTGAGGAAAGGGTAATGAAACAGTGGTAAACATCCCAACTGCTTTTAAAACATGTGTTCATTTACAAAGGCAATAATTTTATCAGTTTAAATATTAGATATCTTGTTTTTGTGCTGTAATCAATCAGGTTAAAAAAGATTTGCAAATCACTGTATTCTGTTTTAGTTGCATTTTACACAGCAACCCAACCCTGGAGAAGATCCCGAAAACAGAGTTTCTTCAGAATAAACTTCTCCCTTTAAGGCAGCTGGGCCTGTGTTAGTATATTTGAGTCTGCAGGTGATCTACCATCGATTGGGCAGGTTTTGTTTTGCAGCAGTCTAGACCATCCATCTCAATAATCGCCCCAAAGTGCATGCTGGAACAGAGCTGCTCCCCTCAGCAGCTTTCACAGAGAGCTGTACTGCACACTCACCAGTAAGCAGAGGTACATTATGCTGATTGGTGATTGACTGAGCAGGTCTACAATGTGATGTAATGTAATAGAGTGACATAATACATGTGGCCTTTTGTAGTCCCACCAAATAATTAAGTGATAACTATACAGATCCAACAGTGACTGATTAAATGCTCCCTGAGTCTGTAAATGTTTTGAATTGTTGTTTGTTTTTCTGTTTAAACTTTTGGTATAGGGATTTTCAACACATTTTAAGTGGACAACCAGTTAGTATTTATGATAAATGTAGTGAATTGAGGCAGTAAATTCCTCAGTCAGGGCTACATTGAGCAGGAAAGCAGATTTGTTCAGCTAGCTGAGCAGTGTCTACATGCCTTCATGCACTAAGATGCCCTGTGTTGAATTTCTTAAACATGCTGTTTAATACAGCTGAATATTCAAACAGCTAACAGACTTATCATCAAAGAATAATCCAAAAGACAGGTCAAAGTTGATGAATACAACTTTGACAAAGGCAGAACTTTTCAACATCCCATCTACTCACAAGTCGGGATGAAATTTTTGAACGTTTTGAAGTGGGCCTGAACACGATGAGGGAAGATGCAATGTACAATAACAGTACTCAGAAATGCCATGGCCATAATTCTTACGGTAAAAAAATGTGTATGGAGTGTAAATATTACCTCCAAAGTTTGAGTAACATTCTTTAAAATTGGGCTCCAACACTGCACTGTCCTGTAATTTGTTTATCTGTACCTGCTGATTCATAAAGTATAATCCAAAAGACAGGTTAAAGTTGTTGTTTTTTGTAGTGCAAATGAGAGAAATTTAAGGCTTTGAACTAAAAAAGTACATTTGTCCATCTAATGAGCGACGTCAGACTCAGATTCACAGAACTCTATTGATTACTGTGTTCATGTGCATTGCATATTTTGCCAGAAAACAAGTTATGGCTTTGGCTCTGGCTTTTACTGTTATCTGTTTTATTCAATCATTCCTTTAAATAAGGAGTCATACGCATAAAATCCCCAAAATTGACCCTTCTGGTTTTGTTTTAACAATTGTGAGAATTTTTTTGTCGTACATTATGGTTTCCATGCCAACTCCTACCTCTGAACATCACATTTGATTAAGTGAGTTTTGTTCCTACCTTTAAAAAGGTGTCTGTTTGATGAAGGAATTTAACAAACAGCTTTTACTTTATATGGGGCTATCATATGCCCAGCACACAGCATTTTTTCATGAAGCGAAGGTGTCTTACGTCATTTCCACATGACTCAGGTGTCATTCAAATGCCATGGGATGTTTATAACTTAGGGATGCAGAAATTGACTGAACTTTAAACCTCCTAAAACCTGGTGGGAAGTGTGATGTCTGTGACACAGTGTCTCTGCTATTTTGAGGGTGCATCAAGAATAGCAAAATTCAGTTAAAAGTTCCTAACAAGAGATAGAGCAGCTTGTTGGTAGCACTAACCAGAGCACTATATTTTTTGTGCACTCCAGCATGCGTAATACCCTAAAAAACAAGAAAACACAAAGGTGTCGTGTGTGTCAAGTTTTCACTATTATTTTGCACATTCATGTCTCTTGTCTTGCATTTCCTGTTTTATTTTGAAATCACTGACCCTTGTCCCTGTTGTAGGTGTGTTCCTGTTCGCCTTCCCCCTTCTCCTCACATCTGCACGCTGAGTGTTCTTCCCACATGTTTCTGAACACCTTTTATTATCTCTTGTATTTAACCTTGTGTCTCTCACTGTCTCCTCGCCAGTTCGTTGTACCTCATAGTCATGTTCCAGCATTCTTTCATAGTCTTGTCTTGTTGTTTTGATACCTTGCCTGTTTTTTGGACCTTGCCTTTTGCCTCACATTTTGGAATCCTCTGCCTGATCTGACTGCCTTCTGTGTACCGAACTCTGCCTGGTAATCAATAAACTCTTTTTGCCTGTCTGCTGCTGTTTGTGTCCAGCATTTGTGTCCTAGTTCTTGAGCCTCATTTTACAACAAAAGGATCAAAGATTATTTCAAAACCCAGAGCTATGTTTCCAACATTTGCACACATTTATGAATCTCACTGTATGCTCACAGATAATAAAACCGGCTGGCCAGTGTGTTTTATGTAAACAACTGGGAACTGAGCCAAGGATTGCAGGAAAATGAGAATATTACTTGCCTAAAGCCAACAAGAATGTGATGAAAAGTTAACCGGTCAATCATAAACATAAACCTGCCTAATCACGTCAGTTTTAACTGGAGAGTTAAATAATTAATGGTGTTTCCCTTTCTATTAATGTGGAAGTGTCTGACTAATCTTTTGGATCGTTTCTTATGTGAGAATTAACACATACTATACAGTGTTCTGTGTGTGCTCTTTAAGTATTGTGGCACAAGGAAAAGGAAAGAAAATGAATTAAATAATCCATCAGAAATTCAGAACAAACAACTGAACCTGCTGTGTAAACAGCAAAATAACAGCCATCTGGTGCACATTGATTTAAAGGGAATGAGAGCTGACACTCAGATTGGTTTGATCTGTTATGCCCAAAACACACCCATGTATAACCAAGGCACATAAGCCACCCCCTTTGTGCTTGTGCCTCGCCTTGTGCCAAGAATATGCATCCTCGAAATAGCAAAATATAGACCGTTAAGCCTCAAACCACCATATGCCACTCTCTTTTGAACGTGCAGGTCCCATGGACGTTATCTGGATGTCACAATAAGGCATATTAACAGTTAGTAGAATATCTGATTTTCAAAGAAATGACGAGATGGCCGATCAATCAATAAACACACACACACTGCTCTTGTGCTGCACTATAATACAAAATACAACACAGCCTGTGAACGTTCTTGTTCTTTTTTTGGTTATATATTTCTAGTGCATAACTGATAACAACTGGCCCCACACTGATAAGGTTACCTCTGAGTCACAGGCCTGGTATCTTGATTTTTAAATCAATTCGATTGAAAATATTTTTAATATATACCACAAACTCAACACATTCCTCAGCCCTACTGCAACTCTGGCTTCAGTGAGCTCTGCAAACGTGATTCAGTGGATGCAGACTCTGGCTCTACTCCAAAGCTTTTTGCTAAAGGGGGAAACCATGAAGCGAATGCTGAGTCACAGCAGAGAGAATGCAGGTAATATTTCCTCAACAGTGTTTTCCCAAGACTGATATTCAAGTAGCAAAAACACTGAAGTTCATCCCAACCCAAAAATATGTCAGCAAAAAGGAAGAGTCTAGCAAGAGGAAGAGAGAGGGAGAGACTGCAAAGTGGCTCCATGTTTGTACACACATGCAGTACGCAGGTGGTGTCTATTTGCAGCCTGCGATGGGTGGGCAGGTGCACAGACAGACCTCACTCCCCTCCTCTGTGCCTCCTCCTGTTATGAACAACGCTCAGGTGGAGGCATGTGTGTGTCGATTTCTGCCTGCAGGTGCTGAGCTGTCCTCACGTAGCACTCTATTGTTCCCACTTACACTATTCCCTCCGCATGACTCAGACATATTCATTACATTTCCTCACAGTGCACTGAACCAATATTTGCCTTTTGAGTCTCAGATCGAGAGACTGGATGAATTGCATCACATCAAGTGCCAGTATTTGTGTCTGTGTGTGTTTTCATTCTAATGGACAAGAGGGTAAATTATTCAGTCCTACAGCGACAGAAGGGCAACATGCATCACTGTTAATTATTCAGCGCTGTCTTAACACACTGGTCCATATGCTCCTCACTGTATGCAGGTCTTGAGATTACGCATATGTGTGAATATTGTGATGAAGGACATTTAGATGGACAGCAAAACATTCAAAGCAGAAAATGTAGAAAGAGGATGAATCTGTGTTTCTCTTCAATTTTTATTTCCCTCTCTGATTTCAACTTTTCATAACCTCTGGTCATGACCTCTGTGTGGTGAAGTCATGCGTTTTGTTTGGATAGTTTCTGATTGGCATCTTCCATTTTACGCACATACACTAGCAACACCCTGCACAAAATGCATCAAATTTTAAGGCTGTCCATCTGTCAGGTAATCTTACAGTGCAGCTGGATCTGCCTAATTTAATGTCTGTAATAAGACAGACCCATCTTGTCAAGCTCCAATCTTTTACTGTGAGAGGCTCAAAGTGGCACAGCCCAATCAGAGTCCTTTAGAGCAGGAAGAGATGGGAGCAATGGGCGAGATGACAGCAGGTACAGAGTGCTCGTACAGAGATTAGCATAGATGCTAACACCTTCAGTAGCTGTTTTATCAGATCTGGACTACATTTCTTTATTAAAAGAAAAACAAACAACACTGACAGCACTTCTCAATAAAAATAATACCTTTGCTCCACTTAATGTTTTGGCAATAGTTTGTTCTAAGAAGTGGTTTACGTTTTGTATTTTACACCGCAGCAGGATCGCCTGCCTACTATATTATTTGATTAGCCCGTAATGAATGTGATTGATGGAACGATTGTCCAATCACCTGCTGGATATGCTTTGAAAGGTACTGCCCATTCCCAAACATTTTCTATGCTGTTGTCCAGATAAACTCGTTAAATACTTTGAACAGTACATCTGGTGTGTCAGGTTATCTGTCAGGGCTCGTATAAACACAATACCTCAAGAAAACTTGGATTTTCCTTCAACTCTGCACAAATGCCAATTTGTGACTTAAGTGTGAACTGATTAGCATCTGGAGGTCAAAGGTCAAGACCATTGAGCCTTAAATTTATCTCTTGCCTATGAGCTAGTGATGCAAAAATTCTAAATAAAATACTGAACCATTTAGTACAGCATCCACAATTATATATGCTCTTATGAACTGCAGGACTTGCAATAATGAGCCTCCATGAGTTATATTTTTTGTTGTATGGGCTCTACTTTGTATTTACCTCAAAGTCAATGTGCTGGGTTGAGGAACCTTAAACTTCAAAAGCAGATTCCATGTCTATCAAGAGGCCAATTTTTCCAGCAAAGCCTTAATCTAAATTTTTGTTTCTGGTCAGCAATCGACCTGGTCAATCAGCATCCTACTCAGAGACAGAGGTGGTAGTTATGAACCTGGTTAAGTTGAGCTGAAAACTAGAGGTGAATGCAAGTCTCCTAATGTCCTGTCACTGACAGTATATTTTTTAACCCACCTTCTGATTCTTTTGGTAAGATTTTGCCCTCTGAGAGCACAGTATATGGGTTGTTGTCAAACTGTTGTCAAATATATCCCATATGTATAAGTGAGACATTCCTTCTGGTTTTCCCCTGCCTGTAAGTACATGTAAGATTACAATGTGCTGAAGCTGGGGCTTACCAATGCTGCCCCTCTAACATAACATCATTTTATCATACCACTGGTATACAAACACACATCAAGTCTTACAGGTGGGAACATAAGATTCACCCACAGTATTGTGCACCAAATAAACCAAAATGCACAACCTTTTTGACTGTCAAGCTTTGATAATAATATAAATCAAAGTAGACGAAAAAATAGACAGCTGTCAAATAAAAGCCGCTGCAGCAAATAGACTTGTAATGTTGGCTTCAGCTGCCGGAAGATTTATTCCTACTTGTTTCCCATAAATAAACATGCACAAACTTTTTCATAAGTCCCCTTGGATGGCAATATTAATACTGTGTTAAAAATCTGTTCTGAAACTGTCACGATGGAAGTTAATTATGTAATGAAGTGACACTGGGCTATGATAAGATGTAATTCATGTCACCTTAGACAACTGACTCAAAGGTAAGCAATATTTTTCCATGATGTCAATGAAACATCAACGAACCGAAAATGTAGTTTTAGCAAGACACTTCAATGATTAAAGTTGTCTGGTGGGGATATTTGATTTTCAGTGTTACACTTGTGTGCCGCCCGGGTTAAGAAGCACATTGTCTCTTGTAAAGTATCTTTACATACATGTCTATTTATTCATCTTACATCAGGAAATACAATAAAAAAGCTTTTTTGGGGGGCTTAGCAGGATAATAAATTCAACAATCCTGCACTTCTTTGTAAAGGCATGTTATACTTTGTTTCTTGGAGATTGTTATGTACCAAACTGACTGACCTACAAAATATCATTTACTGAAGAAAAGCATGTTTAAAAATATTACTTTACTTGGCCATGTATCTGGTATTTTATTGTTTTAGAAGCTGTGATTGCTATCCCGACTCACATGTTCATATAGAAACTTTCAGTTTCAGATTAAAGCTTGAATTCAGCATTCTTCATTCGTCCATGTGCTTCTGCATGACTTATATAATACAGCATACACACAGTAAAGCCCTGTATATACAGCCTACAGAAACAATGTGACCTGTGTGTGCAATAGATACTTTATGTACCTAAAATAGACATCCTGTCAGTGCCTGGCAAGACCTGGGAGTTGTTTCTCTGAGCCTTATTCTTCACAAGCTTAGATGTTTGTACAGTTCACCTTGAGGTGTGATTCTGATCCTCTTTATTGTCGTCATCATTACTTTGTGATTAAATCCATCTCATGTTTTTTTTCCCCAGAATACTAGTTCTCTAGTTTGTTTTGGTTTAGGCTGACTACAAACAATGAAGAGTTTTTTTCTTTTTATATGAATTTATTTTTGTGAAATTTTAAAGGATATATTTTTAAGCTTTGATTTTGCAAAGTAAGAGTCTTTTAAAACCTATCCATCAGTGTTACTTCGCTTCCATATTAAAGCTGTACGTTAGCTTTGTTGTCTTTAAATAGCTGCCCATCTATATTTAGTTTCTCTTCAGTGCGTCTGTCCTCTGTGTTGTGTGAGAAAAGGGTACTACTGTAAAATAAACTTAACACAGGGAACACATCTCAGTCAATTTACTAATCTGTTTACAGATCCATCTTAATAACAGTAATAGTTGAAAAAACTTGACGATGACCACCAACATCCACCAATTTTTGCCCCTTTATGAAGTTTCTGTGAAAAAATGAATATATATTTACATTTTTGAGAGTTTCTGATATTAGACAACTTTTCAACCACTTCAGTTCTGAGAGTTTCAGAGGGACATTTTTTTAGGGTGTGAACAATACTGAATTAACGCTGATGTCTGACATGGCAATATTTTGAAGAATTCACTTTTTTTGGAAATATGTAGTCCCCTTTATACTGGATTTTGCCTGTCCCTCAACTTGTGACAGTCAATTTGTTTAAGAAACAGATGCTAAAGCCAAAAGAGAATTTATTCATCATGCAGCTTCATTTGCAGTGGTCAAGTGGGGGCGTATAGTGGAGCAGAATGTTGCTGTAAGTACTGATAAATCTGTTACAAAGAGTAAAATGTTCTAAAAATCAAAACTTTCTAAAGACATGATCATGTTTTCCAGAGTTGTGTGAGAAAATAAAAAGGAAA
Source organism: Cetoscarus ocellatus (assembly GCA_037902135.1). Taxonomy (NCBI): domain Eukaryota; kingdom Metazoa; phylum Chordata; class Actinopteri; order Labriformes; family Labridae; genus Cetoscarus; species Cetoscarus ocellatus. The sequence continues at coordinate 848,707 of JBAMNC010000022.1, read as the reverse complement.
CCATTATTTTTTTCTCAGACTCTTGCAATGAAATAATCCATTTAAGAATATGAACCTGGGTTGTAAAACAGGTCTTTTCAAGGGGATATTTTTAAGTTCTATTTTCTGATGATCTCTTCACAAAATGGTGAATTACATCAAAATAAAATCTTCATAATCACTGCAAACCAAAACAGAGCTAAAGTGCAGCCCTGGTCCAGATATGTGATGTATTCTTACACTTCTGTATGTTCCACAGTGTATGTAGAGACAAGAATAAGGTGAGTAACAAGAGAAATGGTTCAATTTTTCTCTTTCAAAAATGCTTGTAATTTTAGTTTACCTCTGAAAAAAAAACATGCATGAAGATATGATGAATTGCTTGATTATTTCTAACCTAAATGATGCTAAAATGCAGCCCTGATCCATTTGTCTTGTATTCTTTTAATGCTCTATGTTCCATAAAAATGTACTCTATTAAAAACATAAACCTTTTAGAAATCTTTGAAAAACTTAACATTTTATTGTTATTAAACATTTATTTGAACAGGAATGAGGAATTCACCTTTTAATACACAGATTTGAGCTGCTCACTGGACTTCTCTGAGAGAACAAAAATTAATCAAGCATAACATTCAAGCACTTAAACTATTTTTCTCTACTCAGGAGTGAAAGTCAATAACTGTAATTTGACATCTTAGCATTTTTTTTTTTTGAAAAACAGTGAATTTGAAAATTCATGGATAAAAATAATAGTTATATTTTAGCATTAAAATATCATTTCAGTATAAGAGCTTCCACATACTGGTGTATGAACCAGTACAGAAACATAAAAAATATTTTGGTGATCACCAATGCTGTTTTTTAAGGGCAGCATTAATCTCACGTTTGGGTGGTGGTCTAATAAATTTGCAACGCACTATATAAACCACGATAAGCATATATGATGCTTATGTAATGATACGTAATTTATTAAAGCCTGCCTTTTCCTTGAGAAAACTTCATGAAGTATTGCTGACCTTTGATTGTGATGTAAAAATATTTTACAGTAAGTCAAACTGTTCATGAAACCGTGCAGCCCCCCTCCCTGTGGGAAGGTAAGGGCATACGGTGGAGCCAAATGTTTCCATGAGTTCAGCTAAGCGCGTGTGTGTGTGAGTGTGTGTGTGGGGGTGTGTGTGTGTGTGTGTGTGTGTGGGGGGGGGTGGGTGTGCGTGTGTGTCCTGTTGAAAACCTCTGAAGCAGCTAAAGGACATTCTGTTGAGGAGGCTGCTGCCTTTTCCCTTCTGAGCTCTTAAAGATGTTTTAAACTCAGAGTTAAACCTTCTTCATTTTTAGAGAAATCTTTGTTGCTGGTGTGAGACTTGTCCAGCTGAAGCCAAGATAACGTTGTTTTAGCTTGTTATGCTCTTTCCACCTGTTCTCTCCTCGGTCTGATCCATGTCTTTGCATTCTGATGAGCCAGCAAACAAACTCCGGCACACAAAGCTGAGCCTGACCTTCTCTGCAAACACTGGGTTGCATAGTCAATGTGCCTGTTTAGCATGAGCTGTGAATGATGCAGAAGGGATCAAACTGTGGCTGCTTAAACCTGGAGGGACATTCATGCTCCAAAAACTCTGATGTGACCAATAAAGTGATGAAACTTTCAGGATAAAAGGACTAAAGTGGCTATCAAAGGATGTGTGAGGTTAGTCAGTGAGTCTCTACAGATGAGTGAAGGACGGTGAAAAGATCACAGGCCGGTGTTTCTCCTCAGGGAAACAGGAGCTTTAATTACTGGCACACCAAAGCAGGACGTCTATCACCCTGACAGGTCAGCACGGTATGAGTGTGTGTGTGAGACAGAGAGAGAGCTTGACCTGACCTGACAGGAAAAAAAAACATCGTCAAGTAGAATTTTGCTAGACAGCGAGACACTTGTGTTGAAAAAACTTTAAGTACATCAATAACCTGCACACAAAACATGTGGAAAAGCATTATCTTATAGTATGAGGGTATTAAATGTGCTGTCCTGTTTGTTTTTTAGGCTATGTCCACACAAAAAACTAATATAAAATCACTGCTAAACCCTGCTAAATACCTTACTACGACGTACATCATATATTTATATTATAACTTACTGACCATATCTAACTTGTTTGGTTTTTTCTATGCAATTAGTATGCTAAAGTGGTTTTATTTTTTATAATTATTCTAACCAAAAGCCTGACTAGTGTTACAGTTAAACTTGAAAATATGTTAACTGGTCATTTCCTCGTTTACATTTCAATTTAAGAAATATTTTATAATCTTGATCAAATCCTGTTATCAAAAAGTTTCATGGGAACATATGCAAAAATTGTGGGTCACCGTAGCATTACCAGGTCTTGCACAAAAAGCAGACAGCATTTGTATCATTGGAGTGTTTTTAAAGCAGCATCATGGGGAGAAAGCAACAGAAAGTATGCGTTGGCATGTAAATTGTTTAGTCAGCAACACTTAAAACAGCAACAGATTAGCAATGTCTGCTGTAATACATGTAAACAACAGCGGTATTGTTACAAAGTGTGACATCACCACTACATCAACCCAATAACCCAAGGTGGGCCAGAGTGAGACGTTTTCGGCCCAAAATGCCATTTTTCTCCGACCACATGGGAACACCCTGAGATGAGTTTTTAAAATCTTTACCTTGGCAGGAGTCTTCCAAAAAATGCAATTTCAGTGGCATAAAATGTGATTTATACGTGGGCAGAAGGCTAAAACACAAAAGCCGCCTTTTTTAAAAATACATATGGGTTGAAATAGCCGCTAAAATTTCACTAAACTATAGCCATGTCCTGATGTTGTTTTATTACCTCTGGAGGTTATGTTTTTTGCCAGTTTTCCATTTTGTCTGTTAGCAAGATAACTCAAAAAAGTGGGAACATATTTTAATGAAATGGTCAGGGAATGTTGGTCATGGCACAAGAAAAAAAAACAGATTCAGTTTTGTTGGTGATCTTAATACATATCCATGAATTTTTTAAATGATTTGCTAACATTGTAAGATAATGCAAAAATGCACAAATTCGCTAATAACTCAAGAAGTTTTCAACAGATTTTGAGGACATCTCCAGGGAATGTTCGTCATGGCACAAGGGAGAAGTGATTCTGGATATTGATGCATGACTTTTTAAGCTTTTGTCAACACCGCAGGATAGGGCAGTTTTCCATATTTTTGACAATGACACTCTCGACAATGTTGGACAAGCCTTGGCGGAGGTTTGTGCAAAGTGTTACTTTATTCGATCATTTTTGCTGAATAAGAGGCAACATGATGTTAACTCATACTGCAACAGATGTAACTGACTGGACCTTAAACAAATCATCATGTTGTGCTCTGACTCCTTGTTGGCTAACAAGCTGTTATCCTTTCCTTTTCATCACAGATCACAACAATGACTTTGAATTTTTATCTGACAGGGACAGAACCCATTTGGGGGATCTCAACAAAACTGCTTTGAGTGGAGGATAACTGACTCATTGCAGCAACAGACAGATTGACAGGCTATTTTTCAAGCTGACAGTCAAAAGATGCTGTATTCCAGGCTTATTTGACTCAGGTAGATTTTAGGGTTAAAACATGTCACGTGTAAAAGTAAAACATCTACATCATTTAGAAAACACAAATAAAAACACGTCTTACCTCTCGTCCAGTCAGGACATGTCGTGCCAGCTTCACCTTAGCAAAATTCCCCTTCCCTATGGTCTTGAGGAGGCGATAATTGCCAATATGAGGGTGCTCCTCCGTGGAGGTGAAAGAGTTACGGCAACGAGGCAAGCTGTGGCGACTAGCAGACTTTGTCGGTGGGACTGGAGGTTCAACAAAGCCGTCCACCGAAGAATGCTGCAAGAGAGGTTGAAACATGAGAAGATCAGACACAAAGGTCAAACTCAAGCACCATTTTAAATGTTTTTAAGGATATTTTTAAGCTGTAAGAAGCACCATAAAGCTGTTGTAAATCATGATTTTAGATTAAAACATCTAAAATCAAACTGACTAACTCACCCTCTTGTCATATTAAAATAGATATTATACTCTAACCAACCAAAACTATATTTATTGATAACACTATGTGGAGAGCTAACACAAGTGAATAAAAAAGCTTTTATATTTCATCATTTCAACCTTGTAGACTCTGCATCCCATCAGTTTTTAATCCAAGTAAAACAATTTTCCAGGCCGGCACTCAACACAATTACAATTTCAAGCACCCTCAAGCACTTCATTGGAAATCCAAGCACTTTTCAAACTTTAATTTATTATAATTTAAATTCAAGCATTTTCAAGGGTTTCTAGCCCCTCTACAAACTGCTGTCATAATGCAAAGTGGTCAAGTTTGTGAACAGCAGTAAAAGTAGAAGGGTTCCTCCCTTTATCTACTCTGACTGCACACGTACAAACTATGCAGAACCCTGCTGCCGAGGGGATTTATGTGTGTGCCAAAGCTAGAATATCCTCTGTGCAAACAAGATGAACTCATTACCACCGACGACTCAGATGCAAGAAAGTGATCCACTATATAGAATTTCATTATGAAGATGCTGCTTTGTCTGACTGGATAGTTCATAAGCATTGCTGCCATATTGGTAGAGGCAGATCAGAGGAAAGTGTAGGTTCTTTACTTTTTATGATAAATATGTCCCTCAGTACTATAATGACTTTAATCAAGAGAGAAAGAGTTGGTATTCTACTACACTGATGATAAAATACAAGAGCCCATATTCTGCCTTTTTGAGTTTTATATACCCTTTGATGCGTTTTACATATTCCTCCATATGAGCACTTCTATGCACAAGACAAAGGTCTGCAGCATCTGGACTTCTCCCCCTCTTAATGGCACCAGTAGCAGCCTAAAACGTCTTGCCCCCACCCCCTTATAGACCTATCATACCCCTTTCCCACCAGCCAAAAAATCTGTTTAAACCCGGTAACAATCGGCTCCTGTAGGCAGTGGGAAAGGGTCTAATCGGCATTTAGACCCAGGTCGACTGACCCTGCAAGCAACACAGGTTTTTATCGGCTCGCCTCTGATTGGCTCCAGTGGGAACATCACACCCGGGTGAACCTGCTAATTTACGGGATGACGTTGGCGCAACGTGCCTACGTCATAATATCGTGCCCGTCCCCTCCGTCTGTAACTTCCGCGACTCTTTGCCATCTCAGCAACACATTCCATCCGCCTTCGTGTCATCAGTGCTCGAATGTCGTTCAGTCTGTGCTGAGTTTGTACATTTTTAAAGAGGGACAAAAGTACGAAGTACGAAAACAGTTCACCACCGTGTTCATGGCTTCCATGCTTCTTTCCATTGTTTACATGGACGTGTTTCAGCGCGCTGATGATGTCATCAATGTGATGACATCAGCTTGACGCACCAGAGGAAAAAAAACAGCCACGCAGCTCATCTGCTGGCGATTAGACCCGAGTCTGCTGGCAGTGGGAGGGGAGTCACTTGCCGACTGTTAGTGGGTTAACCCGCGTTAAAAAAAACCCGCGTTTACCCGCTAATTTTAGTGTGAAAGCGGTATCAGTGTGACGTCCTACCACTGTTCCGTTGGGAGTTTCAACTTATTTGCTCAGAGTTTCAGGCCCAGTGCAGAGCATAGACTGTTGAATAAATGCTGAGTTTTTCATAACATGGCAACCAGCACTGAACTGACCAATTACCACAGAGTACACTTGTCAACCAATCAAAGCAGACAGTGATACACTGGATCAAAAGTAAACAGTATATGAAAACTAGAAGGTTTTGTGAACATTAGCAATAGTGAACATAATCTATTTGATGGGAATTGACAAGATTTAATTGGCACCTAAGCCATTGTCAATTCTTTATTATTGTTGTTGATGGTGCTGACTGCCTCTTGTAAGAGTGTGACATTGTTCTTTTGCACAGCAATATTAATTTTGTCGACTAATTATTTTCATCATAGTTTTCGTCAACAACCTTTTTTCCCCTGACGAAAACTAGACTATAAAAAAAAAATCAAGTGTACATTAACAAAAACTAAAACTAAATTAACTAACATTTTTGTCAACAAATAAAAACTAGACTAAAATGCTGTACAGAGACTAAATCCAATCAGACCTGAATTTGTCATGCAGAAAGTAGGGACAAGTTAGGAATATATCCAATCACAGCTACTTTGGTTGTGTGGAAAGGTCAGATGAGTTAAGAGGGACATCCAATCACAACTGCCTTAGCTTCATGGTGGTGGGATCCAAGTGTAAAACATGATTTCAGAAATTCAAGGAAACATAAAAATGTCTTACACTTTACACTTCATATTTTAGTCCACTAAATTTACATTAGATTCATCAACTAAAATGTGGTGAAATTTTATCAACTAAAACTAGAATAACATTAAAACAATTTAGATGATTAAATTATGACTGAAACTAAAAGATATTTTAGGCAAAAGACTAAAACTAAATTAAAAAGTGCTGTCAAAATTAACACTGTTGCACATAATGCATAACTAAGTGGGAGGTATTATTAAGGGAATACTTCTGTGCGCAGGCAAATTATATTGATCCTAAAAATGGTAGGAACCACTTCTCAGCTGGTACTGCTTCTTGATTCCCATACTCATCTATGATCATCTGTCTGAAGATTGTTTTTGTATGTGAGGGCTCACATCAATAGATTTTCTGTGCATGCAAACACACAAAGTGGCGCACTGCACTAAAGGGACAAAGGAGTAAAGAATCAGGTTTCCTGGTCTATTCCCTCTGTGACACTTTGACCTCTTAACCTACAGACATGATCAGGTTTGATTACAAAAGAAAGAGGAATTCTTTGACCTTGTGCCTTTGAGAATACCAAAAAATGTTCAGTGCAGGGTTTGGACTTAAAAAAACGTTAGCGGCTCCATTGCTGAACTTGCAACCCAAAGTGTCCTTTTGACTGGCATGTGAAGGTGAACGAGCTACAGCCTGGCATAATGTTGGCACAGGCTACCCACTCTGCCTCCATTCCTCTACAACAGCTGCTGATGTCAGTCCAGGTCAGAGATCCCATGATCCTTTGCTCCTGTGCACCACACCCCAGCCAGAGAATAAAGCGTTGGTCTGGTTACCCAGGCGCCCCTGCTCTCATTTCACTGGGGGAAATGCTACACCCAGCAGGGTGCGCATCACCTCAGCTATCATACATCCTGACAGAGGGAGAGCTACACTGCAGGATTCAAACACTTCCTGGTGTGACGGTGGAAGAATGAGAGAGAAAGGAGAAATGTTGATTTGATACAACATATAGTCAGTATTCTTTAATTGTAATGCACCAAACCCCAACCCTTTACAGAGCGCTATGCAAATCCTCTACCATGTTAGATATGCCCTGACTGATCAAAAAACAACTAATATCTGCTATTTTTCATGAATAAATAAGATTGTTACGAAAAGTTTATGTGTCTAACATTTGATCACCAAAGCCAATCACATTTGGTTAATACTCTGGTGTCTATGGTTACAAGAAGCAGTTAAGTACTATAATTATATAAGCTAATTTAATTAGTCAATACGTACTAAGCAAATCAATGTGATAAATTGAATTAAGCTTAAATGCAACACCTTTAACAGCTTAAAAAAAAAAAGCTCCAGCTCTGCTCCTGCTGCAGGTCAGTCATCTTTTTCCTCTAAGTGCTATCTTTGATGGATCACCCAAGCTTTGCTATGAGTCCAGTCAGTTAAAAAGTAACCCAATATTGAAATTTGTGTTGACATAGTAAGGATAAAAACTAGACAGTCCTGTAATGTTGGTCAAATAATCATCCAGCAAATGTAAATGTATATAAACATGGTGTGTTCAAACGTAACTCTCAGAAAAATAAGGTTCTGGTGAGAAACTTTTTCAACTATAGTTGTTTAGAGGTGATCTTTTTTGGGCTTTGCTATACAAAATATTGCATCTATTCAATAATCCAACTGAGTTCAAATTCTGAGACTTACTGCCAACTTTTATTATATAATTTGCATTTTTTTAGCTAATTTCAGCAAGTTTATTTATCAATCTATCCATCATCTATCCTGCTGTTTTTCCTCTGAGGTCACATGGGGCAGAAGTTTATGGCATCTGACGTTCTGGACTGGTGGCCAGCCAATCCCCAGTCTGTTAATAATTAAGTTAGTAAATTCACATATGTGACACGTAACGAAATATTATAAACCTGAAACAGAAGTTGGATGATGATCACACATGAGAGACAATGTTGGCACTCTGGTGGTTGCAGTGCAAGGACTAACTTAGCCAGAAGAGGTCAAAGTCTCCACTTAACAAAGTTTGACTTGTGCCTTTCATTGCAACGGTCCAATTGTGTGAGAAACAGTGAAGCAAGAAAACAACATTTGATTCATTAATAAACTAGAAAAGCACTCAGAGAGTGCAGACCTCTGCCAAGGTGATCCGGATCAGTCCCAAAATTGAATCAGTTCTTCCATATCCCATTTCCAACAATTCCTGAAAATTTCATCCAAATCCGTTCAGAACTTTTCAAGTTATTTTGAACAGAAGCAAACAAACAGACAGACAGATCGACGCCGGCAAAAACATAACCTCCTTGTCGGAGGTAATGATTATTTTGATTTATAAAAGTGAAAATTCAGCAATACTGAGGTAAACCATTATGGCGCTATTATACATTCTGCCAACATCACAGGTATTATATGAGATACATAAGGCCAATTTTAGAGTCAAAATGTCAGCTGTAAATATCAGCAAAAAAGGTCATATCTGCCAATACCAGTAATTACATTTTTAGCTGATATTTTGTCGTCCTGATATAACTGTGCACCCTGCTTCATAATCATGATTATTCTAAGTTATCATGAGAATTTAATAAACATGACTGCACATTGATTTTACAACTTAAGCATCACACAAACTCTGAAAAATACACATTTGTTAAATTTAAGAATGCAAAACATTTTTAAAAATGAGTAATAAATAAAAATGTCAAATCATGAAATTGTCTCAAATGAAATATAACATTGCTGTTTTGGCAAGGACTCCCTTTAAAAGAGATCTTTTTATCTCAATGGGAAAATTCCTGGTAAAAAAAAAAAAAAAAAAAAAGGCCCAAGGCAGCTTCAAACTTCACCTGCACATACAATACCTGCACTCGGGCTGCCATGATCTCAGGGTCTAAAACTTCAGTATCATACATGTTAAAATCATATTGTTTGTTATGTTCTTCATGACCCTGGCATAACACCAAGTCCGTGGCACCAACAAGTCATTGGGGTAAATCATTTTCTTCATCATTCAAACTTTGGTATGAAAAGTTTCTAATTTTCATTGTATTTGCCTGCATTTTTAATGGATTCATTACTGTCTTATGCACTTATGCACCTATCCAAAGAAGTAATTGTGGTCCTTTAGAGTTTTGGTATCTACATAATACAACAAACAGCGATTAAATAACAGAAATTATGTTTGATGGAGCTATTAATGGCATTGTGTGTAGTCTATAATTCAAATTTGGTTGTTTGTATCTTGTTTGGGATGATAAAAATGTAAGAATAGATAAAAAGGATGCTATGTCTCTGCCAGATTTTGTTTGTTACCAGGAAAACTCAAAACATTATAAACAGATATTAATGACATTTTCTGGATAGGTCAGAAATGGGTCAAGGACCAATCAATTAGGTTTTGTTAGTGATCCAAATCCAGATGCGGATCGAGGAGTTTCTTAAGAGATTTAGTGACATGGCAAGATAGGGCAGTTAACCACAATTTCACTACTAATTCAATAAGTTTTCAATGCATTTTGATGACATTTTCAGAGAGTACTGGTCATGGCACAAGGAACAAGTGATTACATTTTGGTGGTGATTCATATCTGGATATGGGTCAGGAATTTTCTCAACAATTTGTTGACAGAGTGAGATATGGCAGTTTACCACATTTTACAAAAACTACAACAATGCTGGAAATGCCTTGGCAGAGGTTGTGCTCTCGTAGTATTTGCCAGTATTATGATGTAGAATTAATTTAGAAAATTCTTTCAGGCTTTTATTTTGATAGGACATCGTTTTGGCACCTGGGATAAGATAGGGTGGGCACTAGGGCTTGGCAATATATCAAGTTTTATAATATACTGATATATTCTTTAAATAGATACAGGGTAGGACAATAACTTATATATCTCTATAATTTGTTTTGTGTTTAAAATATTTCACCGGGAGCCGCCATTTTGCCCAATTCTCTGACTCTGTGTTGCTCTTTGACCTAACCCGCCTCCCTCCCCACCCCAATCTTCACAGAAGTCAAAAGCCCACCCCTCCTTTCCCCCCTCTCGCACACAATAATAGCAACTAATAGCACAGAGGCTGCTAGCAACTGGAGTAACGCCCCCGAAGAGGAGTCAGCCGGTAAAAAGAAAAATCGAGGCTGGTAAAAAGAGATGGTTTCATTTGAAGGCTTCAGAGAGTGTCAGAAACATGATGCATCTAAAGTTTCGAGCATGACGAATGCCCTCCATCATTACAGCATCACCACAGAGTACAGTGCAAAGTGTGAGAGAAACTTGGTGCTTCAACCCAAAGTGAGAAGTCACTGCAGCCCCTGTACCAAAACAATGCAAACTGCAAGCTTCGTTATCCCACACTGAGCCTTATAAAAGAAAAGGTAACAGTGGAGCAATATCACCAAGGCAGTGGCTCACCCTGCAGTTAAAAACCAAGATACCAGTTGAAAAAGTTGGATGTATTTTTCAAGGCAAGTGCAGTCGAGAATATGCACCGAAGTCGAGGAGGGCCTCGCCGTACAGCAGGACCTTTCAGGACCTGTGAACCATCTGTGAGTGTAACTGGACATTACATGAGAGACTGGGAGTTAAATATTCGTGTCTGCACACGAGCTGTTTTCATCAGGACTTCACAGCTCTGTCAGATGTAGTAAATGTTATTTTTGTTTTATATTTGCACAGCTTCATGCATTTGGTTATGCAGAAAAGGAACTTAATTTTCTACTTTTTTAAATAATTATTCACTTATAAGACTTAATTTCATTCTGTATCTTACTTATTTTATTCTTTATTTAATGGTAAACTGGTTTGTTTTCGGGTCAGTTATTAAGATTCAAGATTCAAAGTGTTTATTGTCATTTGCACATTAAGAAACATGTTTCCCTGCACAGTGAAAGTTCTACTCTGCTGTCCACAATGAATGCCAGATAAGAGGTATAAAAATAATAATAAGATTTAATAGCAGACAGAAAAGTACTAAATAATACTAAATAATAGCTGTAAGAAAATACTGTCAATGTAAACAGGATAAAGATAGATTCCAACTATATACACGCATAAAAAGAAAAGTACATGTTGACATATGCAACTGGGTTAGCAATATGTCTGTCATTTAGTTCATATGGATTTGACTTAAAACTTCATGTTTTTTTCCAGCACTGATCAAAGACCTGACTGGGGAAGAGCTAGAGTTATCCACCTCTGTAGACCATTACTATGCAAATGATCTAGGGGGTCTGCTGAGAGTAGTTGGCAGGGTCGTTGACCTAGTTTTGCCCTGGAGGTCTGACTGGTTTCCTGGGCTTTTTGAGTTGTTTAAGTGTTTTTTTTTATTATTTCTTTCAGAAAAAAGGTATTGAGATATATATTGAATATTGAGATTTACCAAAAAATAGAGATAAATGTTATAGGTCCAGATCACCCAGCCCTAGCGGGCACTGGGGGAGGTGAACGTTTTATACCAGAAGGCCAGAAAGCAACGAGCATGTGGATATTTGGATAGATACTGAGATCCTGATTATGAAACACGATTAGTCAGTGATATTCAAACTCGCACCTCAAACGTTTACCGTATTTGATGCAATCATTTTGAACATAAAAGGACAGGCAAAACATAGAAATATACTTGTAAAATACAAATACCTACAAACTATGCTTAAATTTACAAAGCTAACAGAAAAAATAGTTCAATATGTCATGTGGTACAGTAATCTTTTAATCTCGATAATGATCATTTTGCATAATTGGGAAGGCAGGAATTGTACCTGAGATTAAAACTCAATGAATCGCTCAGCTCTACTGTGTAGGATCCACTCTAAAATTGCCACAGCATTGTTTTGAGTTCATAATTGACAAGACCACATCACCACTACAGTGGCCATGGTTACATGATGTTATTAAGTTCGGAATTAAGTATTCAGAATTAAATAATTTGGAGTACTCTCCTTCACATTTACATGGAAATAGTAATTCCGAATTGAACTTTACATGGAAAACATGTTTATTTGCCTTTATTCAATGCTGCTTGAGGTCTGGGGGTTGGAAATGGTTCTGATTGGACAGAGGGCGGACATGACGTAGTGAAGTCTACCGGAAGAAAACAAACTCCAGTTCAGCATCTCTGTCAGGGAAACCTCATCTTACTTGGACGCCACAACATTAAAAAGGTCTGCATTTTTATGTTTACATCCATCCACTCTTTTAATCATTTCCAAATCTTCTAAGGCTCGAATTAAACAAACTGTCTCGGCTCAAGTCCAATGCTTGCTTCAGGCGGCCATCCTGTTCCCGTCAGCATGGAATATGTGCGTCATCGCCACAGGACAAGGGAACGAGCATGCACAGAGCGACCTGAATTAATTTAAAGCAGAATGAACGTATACATGATCGAGGAGTTCAATTCGGATTTAAAATCAGAATAAACCAGCCATCTAATTCAGAATTAAGTTTAATTCAGAATCAGAATCAGAATCAGATATACTTTATTAATCCCCAAGGGGAAAGACGGTCATTTTCATTCAGAATCAGGCGTTTACACGGTCCTTTTTTATCTTTTTAAAGAGGACTTAAGTTTTATTCTGGATTAAAGGGGAATTAAAGCTCTCATGTAAAATTAGGCGCTGTTGTTTTGTAAAATAAAGTAATACTGAAAATTATCAAAGTGTAGAAAAATAGGGGCACAAACAGCCTTGCAGTTATGGTTGCTCCCATATCTGTGGCTATGGTCTGGGTTACAGGTTCTAATAGTGACTCCTTTCCCACAGGTCACTCCTCATTCTTTTTCCTTGATTTTCTACTCCGTTCAATGTCCTGCCTAACAAGGCACTAGTCCCCCAAATAAATTATGACAACCTTAGCCTTTATAAACACTTCTGGGTCCAAATCACGTAAATTAAACAAAGTAGCACCTTTGCAGGCAGTAGATAAGTATATAAAGTTTTAATCACTCTCACAATCATTAACTCTCTGATATAACGTCTTCATGGACAGCAGACCAATAAAATATTGCAAAACACCTGTACAGACACATAAAACTAAAAAAAAAAATCCATGTTAGTGCTCTCTCTATTTTGCTGCACTAAAAGCCACTCATCTCTCTGAGTAATAAGCTGTTATGCAATGCGATTCAGCTGCTAGTCGGCCCCGGGGCTGGCTGATGGAGTCAAACAGAGGCAGGCTAGGCTGGCCGGCTACTGCCAGTACTGATGACCTAAGTTTTAATAGCCCTCCAACAGTCTATGTCCATGTCTATGAGAACTAAAGCAGCATTCAACTGTGAGACAGTTACATTAAGAAGCGCCCTAAGCTGATGCACCACTGAACACCAGCGAAGAAGAATCACAACTGATGTGAAGTTACATTAGGGGGGTTATATAACTTGAGCTCAGCATTTTTGTGATATGAATTCACCACCTGAAGCTGACAATGATTCTGCATGTTCCCCTGCTGATAGAAAGTGACTATTTTTAGACATGAGAATAACCTTTGATGGACTGCTTCTGGCTATTTTCCATTGCTTGTACTTGTAACACAATCTAATAGGAGACTTTAGCCTGTGCCTCATCTTGTTTCCAGGAAAAAAAAAGTCAGACAAACCCAGATATGTCAGAGCCTGTCAGCATACACACAGCAGTGCTGGTTTGGACTGATCTGAACAGAGATACTCCTTTTATTATGCTGCTCTTTGTGTGAGCGTGACCGTGAGTGTGAGCAGCTCTGGAGGGCGGGAGGAGGGGGTGGTCGTTCATAAACATTCCTTCACACGCACTGAATGAGAAATCTGCTGCTATTTCTTTAGCCTGGGAATAAATACGAGTCTGTGTGCAGCTCCTCAGTGTCGTGGCAGAAGAATAGTGAATAACAAGGAGTTCAGTCCTCCTTAGGGCTGGGCAATGTAGACCAAAAATCTAAACTAGACTCAAAGTTTGCAATGAACTGGATTTTAAAGAGCCCACATTATGCTTTTTCATGTTATATATGCTCTTTAGTAGGGACTGATTAATCACAGCAAAAAATTTAATTGCAATTATATTGATAGATGCTGAGATCACGATAATAGAACAAGATTGCTCACTAATTTTAAAGCACGCATCATCTGCATGCTTGCCGCTGCGACTTGCCGTTGCGACTGATTGATTTTTTGTGCTTGTTTATTGCTAATATAATGTCTGTGATCTCGACGACATTGAAAATGAGGAAAAAACCTCAATGTCTTTTCGAGACTAAATAAAGGTTTGAATGAATGCAAGCATCAAACTTCAACAATCTTTATACTATAATTTTGAACATTTAAAAACAAGCAATGAATGAAAAAAAATGCAAAAAAAACTAATTTATGTTATATGGAAAAAGACAAAAGAGGTGCAACATGTCATGTGGTACAGCAATCTCTTAATCTCAGTTATTCAGCAGGGGTGCATGACATTATCAAAACAATAACACTATCAGAAGTTGATTGCCTAGAAAAACAATAATCAGGAATAGCAGACATGAAAACAATTGCAAATAGTTACAGGCAATATTTTGGCCACACATATTGGCCATAAATATTCCATATACTGGCTATAATATGTCAGAAATGTACCACAATTTTTCACTTCATCATCACTGAATATCTACTTTTATAAATCAAGAGTCATTTTATAACAAAAAAAAAAAAAAAAAGGTTCTTTGCTTCACATCTGTTCCTAACAAAAATAAACCGTCGGCATGAAAAGATTTTTGTAAAGTGGAGGCTTTCAGCTCTTCACAATATCAGTATCTATAACAGGATCAGCAATAACAAGTCTGGAAATATCGGCATATCAGATATGGGCAAAAATCCAATATTGTGAATTCCAATATTCAGTTAATATGAATATAATTACGAGAGGCAGCAATTAAAATTGAAATTGAAACTTGAGCAATTGCCGAGCTCTTAGGTGTGTTTTACATGTCTCCTACATGTTACAGAGTATGTCTATGCACAAGACAGAAAGTCTGCAGCATTGTTAATCTCTCTCTCTTCCCACCAGCAGCTGCCCAAAATGTGTTTCTCAATTCTCATTGGTTGACACCAATTGCCAAAGAGTAGACGTGTCAACAAATGAGAAAAGACGAGGCACTTGTGGGGAGGGGACTTTAAAGTGACCGGAGTTTTTATGTCCATCGTGTTAAAGTTTAAGAAATGTAATGCATTTTTCTGCATTAAACTACATTATATCTGCCAATTTTGGCCATTTTCACAAGCATGGGGAAAAGGAATTTGCAAGATGCAACAAATGTTTATGAGTCATGTTTATGTAGTTTCCTCCCACATACCAAAAACAAGTTACTTAGGTTAAATGGTGAATCTAAAATGCCCACAGGTGTGAGTGTGTGTGTAAATGGTTGTCTGGCTCTCTATATCAGCACTGTGATTGACTAGTGACTAGTCTGCGGTCTACCCCAATTCCCTTAAATGTTAGCTGGGATATGCTCCAGCACCATACAAACCCCAAACAGACAAGGGGCATTACAGTGGATGTATGGATGGATTGTTGCCAACAACTCTGCATTCATTCTACAGTCTCTGCTCAGCACTGGGCTTGCTAGACCTAGCCAATGGACTTCAACCGTCAATAAGATGACTGAATGATCTTGATGGACATGCCAACAATTCTGGACCTGAAATATTCAAAAAAATAAAAGCCTCTTTTTCACTTTCAGACATTATGTCTGGTTTGGAAGCTTGCACAGACTGGCAATGGATTCTAAAAAGAAAAATTATATATGATTAATTCACAGGACAAAATCTTGCTGGTGTGCAAATGGTGCTTTCCATTTATCTCAGAACTGGAAGGAAGAAGTAGAAATTTCGTCACATCCCAGTAAGACGTGTTCCAGTTACGAGCTGGCAAAGTTGAGGTAGCTGAAGTTCATCTGATCTCCCAGCAGGAAAGTACGACCTAAGGGGGCGTTCCCATTGATGTATCCAATTTGCAATTTGTAGAATCAGAGTTCCAAGATCAAATGGATTGCACCAAAAACATTAAGTGTCAAACTTTTTTTGCTACCTGATGATGGAGCCCTCGCTATGCTAACTGGCGCAGCACTGTGTCTGCTGTCATAATATCAACAAGGTAAAAGTATAATTACCTCTGCCAAGGATGTTACGTTTTTGCTGGTGTTTGCCTATTTGTCCCTTAAATCTGCCTGTTTGTTAGCAAGATAACTCGAGAAGTTATAAACAGATTTTAACGTTTGATGTTGGTCATGTCACAATGAAGAAATGAAAGAATTTGGGGGTAATCTGAATCCAGGAATTTTTAAAGACTTTGTTTACACTGTGAAATAGGGTAGTTTTACACATTTTTGCTTGTTAACTCAAAAAGTTCATATTAGATTTCAATGACATTTATAGGGAATGTTAGTCATGGTACAAGGGAGAAGTGTTGATCTGAGTCTGGATGTGGATCCAGCATTTTCTTTCAAGGTTTTTCAACAGTGGGAGATAGGGCAGTTTTCACATTTTTGAAAATAACTTGCCCGACAATGTTGGAAATGCCTTGGGGGAGGTTTAAGCTCTCTGAACACTTTTAGTTCACAAATAAAATGTACCTGAGTTAAAGAAAAGATAAATTACTAGTATGGATTAACAATATTGGATTTTTTCTGATACCCGATATGTTGATATGGCCAAGTTCATCATTGGCGATGCTGTTTTCGATGCCAATATTTGTGTCAGGAGCACAAAGTCTTCTCTTAACGAAGCTGACCTGTTCTTTTCAAGGTTACAGTCCATTTGTGTCAGAGACAGATGTGAAGTAAGAAAACACTGCTTCATTCTTTGATAAATGACACTTTTGATTCATAAAATGTACACTTTTTTTTTTAGTCATAGTCAGGGGAAAAAAGGTAGTTGACCAAAACTATTACGAAAATAATTAGTTGACAAAGTACATTTACAGCCAATATTACAGACAAGATGTCGGATAATTATGGACAATCTATATGATCAAAATATCTGCAAAAAATGTCATATCTTTGGCTACCAATAACCAACTTTTTAGGCAAATATCTGCTGATAGAAATAGTGGTCCCATAATATTGTTAATTCCTTCTTGCCAGAATTCAATTACATTGCCTTGATGAGAACAAGCATATGTGACAGAGGTTCCCAGCCTCTCGTAGAAAACCATGTATTGGGCTTACAGTTTGGCCTCTTTCTGTTTTCATCAACATAAACTACATCAACAATATCGTCATTTGAAAGTACATCCCTTGAATTTGATCAGTTTCCCAGCCCTACCCTCCCTCCTCTTCTTCCTCAGCTCTGGCGTGCAGTTACAACAGGGCCCAATAGGTGATGGATGTCACATTGCGATGCTACCAAGCGTTGCCATTGAAAAGTAGGGCAACATCCTCCCCCACCCTCCCTAAATATTGACCAGAAAATACCCCCGGTCGCGCTGCTGGAGAACATAAATTCCCACACAGGCCTTTGGAGCAGCGTTTTCATTCTCCCACATAAACACGGGAGCCTTGCATGTATCATTAAAGGCGGCATACTGACGCAGTGCGTTGTTATAGCGGCTAGCCCTGGTGGTACTCAACAACACGGACAGGCGTTACCACACAGCACTGCCTTTCTTCTGGGTTATACGGGGCTGCCTGCGCTTTATCCCCGTCACAGTGGAAAAACAAGCGGAGTGGTCATTGATCGAGGAGCCCCTGCAACGTTAGCAACAATACAGCTCAGCTTAACATGCACCAAGCTATGCACAAGTGCGCCAAAAAAGAGCCAAATCCCTGCTCATATTCACCCTGCTCCCCACGTCCCGGTACGTTTCCACCAAAAACCGGCGTGTTAGGACTTACATTCTCGGTGTCCCGCTCGTTCACCGTGGGCAATGGCGTTCTGGTCGACATCTTGTGTGCTTGGCAGGCCGCTCAGCGATGCAACGGGCTGGGCAGAGCAGAGCAGACACGGCGCGGCGCGGTGCGGTGCCTCCGTCCCTCTCCTACATCCCCTGGAAACACCGCAAACAGCCAGCGGCCCGGGGGCTTTTTACCGCAGCATACCGCGAGCAGGGCCCGGGCCGACACGCCAGAATACACCCCCTCTTTATTAGGCTGTGGGTCGTGCGGTTACCTTCAGGTAGGCTAGTGGCAGACAGAGAAAAAGAGGAAAGAGAGAGAGAGAGAGAGGAGGGGGGCAGGCCAGGAAGATGCGTCGGTAACGGACGCGGTCGGGTCTGCGCAGCGCATCCTAAACCTCCCACCAGGAAGGATGGAGGGATCTCTCTCTCTCCTACTCCCTCTATCTCTCTCTCCCTCTTTGTCTCTTTATTTGAGTCACCAGAAAACACTTAGGCTCCCAGCTGCATCAGTGTCTCTCACATAACTCTTGTTTTTAAATTATGATGCCACATTAGCCTGAGTACCGTGTATTAAAGACTGGCTTTGTAAAACAGGGTGTAGAAAGGCTGGTTCAGCATAAGTTAATACCGAGTTTTATATATTAATTAGAAGGAGCTTATTATTTCTGCCTTGTTTTAACATAATAAAAGCATGTATGGTGTAACAACCCAGTAATGTCCTCATTCGTGTGGTGTTTGAAGGTGGTAAACAATGTCCAGGTAGAGGCCTAGTTTAGAAGTAAAGCCTATGGCCATCAGTAAACTGGACATCCGGCGCCACCTGCTGGTTTATTACAATATTACAACATACATTCCACCCATTTGATTTTAAGAATGAGGGTAAAAATTAAGCACTATCTAACCTTAAGAGTTTTTTATGTAAGAGAAATGTCCTTGTTTTTTAATATATAACTATGGAAGAGTAGGTCAGTCATGAGGGAAAAGTGTGTGTGTGTGGGGGGGAGGCGGTTATTGCACTTATTCAAGATAAAAATATCAAGGAAAAAGGTGAAAGGTCAAGAATGATGTTAAATGTTAAAGTGTAGATTAAAGGGGGTTTTTGTTTTTAGGTTTTTTTGAAGTGGGGTTGCTGGAGGCCAATGGCACCAGTAAATATAATTGCCACTAAAGCCCCCAGCTATCTTTGTCCCTGATGGGAGATTGCTGGCAATGCGATATATAGCAGTCAATTGTACCCAGAAAGTCTCGTAATCAACCCACTTAAACGTTAAAACCACACAAAAACTATGTAAGCTCAACAAGACACTACAGTAAGATATTCACAGTATTTCACTTTTTCTTAACAAAGCCCTTATGTTTGGATTTATTCTGTAATATAACGTATGGGCACAAACTGATATAAAGCTAACTACTATGAAGATGAGTTGCTCCTGTGTTGATCCCAGATGTAAAAACATGCAAAAGAAATGGCCAAAACTCTGATTTCACCACTTTCCATTGCGTGACTTGGGCTTTCACCACCTATGGTTAGTTGCTTTAAATATAGATGTCAGGACGTTATCCCTCTACAATGATAGAACATTGTATTCCCACTTATGACAGTTTATGACATGGACTCACAGTTTATGCATCTGCACCACCAGGTAACTTGTGATCTGTCCTGCTCCTCAGCTTACACAACAGTATCTCCCATCTTTCTAATCATGACTCCTGCAAAAGTTCTTCTCCGTACACCCATAAAGATATCCTCTTGTGCCCACAACTAACTGCATGTTGTCATCGCTCAAGGCAAAATCACTTATTTTTAGTTCAGTCCTAGTGAAGTAAGTGTTTGTTGTTTCTTCTGACGAACTTACCAGCTGATGGCGGAGGGGAAAAGAGTGGAGAAATAGTGAAACACTGTTAATTATCTTACTGTGGTGTTTATTCAAGCCATTTTTGTTTTTTTGTGTGTGGTTTTAACCTAAAAATCTATCGATATATCTATCTGCAGTATCTATCTCAAAGTAGACACAATATAAAAATATCACTGCCCATACAGTGAGAGGCATTAAATATTGTTGCTGCTATTGGTCACTTTCCATGGTGGTTTTCACATCTAACCTAAAGCTTTTTTTTCTTTTTAAATAATTAATAAAATGTGAATGTTTTGTGTTGTACCACAGTACCTTGAGCTTTCATTTCACTTAGGAGCAGCCATTGTTGGTTGCACTGAAAGTGAGTTATATGCATGAGAGTTAAAAAGTGTGACAGCAAACTCTGCTCTCCCCTATTTTCAACTTAATTTCTAAAATTTCTGCTTTCTTTCACTAAATTTTGAGATATTTTTCTCTAAGAGCACAGTGAAAACAATTCATCTTCTGAATTTCATCTTTGTCCTGCTAACCCTAATATTATTCCATATTTCTTTTAAACACAGAAAATATAAATAATATTCTTTTTTTAATAATACATTTATTAGTTCACTGCTCGGCACATATCGTTGTTATATTCTGTGTATTCAAGGCTTATGGGATTAGTGGAATTTAAGGGTGGTTAAGAATAGGAATAAGTAGAAAAAATGTATATGCCAGCTTGTGATAACTAATTAAACTAATTGATTACTAACTGACTTAAAATTAAAATATTTTGTTTTAAAAAAGACATTTTCTTCCAAAAAATAGGAAAGTATTTACTGTCAGGGGTCAAGCATGAATCAATACATTTGTTAAAAAAATGTTTAAAAAGGTCCTTTTCTATCTGTTCTGAGTGTTTGACATGAACAAAAAGTACCTTTTTCCTTTCATACCTCAAAACCTTAAAACAAACTTATCTAAAATTTTTGCTTGTTCAACTTTCTGGAGGAAAATATTAAAACAGAATCTATAGAATAAAGAAGTTAAAATTTCACTATGCAACATGTGTTGATTTTGTCACCTCCTATGAACCAGCACTTACCACTTGCCTTTCTGTAGCGTATACAGTATAACAACAGACGGTCTTGTCACTTACTTACTTTTGTAGGTCATATAAAGTTAGAACAAAAAGTAAAACAGTAAATGAGTTTGTTAAAAAAAAAAAAAAAGCTAATGTATCTTGTTTAAGTAGCTCATGCGTCAAACAGCACCAAACAAGAGTCAACAACAGAAAAGGCTATTTTTGGCATATTCCTTACAAATATGGCACCGTTTTAAAGGGAAATTAACAAGTTTTCCAGCTGTATGAGATCCATTGACAAGAAGCATCATTACAACAAAGAAAGAACCTACCAAACACTGATATCCTTACATTTGAGCAAAGCTAGGAAATCTTACAGTGCCCTGTCCTGCTGTGTTTGACTATTTACATCATATCTTGGGTTTCTGTTAAGTAAGGATTCAATTTAAGTGGAATAGAAAAAAAGTCATCTTAGTAAAGGATCAGACGCAGCTCTTTCCCCCTCCCCTTTGGAAACGCTCAGTCAAGGCGACTGCATGCAACAAGAAGAAAACACGCGTCACATGTGGGTGGAGACTATATAGCTATTACATAATAAATCCCAAAAAGTAAAAAGCAGGGTTTCAAGGGGCATTTAAAGAGGCAGAGTGCATTTCTCTGTGAACTGAGAGTTTAGTAAAAGGTGTCATGTCCTTCTGCTTGTCAAGATTCTTTTTTATTAAAAGCAAAGAAAACTGATTTTGCAGGGTATGAGGCCATTAAATTCACCCCTTTGTGACTTTGTAAAGTCATAACAAGAGCTCTAATATAAAAAGTGTTAAGTTTTGCCAATAATATAAATTAATTTGTTACAGTAAAACAGAAAATCTATCCCTCATACCCCAAGCTGAGAGATGTGAAGTGGCATGAGTCTTCTGATGAATTTGAGAAGATATAAAAACTCTTTAAGGACTATGTAAAAGTGTAATTCAGTATGCACATCTATGCATAACCAAAAATGTATGCACCAATTGTGTCTTATTAAGATAAAACTCATATTCCTTTTACAGTTTTTTTTTTTTTTTTTTTGGTCCAGCTGCCATTGTGTTAAAATTTATTTCTTCATTTGAATAAATGTTTTTTTGGATGCCAGGTGTCCTATTTAGAAGAATAAAATTAGACGTGTTTGGCAAAAAAAAAAAAAAAAAAAATCTTTCTTATGATTTTATGTTATTATGATGCGTGTATGATTTTGTGCCTGCACAGTTTGTCCACTTGGTGTCAGGCTACAACAGCACAAACACATCATAAAACATATAGAGCTTGAGCAAATATTCTCTTTACTCATCTATTTGTCCGCTTTAATTTTGTGTCTCATATGTTATAAATGCTCTGTTATGTAATTTTGTGCAGACAAACAGGCTGGAGTTTAATATGAGTGATCTAATTACTCGTGTAAAATGTCTCATCTTTGTCTCAGCAGCACTATGGTGGGATTTGTGCAGACGGTGCACCTCCATGACTGTGACATGACTGATGGTTTGTCTCACAGAGCAGAGAGGCCCCCGCTGTAACAATGGACCCAGCGTGACATAATGTATCACAATAAGTGACGAACATGAGAGCTGAAAGCCACTGAGAATATGAGGGCTGTTTGTGTGGGGGTTTAGGAATCTTAAAGGAGCTCAAGCCTCCTTCCCAGCATTAGTCAAGGGAATATAAAGTCAAGTTTAGTCACAAAGAGCTTCACAAAATTATCATAAAACCAGTAGGGGGCTGGTTGGCACTCTTTTTCAGTCATATATAAAAAGCAAATATCAAATACATTTTTAGATTGTGGCCATTTATAGATGGAAGGATGGTTGTGAGAATGTGAGTTAAATGGACTACAGAGAAAGATACCTGCCAAAGTTTTAAAGTTTTAAATTTTCTTTGCTGTTATGATAAGTTTTATAGAACTTTATTAACCTTTGTGAAAAAAGTTATTTGGTTGTTTAAATAACATCTTGTTTTTTTTTTTGCCATGAATTGTTCTGTCACTATTCTATGTTTTGTTTGAGTTCCATGGTCAAGAGCTATGTAAATAAATGAAATCAAATGTTGGTAATACAATGGAGACAAAGGAAAGATTTAAAAGTAACATGCAAAGATTATGGGTGACTTACATGTTTGTCAACCATGCTGACCTCCAACCTCTTGACAAAGGTTACATGGCTTTAGTTGGCTGTGTAGGTGAAACTATGATCAAACTGAAGCAATCACTTTTCAGTTTCTGATAAAATATTAGTTAGTAGTGGTAATGTTGGTTTTAATCTCATTATCATTTTTTAAAATGTGTTTTAGTAGAATTTACTTGTTTATTTACTTTCTTTAAGTTATTAACATATTACTACATATTACTTTGTGATTAACTTATTTATTGTACATCCACATCTGTGATACATATATGTATATCAGTTCATTCCTTTTTATCACCTTTAACAATATTAAATATTAATATAAAATATTACTATATGTTTGTGTGTTGGGCAGCACGATGGCGCAGCAGGTAGTGCATGTGTCTCACAGCAAAAAGTTCCTCAGTTCGATCCCTGTGTTCGGTCAAAGCTATGTGCGGAGTTTGCATGTTCTCCCCATGATGCATGGGTTCTCTCTGGGCACTCTGGTTTCCTCCTACAGACCAAAAACATGCTCATTAGGTTGATTGGTGACTCCAAATTGCCCTTAAGTGTGAACATGTTTGTCGGTCTCTCTATGTGGCCAAGTGGGATAGGGAGGGAAAAAGGGGTGGGAGTGGAAAGGTGTTGTGGTTTGTAATTTGGTTGCTGTAATTTTTTATTGGATCAGTTAGGAGGAGAAGAGGGAGAAGTCCAGATCCCGCAGACTTCTTGTCTTGTGGAAAGAGGTATCACACAGAGGAGACACGTAAACACAACAAGAGGCTTCTGAAACTAAACTGGCTCTTTTTAACACAAAATGTCTTATCTGAATCTGACATGCTTACCCTAATATGGCACTAGGTCAAATATTTTGAGCAAATATGATGAAACACTGTTTTGCTGTAGTATTGACAACCAGTCCATGAGAAAACTAACACCTGCCCCCCTCAATGACAACAATACATCATACAAATAAACAAAAACATAAAACCAGTACAGAAATAATAATAAAGCATCAGTTAAAGCAGCAAAAATAATGTTATTCGGGAGTGTCCCAGAGATTGGGGGCCACAACTTTGTAGGAACACCTTTAGTTTTCAGTTTGAGTTGAGGGGCAACAAGAAGACCCTGGTTAGACGACCTGAGGGGATGCCTGGGGATGTAGAGACAAAGCAGGCTGGAGATATTCTCAGGTGCCTTATCATGCAGGGCTCTATAAATGGAAGAAGATGTTAAAATATGTTCTGGATTTTATTGGGAACTAATGCTTAAAATGTAAAATGGATGTAACAAGAGTTCATTTGCTGGACCTCATCAGGAGTCTTGCAGCAGCATTTTTGATCATTTGTAGATGTCATAGGTGGACTTACTGAGGCAGGTGAAGGGGGTACAGCAAGAGTAAAGTGGGAGGATAGAAAAACATGAATTAGCATCTCTCTCTGCATGTGAGACAACAGGTTTCAGCTAAACCATGTTGCATGAGTGAAAAAACAGGACCAAGTTCGTGTTTTTTTGGTCAAGATCAGGTTAGGTTCATAAATTCCGGAAAAGGTTTGGACTTCATACATTTTATACAAGAAGAAAAAAAAGACAGAAAGATACTGCGAGATGGTTCAGCAAACAAAAGTTATCCAACACTGACTTCTGGCATGTAGATGGGCATTTTTGGAATTCTGATTCTGATCCCAGCATGGACCGTGTCCCGACATAGCAGATTTTATCCTCTCTGATCCTGAACAACTGGGACTGGCTAAACTATCCCAGCAAGACACATCCTCTTTCTACTAATAGTGAGATATTTGGCTGTATTTTGCAAGTATCTATTTTAGATTTGATAGCATTTACACAGAGTGAGGCATTTGTTTAAATTCTAATAAAATAAAGTATATGAAGTAATGAAGTAAAGTAAAGTTTTGTTGTTATTATCAGGTACTTATTTACGGATATTTCTGAGGGGCCAATACAGCACATAAGTAAAGAACAACCATACAACATAATAAAAAAGGGCTTTTTCTGTTACAATGACAGATTAAGACTGTGTTGAAGGGGATAATGGAAAGGTAAAGAGTGTATAATGTGGAGTAATCAAAAACACATTAAGGAGTGACAGAGCTGTAGAAAATCAGACAGAAGAAGGGTTGTTTCTGAATCAACCAGGACTTCTTTGCTGTCTGCAAAGTAGGTTGAGTGTACAATAAATTTAAAGAAACCTGGTAGTGACTTACAGGATTTTGCCCCTTTCACTGTAAAAGGTATCTGAGCAAGAGACATTTTGCAGGCTAAAACTTAATAATAACAACTTAAAGCTGCTCTGGTGGATCTGCTGCAGCTCTAAAGAATCTCCTTCTGTGTGTGGGGTCAGTTCAAACATTTAAATGTCCAATGTCCTGGTGTGTTTTTCTGTTTACCACATTTCTTCGGTGTCTTTTAAGCAGGGATTTGTTTTAAGCTTGACAAAAATGAAAAAGTTAATCTCTGTAGAGGATCAGTTGCAGCTCTTTTTCCCTCCTCTTTGGAAATGTTTGGATCTGAGGCAGCAGGGAGGCAACGGGGGGCTATGATTATGAGCTCTGTGCTGATTGGCTGCCCAAACAAAGTCCAATGAGAGGGGAAAGGAGAGGTTACAGGCTGCAGCGCAGACTTTCACAACAAACACAAACATAATTGAAACATACACAAACAGTTGCACATGTGTCACACTGCCACACAGCTGGTTTAAGTAACTTTTAACTCTACAGAAGACACTTTAAGAATAAAAAAAATAGGACTTCTGTCAAAAAAAAACAAAAAAATAAAACTTACCAATGGCATCTCTGCACTGATGGAGGATTTGAAGGTTTTGAGGTTTCTGTTCACTGACTTCTGCTTTCTCTCACACTGAAACAGCATCAGCCTGATTAACACAGCTAACTAAAGGCAGTCAGGTGAGGACTTCTTTCTGCATGCCTGGCTCAACATTAAATTACCTAATTTTACACTTTTTCCTGTGCTGCTGTTCTTCAAAATAAAACAGAAAACACCTGGTAAGTTACATAAATAAATTAAATCAAGAAATCAGTAACTTAACCAAGTTAATGTCAAACTTAACAGTGAGGAGAAGACTTTTTTAACAATGTTCTTGTTACCTTGTATCTTATTCATTTTCCTTTTTCCTTAGAAATTTGGTTCACCACGTATAAATGTTAGTTTTGTTTCTGTTGTTTTTGGAAGAGAATCAGCTTTCAGACCAGAGTTGATCATCTAACAAAAATAGAAGAGTGGGCCTGTGTTTCTTCCTACAATCAAAAATATATAGTATTATTTTTAGAGAAAAATGAGGGATCAAAATTTTTACAAAGTAATGAAATTACAGTTATTAATCAAAGTAATGCTGTGTTACTAAGTTACTTTTGTCCTTAGTGGCCACCAGAATATTTACATTTATGTACAGCAACTACATGGAGGGGGAGAGGGGCAAGGTGAGCTGTGCTTTTTATGATTTAAAGTATTTCCTTTAGAGTTTGCTTTCACAAAAGATGCAAATAATTTGTCTTCTGTGATAAACTTTGTTTTGACATGTTGTAGATCAGTTTTTCTTAGAGTGGGAAAGTAATGAGACACTTTAAAGTAATGTAACCAGTTACTTTGATTGTAAGTAAGTAACTGATATTGTTATTTAAAGAAATCACAAGAAAACACTAACTTTTTAAAGTTTTTTTATTTGCAAAGTAATTTACAATTAAATTTCCTGTTGCAATGTGCATCTTTTTTTAACATATTAACATAAACGAAAGCAATAATATAACAAATAAAAATGAAAATAACCAATACTATAACTGCAAAATTAGAGACATGACAATAAATTAGAGTAATAAAAGTAATAATAACACATATAATTATCAGTAATGTTTGAACATAAAGGTGAGAAGGAAAATGAATAAAGATAACAGCAGGGGAAAAAAATGAGGCAATAAACCAGATACATTGTATTTCTAAGGCAATACTTGGATGCTTGATCGTCTTCAGTGACAGTGAATGTTACACGTTACCAAAATAAATAAAATAAACCATAAATTTGCATACATCTATGAATTTTATAATTGTGTAGGTCATTGTTAATATAAGTTATTATGTCTAATGAAATAACAAAAGACAAAGATAAAAAAATCGAGATAAATAAATAAGAAATAGAAAAATAAATAAATAAAAGGTATTTAGACTGGAAATTATGAAATAGTGGCTATAGTCATAGGATACAAGTTTGCAATACTAATTAAATAGAAATTAGCTGAAGGAAAAAAGATAAACAAATTAGTTAAAAATGTATTTATATGTAAAGAAAAATATATAAAAATGAAAGAATAGAAATAAAATAAATTAAAAGAAAAGGGTATGTAAATGTATGACATATCTTGAGTAAAGCCTTTGCAGTCTACCTATGAACCGTTTTACTATATAATGAACTGTTGAAAAAACTTATTAGAGATTTTAAGTAATTTTCCAAACACTTGTTATTGATTGTTGTGATGATCTACATGTATGCAGCCTTGTCTGTAAAAATGTTGGACTCAGTGTGTGGTAACACATGGTCATTTGTCTCTGGTCTGGGTTCCACGTCATTGTGTCCTGCCCGACGGTTACTTGAGGGATTCCTGTTCAGTTTTGTAAAAAGCAGAATTGTTGTTTTCAGTGACAACTGTTGTTAAACCTTTGGATACAAATAAAACCATGACTGTGACCATTTTGAAGAATTAAACATTAGAGCTATCAGAGTGCCTCACATGCTCATGAGGAGTTGATGTGAAATCCTCCTCACGTGACAAAGTAAGGAAGCACAGGTGGACAGAAGGCTGTATTTGCATTTTGTACCTGGACTGCGCTGCGTTGGAATGTAATGGGCACTCACACTGGTTTAATGAGTGCATGTACACCCAGGGCCAAATGCAATTACATGCTCTCACAGGCACCCATCAAAAAACAGGCAGCTGTTAGCCCCCATTCAAAAAGGATGGTCATGCAGTTAACTGTATTTGCAGGACAGGGGTGAGAGGAAAGAGTTGAAAGACAGAGAACGAAAAGAGGAGGGGGCTTTAGAGGGTTAAAGTTATTATGTGAGAGATAGCACAGTAGCATCTGTCAGCACTGGCTCTTTACTTCTGTTGTTTTTGCCTGACTCAGACTTACCAGTGTGAGTAAAGCCACACTTAGTTTCCACTCAGTAACAGTGTTTGCATGCATCCGGCTGGAGTGTGGGAAACGCCATGAAAAGCCTCATCAGTTTGAAGCAGGGGTGTCCAAACTTTTTTCATAGGGGGCCACATGCAAAAATCTACAGAATACAGAGGTGGGCTACCCTCAGCACCTCACCTCAACTGTATTAAAGTTGGGAAAAATAATTAACTTCAAGTTAAGACCTGCTTAGATATACTTAAAGGAAAAAACATAAAAATTCAATGCTTTAGGAGAGACATCATAGTCAAGTTTTTTTTGGATGGTTGATTGATGTTACAGAGCCTTGGGTGGCTCTGTAAGTAAGAGGGGGACACGAAACTGTCTTCTTGCCACATTCAGACTCAAAACAAGACCAAGCAGCCAAACTTTGTGGGAGTGTTTGTCCTTGAAAACAACCAGTATAAGCATTATTCATGGATGAAACAGAGCAGATAGCGACACAAATCAGTGCAAGTTGTGCTGCTATTTAATGCCATAATCCATTTGTCAAAGTCCATCAGTCAAGCATCATGTCTCAATGTGGGCCAAATTTTGTTTTATTCCTGGAATTTGCAAAGAGCCAACTATGAGTGATCTGCAGGCCACAACTGGCTCCCGGACCACAGTTTAGAAACCTCTGGTTTAAAAGATGTTTTGTAGGATTTGCTCATTGCCTCCCACCAGTTTGTGCCATCCTACAACTGTGTGAAATAATATTTAGTTTCTACCCCATGCATAAACTACAAAAACTCCAAGTAAAGGAAATGTTTTATTCCTGGTCAAAGTAGATCTTTATATGAGACAAAATCCTTCTGTAAGCTCAGGCACACATGCTATTTTAAAATACTACAGATACTAGCAGATTGTTAGCAACCGTTGTTTTGAACATCCAACAACACTTAAAAATTCAAAAGCCAACAACGTCAGATGCATGTGATTATTCACGGTTAAACATTCAAATCTCGTAAGCATATATTCATCATAAACCTCATTTCAGGCCTTTATCCGAAGCAGGTATTCTAAATCCCATTTAGTTTCTGGCTTGAGAACCAGGAAGTGCTAAAGGCTAACTCACTTCATTGTTTTTGGACTTATTCCTGCACCACTGTACTATCAGCCGGTTATGGAACTACAACATGGCGGCCGGACTTAAAATGCAACTACCATAGTTGATAGCTATAAGGCCATGCTGTAACCTCCTGTTTGAGAATTTCCTCTTTGTTGACTGACCAGATCAAGTTGGTGCCTATGGTTGTGGCTACGATGAACTTAGTATTGTTGATTAAATACAACCAGTCGTGATTGCAATAGGATCCTTGACCATTTTCATAGCCTTTGTCAGCAGTTTACTGGCATCCATCCTCTTAAAAATGCAAAAATGGGGTAGAATCAGATTCATTCAGATCTAGTTTGCATGTGTTCATAATGGACCTAATTTGTGGTAATTATCCAAAAGGCTTTTCTTAAATCCCATATAATTTAAGCCTTGGGGGCTGGAGGTGCTAAAATGCTAACTCACTTCTACGCTTTTGGACTTATTCATGCACCACTATATGACTTATTTTGTAAAACTTCATGCTTTTAAAACATTTAATTGCCAAGGACAGGGGCTGAAATGTTGAACTAAAAATGTAAACTTTAGTCTGATGGTTTTTGGGTCATAAAGAGGCATCTTTATTAATTTCAGTCTATTTCAAAATCAGTAAAAAAAAACTGATAGCATATTTAAAGTCATCAGCAGACATTTCTGCCTCAGAAACCTGTTAAGCGCACACCTTACAAGGCAGAGCTTGCAGTCGGCTGTCTGCTCTGACAAGTCAATAAAACCCACTGGTATGCTGAACATTTTTGGAAGGCAAGATAGATATGAGGCTGCAATGGAATTTGATCAGGCAGCGAGCCAGACTTCTGTTCATTACAGAGCGCTCCAGCAGCAACACACCCTCCTGGTGAGAAACTCCTCGACCTGGGGAAAAATATTACTGACTGGCACGTCAAGAGCCCTCGCCCACCCTCCACCTCCCCTCACCTGCCCGTCTTCATGCCTGTCGCACACACATGCATCCCTGCTCACACCCTTTACATACAATGCACACCATGTTCTCGTGCTCTCTCTTGATTTTTGTCCAAAGTTTTAAAGGGAGGAATGGCAGAGGGGTGGAAAATATGAAAAAGTTTTAAAATCCAGGGCAGATGTGAGCTGACAGGGCGGGAGAGGTGGAAATATAGAAATGGATGTAAGAATAAAACTCATGATTTAGATTGAGAAATGTGGCTTTATGTCTCCATGACAGCAACAGGTGAAGCAAAATCCATTATTATTTTAGGCTGTACGAGTCCATCATCTATACAGGCTATTTTTCTGAACTCAGTATTTCAAGATCACTGTCAGGTTGTTCTGTCAAGCTTTTCTCACCTGTAAACTCTGACTCAAGGAGGAGGTGATCACATTTTGGAAGTCGCTGGTTAAAGTGAAGGACATGGAGCCTCATGTTGATCCCATACTTGAATATGCACTAATCAGTAACACTCTAGGGGTTTCAGTCAGACTTAACACTCACTTTGACTTGTAGTTAGACTTAGAAGCTACATGGTCAGAGGTTATAAGGCCTATAATCTTCCTTGCTTATGAATGTGACTACTTTAAATGCTCTGGAATTTTCTGTGAACTAAGTGAAGCTGTTGAATCACTGGATTTTTGATGTCCTGAGTCAGTCAAGCGTTTAGGTCAGAGGTTTGTGATCATGTCTTGCTTGTGAATTAAATTAATCTTTTTCTTCAGAATTTTTCTTCGAAATATCCACTCTGACTCAAGTCTGAAGATACTACATTTTGGACGTCACAGGTCAAAGGTCACTGGCTCATGATCATCTCTTCCTTGTGACCGAGACATCTTAAGTCATTTTTTTTTTAAAGATTTTTTTGGGGGCATTTTGTGCTTTTATTGATTTCAGAGAGAGACAGTGGATAGGCCTGGGGGAAGAGAGAGAGCAGAGGAGGACACTCCACAAACTGGCCACAGGCTGGATACGAACCCAGAAGCATGTACATGGGCCGTGCCTGGTTGCCCACCTCTCCACCAAACCAGCACCCCTATCTTAAGACAACTTTGACACAAATCAAAGATTTGAACCTCCATTTTGACACTAAAGGTGTCATGGCACGAGGCATAGAAGAAGTGGACACAAATGCAACACACCAATACCAGAGGTCAAATAGGCAAAAAGATTTCCAAAGCCTGACAGAACAATCTGACAGTGATCTTGAAATACTGAGTTTACCAGGCAGAATTTGGTCCCAAAAAGGCAGTCAGATCAGGGAACACGAGGCAAAAAGGCAAGGTCAACAAGCAAGCAAGGTCATACACGGCAAGACAAGACTATGATTAATACTGGGACGAAGACTGTGAGGTCCGACAAACTGGCACACAACAGTGAGAGACATGAGGTTAAATACAAGAGGTAATGAGAGATGATGGGAGACAGATGGAGTGAAACAATCAGGAGGCAGGTGAGACAAGATGGGGGCAGGGCAGACAGGAATTAATCCGGAACAGGTACAAGGGTTAGTGTTTCAAAATAAAACAGGAAGAACAAGACAAAGGACATGAATGTGCAAAAATAAAAGAAAACTTGTCCGACATGACACAAGGTGCCTCTCCTGTTTCTCTTCAATATTTCTCTTTTTACAGTCTGGTAGCGCCATAATAATACATCTCAAAGGCAGGGATGTTGTTTTCATAGGTGTACTTAACTTTATCTCTGTCTCGTGGTTCTCAAGGCATCACTTTGTTCGCATGCAGGGCTCTTAGTCCTCTTACTAGTCAATGTGTCTGGCCATTTTGCCACACTACTCGAGACAAAAACAATTCTCATGGAAAATGAGTCCAGACAATCTTACAAATGTAGGGTTGTCCTGTAATTGTGCATAAATTGTGCAGTTAGACCTTAAATAACAAAGTAAACAACTGGTTAGATCTTATATTCCAAGGTAAGGGTCTCAGAAACTCATGTTTATCCATATATGAACCAAGAAAAGCATCAAAGACCTCCCTCTTGACTCAGCACTATACTTTTATTGACCTGGAGGAGGCTCAGCACTGCAAGGCCATAATAGTTCTGTCAGCACGTTTTCATACTTAACAGAGTGATGCAAGGACATTTTTGCAAACCAAACTCCAATTTTAGGGGAATGGTGAGGTTTTTCACATCTGAAATAGATCTATTAATAAAATCTGAAAGAGAAGGGACACATCATAAATGTACATCTTGTGAACCAGAGGAATAACTGTATAAATAAAATTAAACCAGTGGCAATATTTGTCTAGGCTCCACTCTTGTGTCTCAGGTCAGACCTGAAATATCATGAACCTGATCAGTAGCTGAGTGTGGGTATGATTCCTTCAGGGTAGCCCCTCGTTAACCTTGACTTCGGACTAATTAAAGCCAATGTCTTGCCTTAAGGCTTTAATGATGAGTTGAATATACTCTTAATGAATAATACATCAGTTTAAAATCATTAGGAAAAGTTAATTGGTCTCCAGGTTGTTAGTAATCCTTTGGCTGGTGCCCATCAACATTTACTCTGATTGATTTCTCTCTCTGGCTGGTTCCTTAGGACATATAAATTATCTTAATATTCATGGCAGGAATGCACGGGTGTTACTTAAAACATTAACGAGCAGCTGGCAAAGCAACTGAGAGAAAATAAACCATCCTACTATTATTTTAAATGCTTCAAAATGTGTGGGTGGGGCCTGACATATTTTGGTTGGCATGTGCCACAATCTATGTGGCATGTTAATCTGAATAGTGCAGCCTTAATCACTGTGTTTGGTTCATCCAAATCAGGAGGAAATTAGTTTTTCCTCTCTACAGATGGTCACCAAATGGTTGGTAAAACATTTAACTGTCCACAAATTAATTAGCAGTTGGAATACAGTGTAGCCTGGTATGCTGCATATAAGTGAGCTGCTGTTACATTAGCCAAACTCTGACACTTAAAACTGGGCAGAACTACTCACAAACAGCTGCCAGCGGCCAATTTCCTCAAGTGGTTACTGAAATAAATTGTGCACTTTTGATGATAAATCCTGGAGATTAACTGTGTCAACCAAACATGAGGGGTATATTACAGGAAGGAAAAACGTTTTGGATTTTGACTTTTTCAGATTATTGAAACTCTTTCGGAAGGCTTGTTACTTTTAAGGAGTGACTGGCTCATTAAACAAAAACTGTGATGAGACACTTTTTTCCATTACACCTTGAAAAGAAAGTAATTAGGTGTCAATTAATTAAAAGGTCATACAATGCTTTTTTGAGTTTTCTATACCCTTCAGTGTGTTTTACATGTCTCTGTGATGTGATGGAGTACATCTTTGCACAAGACAAAAAAGTCTGAGGTAAGGGGACTTCTCCCTCCCCTCCTATGAACACCACCACTTGTTGAAACGGCCAATTCCCCTGGCCTTCCAAACAGACCTACCTCTGTGACATCATGGCTTAAGACACTGTTTAAGACGCACTTGTTCACTGTGGCTTTTGG
Organism: Cetoscarus ocellatus; assembly: GCA_037902135.1. Classification (NCBI taxonomy): domain Eukaryota; kingdom Metazoa; phylum Chordata; class Actinopteri; order Labriformes; family Labridae; genus Cetoscarus; species Cetoscarus ocellatus. The sequence continues at coordinate 814,829 of JBAMNC010000022.1, read as the reverse complement.
TGGAGTATAGTCCCCTTTTATTGGGTCTTTTATTTGTTATGATTTCTCTGTGTTACTTTATTTATTGGTTTTTTTATTGGTTTCATGGATTTTTTTTTTTTTTTTATTGTTTTTATTGTTTTCTGTATATTTTACTGTAAAGCACTTTGGTAGGCCACTGGCTATCTTAATGTGCTGATGACAATGATTCCGTCTACGGATGGTCAGAGAGACCCACCCAGCTCACTCATACAGAGTACAACTTGGCCAGACTAACAAATTACCATAGGGTAGACTAAACAACCAATCAGAGCAGACTGGGCCCAAGCAGGGAGGGGGCCTTAAAGTGGCAGGAGCTTTCGCAGAGTGTCTCAGATAGGTTTAGAGAGGAGGTGGATTAAGGAAAACAAGGCTTTTCAACCGTTAGCATACCCTCTGGCAGTCTAGAACCTCTGACCTGATATAGTGCTCATGGTAACAAAGACATGCACACACCGCTGCTATCACACAAGTAAAATGCATCGAGTGTAAAACAGTTGTAAGCCTATTTGGCCCATTAAGTCACTACTTTTAAGTAATTTTAAAATGCTAAGCTAGTTGAAGTATTATTAAGTGTTTTCTCATGAAGCTGGGAAAATGTTTTTCAGCCTCATTAAAAGTGTCTTTTATGCAAGTGGCAACCTCCCGGGCTGAAAATGGAAGCCATGTGGAAGTGCCAAAACTTGTATTAACCCAAGTGTCCACTTGAGGCTGGTTGCAGAAACCTGACACCTTAATGATTGTTTCCGGGTAAAAGACATTTTTATGGTCTTAATAAACATTCTTACAGCCTGGTTCAATAAATGGCTTCAGTCTAAATATATAACACATCTACCTTCATTTCTTGATTATAACATGAACCCCATATTTTTATGATTTTGCCTGGAAAAACACTGTACTCCAATGTAACATGCACCCAAATTTTGCCCAAACCTTACTCCCTCAGACAATTCAAAAATTATCTTTATTTTCAGTATTTTCCCAACAAATACCATCCACGATTTTCTCTCTCAAACAGATGTGGAAACATGTGCAATTACTCGATTTCTGCCCAAGCATGCTCAGTCATAGTGTATCGACCAATCAGAAAGCAGCTATCAACATGCTGATGTCTTCGACCAATCACAGCGCAGCTATTTTGTGTTCCCTTGCTCACAAGATTACAGAGCCCTGTGTTTTCATCTGTTTTCGCAGAGAAAGAGAATATTTCGCCTTTTTGTCTCAGATGTGTGGCAATCATGATGTTGGCGAGACTAAATATGGAAAGTATTTTGCTTGTACTCGTGTATAATACACACCCAAAAATTAGACCTTATTTAAGAGCAAAAAAAATGTGTGTTATAGTCGAGAAATTATGGTATGTGCACTCACTCTGAGGGGGGTATTTTTTTCATATCTTGCTTATTTTTCTGTTATTTAGGATACATTGAGGATTTCTGGTTTTGGAAATGTGGACTTGGTATTGGTCAGACAGCCTTCAGTCTCACAGTCTATCTGTGAGAGGGTTGAGCTAAAGTAGATGCATGAAAAGGCCCATCTTACCAATGCACTTGTTTTTTTAAATCCTGAATGATTACACCTCTGCTCAGGGTGAAGATAGACAGACCACATTAAAACAATGTTAAATAATATGTATGTGCTGTCCTACCTTTTAAGATGAAAAAAACACTAACAGGTGTTGTAGAGAGATGCCAGTCGGAGCAGAGTCTGAACATGTCAACACAGCCATAAGAGAAGTACTGAACCATCAGTGTAAGTGGACACACCTGTGGGGGTCACAAGTGTGAGGAGTTAACTTCGGCGCCACTGCTTCCCAACACTGTGGCACCATTTTGATTCACCTCACGAGATATCACATTCAAACTTTATCCTTTTGGATAAATTTAGGGGCTCTGTCTCTGAAAATTGTTGAGTGGTTTTATCCTCATGTGCGCCGTCTTATTATTTAAAGCCAGACCTTGAACCGACAGATTGATGGATAGACGATTCCTTTAACTTCTTTTTGAAGATAATTCACATGTGCTTTAGAGTGTGTGCTCATCATTGAAATTGCAGTCCCGCTCTAAATGTACCAGCTCTTTCTCAAAGGTAGCTTCGGTTGATTACAATGCTCACAAGGTCCAGAATATTTAATCTGAAGTCCCAGCAGCTGCTACATCGTGTGTCAGGCCCACTGAGGAGACATAACTTGTCTTAAAAGGCAATGCTTTTACTGTAACTGTACTTTGGGATAATTATCATCCTTGTATATCATGTTTTCCTTGTAATTATGTCATAATTCAAAGGCTTTCCTGGGGAGCTAAAATCTGACAGGTTCCTCATCGTATAACAAACTTCTCTTAGGAGCAGGCCCATTAATTGTCAGGATATAATTACATTCACAACACCCTGAGGGCCCGTCTTGTTTAGTCATCTCAGCCTCACAGCTCCAAACTATAATTAGAGAATGTAATCACACAGGTATGGACCTCCAGGATTTATTTTTCAGGCCGACTGGAGGCTGATTGAAACGACATATGTGGTTGAACGCTGGGCGGTGTTTATGACCTGGCACGTGTTCAACAACCGCATGAAGTGGCACCGGGCGATGCAGCATACCAGCAGAGTTCAACGTTTACATACACAAACATGAACACATGGCCTGCTGGTTCAGCTAATTTGTTTGGTGAGTGTTTTCTTGTTACCTGGAGAGTGGTTTGTTTAGTGGTGTGTGCACTTGTGTCGCAGTCAGCGCCCTCCTGTGGCACTGTCTGCCAGTGTTAACAAGTGACCTCATCTCATTATGTCTTTCCGATCTCAAACGCCATCCAATAGACTTCTCATTTCTCACCTCCTCACACACTCTGTCGCTCCATAAAAACACCTCTTACCTCTCTAAGTGACACCCACTCAAACAGAGCTGAAGGCAGGCGGAGGAGGACATTAAGTAACCGCATACTTTAAAGTGACTGTGAGACATTTCCCAATGAGAAACCATGAATCACTTCACTTTAAATGTTTATGTTACACAGGCCCTACTTTCAATCTGGATGTATTAATTAAGTTTGAGCGTTTGGGCTGCATGAATTATAACTAGGGTTCTGTCAGGACCATTTTGTCCAGAAAAGACACAAGAGCAGATACTTGAACTAGCTTTATTTGCATTTATTTGAATATTTTTAATTTGGTGGTAATGAGGGCTCTCCCTGCCTTTCCACACGGTGATAGTGGAAGCCCTAAGCAGGAACAGCACACGTTCTTTCCCTTCTTGCAGCCCACAAGGAAAGCGTGAGGCAGGGAGAGAAGCAGCAAACTCCTCCCAGACTGAGCATCAGTGTCAGCTGATGTTGATTAAGTCAGAGAATAGCATAAAGGAAGAGCTGGGGTGGAGGAGGGCTGCAAAGCTGCTTGCAGTCGGAGCAGTGAAGAGTAGGCTGGCTAGAGCAGCTTAAAGGTGGGGTTGGTAATCACAGAAAGCTAGCATGACTTTGAATGTAGCATCTCCTCAGAACTTGAGCTAATTAAGCGCAGTTTAACAACACTTACTCATCTGTAAGTGGCAGTAACAGCTCTGTGCTACTGCTGATTTGGTTTACGATGAATTAATTATTATTCCCTCCCCTTTGGAAATGCTCTGATCTGAGGGGGCAGGCAGGCTACAAGAGGCTATGATAATGAGCTCTGCACTGATTGGCTGGCCAATGTCTGATAGGAGGGGGGAAGAGGGAGTACGGGCCACTGAGAGGACTTTCAAAATAGTCCCAAGGTTTGTGACAAGCTAAAACACACATGTATGTGGAGGCTGTATAGCTATTACACAATAAACCACAGAAAGTAAAAACAGAGAGTTTGAAGGGGCATTTTCTTGAAAGAGCCATAGCTTACTTCTCTGAACTGAGAGTTCAGTAATAGGGGTCATGTCCCTCTGCTCCCCAAGCCCCTTCTAACAACATTAAAAGCAAAGAAATTTGATTTTACTGGACACAAGACCTTTTAAGTGGTATTGTTATTGCATCGTTATAATATTGTGGTGGGGAGTTGACATGGGTAACAAAACATGCTCCCACTGAACTTTCAGACTTTCTTTTTCACTCAGATCTTCAACCAGTGACTCCAGCTTTGATCTGCTACATAAATCCAACAGTGATTAAAGAAATGTCTCTCTCCTTGTAGAGATATGATGTTAATGATCTCTAATTCTCTGAGTGGAATATTAATCAAGAGCAAAAACCTAAAAATTCAGCTTTTCTTGAGAAGTTCAGTGTAAGAGTGAGTCACAGAAAAGGTGGGTGAGCAATGTTTTCTCCTGAGGGTTTGAATCATGCATGGACAGCAAAAACACACAGCGCCAATGGAGATGGGGTTAGGGGAGCAATGACACATAATGGATCATCTTACATGTCCCTACACTGCTCCCACTAAAGCTCTACACAGCAGAATGATTGAGTAACAACTTACCATAAAACCACTCCCAACCAATTTCACATCTAAATACACTGCGTGTGTGTGTGTGTGTGTGTGTGTGTATTCAGGCTCCACATTTGTCCCTCAGCACACTGTATGACTCCATCCCCTCTGGATCCCTTTAAATAAGATAGATATGATGACTGGGGCATCATGTTCACTGCATCTATCATTGTTATATTCAGATGAACTCATCCTCACATTTTCCCAAATGCCTGGAAAAAGCAGTGAAGCACTTCACACATTTTCCATTAAACTGTACATGAAGTCAGATCTGGTTGCAGGGTTGTGCTACTTTTTGTTTTTTTGCTTCCCTACTCCAAAACCAGGGCCAGAGACCGCATTATAGTGTCCCTCTGTCTCCAGCATTGCTCTGACCCTCATATCTAAAGGACACATTCAGGGATTTTCTTTATATTCACCATAAAGTTCACTCTGACTCTAATCTAATAGTGGTGCAGGGATGATGTGTTTGTAACCCAGAAGTTAGCAGGCTTTTGCCTTTGGGATTTTTCGCTGTGTTCATATCATTGCTGATATAAGGTCCATGAGGAACAAACATTTATGACACATGTTTTGTTTATAATGATAACCTTATTGAGCAAACCTAACTTCCACAATATTTTCATCTTAAAGCTCGGTAATGGAACTTGGATAAGACTGCAGTGGAAAAAAAATTACTTCCATGGTTATGCTTCTAGCAACGCCCCTTCCCTTATCCCCAATCCACTGTGTTTGTTTAGCATTATGCTAATGTAATACTTTTGCAGCCACGGAAAAGCCACAAACCACACTTCCCTAAAATTAACATTACCTATAAAATCTAAACAACAACTAAAGCTCATTTAGATAAAACAAGCACATAAACCTTAGTAGAGGGTCCAATAAGATCACTGTCACTGAACTGAGCCCTGATTGGCTGAATAGTGGGTGTCCCTTGCTAGATTTTCTAAAGGCTTAATACAGAGCCAGGATGGGACACAGATGTCTAATGATCTCTTATGCAGCTTCAGTAATAAGATGTTGACAGGTAATCACAATTGTTTTGGGCCAGTAATTTAACAAATAAATGACATACTGCAGCTTTAACCTGGTTGGTGATTGTAAAAAGGTATTATTGCTACTATTATGGAACATGGCAGTTTGACTTAGAAGCAACTTCCAGAATTTCAACGTGTAAGGTCATAATGTGACCTCTTGTTTGGGAATTTCCTCTTAATCAAATCATCTGATCAAGTTGGCTGTGGCTATGGTGTATGTATTATGTTTATGAAAAACAACCAGTAATGACTGCATTAGGGTCCCCGGCCATCTTTTTAGTCCTTGTTCGCAGTTGGCAAGAGACCATCCTTTAAGAAACACAATTATGCTTCAAAATTCAAAAGTGGGTGACGTCAAATGCATTTTATGTTGCAGAATAAAACATTCAAATCTCATTTGCATGTGTTCACCACTGACCTTGTTTCAGGTATTTACTCACAATCCTATTGCAAATTTCCTCTTACTTTGGCCCTAGCCAGGGCTGGAACTGACATCCATGTTTTTGGCGTCATTCTTGCACCACTTTATTCAGTTCATAGCTCACTGGTTTCATCTTAATCCCTTGCTTGTGAATGTGAATTTCATACGAACGCTAAGAGATTTTCTTCAACTTTGTTTGAATGTACAGTCTGACTTAAGGACGAACTGATTCGACTTTGAAGGTCAGATTAAGGTCATTAGGTCAGATGTTTTTCCATACTTGTGAATGTGATTTCTGAAGAACTGACAACAGATTTCACCAAACTTAGTGCATGTGTCAGTTTTAACTCAAGAATGAACGGATTCGATTTTAGAGATCATGTATCCAAGGTAAAGGTACCTGGGGCTCATGTTTATGCCTTGCATATAAGTAAAATATCTCCAAAATGCTTTGGGGGATTTTCTTCAACCTTTCACTGATGTCTTCTCTGAATGTGAACTGATAGGTTCTTGGGTCTAATGTTAATCCATTGCTTTCAAATGCAATATATTAAAAATGCTTTAAGGCTTTTTTTCAGACTTTGTACAAATGTTCACTTTGACTCAAGGATGAACTGATTTGTGAGGTCAAAGGTCAAGGTGATCAGGTCAGATCTTATCCCATGCTTGCAGTAAAAACAGCCCAGCCCATCCTCTTGATCCCCCACTGTACCCTTACTACCTGGCACCCATATGACCTTCTGGTTGTACTCTTTCAAATACTTTAAATAAAACAAAAACAACTAGCCCCATTCATCCATCAAAATTTATTCAACAAACATAACTTTTGCTCTTTAGAGTACAATCAATATATGTATGACAAAATATATTTTAAATAGAAGAAAAAAAATAAGGCATTTTAATGAAAGAGGTCGACAGTCTTTATAAGATTTGTGTATATTTTTGGTGTTTATACCTCTAAGGCACTATGGCATGCTCACTGATGTAACCACATAAAAGACCTAAAGAAAAGGATATACTTTTTACATGTAAAAAGGTGACAACATGTTTGTTTTTATGTGGCTTTCAGTGCTGTGCGTCTACAGTGTAAAGTGTTTCAGAAATACGCCAGAGCAGACACGTGGAGTCATGAAAGGCAGAGCGGGGAGTGAGAGATCTTTCAATCTGCCAGAAAGTGTGGTGGCATTGTATTAACACTTGAATAATCCCCTGTGTCGCACATGAACCAGCTACAGGGCAGAGAGCTGTAATTATGTTTATCACCCACGCCAGCCTGGTGCCAGTGTGACTTCCAGACTGGGACCGACATTAGAAAGCTGAGCTGTTCCTCCGGAGAATCAAAGTGGCACCGGCGAGAGGTCGACTGGCAGAGGTGTGCTGCGAACGCCGTCATTTCCCATGCTAGTTTGAAAATCTCTGTCAATGCCTCAGTGATCGAGGGATGGCATCACAGAAACGCATAAACAGCTCGACCACGAACAAACTTCTCCTCACCCCCCACCCCCGTGGTTCACACTTTCACTTTCTTGCAAACATAAACAAAGCCAGGCACACACAGTCTTACACACACATACACACACACACACACATTCATATTTTTTTACCTCGGTATGTACAAGTCTTGGAGCATCAAGCCTGCTGTCACACAAAGTTTAGTGCTCTCTTGACGTACAGGCACGTTCCCTCCCTTTACACCTCTGAACTGTTCTGGACTTCTCTGGAAATTATTACTCATGAGTAAAACTATACAGAAACTTGAAGAACAGTGTGGTGCAGAAGTTCTTGACTCTACTCTATTAATCAACAGAAGCTGTGATTTACAAGGTCCAAAGCTGCTCATATTGCATGTTTGTCATTTACATTTATATATAAAAAAAATCTCTTTTCCCTAAAATGGAGCGCACCATTGATGCAAACACAGGTTATTGTAAGCAGTTTTGGTATGAAGTGATAAATGAAGGTAAATCTGCATTGAAGTTGCAGCAAAGACAGGATGTGTTCAATAGGCCTCTTTTTTTGTCCTCTTAGTTAACAGCACGTACATCTTCATTCATATGGTGTTTTTGCGCCTACAGTCTTATTTGAATAATAAAATGTTTTTTTTTCCTTTTCATGGTTATATGTTCATACTGCAGTATGTAAGTGGGCCAAGCTATGCAGCATGGAGGAGCTGTCCTTATGTAACATCACAGCCTGCCTTTTCCCACAGGGTATGTAAACAAATGCTTACCCAGTGGTTACACTTTGCATCATGGGATGTTAGTTAGCAAGCTCACCCACTAATGATATGAGAGGTTTTTACAAATGAGTATATTTGAAAAATGTTTGACATGACTGATGATATAAAAGTTAAATTCTGTGTAGGGATCCACGATATTGTTCATTATCGCCAATATCGACACCGATATTTTGTGTCATGAGCATCAAGTCTTTCCTTCACTAATATTGACCTGTTCCTTTCATGGCTACAGCCCATTTGTGTTAGAAAAAGATGTGAAGCAAGAAAAACATTTTATTCTTTAATAAATGACACCTGTGATTCATAAAAGTGAACACTGCATGATGATGAGTTCAACCATCGTGGTACATTTTACATTTTGCCAATATTACAGCTAATTTGTGGGATAAATAAGGCCAATATCTATGGTCGGATCTAAGTATCAGTATAAATGATCATATCATCTGATACTGATAATCAACTTTTTAGGCTACATCTTTTGATACCGATATTGGTCCGATAATATTGTGCATTCCTAATTCTGTGCACAAAAAAAGAGGGGTTTGTAACCACGATGATACTGCTTCGCTGTATTAATTGCAATCTGAGCTAAATTGCTGCTGCAAAAACAAAAACTCTAAGGATCATGTTACTATATAAACATTTGAATATGCAGGACTTAAACCGGGACAACCGGGAGTGGCTTCTGGAGATTCTGCGACAGAAGTATGATAAATGTATTTATTTTAAAGAATTGTAATGGCAGTGCTCAACAATAAGTGATGTGCACAAAGAAACAAAAGGGCTGACGGACTAAAAGCAGTCTCACATTACATCACTGCTAGCTCTTTTACCAAGCTTGGTTTTTGTCATGATGCCAGAGCGGATTAGCTTGCCAATGACTGGAGTTATGCTTCCATTAAGTTTTGTGGCTTCAGCAAGAGGATGGCATCTTTTGAGCAGGATGAATGCCACCATCACCACAAAGAACTAAGAGCAGAATGGATGTATGATGAATCAGCAGAAAAAATATGAGGCTGTGATGTTTTCTCTGAGTCAAGGGACAGCTAAAACCCTCAGTTGTATTACTATTACTTGTTATTTTGTGAATTACTGCAATTTTGAGTACTGGTAAATCACCATAGACAACAAAGTGAGCCAACGGCAGGTCTGTGTGTGACATTGTCAAAATGGTGAGTTTTTTATGTTTCTGCTTCCATGGGTTATTGTTATGATTACAAGTTTTAAATCATCACTGATGGAAAGGTAATGCTCGAATGATAGATTTAGCTAAAGGCATAAGGCCAACTTTTGCATTTGCAAAAGTGTCGACACTGACACGCACACATGAACCTCACACAACCTCATCTAAAAAAATAAACTTTTAAAGAGGTTATCTTAAGCTTTTTTATTTTTTTTTTAGCTTGATATGCCCTTTAGTGTGCTTAACATTTCTTCTCCATGTGACAGAGCACTTCTGTGAAAAAACAAAAACTCAGCAGCTTTAAGACCCCTCACTCTTCCCCTCCCCAGCAGCTGCCTAAAAAGTCCTGTTCCCCCAGCCTCCTAAATGGAAATGCCCCCCATCGCAGGGGGGAGTATAGACATTGGAATGAATGCAGAGTTGTTGACAACATGGGAAAGAGCATGGCTGAACTGGCCAGTAACCACAGAGTAGACCTGTAAGCCAATCAGAGCAGACTGGTCCCAAGTGGGGAAGGGAGCCTTAAAGGGACAGGAGCTCCTAACGAGCGTCTCAGACGGAGAGAGAATATAACACGGTTAGGGGCACTGCGTCTGAATATTTGACAAATTAATGAAAAGCGATTGTGAACGTACTGAAGCAGTCATTAAAAATTAACATATGAAGCTGATTTAAGGCAAAATATGACCTTTTAAATTGATTACTTTTTCAGCAGCTCAGTCTTCTAACCAGCCAGTTCCATAGAGAGGAGCTTCGACTTGTTTTTATTCCTGCAGTACTTTTGGTACAAGCAGTATGTCCCATCTTTTAGCTGTCCCTCTTCTTTTGAATGGTTTTTTTTACTTTTAGTCTAGCTTTCCATAGTTTTAACTGTCAAACATTCGGATTTGTTTGTTTAAAAGTAAAAAAAAAAGCTTTCTTGATGCTGAATCAAGCTTTCTAAGTAACTGAGGAGAGAGCTGCAGTGATGACCATCATTAAAAATGTAGCTGAATTAGAAGATGGCCTGATTTGGTCATATTGAGGCATCTGTATTTAATTGAGTGTTTTCCAACATCAGTTAGAAACTCCACTCTTCAGTGATTTCAAACACCACTAAAACCCTTCATTTCCATGCTTCCCATGACCTGGAGAAAAAAAGAGGCCCAGTGGTCACATAACAGTGTGGAGTGTTTGCTATGAAGAAGGATACTTAAACTGCTGTATGAGCGTGGCTGTGTCAGCCTGTTACATGTTGTGTTGTATGAAAATGAACAGTATGCTTCACTGGCGTCTGCTGTGTTACACTGCTGTTTTTGCTGTACAAGAGTTATTTGGCTTGTTGGTAATTGCGGTGCTCAGAAGGCGTACGGCCCGACTATGATGGTGAGCCGCAGCAGTGAGTTGGAGCGGTAGTTCATGGTCAGATGTTGAGTGATCATCTCCAGATCCACCACGTACTCCCTGGGGCCTGTCAGAGGCTTGGTTAGCACCAGCATGGCGCTCACATTGCTGGAGCGCTGCAAGAAAAGAAGATCATTCAGAGTTTTATTTTTCTCCGTAATGTAGAGATGAGATTTATTTCAGCTGTTTGAGTCAAGCAAAGGGAAAAACATCACAACCAAATGTCTGCATGCTGCCGTTAGCATTAAGCAGGGGTGGAAGGTGCTTTATTTTTATTGAAAAGACTTTTATATCAGTCCATTTTAGCAGTTTCTCAAATCAGTAATATTACATTTACTCAAGTGTTAAGGGAAAGTATAGTATTGCTATATCTTAGATATCAATTGTTTCTGAGTTTAAAAAAATGCAAAAAAGGGAGTCCAAGCAGTCTTTTCTCCACATATCATAGCAGGTGCATTTAAAATGTTTTCACATGACAATCATATAGATACTGATTCCATATTTAGTTTAGTTTTTTCTGTTATGCTGCACTTTATTCTAAAGTCCCTTTAACTAAACATCCTGATAGAATATTATAGTATATTGCTGTTTTTGCACATTAAACTTTAAATGAATTAGACACAAAAACAGATGCATGGGGTGCTACACAGTTGAAGGCAATGGTTAAGAAATGTTCCAAAATTTTGCTAAAAAAAGTTTTTCTCTCATGCTCTTGGGTGTAAGGATCCTACACAAGCTAAAGCACTGAGAGGGTTTTAAAATAAAATCCTTTATTAGGATTACAGCCTAAAAAACATGCCAACATGTTTCAGCCTTCTGGGCCCTCATCAGGGCAGGTACAAAATGACTGCCAAGCTACTTTCTTTTAAGGTTTTTGGCCTTGCATCATAATCAATTCAAGTCACATAGAGAAGAAAAAGGTCACATTTCAATATGACCTTTGCTGATATGATCTTATGGATAATAACGAGAGAAGCAGAAGTTAACTTTCTTAACCCAGCAATGTTGAAAGCTGGTAAGAAGCAGTCTGATACTGAAGTTGTGCTAGTGAAAAAAAATGTAGCTGTGGACTAAAAGTGCCTTGATCAATTGAAAGCCGATCATGATGGGCTGTGTCAATTGATGGCTCAGTAAAACAAGCATCGTCAAAAGTATGTAACATATATGGAGGGATATATAGATTTGGTTGAACTTTGAATAAATTATGTTGAGTAGAGGCAAAATGTGTTTGTTTTTTAGCACTATGAAATAATTACATTAGTTACATAATGTAATTGAGGTTATATTCTCAAACATATCACCTTAAATTTTTTAGATTATCAAAAATTCAGCCTAGTCAAAAGCTGTCAACAATTTTGTTCATTTCTAAGAATAAACACAAGTAATAAACTTCTATTCAATTGCTCTCACTGTAGGATACTTGATGCATTACTCCTAAAGAGCTTTCTTTTACTGCTCTGTTGACCCGTTGTTATACCAAAACATGAAACGTGATTGGTATTGGCCCCAGAGGTTGGTATTATCCACAAAAATCCTGTTTGTCTTCAGCCTGCTTTATTGTAAGGTTTCTTGAGATAGCACTTGTTATGAACTGGCACTATACAAATAAAGATTTCTTGATTGGTTGATTTGGGCCCTATGTGTGGAAGTTAGCCAACTTTAGTAACCTGGTAATGGTGCTTCTGAGAGGCATTTTGAAATGGAAGTCATGAGCGCTGCTGGTGCAAAACTAGTAGGCACAACCCTCACCCCCTTCTTACACTTTTCATTCAACACAACATAAAAACTCTGACTTACCCGCAAGAAAAACTCTCCTCCCTCATTTCCAGCTTTGATCCTGAAGGTGTTGTGTGTGTTGGCGTAGATGTTGGTGGCCTGAATCTGGAAGATGTCCGCTGGTACTGTCCGCTCTGCCTGGATGCTCATGTATTTGTAGACAATCGACGGAGAGAGTCCTGTACACTCAGCCTGAGACCGGCAGATGCAGCGACTGCAAACACATAATTACAAAAATCTCTCTGACAATGCCTGCTGTGGGGACAATGCAGGTAAATTACTTTTAAGATGTTTACTGACTTTTCAGAGGTTTTGACGTAAGGCCCCTCGCAGGGGTTTCTGGGATAACAGCGGAAGCCTCCATAATAGTTCCAGCACATTTCATCATCTTGGCAGTTATGGGTCCCCGTCTCACACTCATTTATGTCTGGTGATTGGCAGAATGACAGGGAGAGAGAAAAAGTACTGAATAGTCAAAAATAGCCGGATAACAATAATCATGTCCCCCACTTCCAAGAATCACAAAAACTCCACACGCTTCATGAAATTGAGCTGTGAAAACATGGTCAAAGTTCAGGGTGAGTATCATTTGGGAGCCATCCTTTAGTGTAGTAATTTTATTTCTAACAGCTGTGGAGATGCAAAGAAAGAGGAAAGAGGGAAGCCTGCAGATTTGTTGTTGAGGGAAGCCCCCAATTCAACCCCATACAGGCCTAACTGCTGCTCTTTTCCTGCTGTACGATGAAAATAACCCCATCAAACGCGCCCCAAACCACAGGGCTATTTCTGGCACAGCAACCTGGATTCATCACCAAAAGGTCCCTTCATGGTTCCCCCTGTAAAACCTGCACCTGACCGAGGGGGGAGAGGAAAAAATAACAGCTCCCTCTTTGAGCGAGCGCCGCAGCTTCAAATAAATCCACTTCAAGAAACCAACATCATGCATATAAATTCACAGAGGTGGCAACACAACGCTGCTGTGTTTATGTTGCTTAACCTCCGCATTTTTCCATGATAGTAACCAGGCTGAGAGTGGCTTTCATTCCTGCATGAGAGGTATAATAGATGGTGATCGCAGGGGTGATATAGTTATCTTCAAAGAGCTGTGGAGAAGACAGGTAGGTAGAAAGAGAGGAACTTTGTTGTGTGAGAAAACAGTGAGAAGGGAACGGATAAATAAATGAGGTCTGGGCAATATGAAGCAGAAACTAAATCTTGATATTTTTTTCTTTGAATGATGATTTTGTAAATAAAAACAGACAAATGATTCTAATGCAACACACTGTTACTGACAATAACTGTGTTTTAGTCGGAAAACTAACAGTTTGAAATGCCTAAAGATTTTGTGCAGCAGCAGAACATAACTTATATTTGGTGTCAAGCTTCATCCTTATCTTGCCTTGAAGATTTATTGTACAGAATATGAGGAGTGATTAAGTGGTATCTTAAATCTTCTGCTGGAGGCTAAAGTTGAATGATGAGTTGGTGGAGTGTCAGAAGCAAGGGCTCTGTACTGGATAGGGATGGAAATTAGAAAGTTTCTGTTAAGACAAGTGCCATTATTGATTCTGCCTATCAATCCAATGTCTTATCAATGCCCCTATTTATTCCTGTGAATTCTTTGTGTAGAAAAAAAAGTCAGCCAAGACAGGTTTTCAGTGTAATCTCAATGACATGCACATAGCACACTGCTTAGGTATTGAGGCCACTCAGTGATGTTGAGATTGATTGTTCAATAAAATAATTAAAACTTGATAAAGTTCTACTTATACATAAATCGGTTGAAATTTAATGTTTTTAATTGTATTACTTCACATGGATGTCTGCCTATGACAAAACAAAATGTTTTTATTTATGTTTGGATATGATACAGTTCTTTGAATTACGCCCAGTTTCCAAGTAGTTCCCAAAAATTTTCATGGGAAGTTTTCAATCAGGAATATTTAGAATATTCCCCAGCTTAACTTCCGATGAAAAGTTTCTGGAAATTTTCTGCCCCTTTGCAACCCTAGCTGTTACACAGATGGAACACATTTATCGTGGGTGTTTAGTGGTTAAAATCATACCAATCCAAATAACCTACTTAAAAGACTTTTTTCAGTCCATGAATAGAAGTTCATTTAGAGGAACTAACCCTCTGCTGAGCCACCATTTACTTTTATTTTCCACCAAAAACAGAAATCATATAAATCACTGGACTGGGAAGGGAAGCACATAGCCTTGTTTACATAATCAAAAGAAACTAGATTATTTATGTGTGCTTAATGTAGTTTTTATTTTTTGCTGACCTACACTTTTGCACAGTAGGTGGCAGTAATGGCACTTATTTGATAGTTGCTGGCCATCAGAAATGAAAAAAAAAGAAAGAGGCAGCAATTGTAGTACTCCAAGTGTCCACTTGAGGCTGGCTGCAGAAACCTGCCACTTTCATGATGTCTTGTCATTCCTGTTTTATTTTGAAATTACACACCCTTGTCTCTTGTTTCAGGTAGTGTTTCCTGCCCTCCCCACTCTGTGTGTTTCCCTGCTGATACTTGATTGTTATTTTCTTCCCCTGTGATTCCTCCTGTGACTTCTGTGTTTGTCATTACCCATTGTGTGTGTATTTAAACACAGCATCCCCTCTGATTCTCTTCCAGATTGTCTTTGTACTTCATGTCATTGCTTTCCAGCATTCTTCCTCGTGTCCCTCTGTGTTTTTGATCCAGACAAGTATATTTCTGACTAATCTTTTGCCTGCTGATTTTGACACCTCTGCCTATCTTCTGACTGATCTGAGTTGTGAAGACTTTTGGACTCCTGTCTAAGTTGTGCTTTTATGGTACAGTTGTGAAAAAAATTGGCATCGTTATGCCAAAATGAAAAGGTGAGCAAGTCAAGATCCATGAGAAACAACCAAATTTTGCTTCTCACCATTGCAACATGGAGTAAAATAAAAACACATGTATATACGTCGGCCTCATGCATGAGACTTTTTGCCACATTTTTCTCAGTTCCCATTCAAGGCCCTCTGAGACTCTCTTTTGGGTTACAACTCACAGGTTAAAAACCACTGACATAGAAGAAAAAAACAAGTACCTTGACATAGTCTGTTTCCCTGGAGCTGATATCCCTCTGGACACTCACAGGAGTAACTTCCCGGACTGTTGATGCACTGATACTGACACATGTAGCTGGAGAAACTGCACTCATTGATATCTGTGCCGAACCAAAAGCAACAGAAACATGAGTATGAGACATGCAAACATGCCTTTATCTAACACTGTTTATTTCTGTATGAAGGTGCATGTGTGCCCACCTTGGCAGGAGACGGAGTCTTGTGCGAGCTCATAGCCCTGATCGCACTGACAGAGGAAGGAGCCAATCAGGTTGTAGCAGTGGTGCTCACAAGGACTCTGCACATCACACTCATTTACATCTAGGACAAAAGCAGAGATTTTGACATAAAATAATTACAGATGCATCCAGTAATGATACTCATGTTCATACAGTACATGTTAAATACAAAGACACCCAAAAACCATTTTAAAATATCATGTAGGGCCGGACAATTAATCACATTTAAATCTCAATCACAAATTCTGACTCACAATTCTGAAAATTGAGCAACTGAGATTGAAAGGTTACCGTGCCATGTGACCTGTTGCACTTGTTTTGTCTTTTTCCATCTAACACTGTTTTTAGGGTTTTTTCATGTATTGCTTGATCTTTAATGCTCAAATGATCATATCTCAATGACAGCATGTGGTAAATGTAGTAAAATCAATTAGTAATCATGTTTTCTAATCATGATCTCAATATCCATCAAAATAATCAAGATCATGATTTTAGTCATAATCGAGCATCCCTAATATAATGTCTCTCAATTTGAGAGGATGCGTGGAGTAGAGGCTGGATCAGAGGTTGGGAATATTTTCACAAAAATGTGGAGGCCAGTTACACTGTGCTCAACATTTCAGAACAAGATATTTAAGTTCTACATTTTGTGTAAAAATACTCTCAGAAGGTTCCCTCTGCAGGGGATGCAAAGTATGTGTCCCCAAACCCTACATAAACTATATCAGCTGACTCACCAACAACATCAGCTGTCACAGCACCGTCTGTGCTTCTGTTTAAACTGATGCTACTCTGGACCGCTAAGGTCATGACCTACAAGAGGGAGACGGCCTCCTCTTTAAACAATCCTGTCACTAAGGTGTCATTGTTGCTCTGAGTGTCGTGGCTCTTGGATAAATAATGCTGCTAACTTCCATATTAGTGCCCCCAAAACTTAATTTTAGAGTGGGATGATAAAACAAGTATTGATTTCAGCTAATTTTACTGCCATCCACAGTTATGAAGAATGAATAATCAAGATAGACAGATCACTGTGGCATATAAAATATTGACTTTGTTTCTTCTGTTTTTTATCTACAAATATTAATATGTATTGTATTTTTACATATATGTTCAATTATTACTTGTTCTTTTATGTGCAGATGAGAAGTGTTTTCAAGTTCAATGACTACATTGGGAGCATTTTGTAAAATAAGTCTATAATCATGTTTTATCATTTGGTCTAAATATTTATCAAAATAACTGAGATTATGATTTTTACCATAATTGAGTAGCTGTACCTTTCATGATACATTAGCAGAAATGATGTACAATGGGAGAGTTATGAACATTTGATCAAAATAAAAATTCCCTTAAAGTTATTTTACAAATTAGAATGGTACTTAAAAGACGTTATATGTAGAATTTTCAGCAAATTAGAAATGTAATTCTTTAAAATTAATAACAGAAATGAGTCATTTTAAAGTTTAATATATTTTTAGCTAAGCAGTTATATCACTTAAATATTTCCTAAAGTTTTCAAAGACAAATAAATTCTTAATGTTTTATTGATGTAATTGGCCATGCCTTTCATGGAGACCAACACACACTGCAAAAACAAGTGGAACCTATTACTTAATTCTGTTCCTCTATTTCTGTATCTCATCCATAGTTTGTGCTGGCAACTTAAGATGGCTATTACCATTGTTATCTGACTGTCGTCTGTTCTGTAACAAAAAATCAGAACTCTACTCTTAACTACTTAACAACTAACAAACGTTTCTTTGAGGATAAATTTCACATGATTGAAAAAAAAGCTCCTACAAGTGAACCTCAGGATTTATGCTATAGAAATTCCAGAGAGCTTTGAGAACAGTTCATGCTGCAAACTAGGAAGTCAACATCTAAAGATTTAAAGATTTGTTTCTCGCTATCTGAAATGTATCTATAAAACAGATTTCTCTCATGGAAGGCAGTTTATATCTGAAAGAGTCCTTCATTTGCAAATGAGATTTTATGTATATACATGTATATTTATATATAAATATATATATATATATATATATATATATATATATATATATATATATATATATATAAATATATATACCGTAAAATACCAAATAATAGCCATGAATATCACCTTTACATTTTCAAGGCAAGATTACATTACTATAGTTATACTTTTGTCTTCTTCTTTCAACTCAGCACTCTCTAAACACTCTTAATACTGGTCAGGAGCTAGTTAAGTTAAGGTCTTACTTTTTTTTCGCTGTACCGGGGCCATGGCGATCATCAGCAATGTACCGGTAACTGATGTGACTGGCCTCCTGACGTTAGTTAAGGGCAAGCGACATGCAGTGACAGTGACAACGTCTTCTTCTTTGAATTTTTAAAGCCCTAGTATGTAAGATTCCGGCTTTCAGCTCTCTAGTGCCCTAGACGTAGTGGTCGTTGAGCGTGACTGCACTGTCGTAAAACAGAGCGCCTCACACCAACGTGCATTTGTTGACATACAGAGGGAGGCGAAGCGAGCAGACAGGACGTCCCGAGAGACAAACAAACCATGCCCACTGATAAGGTACAGTCTGATCATGTTTCTATTTGAATAAATCACTTTTCAAGTGTCAGCTGTCAGTTGGTTGCTCAGCGTTTGCAGGTGTGTAACTTTGACCGTAGCTCGTAGGCTGTGCCTAATAAATTGGACTCGGCGTTTATTTGGCACGGGCGTTTATTTGTCAAAATGTGCTGCTACACCCTGCGTTTACTTGGGACTCGGCGATTAATTGGAGCTCTGTGTTTATTTGGTATTTTACGGTATATATATATACAAAAGGAAATGATGATGAGGACAGGCACAGGTGACTTTGGGTCACTCTTTATCTTTTTTAGGTCTTTTGTCTTAACTCTTCATTTATTGTTTAAGTAAAGAGCCCCCTGGTGGCAGATTTTTACACACAGTGCACATCAGTACTCATTAGTACTCAGCAACAGTAGGTATCCAAATGTAAGCAGTTGTACTTTTGTTTGGTCTAAAAAGTGATATTTGTGCAACCCTTGGAATTATATATAATTTCAATACAGTCAGCTCAGTCTCCTTGAACCAATCATCCATGTGTTTGTGAATAAGACCATTGTCCACAAACCTTCCCTATCATCTTGTATCATTCACATACTTGATCTTCTGATTTCTAAGCTGAGCTCTTTGATTGCTGCAGTGACATGGTGAGCTCAGTGCTATCATAACAGAAAGTAAGGGCGGCCAACACAGTAAATACTTCTTAACTGACTCTGTTAGTTCCAGTTTGCAGGTTTGGCTCCCCACACTTTTGGCACAAATTAACAAGGGTTGCAGAAAAGCTGGGAGCAAGTAAAGGGTGTTGATGGATTTTTATCCATATTTTGTGCATAAACTGTTCTCAAGCTCGTTTAATTCTCTTAATAACTTCCTTTAGCCTCAGCTGGAGATTTGTTGCGCGGGTTCAGGTTGCACGGTTGCATAATCTCGTGATAGCTCCAAGCTTCCAGGAGATAAAAACAACATTTATCACGTTAAAGTCATGGCTGACCTTAAAATATCTGCATCCTGGGAAAAGTAAGGAAGGAGTGAAGCTCAGGGAGTGGGAACGCAGGACTTTGGTTAGCTTATCCTGAGCTGACATCTTCTGAAAATCCACTTTATACCCCATGATTTTATTCAGTTTTTAATTATTTGTGCTTGTTCGTGCTCTTTTGAACACTTTTGGTATGTTTTGCCATTCATCAAATTCTCTATTATTTATAGCACTAATAATAATAAGGGTCAAACAAGAAATTCCCCAGTATGGAGTTTGCAAACCAGGAACTGAAAATGTCTAAATTTTACTCATTTCATGACAACGCTAATGTAAATTCAGGTTTAGAGCCACAGAACATAAGGTTGTTTCATTATAAGAATAAACTTCAATTGCTTCTATTGAAATTTGCCTGCAACAGATGAACTAAAATGCAATGCCTGACACTCTGCCTCTAGGAAATGAAAAGAGATATAAACAATCTTGAAATTGTAATTTAACTTACAAATGAGCACAAATGGGCTATTCAGTGACTTACCTACACAGCTGTGGTTGTTGCTGGCCAGCTTGTGGCCTATGTTACACTCGCAGTAGTATGAGCCTTGTGTGTTCACACATCTGTGCATGCAGTAGTGGGTCAGGGCACACTCATCTCTGTCTGCAGGAAAACATAAAGCAGACAGGAGACTTGAAAATTAGATTAGTTTAGACAGTACTTAGATTAGATAGTACTTTATTAATCCCCTTGGGAAAAACTCCCTCAGGGAAATTGAGATGTGAGACCTGCAAAAAAAATACACTTATGGGGATGTTTCCAAAGGAAAATAATGTTTTTTTTTTGTTTTTTTTTGATACCATAACCGAAACTCATTAATGATCCAAGTCTATCATGATCCATTGACTGATATTTTTTCAGCATTGCTTTATAAAACCTTGGCGTCATTGGAGGGCCTGATGTAATGTAAGCAGATTATATATGGAAGATAACTGGACAAGGCAGTATGGTGCTCATGGTATCTGAGCGTGCAGATGAAAGTCGGAGTCTTTAGGTCTCTGGTCCTACTCGTCTTGCTATACTCTTGCTAGGCCTGGACACTGATTAGAGGCCAGAGACGCCGGCTGGATTCCTTCATGACTATTTCCTTTCGATGCATCAACCTTCGGTATCATATATACAATGCTGACGTGTTCAGGAGGGCGGGAATAGGAAAGGTCAGCTGCTGGATTCGGGAGCGGCAGTTGCGTTTCTATGGGCACCTGGCGCAACCTGATCCAGCTCACTGCATATCGGGTGTCTGGGACCTGGTAGGTTGGACCAGGGCACAGGGGTGACCATGTGCATCGTGGTGGGGTCAGCTCGAAGGATACCTTAAGAGTTGGAACATGGGCCTGGCACAGGCCTGGTCGAAGGCTATCAGGAGGCCGGAGCGGTACAGGGACGAGATGAAGTGCCGAAATGGCATATGCTCCCATACCTAACCCGACTTTATAATGTACTGGAAGGAGGTTTAATCAAACTGACAAAGTTGATTTGCCAGACCATGGAGGTTGTGTTCCCTCACTTCCAAAAAAATGATTACCTCTGCCGAAGAGGTCATGTTTTGCTGTTTCTTAGTTTATAAGTTAGTTAGTTAGTTTGTTAACAGGATAACTCAAAAACTTACGAACGGATTTTACTGAAATTTTCAGAGAATGTTTGTCATGGCAAAAGGAAGAAGTGATTAGATTGTGGTAGTGATCCAAATCTGGAAACAGATTTAGGATTTGTTAACATGCGAGGTACTGTGGGGCAGTATTTTACATTTATGCTAATAACTCAGTGAGTATTCAAATGAGTTTCTGGTCTTGATATATAATTTCTATTTCACTCACTCTTTTTCATTTGCAAAATAAAAAAATATAGCCAGATAACAATAATCAACCAATTGAATCAGTTTTGTGGATGGCAGCTTGTGTTTAGAAATCTGTCCTTCAAAACTGATGATGTGAGCTTGTTAACTAATAAGCTGGCAATCTAGCCTCCTCATATTAAGACAGTTGTAAAAAACAGAATGTACTCGGACATGGCAACTTGCTGTTTGCCATTCTCATCTAGCAATGATAAAACAATTCCATTATCTTATTAGCTGGTGTTATCAGAGAGAATTATGTAGGAGCTTTTTCTTTAACAAGAAAATTATGAGCTTTAAGACAAGGCATGAATCAACTCCTTTGGTGTTCTCAATTCAACTGATGTCAATTATTGATGCTTCACAAAATGTTTGTCTTTTTTGAAAAATGTGTAGCCAGGTCCTCATACCCATCTCTGTAGCATAAGTCCAACCATATGGAGAGAGTGCTCAGCTCACCTACGCAGTGATCACCGTTCCTCTGGTAGCCTGGTTGACACTGGCAGATGTAGGCCCCTCTGGTGTTGTAGCACGTCTGGTCGGGGCCACATGTGTGTCTACCTGTTGCACATTCATCTATGTCTGCAATAAACACATGAAAATCCTGGAGTGAGAGGAAGCTGCAGCCAGTTAATGCTTCGTGTGTGCAGGAACATATGGCAGACAAAAGCAAAGCAACATGTATGGACTGTATGTACTCTGTGATCTGTGATGTGTGAACTGTTTTCCACAGACAGTAAAAAAAAAAACGTGTGATCACAACACCATCACACACTCACGTGGGCATAAACACACATGTTCACACAGAGGGCAGGTGATTAAATAAAGAGGCTTTTTATTCAGCAGCTCCGGGTGCAGGGAAAAACACAGATCCTATCTTCTACAAACAGGACAGCTCCTTCAAGGGGGAGTTTGTGTGAAAGGGAGAGAAAGAACTTTACTGATAAATCGTGAGCTTTCTACCATAACACCTCTCTTTCTGCAGCAGACATCCATCAACCAGAAAACACACGGATCCAGACACATGCTCTCTCTATCTCTCATCCCATCATTAATAAGTTACATAACATGATCACTGGTTGGTTGATGAAGCATAAAAACACAAAGCATCTGCCAGAAATATGCTACATTACAAAACCTTTTTAGCTCTCTTCTTAATACCAACAATTAAATGTAAAAATTACATTTTATCACTAGAAAAATCAAATATAATCAATTTAATATTGAAGCTATGGTCCTATTTTTCACAAAAAATCACCTGTATTTAATACTAGGAATGCATGCAGTTAGCTGGATAAAAGATCAAATTTATACAACTAATTAGTCAGCACCAGTTTTACAGGCTGGTAAACAAAAGTCTTTGCTCTAATTTTAGTTTTAATCAATACAGGGCCTCTGTAATACAGCTATCTACCACTAGTGGCCACTGCTGCGCAAGTTAATGGCTACAAGGTCAATACATCTCTTCAAAGGGCAAATTCAAGCACTTTCAAAGCACTTCCAAGTTGTATTTTAAGCTTTTCCTGCACTTAACATCACTTGTACATTACACATTTCAGCATAATCATCTACATTTCTACAAGGGCTTGTTACCTCCACCAAGAAGGCTATGTTTTTGCCATAATTTTTCAGTTTGTTTGTCTCCTTGTGTTCAAGATAACCCAAAAAGTTATAAACACACTTTGATGAAATTATCTGGGCATGCTGGTCATAGCACAAGGAAGAAGTGGTTTGATTTTGGTGGTAACATAAAGCCAAATCCAAAGCCAGGAATTTGTTTTAAAGGATCTGTTAACACTGCCAACTGCACTGATCATGTCAGTAATGCTTTCAAAAAATTCATGCAGATGTACTTCATGTGAGCTAAGTTGTTAAAAATAGAATGAAATTACATTAAAATTAAGTAGCATGCAATAGTGTAATATTCTCAATATTAAAACAAAATGTAATATTTTTTGTTTTTTAATTTGCAGGATATTGGACCTTTAAGCACTTGGTCAGATTTAAAATTACTTCGAAGAAACACAAGGATGACCCTTCGTAAAATAAAATACAAAAATGAAAGAGTAACTCAGGGAACATTAAGCTAAACCTCCGAAGTCATCAATTTTTGTCAAGTAAACATCTTAAAAATGTATTTTTCATCTCAAGATAACAGTGAAAAGAAAAAGAAATTCCCTGAAAATCCAACAAACACGTTTTCAATTTGGGTTTGGACCCTTTTTCCCTTGAGCCTCTATCTTTTTCTTGTTTCTCCCACACAGACACTCTCACACACTACAAATATGCCCACACTGTATACTCTCATCCCTGTGGGCCCACCAGCAGTCCTCTTGGGTGGTCTGACGCAAGCCATCATATGCAGACAGCCAGTGGGCATCAGTTTAAAAGCATGACAGACAGTTATCCTCAATACCACACACACTGATACTCACAGAGAAAAGAGGAGGGGGGAGCTTTAACTGCGGGATGATTTGTAGACATGCTGTAGTCAGGCTGAGGAGTGTGGAATAGTGCTGATCAATATCCAAATTCTTTTTTTAAATTATGTAATAACGGCCCATTAGTGACTGATCACCATCGCTGACCTTTGCAGTTTGTTCTGACATTTGATGCTTCTTTGCTGGATAATGTTAGCACACATTACTCTTGGACTTTCAGTGGTGTTAATCTGCCAATAAGCAAGTGTTGACTGAATTATTTTACAGCAGTGTTTTTTAAAAAGTTCAGTTTCTTTTGGAGGGATTGCTGTGGCTTTATTTAGACCGATGAGTGAACAGAATAGGAAATAAGGGAAAGAAAATGAGAAATATAAAGAGAGTAAAGTGCTACAGGACAAATCTAAAACCCACCTGCTTATTTGGAGCATGACAGCAACCGTCCATGGGACGCAACCCAATCACAAGGCTATAGCACTCTAGTGAGTATAAAGCTGATTAGTTCGAGCCTCTTTACTTTAGTTACAACAAAAATAAGTGAATGAGAATAATGTCTTATATGCAGAGTTAGAGCTACAGCCTGGGATTGGCATTTTTTGTTAGTGTAACATTGACAGTAACAGTACAGTGGTGGGTCAAAAAGACGGACTGTTTTCTTTTTATATATCTTTTTTTTTTTTTTTAATCTGCTTTTATTGATAGTTCAGAGCAGAGATCATCGAGTAGCAGCCCGAGGGCCACATCAACCCCCACAGCTTCCCATCTGGCCCCCCGAGTATGATCAACTTCTGAAAATCTGAGGTAGAAAATATATTGTGCTTTTGAGATTGTCTTTTTGTCGTTACATCCCTATAACTCAGTCAATATTTATAACTATGAATGCAACAAGTGCAAGTACAACAGCTTAACCAGGAATGAGTTCTTGTTTGATCTGACACCTGGAAGCCATTATTAGCCAGTATCTATAGAAGAAGTAAACTGACATTCAAAACCAGTGATGGAAAACACGACAGCCCGAGAAAAAAAATGAATTTCCCACAATAGCTGACAGTAGTATGGGAGATGTGGACTGATCTTTGCAAGGTTGATAAAACAAAACAACTAGAACAGTACTCAGAGAGTGCAGACCTCCACCAAAATACAATTCTGTCTCACCACGTGCTCCGATATGACAGCCGAGTCTCCACTCGTGTCTGTCCATGTGGAGAAGTCCTCCTCTGACATTGCAAGGGAAGCTGGGTAATGTAGTGACATAGGCTTGAAAAATGTTGACGTGAGTTTGCCAATAAACTACCGTTCTCATAATGGCGTAAAAGGGGCAGAACCCCAGAGCAGCCGAGGAGAAATTAATGGGATTTGCCATTATAAACTTCAAAGTTTTTTGTGACGTCAATCTGGATGGGATCCAGATGAAACTGACCGTGATGATAGAGTTATATTACATATATTATTTTGTAAATTTTGTAGCGAATCCATCAAGTGATGTCAGAGACATGATTTTTTAAAATACGACCCAATGTTAAGTTATGGGATTTTTCGCAAATTTTGGGAATTTTTTGCATCCAGACAATTGTGCCGATCACCACCAAAATGTAATGCTTTTTCCCTTGGACCAAACCACACTTCTGGTAAAATATTCATGTAAACCTATCCAGTAGTTTTTGCGTAATCTTGCTAACAGACAAACAAACAGACAAACAGACAAACAAACAAACACACCTGGAGACCCTGGGGAAAACATAACCTCCTTGTCGGAGGTAAAAAAAAAAAAAAACTATGAAGCCAATAATGGTGTGCTTATGGTGGAATTTTGGCTCCCTGAGAGATGGGGGGAGGGGACTCCACATCCTGTGGCTGAAGTTGGCTGGAATTTGGCTGGTAGTGGGCAGGCACTTGGCTGGAAGGGGAAATTTGAAATGGCTGCCCTTTTACAGATGTAGTTGATGAGCCTGATCAGCCTTTTAGAGACCAATACTTATCGCATGTCAACTGTTGAAAAAAATCTGATGACACTGATCAATTTTGTTAATAACCCCTTTTGAGTACCTCTGATATTTCCAAAAACAACCCACAGAGGACAACGAGAGAGAGGCCCCATCTATTACAATTATGTGTTTTACGTCATGTATTTGCTTTTTATGTGGCTGTTTAAAAATATTCAGCTCTCCAAATCTCAAATCCCCAGTGCTACTGCTGCCATTCTGCCTTCAGTATCCAACTGGACTGACGTGGCTTGTGAGAACACGGCTTGATTTCCTGTAAAAGAGCCCACAATATAAAAGGTGAACAGGAGGTAACTTGTCTCTACTCCTCAGAGGAAAGACAAAGAGGAGCTCTAAAATGTGCTAATCTCCAGCGTCCACAGTGATAAGATGAAGTCACTACATTAAGGACAAAAGCAGAGCTTATCTAAAAGTGCACCTGAGAGACAACAGGTGCAAATCACACACTCAGAGGAATGCACAGATGAGGCTTGTTTCTCTCTGAACTGCTAAGTAAAGGACAGAGATAAAAGCAGTGTTGATCTGAGAAATCCACACTCTTATGTGGTTTGAAAGGAATCTGGGAAAGTGCATCAGCAACCAGCACAAAGTGTCAGGGAGGGTCTGAATGCTTTGAATACAGCATGATGAAGCTTTTGGATACCGACCCACCTGCAAGAACCCAGGGCCTTCATAACATGACTGGAGCCTAGCAAGATGGATATGCCTGATTAAAGACATGGAATCAGGCAGATCGAGCTGCTCTACAAGGTTCTCTCTCCAGAAGATTACTGCTGAAATATGAATCACACATTTTTCCCCAGAAAATTGAGATCCCACTTCTCTTACATGATTCTTATTTTAAAAATGTCAGAATTTTCCCCTGTTACATCGGCATCAGTATCAGTCTAAAATATCTTTAATATCTCTGATGTTTCTCATATAAGTAAATGTCATCAAAGAGTCAGAGCACAGGGAAGCATCAGTGAGAAGTTGGGATCAAGTCCCATTTAATAACAAACACGCCTACTTACTGGAGGAGTTAAATGATTCACAGAGACTGGAAATGCCCTGCCCTCTGGCAGCAGATTTCAACAACACAAGCCTGAGATTCCTGTGTTCCTGATGCTGCAACAATGCCAAGACTACGATTCCACAGATGAGTTATTTTAGTGACAGCAAGAAAAAAAATGTTAACTACCTTTTAGCAATAACACGCCAGAAATGTCAGCAGCAACACTTTCAGGCAGGTATAATGTAAATGCATGTATTTAATCCCTTAGATTTTTGTGTAAGCAGGGTAATTTTTGATTAATTGAACTTAAACAACCTTAATGGAAGTATCATCATGGTTGCAGGTATCATTTATGGAAAGACTTTGCCAATTTTAATTCAAACCTTTGTAAAAACACAAATACACAGATCACAGGGGTTGAATTTCATTTAGATTCAGCCTCTGAGGGAAAAAATTTGAAGGGGCATTATGGTTTTAATGTCAGCAAATCGTTGAGTTGTGTTCAACTTGTTCCTTCTAAATTTTACTACTGACTGACTTTATTTTATTGTTCATGTGCCAAAATCTGTAACTCTGCAGATTTGTGACTGAAAAACATGCAAACTCAACAGTGCTTTAGTATTCTCACAATCTAACCATGTACTATGTGAGGCAGTATCAGGCACAGCTGAGGGGTTGGCTGTATGCCTCATTAAAACAAGAGTTTACAGCAAACAATACAGCAAGAGTGTTTGAATTAACATTTCATGCTGAGGTTGTGCTTGATCCTTTGTCCAAAAGATTTGCATTGTGGGAAAATTCCCATAATTTGATGTTAAACACCTAGGGATGCACAATACTGTTTTTTTCTGATATCCAAAAGGCCAATGTATCAAAACTGATTATTGTTGATACCAATATTTTTGGTCAGTTGAACAAATTCTCTACATGACAAATATTGTCCTTTTTCTTTTCATTGTGAAAGTTCATATTTGTTACATACATATGTGAAACAAGGAAAAACAACACTTAATTCTATTAAAGAAGATACAGTAAAACTGTGCATGTGGACATTCAGTGATAATAAGATGAAGCAATGTAGTGTATTAATATGATGATTTTTCAGTTGATTTATGGGATATACATTATATGGTTGATATGCATGTTCAATATATATCAGATTTAAATCTCAGCCGATATTTTAATATCAGCCAGTACTGACAATCTGCATCTTAAGCTATTTACACTGCTTTGTTCACCTTATGGTTGCATGAAGTAAAGACCGGCAGCCAGAATGGAAACAGAAACCATGCAGATATATCTGGGGTTTCTCTTCTTTTTGGCAACAAAGTGTTACAACTAGTGTAATTAATTAGGGGCAGATCACACAGATGTGTCACTCATGGCCCAACTGTAACAAGTATGGTTTCAGGGGGAAAAAAAGATGGAATCATGTATAGAGAGGATCTGTGTCCACATAAATGCAGCCAATAAAATGTGCAGAAAACAGGGTTGAACAAACATAGCCTTTAACTTGCTCACAAACAAACACTCTCACAAAGCTTGAAATGGGTCATGCTCAGTGGTTTAAGTTTTTCTGCCCTGTCATCAGTCAAAATGATTGATAATACAGTAATTCTGAATAAAACTACAGTTGGCTCACAGGGCGCACTGACCATATTTAATGCCGCCAAGCAGGTCATGTTTTTGCCAGTGTTTGTCAGTTTGTTCATTTGTGAATTTGTGAACAGTTTAACTTTAAAAGTTATGAACTGATTTTGATTACATTTTTGAGAGAATTTTGATCATGGAACAAGGGAGAAGTTATAAGATTTTGGAGTTGATCCAAATCCTGATATTTTTAAAGGATTTCTTAACAGTGCAAAATAGGGCAGTTTTCCACCTTTTTGACAATAACTTGCCAGAGAGTGTTAGAAATGCCAAGAAATTATGTTTGCGCTGTTGGTGCACTTCAACTTTGCATCTTCTTCGGCCAAAAGTGACATTTACAAATGCTGCGGCCCTGCGTGTTGAGCAGAAAATTGAAAGTCATGCTCAAAGAATTCTGGAAAACCCCAATGTGCAGTGGAAGAGAAAAACGCCTAGCAGACACACCGTTACATAGGAAAGCAATGGTTTACTTGCAACGATTTTACTGGTGATGGTTTTCCAGCAACGTATCCCTTAGTGATAGCCCGCTAATTCCATGACCAGGGATGCACGATATCATCAACACGATATAGTTATCAGCAGATATTAGCTTAAAAAGTGGAATACTGGTATCAGCAGATATCAAAATTTCTGCCGATATTTACAGCCAATAATTTTGTCATACATATTAGCCATATATATATCATGTATTGGCTGTAATATCCACAGAATGTATGAATGAAGCCAGTGTTTTACGATGTTACGCTGAATGTTGACATTTTAAAAAGAACTAGAAAAGTACTTGGAGAGCGCAGACCTCCACCAAGCAGCTCAGTTACAGCAGTGGCTTTTCCACAACCCCTGCAAAAGATACAATTCTGGATCACCATGCGCTCTGATTGGACGGCCGATTCTCTGCTCATGTCAGTCCATGTGGAGAACTCCTCCACTGGCATTGCAAGGGAAGCTGGGAAATGTAGTGACATAGGCCTGAAAAACATTGACGCGAGTTTGCCAATAAACTAAACTTCCTATAATGACATAGATGGAGCAAAACTCTCACAGCAGCTGAGGAGAAATGAATGGGATTTGCCGTTATAAACTATAATGTTTTTTTATGACATCAATCTGAATGGGATCCAGATGAAATTGACTGTGATGATAGAGTTATATTATATATATATATATATATATATATATATATATATATATATATATATATATTATCCTGTAAATTTTGGAGCAAATCCATCAAGTGATGTCAAAGATGATTTTTTTGAATACGGCCAAATGTTAAGTTAAGAGATTTTCAGAAAATCTTGGGATTTTTTTTGCATCCAGACAAATATGTGGATTACCACCAAAATGTAATGGCTTCTTCCTTGGACCAAACCACACCTCTTGTAAAATTTTCATGTAAATCCATCCAGTAGTTTTTGTGTAATCTTGCTAACAGACAAACAAACCAACAAACTAACAGACAGACCCTGGAGAAAACATAACTTCCTTGGCAGAGGTAACAGTGTCTTAAATTGGAGACTGAAATGTTGTCTCCCTTGGTCAACATCAATGTCTAACACAAAAACGCTTCAAAGTGAGATAAACAGGTGAATTTTAGGTAAGGACAAACCCCATTCTCTTGTCAAAAAGTATTGGTATTGTATCAACAATGAAAAGTTTGGAAATATCAGCATATTGGATATTGTCAAAAATTCAATGTTGTGCACCCTTATCTCTAATGTCTGACATAAACCTACTATTTTCTTCTTTCTCCTCTTATATAACATCATGAACTCCTTTAACAGCCACTTCTGTTTTCTTCTGTTAATTTTTCTCTAATTAAAGTCATAAATGCAAATTAGTAGTCATAAAACAAAGACACAATCACTGAAATTTGCTGGTAAATCTGTTCAAATTGCCAAATTAATTAAATAAAAACACTGACACTTGGTACCAGGGATTCATCAAGTGGGCGATTTTTTTGCTGATCCAGTGATTTGTTCCTCCCCTACTTTGCATGGCTGGCTGTTAATTTTTTTAATACAACAAACATAGCGCTGCTTCTGAAGATGCTCAGTGTGCAGAAAAGTAAGAGTCATCCACACTCTCTTAAAGAAGCTTAGAGAGCTCTAAATAAAAGCACATGTGCTGTATGCCATCCAAAGGTTCTTTCACAGGGAATATCTTGTGGTTACTGCTACTTTGTCACTAAACCTTTAAGAAGCTGCCAACACAAAGTTCCACAAGAGTTTGCGTGTGTATTAAAGTGTGTGTACATAGTTCATGTGTTTGTGCGGGTGGGGTGGGAGGGCATCCCACACTGGCTCGGTCTCAGGTCCCATAAAGTTCCACATCTTACAACATGCAGCAGAGTCAGTATAGTTTACACGGGAACACAGATTTTACGTGACAAGCCATCAAATGTGATGATGTGTTACGTGTGGGGAGAAGTGACTCCGCTCTCTGAAGTCGTTTTTTTTTTTTCTTCTTTATTTTTTCAACACAGCTTAAAAGTTTCTTGTAAGAGCGCGGCTGCAGAAACATGACAGGGGAGATAAGGCTGTCCAGCAGAAGAGTGGAAGATGTGGAAGGAAAAAATGAGGAGAGAGGGTGGAGGGTCCTTTTTTTCAAACAAAAAAGGGCTTTTTAAGATTTGAAGTTAGATTTACAGCCATGTGTGCTTATGTGATGTCAGGGTTAAAAAACTCCTTGCTTTTTAGGGAGATTAATTCTAAATGCCTTGTGGGAGTTGGGGGAGTGACGGGGGATGGCGGCAGCTCAAAGAATGTGTGTGTGCGAGTGGGCGTGTGTGCATCAGAGGGCCTGTTTGAGGTGCTGGAACATTAAATGGCTTTTTTTCCATTACAGAAAGCAGCAATACACAATGAAGAAACACATATTTGATTAGTGTGCATGTCCAAAACAGGGACTGAAAAGTGTTTGGCCTGATTTCAGAACAATGTGTTATTTGCCCCAGATTTATACTGACATGATAGGGCTTGTTGTAATTATCACTTCAGAGCATTTAGTCTTGTTTTCACTGAGCCGCTGCAATGGAAAGCCGGAGCTGTTCCAAATAACAGTTGGAGCCATCCTGCTGTTGGACAGCGTCTCAGTTTCCCTCTGATTATTGGATAATTCAATCTTTGGGAAAGCAGGGGGCAAGAAGTGCGATGTTAATAGCCCATAAAATTTCACAACGTCATATTTATTCCCATGTCATACACGAGCCCCCAAGTGTTTGGATTTCCTTCACCCTAAGCAGCCTAACATCCCTCATTATGGTCAACACAGCAAAAAACATTGTAACATCTGTGTATTCTCCAGCAGTTTAGTGTGAATGCCTCCTGAACACTGAATCAGGACAGCAGAGGGGTTGATTCACAACTGTCGGTGATAATGCATTACAAATAATCAATCAGAGAACTTTGATTACTTTTTAGTAGGAGAGGTAGTAGGTTGGAGGTTTACAATTTAGTGGCACAAGCATGAGTCCATAAATGCAGAGGTGAGTTAGCATTTTAGCACTTACAGTTCCCATAGCCATATATAAGTATATGGTATTATAGAATAGACTTTTGAATAAACACCTGAGGTCTGAAATGAACACGTGCAAATGAGATTTACACATTTCATCCTGCATCATAAGTGCATCTGACATTGCCCTGCTTTTGAATTTTGAAGCTTTATTGTGTTTTTTTAAAAACATAGTTGGTTTAAAGGATGGCTTTAAGGAAACTGCTAACAAGGACTGCAAAAAATGGCTGGGGACCCTAAATGCAATCATTGCTGATCATTTCTAATAAACAATAATACATTAACAATGGTCACAGCAATGGGCACCAACTTGTCTAGGTCATCTGATAAAGAGAAATTGTAAAATAAGGGGTTAAAACAGGGCGTGAAGTGTGGCAGTTGATTGTAAATCCAACTGCCATGTTGTAGATCCACAGAAGCTTGGTAACAGATTTTTACTCTTGCCAATTGCATCTAATTAAGCTTAAAAATCATGAAAGGTACATTTGTGAAGATTATCATATGGAACCAAACAGACCTAATTATTAGCAAAGATCCAAAGGACACAGTTAAAAACCCTATAAACTTTCAGTAGAGAGCCAGTGTGGTGCTATCTCACAGGTTGAGCTACAAGAAAATGTCATCCTCGTACTACTCTGAGTAATCTACTGTTCAGCAGTTTTCATTTTCTTACCACAAAAAACTGCCTTATTTTAATTTGTCTGCAGATTTTTCAACCTTCTCAGTTAACAAGAGGCCAACATCTTGCTGTAAAATGTTAAAAGGTGCAGTATCTGATGTTTTAAGAGTACAGGTACTAAGGCTTGGTATTGGCACAGAAACTTGACAGGTACAGGTATTGATGCATCCCCTGTTAAAACAGCAATAGCCAGTTGAGACCAGTGAAAATCTTGTTGGCAGGCAAAAAACAAGCTACAGAAGTCGGTGGCTTAGGCCCTGTTTACACGGAGACTCTCTGACCTGAAACCCAAAGGTTTTTCCTTTGCGTCCTCAAAAACGATCAGCTTCCACATGGAGACGGAAGAAGGACTTAAAACGATGTAGCGTGCATGCCAGTCCAGTAGATGGCGATGTAGGTTTGCAAAGAAACAGCAGTGTTACAACACACGTACGAAGAAGAAAAACTTTTCACAAACAACAATGGCGAGTGGGCGCACGAAGACGCAGGAGTTTCTTGTCTGGACAACAAATCTGTCGGGACAACAAATCTGTCTGGATAGTTTTGTCTGGATAACAAACCGAGCACAATAAGAAGCACACGTTACTCGGTAGACAGCAAAGCTGTTGTTGTTCCTGGTATGTGCGCACAGCCTTCATGTGAAACAGTACTGCGCATGTGGTGACGTCAGCGTTTCCCCCTGAAACGATGAATGCTGTTTACATGAAGCCGGGTGGCGTTTTGAAAACTGTCCGCCTGGACCCTGGTTTCAAAAGTTTGCAGATTCAGGCACTCTGGGCACCGGTCTCATGTAAACGTGAGGCTAAAACACAATCAAAACATTCCGTTTCAGACCATTTTCGTCGTCATGTAAATAGGCCCTTAGTCTGGTAGTACATTCTGCCACCAATCAGAAGGCTGCGGTTTGAGCCAAGCTTCAGCTGTCACATGTCAACATTACCTTGGGCAAGACACTTAACCCCCAAGCTGCTTCCACAACTTTGCTGGTAGTATGTAAATGGGTATGAAAGGGCATGAATGTGTTAACAAATACTGATGGACAACTTACATAGAAACTTCAATGTCAGTGAGTGAGTGTGAGGGCAAATTAGTGTAAATGGTGGATGTGATGTGTGGTGTAGAAGTGCTTTGAGACAAGAAAATGCCATGAAAGCAGAGTCCATTCACCATTTCCAAAGCCAAAGTCCGATAGGATTTTATGAACTTTGCAAAGTTTTAGGCGGAGGACTACTTCTACTCAAGTGTAGTGCATTAATTCAGAAGAATGCATTGATTGAACAGGATCTTGTATATTTAGGCACCAGAAATGGAAAGGTTTTACTTCTGCATTTTCAAAAGCCCTGCACGTTCAACGGACGTTCACACGGATCTACAAGAATGACTGAAAACACGGTAGCGTGCACGCCAGGCCAGTAGTTGGCATTGTAGGCATGTGGTGAAACAGCGGTGTAACAACGGTGAAGACAAACTTTTCAGTTATATTCACCAAAGACTCAGTCCTTGGCGAATACAATGAATGCGTCTCTGCTGGTCAGAGTATTGCCGCAGCAAATCCAAATTTTGTCGGAGGAGAGATAACAAACCTAGCACAGTTAGCAGCACATATGTTGCTCTGTAATCGGCCATACCTGTTGTTGTTGTTGTTCCTAGGTGAGTGTGCAACCTTTATCTAAAAAGAATACTGCACATGAGCCATTGCATCACCTTTCTTCCCGATAACGTTGATTCCTGTTTAGATGGACGGATACGGATACAAAAATGTTTTCAAACCTTTTCACTCTGGACCCTGGTTTTAAAAGTTTGCGGATTTAGGCACTCCGGGCACCATTCTCGTGTAAACAAAAGGCGCAAACGCAACAAAAACTCTCCGGTTTCAGCTGTTTTGGTTGTCGTGTAAACGGCCCCACAGTATCACCACCTGCTACCCTGACTGGGCTATACATCCCCATACACCACAAACTGCAAGTGAGAGAGTGAGAAATGCACTGAATATGTGCCATACTGAAACTTTTTGTGTGCAGTAAATCCTTCTCAAAAATATAGACTGAAAATGCAAAAAGAAATGAGCTGGTACTCAGAACATTACAGCAAAATGTACAGCAGGGAAAAGAGTGCCATCAACTACATATTTAAGTTAAGCGTTCAACCTATATTCTTACATGACAGAATCATGAATCATCTAGAAATCTAAACTGGATGTTCAGTTTTTGATCCATTATAAGAATAAGCAGAGATGTTTTCGACATAATTCCAAGATCTGGAAAACACTTTTAGAACCCCGAGTGTATAACCATAAACCAGTATTACCCCTACCATTCATATGGAGATGTGCCCCACAACCCAGACACCAGTCCATCGTCATACTGTTAGAATATTACAGCGCTGACAAGACCGTTATATCTGTTTTCCTGTTAGACTGCTTAGTTACAAATTTTAAAGTGTGCTGTGCAACAACCAATAGAGTTAATGCATTCAAAGTCTACATTGTGCTATGTGGTCTTTTGAGGACTGACAGGTGAAACAGGGGGTAAAAAGTTTTGTGTTTTTCTTTTGGTAATGAAAAAGCCCCCCATAGCATTACTTTTCTCAGGAGGTCTTAAGACTGTCAACATTTTCTAAACATTAGTATTCTTTTATACCACATGCTTTAAATGACACAACATCCATTGTTCTTACATCCAATATAAAAAGTACCTAGGTAAAAAGAACTACGTTTTTGGTAGTCCTAACACTCACAAACTGATTTGTGAGTTTGTTCCACTCTCTTCTAAAGGTCGGGCAGAGTCCTGACATTCTTGAAAATCCATCCAGTGTGCCAGCTACATTCCCCACTGAAAATAATCCTTCCTGTTACTCAAAAAAAGTTGAAAATGAAGTCCTGTTATTTGTTACACAATCATTCTCTCTGGACATTTGACAGTATATCTCCAGTCATGTAGCCAATGAAACCACTTAGAACTTGGGTGAAACACAATAAGAAAAACTGCGAGGTACTGTGACCTGAGATTGCATGCAAGTGTCACTCAGCTGAGTGCAGCACTGATTTATAGCAGCCGTGTCTCCATTTCCATCATGAGGTAAACGGAAAGAGTAACACATCAGAAGAGGAAGCAGCTGGACGTTGCACAGTGACCGACCTCGGAGAGAATAATAACCTCAACATGAAGCAGCAGCACCTCCTTGTCCTGCTGGCTGCAAGCCTCTCTGGAACAATACTTGTCCTCTTGTATCATCAAAAAGCCACAGACAGAGAAGCAGGTACAACCTTGATATTCTACGTTTATGTTGTGCTTGATGTCAGGGCAGTTTTGACGACCATGAGAGGAAATCATTAAAGTAACATTAAGTTGAAAAACAGTGCTTGGTAACAAGAGTCAGCAGAGCAGAGCCGACTTAAGGCAGTAATACATAAGAACATCTAGCCTTAGAGTTGTGGTTGAGAATAAAAAGGGATGAATGATGTAATCCGCACAATATCAGTATCAGCTTAAGTAACTGATGATCAGTATTGTCAGATTTGAAAACTTCTGACATGTTTTACAGCTAATATATTGGCCTCTGGTCTGGCCCCCCTCCCACTGTGGGCATAATGGCAGCAACAGAAGGCAACACAGCATAGGGGCTCAATGCTGGATGCTTTAATTTCATCAATACTGTCTGAAAGATACTCTTAATCCTAGAGTTCTCAGTTGATACCTGAATTTGCTACAAGCTCAAGAAACTTTGTACATTGATGTCATTGTTGAAGTTGTTTGCTATTTATTAAAGATTTATTTGTTTCAGAAATCCAAGGAACAGAGGCACTTATGTAAAATAAATCCACATCAACAAAGCATTCAAGAACGTCTTTATCTGCAGCTGAGGAGTTGCAACATCAACAGGTTTCCTGGCTCATTTTTCAAAATGGAAAATTAATTTCAAAGCCAAAAATCTCAGCTATGTTGATTCATAAGTTCTGACCATAAAACATGCTCCATCCAGGATGTTTGAGGCTGATGCTAATCAGAGTAACTTCCTTCAAAATCTGCTTATGGCTTTTAATTGTCCATATTCCAACACAAAATCAAACCAAGATACTGAACTGTACAGTCAAGAATGCTAATTCTGTCTGTGTGAAGAGGAGTTTAAAAAGAGGAAACTGTGCTGTAATGAAAACAAACTTGACATCTCAGCTGCAAGTTTCTTACTCCTCCTGAAATCAGATACTTGCAGATAATGTTGATAAAATAAACTTGGAGATATTTTTGACAGGCTGCCTCGTCTGTTAAATTTACATGTCAATCTTCAAACAAAACTCACCAAAAATCAGGACTATATCTGTTGAATGTCCTTTATTTCACTTGTAACTGCCAGCTCCGAGTACTGCTGAGGTACTCTTGAGCAAGGCACCAAACTCACCACTGCTAACATTGGGTACATAGAGATAACCACTAGACTGCTGGTGCCCAAATGAATAAGTTATGATTAAGGTTGTGAGAAATGCCTTAAATTGCTGAATTATCTTGAGGGTGGACTGACAATCTTTGTCATGTTATGATGTCAACTTATTGAACTCCAACCAAAAGAGCAGAGCTTTCAGAACATTTTGAACCCTTTGAGCTCCTGAGGGAACTGTTTGTTTGCATAAATTTGTGGGAAAACTGTGCAACTGAAGTTGTTTGGCACATTTAAAAGTGAAGTTTTCTGTTAAAAAGAATCTCAGCCTGGTTTTATTTTACTGTCAAACTCCTGCCTGAGTGTTATGAAATACAGCATGTTGTAAATCAGCTTATCTGACACCAGCCCAGCAGCAGCATTGACAGGGGCAGGAGATCTCAAAGCACTTTTCACTCTAAATTCATTCATGAATAATGATAATGGTTTACTGACATGTAAAACACCTGAAGGAGGGCAGTTTTATTCTAAAATACCTCTCTGTTCAAATAATTAAGTTAGCGATGGGCAGACCTGCGCAGCTCAGTCAGGGAAAGCTTAAAGGGACTTCCATGCATCCATCCATTATCTATACTGCTTATCCCTTTCTGGGTCTTAGGGAGCTGGAGCCTATCCGCTGGTATTGGGCGAGAGGCAAGGTACACCCAGTCCACATAGAGGAACTGACAACCATTCATGCTCCCACCCATACCTAAAGGAAATTTAGAGTCACCAACTAATCTAATGAGCATGTTTTTGGTCTGTAGGAGGAAGCATCCAGAGTGAACCCACGCATGCAAGAGGAGAACATGCAAAGTCCACGCAAAAAGGCTCTGACCAACATGTGGTTTGAACCAGCAACCTTCTTGTTGTGAGGCACACGCACTACTGTGCATCCATGGGACTTCACCCTGACAATTTAAGGTCTTAGTTTGGACCTTTTGTGAATCATGAGGTGCCGTCCATTAAATATACGATGACAAATTAATCAACTTTACCTTTCTGGAAGACTACAAGACCCCATGGGTGGCTACTTTTTCCCACTTGCTGACATTATATTTCTGTGGAAAGCATTTTTGCCATCCTTTGGGTAATAATATTGTGGCTTTCAAAAGAAGATGTCTGATAAAACACAAACATTCACATCCTTCTACTCCAGATTACTGACCACTCCCATAACCCCTTATCTCCCTAACTGAAACATAGCTTCCCTGTTCAAACCATTTTATGTACTGAAGCCATGGAAATGGCAAAATCACAATTAACAACCCTCAAAAGACTGAACAGAGTCTTAATTAAAATGATACACTCTGAGCCTTCAGCACCTTGGACATCACGGTGACACACAGACCCAAATAAATAAAAAAAAAGCCTTCTACAAATACATTTAAAACACTGCTCCACTGCAAAATTAACAGTAAATTATGTTGTCCAAAGATAACATGAGGCAGATGTGAGCTGCAGTCTATACCTCACCATCAGTCTAGAGGCAGAGGAGAAAAGACAGATTTATCACAGCAGCAGAAACAACAATAACAGAGAATTTTAAAGATGAATTGATAAATCAAGACCACAGTCATCAACATCCAAATAATGACACTGTACAGACACAAACTTGACTGTTCATCCAACTGATGACTGATAAATTCTCTTTAAGAAGTCAGGAGCAAGGAAATAAGTTTGGTGTAGTAATTCAACTGGTGGCTGTGTACACTGGTGGCTTGGAGTTGAAACCATGGTTGACTTTGTCCATAGACATACTGTATTTGTATTAGCTTAGCTCCCTTGGCTGTATTTTCTCACATATAAACTAATGAAGTATTCTTTGATACACTGATTATTAAAAGTGAAGCACTGAAGGGTACAACTCATCACACCCATACACTGGGACCGTTCCGATGGTGCACAGAGGAAGATACTGCAGAAAAGGGGTTTCAGACGATGCTGACAGTAAGGTCTGACAACTGGTCATTAGTTGTCAACCAATATTCGATGATGATGTTGATTATTGGTGTTTATTTTGTTACTTTTACTCTCAGAATTACTACCATGTTTTCAGTTTACTTGACATAAG
Source organism: Cetoscarus ocellatus (assembly GCA_037902135.1). Classification (NCBI taxonomy): domain Eukaryota; kingdom Metazoa; phylum Chordata; class Actinopteri; order Labriformes; family Labridae; genus Cetoscarus; species Cetoscarus ocellatus. The sequence continues at coordinate 775,801 of JBAMNC010000022.1, read as the reverse complement.
TGGTTACATACAGTCTGAGGGCCTTTACACCCTCTAGTGGAGTCCTCCATTAACACCCGTCACATACAGGCAAGTGTATGAACAAAAACACTCATGACGCTAATGGATGCACATGCAAACACAAGGACAAACTGCAAGTATATCTCCAGCTTTAAACAGGGGCACTTGGAGCTGTGAAATCCATTTTCATAGCTGGTGACTACTTAAATAAATGTCTGCCAACAGCCAGTGTGCTCTTAGTGTTAAATCTAATAAACATATCATGTGACAGCGCAAAATAAACTGGTATGCCCACCAGTGCTATGCTGTCTTTGAGAGGGGTAGGCTTGATCCCAATTTTAACATATTTTATGGAGTAAACAGACAAGAACGGGCATCATAACTCTTATATTTTACATCAGGCATCGGTGACTTAGGGTGAATCCCAATTCTACCCTTTAGCCCTTCCCCTTCATCTTACCCCTTCCCCTTAGCCCTCTGTTTTGAGGGCCAAGGGAAAGGGGTGAAAACACGCTCCTGAAAAACGAGACACCACTCGATTCCCAGGACGTCATCATCCAGAGCCGCTCACTAGCTGTGTCATTGGCAGATGCGACAATAGCCGTAGCTACAGCTGCGAAAGTTAGCTCGTTATTAACCAGACATTTTAAAATACAACCAACAATTCAAAACAAAATTAATATTCACTTGATGATTTAATAATTACTTATAATTATGTGCTTCCTTCAGTCTCCGCTCTGCCTTCTAGTCAGCGGGCGCGGTGTATTATAGGAAATTCTCATACCTTTTCCTTTCAAGTGAGGTCCCGGTCTGTCTTGTTTCGAGGGCTGTGTAGTCCTTCGTCTTAGCCCTTCCCCTTAGCCCTATGGAGTATTGGGACACCCCTTCACTAGACGTGAACGGGCATAAAACGGGCATAACCAAGGTGTAAGGGGTAAGACAAGGGCTAAGGAGTAGAACTGGGACGGACCCTTCGTCTGGTAGTACACTTTACCATCAACCAGAATGTTGAGTGTTCTGTCACATGTCGATGTGTCATTGGGCAAGGTACTTGACCTCGAGTTGCTCCCACTGCTGCATCAGGGGCATAAATGGTATAAAAGGGTGTGAATGTGTTAACTAAAACTGATGGATAACCTACATAGAAACACAGACCCATCAGTGAGTCAATGTGCGAGCGAATGAGGAATGGGTAGATATGACCTGCAGGATAAAAGCACTTTGAGTAGTCAGAGAGACTAGAAAAGCACTGCAAATGCATTAGTCTATTAACCATTTATATTGGCGCTGGACCTTGTTTTATCACTCACTTTCCTCTGAATCCATGATTCTTGATCAATATGTTATACGTCCCTTTCTCAATCTGTCTTTCATGAGTCCCCAGTATCACGTGACCAAAAGCAAACAATGTGAAATTATTTATATTTATGCTGATGGCCTTGGGTATCACTCTAACTGAAGTCTGTTTTCTTATCATCAAAACTCCTCATAGAAGCCTTAAGTTTAGCAAAATAAAATCAAAGGCTCAACAGTGCAGCAGTGATTTTTCTATATCTGACGCTGCAGTGAAGCAGGTGCAATGATTTGAACACTTAAATCACAGGGCATGAGGACAACCACAGAGCTGAAACAGGACAGTGCAAATCATGGGTTTGAAAGCAGGTGGAGGACGAGATCATAGCTGCTAATAGGAGGGTTCAACCTGCACAAAGGCCTCAGGTGTCTTTTTCTTTTACTAACCCTAAACAAAGTGGGTCAGTTTTCATCAAGCCAAGGCTTTGTTTTTGATCCCACTTCCTCCTGTTGAGCAATAAAATATCTGCAGAATGTTTTAATTACAGATCCTTTGTATCCGGCTCCAATCACATCAGTGTTACAACGCTTCTTCAACGTCCATCCAGATCTGTGTTTCTTATCTGCTGGAGAAACAAACACTAACAAGATATGATCTGAAGGAATTTCCGGAAAAACTGTAATTGCTCTCCATGTATCCTCACATCTTTTTTTCCATTGTCCTTGGATAGGAAAAGACTTGTGGCTTGGGCTTGTTTCTTCAAGTGCAAATGTCAGGATGAAATCAGAATACGGGAAGCTCTAAAGTACAAACTGTAAAGGTCAAAATCCTCCAGTTGTTCTTGCTCTGTTCTCTGCATTCCTTCTCCTCGCAGATCGATCCGATGCTTATCTGTCAAGGTGGTGAGTAATTCCAACCATCACAAAAGACGGGAGCAAACGGAAAAAAACAAACCAACGCTGACATTCCTGAGATATTCCTCCCAAGTGCATTGCATCTGTGTGGAAAAATGTTATTGCATGCGCTCGGCCTTGTTTTCGGAAAAGTACACAAGTTCTCTGTCACACAGGGGGCTTAACAGGCCTTAATAGAACAAACTTTCGGGAAGATTTCCAGCCACTGCAGGTGAAGACGTCCAGACGGAGCTGAAATTAGTCAGGCATGTAGGTGGTAATGTGGCCAACACGACCTCAGGAAACCAGACAGGTAAACAGGAGTGGCATGTCTTCTCATGCCCCATACTGTGGGGAAGTGAGCGTCTAATTTCGAGATGAAAAATAAATAATAAAGTATGGTGAGTCAACACATGTGAGGAAAACAAGGCTGGGCACTGAGGCTGTCATGATTCCAGGTTTTTGTTACTTTAAAATGATTCTTGTGAAATTCAAAGGATCTTGATAAAAGACGCACAATTAATCAAGAGACAGGTATTATTATCCTGCATTTATAACAGCATGCCTGATTAGTAAGCTGGAATCAGTGCAAGTAGACACAAAGAAGACTGCCTGTGGTGAAATGGACAGATTAAAGCTAGTCAGCTAACTCAACAAGGTGGTCATGTTACATTATGATGTGCTCAAGGTCCAGTCAGTAATATTACAATGATGTGTTTAAGGTCTGGTCAGAAGCATTATAATGATGATGTGTTCAAGGGAAATGGTAAATGGTGAATGATCTTTGGTTCACATGGTGCATCTTAAGTGTCTTGGGATAACACTTATTATACAAAAAGAAAAAGAACATCTCTCAGCTTCAGCTGCACCAAAACTCAGCTGCAAGGATGCTGACAAAGACCAGAGAGAGAGCCCACATCACCCCGATTTTCTCCGCATTGGCTACCTGTATCTTTTAGAATTGATTTAAGGTTCTTTTACTAGTTTTTAAATCCCTGAATGGTCTTGCTCTTTATTTATCCAATTTGCTTTTACCATATGAACCTCGTAGAGCCCTCAGGTCTTCAGGTAGTGGTCTTTTGATAGTACCCAAAGTTAGAACTAAAACATACGGTGAAGCCTCTTTTCATTATTATGGCCCTCGTCTGTGGAACAGTCTGCCTGAAGACCTGAGGGCTGCACCTACTGTTCATATTTTTAAAGGCAAACTCAAGACCAACCTTTTTAGTCTGGCTTTTAGCTAATTATTATATTATATTATTGTATTATTTATTTGTCCTGCAATCGACTGGCAACCTGTTCAGGGTGTACCCCGCCTCTCACCCAATGACAGCTGGGATAGGCTCCAGCCCCCCGCAACCCCAAAAGGGATAGTCGGTATAGAAAATGAATGAATGAATGAATAAATATATTATTATCATTATTATTTAATCTTATTTATGTATTCATTTTAGCCCTCTTAATATTTTTATTTCTCAATTTCAGATCAGATTTATTGTTCGGAATTTTATCTGTTCATTGATTTCTTTCCACTATCTTACTTCAGTACATTTTATCTCATTTTACCATATAATTGTTTCAAATTTTATTTTATTTACCTATTTATTTATTTTCCTATAGTATTTTTTTAATTATTTCAATCTAATTTCTTATCAGGATTTTTTAATTGTTATTTTAGTCTTAGCTCCAGTGTTTCCTCATTTTAATTCAAGATAGCGTTTCCTCAGTCCTCTTATTCTGTTTTCTGTTAGAATCTCTTCCTCATGTCTTTGCATGTGTGTGTAAGTGAGTATGTGTGCTGTATGTGGATTGCGAGGGCGGGGGGTGGGGTTTGTATTTTTCATTGTATTCAATTTTCTATTTTTTATTTATTTATTTATTTTGTTTCTTAGCTTCTATGTGAAGCACTTTGTGCTACAAAATTTTGTATGAAAATTGCTATACAAATAAAGTACGATTGATTGATTGATTAAAATAAATATTGACTGATTGTTCTTCCTATTCGCACTCAAAGTCACTTAAAATTTATATGTAAGGTGTCCATCAACATTTACTAACACAGGCAACTTGGGATTTAGTGTCTTGCCCAAGGACACACTGACATGTGGCTTAAGCCCACAACCCTCTGATTGCTGGTAGACTGTACCAACACACTAAGCCAAACTGACATTATAATGATGTGTTCAAGGTCCCTTAATTAATAATGATAATGATAATTTTCATTTAAATAGCACTTTTTAAAGTGCTATTTAAATGAAAGTGCTTTACAAGGACAACAATAATCAACCTAAACAAAACACAACATTTTTATAAAATCAAGGGCAAAGAAAAAAAGAATGATGATGCATTTAAGGTCCATTCGGTTACACTGTGATATGTTTAAGGTCCATTCTGTACAGCAATGATGATGTGTTAGAGGTCCGGTAGGTTTCAATTTGATATTTTTAAGGCCTGATTGGTAACATTATGATGAAGTCTTGGAACAAAATATCAATACCAATATATATAGCCATCCTTGTATGTAAAACACAAAATATCGGGATGCTAGCCCCAAGGATGAATATTTAATTAAAAAAAGAAAAATTATACTATATTTACACACCGATATACACTAGTTTATTCTGTTGCTTGAATAATTTGGACCTATTTTATGTAATATTTGTAAGAAGTGTGTTTTAACTCTAATTTGCTCATACAGTTGCATAATGTTGTTAATTTAATACGAGAAATGAAAACACGAACATTTTCTCATCTTAGTCTTTGTGAAATTCTGTAAAAATGGCTCAAAACTGCAGAGTAAATTAATTTTTTCTACAATGTACCTTATTGGAGCTATGTAATATTCTTAGTTTATCAGATATCCTGATTTACTCTTTTATAATTGACATTGTGATTATCACTGTATAATCTAATCAATATACTATCAATATCATGGACCATGATAAAATATTGCAAAATTTTTCCATCTGTGACATATATATATTGCAAAATTTATAGGGCAAATTTTCAATAAATGATGCCTTTTTATATGCAACACTTTGAATTGGATCTTAAACTAATTTTTGAATAAACCTACAAGTTCTTCTACTGCACATTGCATTTGTCTGGCAGCAACAGTGATAAACACGTATGCACACAATAAGGGACAGTTTATCAACACATTGCATAAAATCTGTTTTATTCGTCATTTTTGGAAATACGCCCTAACCCTGACAAGTGTATTCTCTATGAGCCGCCTCATTGTTTTTACTTCTAAACACTTGTCGTGTTGTGCTGCGCAGTTTGTGCCCAGTCTAACAGCAGTAGATGGGTGTAAAACATGGCGTTATAGTCTTCACCAAAGTCAGTAAGGAAGTTGAAACTTTCTCTAAAATGACAGTTCATACACTAAAACATAGCAGCTTTATTTAGAAAGCATATCCTTAAAGGGCCTGTGTCAATAACCACCATTTTTTCAATGCAAGTGCTTGTCAGTTGTTTTTTGTTGCTGCACCCCAAGCGCACTCAGTTGTAAACATTTAATCTTTTGGAGCATAGCTGTGCTCAGCAAAGACGCTACTCCAGCACTGGCCAATTAAAACAAAGAGGGACTTCTGATGTCCTTCTGATGTTCACTTTATCAACAACAATGCAGGCAAGAAAGTGATGTCTCACGTTTTCAAGGGAGCAAGTAATATATCAATGGATAAAGTAATTTCTAAGGCAATGAAGCATTTAAATGGCAATATGTGTAGTATCAAGAGGAGCAGAAGTCAACTTTTACAACCTAACAACAAGTGCTGGTGAGAAGCGCTCTGAATCTGAGGCTGAGAGCACAGACCCAAGAGCAGGATCATGAAAAACCTTCTATTTGCCTCCTCTTCAGTTCAGAGACTATTTTGACTCCTCATGATGAACACCTCCATTTCTAGAGGGACGTGATCTCACCTCTGCTGAAATTAAGATTTAATATGTATACACACAACTACAACCAGCCACTTGTACAGTAAAGTAGACATCACTTGAGTGTTAAACATAGTAAAGTGTGTGTATGTTTGGAGGGGAGGGGGAGGCCATGGAAATGTGAGGCATCATTAAGCTGTCACACATACATTGGAGGCTCATGGTTTTCCCTGTGTGGTCGAGCAGGAGCGTGGCGCCAATATCCCGCTATGTGTCGGTTCAATGACACACTCCCAGGCTCCAGTTCAAACTCAGGGCCAGGAGGATTTATTCAACATTTGCAATAAGACATCAACAACTGGGTGCGGATGTTAATTTGAGGTAAAAAAAAAAAATCAGAATGGAGAGTTCTACTGAGTATTTTGTGGTTTATTTTGCTTTGAATCAGCAAAAATAATAGTAAGACAGGCAATTTTGCTGTAGAAACTGTTTTTGTTTTACAATTTCAGTTGTACTCTGGAAAATTGGCTTCATTTTTTCCAGAACATTTAGCTGATCCCTCTTTTATTTGCCACACACTCAGCAGTAAGTCACCAAAAACAACTCAGCAGCAGCATAAGCTATGACGTTGGTATAACCTGGCTTGGTCGATGCTGCTGTTACTCTGTGGTTGTTTAGTCAGTGTCAGCCTTCATCCTCCCCTTTGCCCTACCTGACTCTGCACTCCAGCTTTCCTCCGCAGAGTGGTGAGTTAGCAGGGAAGGAGCCTGATGTAAGCGCTATTTGATACGCTGAGGTTCCCCCCATTGAAAGCTAATGGGAGTTCCTCTGTTCGCAAGATATGTGGCTTTGCAAAACAGCCACTGTGTGGAACATAAAAAGAACAATTGGCTCATTGTGGGGAGTTAAAGGTAATGACAGAGAAACCAGAGAGTGATGTAAACAAAGATTATATCACTCTGCCAGCAGAAACACACACCCACAGGACGGCACGAGACGCCTTCCAGTTAAAACTCAAATAATTTCAAAGCTGACAGCAACAGCATATCTTTGTTTAGCTCGTGCACCGCCAGTGAATGAATAAGTGTTTCCCCCCTGCCAGCCTGCTTATGTGGTTACTTCAGCTGATATGCTGCCATGTTTTACACTCTAATAAAACCTAATTGGTTCCAATTCAGAGAAACACATAAAGCACCTCACACGGATCTCAGCCCCAGGTGTAAAATCAAATTTGTTACTTTCACTGGGGTTGTGTGACCGCAGCCACTCACCACACAGCCACTCACCACATGCTATTGACAAGAGGAGTTTCTAACCTCTCAACACGTGCAGTGTAACACAGCTATCTGCGACACAGAGCACTCTGCCTTACATTATGTACAGTTTCTGTGCTGAGATTGTCTTTCTCAGGTGCAGCTGCAAACATCTGGAACAAAGCAGCAACTAAGGGCATCAATGTGTGTGTTTGTGTGAGTGTGTGGGGTGGTGGTTGGGGGGACATAAATCTCTTAAGTACTTCTACACTGAGCTGGGAAATATGGGCCAAAAAATTATATCCCAAAATTTTAGGGCTAACAGAAAAGACTGATACACCAAAGTAATGAAATATTTTGTGGCACAACACTATCGATATTTAACATATATTTTATTTAAGACCACATTTTATTACAGAAAAATAATCTTTATATTTTGGAGTTTCATTCTGTGTTCTTGGTTTTGGAATAAAAAAACATATATGACTAAGATCAGTTTCTGGATTTGGCTTTTGGTTGGATTTTCTCAGCACCAAAATTACACTCTAGTACCCTGACCATCAAACTGGCTATACTGGTGTGAGTTTCATTTGGCTAAAAAAAGTTAAAAAAGAGAGAGAGAAAGTAGATCCTGGCTGAAAATATTATTAAATTGTGCTGGTGTTTGCTTCCATACTATATTGTTTAAAAGGGGGGAAACATTTACTTGGTGGAACCTCCCAGTCTGCTCGCTTTCATCAACTTTTCTGGGTATCATGTCATAGGCAGCCTGACAAGGAGTTGTATTCACAGTTTGAGATTGAAGAGACCCTCACCCAAATGGGTCACTGAAAAAGTCACACTGAGACTACAAACTCATAATGTACAAGCCTTGATCATTGGGTGGGCCAAATCAGGTCAAAAATCTGGCATAAAATCCTCATGTGGAGCAGTGAGGTCAAAAGAATCTACTGTCTAATATTGGTTGTTAAAGGCTTTTACTTCTGTAACCTAAAAAGTACTCTTAGGGGTTCTTACTGTGAACAATCTTCTACTGAATATTAGACCTAGCTTGTTTTAATCACAGAGACTTATGCGAGGGTCAACCTACATGGTCTATGCCCAATTACAGCCTGATCTGACAGTCGTAGGGTTTTGGGACCTGTTGGCCACAAAATTTGGTCATTCCATGTGTGTCATAATGACAGAAAACAACACAAGCCCGGGACACCTTATGACTCCACAACAGAAAGCCTAGCAGGTTGACTTTTGTCCATCCTCCTACATTTTGTTGCCTCAGGTCGTAGACACTGACCAATGAGAGCACAGAGATCTCTGCATGTGCAACAGTCACAGATGTAAACACTGACGTTGATGCCTTGAGGGCTACCAGACGAAGAAAAAGTTGAGTAAAGCTCTGAAAACAACAGCCTTTAAGATATACTGTAGAGGAGCTACGATTAGACTGTAAAAAGAGAAACGTTGAAGAGAAACGGCAGAGGCACCTTGCCTTGATGAGTGACTGCTTGCATCATAACGTTTGGAAAGACAAACAAAAGTATAGTACTCTAAATCCAGTGTGTTTATTTGCTGTCTCGAGCACCCCTCTGTCCTCTAACATCATTACATCGGTTGTTATATGTGGTCAGTTTCAGTCGTGTAGTGTGTCATGCTTGTTGGATAAGTCACAGCACAATTTTGTGGTTCTGTTGCCTAATCTGACATAGTGACCATTGTAGCCAATGAAAAAAAACTGTAGTCTGACCTCGGCATAAACAGGAAGACAAAGTAACAACATCCCATCTTGTATCTTGTTTGTTAGATGTATTTTTTGACATATTTCCCAGCTCTACACTCTTCCTAATATTTTCTGAGAAGAGATTCACTCTCAGGTGCAGCTGTGAACAACTGGCACAAAGCAGCAACCAAGGGCACAGATGTGTGTGTGTGTTCATACGTGCATGTGTGCGAGGGGCTACAGACCAAGTCTCTAAACCACTCCCACATTTGTAAAGATCAAAGGGTCTTGCTCAAACACAGGATCACACCCACACAATCTTGCACAGCTACCAAAATCACACACCATTCAAGGCCCAGAGAACAGCTCCTGTAGGTGTAGAGGCTCAGAGCTCACCGAGGCATGATAACCTTCTTATTTCACCCCTGAAGCAGAGAACCTCATCACCTTAAACAAGGAGAATGTTTTATATTTCAGGAAGAAGCTGAAATCCAGCCAACAAAAAAATCATGCTGTGAGCGAGTAGAGTTTAGGAAACTCGACATGACAGAGAGGAAAAGTGGAGGTGCTCGAAAAATGTTGAGCAGGTATTTGAGTTGTAGTTGTGGATACACGAACAGTTCACCTTTAAAGCTCTGCTTATTTAGCAATATGCTCAATACCATATAACATTCCTATGCGTAATGGTATGATATTGGGGTACTATTATATTATATTACAAAACTAAAAAGGATCTTGCACTTAAATGTTCTTTTGGAGCATCCCATTTCCTTCTACAGCATATGATGAGATGATTATTGATGTTCCCTGAATTACACAGAGGTGTGTTCTGGGTGCAACATTGATTAAATGTTGGGGCGTCGGTGGCGCAGCTGGATAGTGCGCTTGGTCAGTGATCGGGAGGTTGCAGGTTCAAGCCCAGCTCCGGGGCGACACATGGCGATGTGTCCTTGGGCAAGACACTTAACCCCAAGTTGCTCCCACTGCTGCGTCAGTGGCGTGTAAATGGGCATGAAAGGGCGTGAAAGTGTTAGTTGATACTGATGGATAACTAACATAGAAACTCTGAACCATCAGTGAGTGAATGTGAGAGTGAATGGGTGTGAATGGGTAAGTGTGACCTGCGGTGTAAAGCAGCTTTGAGTAGTCAAAGACTAGAAAGGCGCTATATAAGCTCAAGTCCATTTAAATCAATCAGAGTATCAGCTCTCATGCGCCGTCAAGCAGTGCAAGCAGGATTAGCTGTTTGGTCAGAATTTTTCATGGATTATTTAATCCATTATTTAATGATTGTGCCACAAAACTCAAAGAACACACTGGACACTGCATCAAACATGTTAATGCTATTTTCATTAAGGGATTCCAGAGCGTAAAAAACGTTCAAGATAATGAGTCAGTCACTTTCATGCGAGTGTTAAAGTGAAAACTCATTAATCTTTTATATCTCCAGCTAATACCGACAGGATAGGGCAGGTTTATGTCTATGATAGACCTGTTGACCTGCAGGAATACTTGGCTCTACTCTCTACTGTGTGTAAAACACACTGGACAGCCTGTTTTATTACATGTGATCATGATTATCGGTGAGATTCATTTGTACATATAAAGAAATAAAGCTCTGTGTTGTATGAAAATCTGTGTTTGGTTTTCTTGTTCCTGGGAGTATTAGGAAGCACATGGGGATAGCACACAAAGGAGCACTGCAAAGAAGCCACACTTTCCCTCAGCTCTCTGTTCCTTTTTGAACTTTAGATTGAACTTTTCAGGAAATGCACCAATATTCCATGGTAGGTGTGTGCTGCTGTGCATCCAACGTGAGACAAACAAACTCAGTGAAGTGTGTGTTTTGACCTCAATCTGTATAACACATCCTCAAAATAGGAGAAACTTTAGACTTTAGGCCAGGTCTTAGGAGGTTTAAAAGTTCCATGTCCTGTAAAATCAATTTACTTTGGCTTGAGGAGCAAAAGAACATGACACCTTTACTAAACTCTCAGTTCAATGAGAATTGCTCTCTGCCTCCTTAAAATAATGTCCCTTAAAATGCTCTCTTTATTCCTGGGTTTTTTTGGTACAATAGCTATAAAGCCTCAACCTACATGATTTGTGCTTGTCACAGGCAGACACCACGGCTATTTGTGTCCATTCTGCAGCATATATCAGCATATATCCTATCCACCCCCTCCCATCAGGCATCATTTGAGCAGCCAAATCGAATCAGAGCTCGTTATCATAGCTTCCCTGACCCCTAAAATCCAACCGTTTCCCATGGGGAGGGAAAAAGAGCTGTATCTAAACCTCTACGGAGTCATATTTCTAATTTTTTTATTCAACTTAAATCAAATTCCTGTTTAATAGACCCCCAAGACATGGGAACTTTAACATACAGTCCTTTTCTGCATCTTGAAGTTAGGAACATGTCGGCGTTACACCTGACCACTCCTCATTTTCAGACAAACTAACCCCCAGGCGTAAACAACAGCACATGATCATTTGTTATTTAATCAGCATGAATGCTGGGCATAAAAATGACTGGCAGAAATTGAAGAAGAAACTTGATCTTCACACCAAAACACTTTACACAGGACATACAACATGGCCCTATGTGTTTTAAATCTGGTGATAACAGTGTCATAAAAACCTATTTTGTGGCACCAAAAATGCCTGTGACAATATTATTATTGGGCAGAAACACAAAGTATTGGAGAAAGTGTGTGTTGCAGTGATTTGTAGATTGGACAGCCACTTCAACAAGATGACCTCTCCACTTCAACTAGTGTAGCAAAAAGAAATTCTTTTAATACTGAAAGTTTCTTAAATATGCAGCATTTCTGGGTTTCTGTGTTGTTCAACATGTGCAGGGAAAAAGTGCTTATTGATCGGGGTGAACGGAGCATGACCCCAAGTTTAAAGTCTCACTTGGTTTTTTGAGGGAGAAGAGTTCCTGAACATTTCTTGTACACGATACAAAAAGTCTTTCTATAGGGGAAAGTGTTGCAGCCATCCCTTTTTCTCCTTAAAACCATATTTTTTAGTGTAACTCATCCCCTGCCGAGTCCAATATCTCCCCTGAGGAGCTTGTCAGCTCCCCTCACTGAGATAAGAGGAGCTGTCTCCCGCAGTAAAAAAAAACATGAAAGGCTGAAAGACACGTTTTTGAAGGTGCTGTGTATCATCTTGGAGCCAAACAGAAAGGAGGAGGAGGAAGGGCCTACTCGCAAGTCTGATCTTACCTCTGCACAGGTTCTGATCATCTGCAGTGAATCCAGTGGCACAGCGAATGGTCCGGCTGTTCGACGAGACCCCTGTGTCACCTGGAAACACCCTGGGGAGGTGAGGTTGGATTGGTGAGACTGGAGCGACAGGGGGGATGGGGGGCACTGCATCTGGCACAGGCACCGGCTCATCCTTACTGATGTAGATGACGGCGCTCTTGGGAAGGCAGAGGTACCCACCAAAGTGGTTGATGCACTGCATGCCCCCTTTGCATGCATCATCTAATAGGGCACACTCGTCGATATCTAACCAGAAAAAACAAAAGACAAAAGGAAAAGTAAATGTGTCAGTTTATCTTTCTGAAGCCGTCTTGATAAAGCCTTTGTTTTTATGTCACCTTTTCTTGGTTTTACTGCCTCTTTTATGCAAACAATGATGGCAAAAGCTGAGGCAAAAGGAATTCTTCTTTTCCATCCCTACATTCCTGTACATGTATTATGAACAAATAACTCAAAGATAGTGATTTTCCTGGCTGGATTTGGAGGTCATAAGTCATAGCTTACAATTATTGGATCTCATGTTCTGCCCTACGACATAATGCTTCAGTTTCTTCAAACTTGCAGAAAAGGTCTAATCTGTCTCAGGGTTGAATTGTTGTTTTGGAGGCCAAAAAATTAAAAGTACAGATCACTAGGCCTAATGTTCATCCCTTGCTTGTGAGTGCTATATTACTAGAAAGTTTTGAGCAATTTTCTTCAAACTCTGCAAAAATACAAGCTCTTATTCAAGGATCAACTAATCAGACTTAAAAGGTCAAGGTCAAAGTCAGGCAGTCTCACATTCATTCATTGCTTGTCAATGTTATACTGTAAACACAATTTCTTAAAAAAAATCAGGGACTTCTTTTGGACAAATGCCCACTCTAACTAAAGGATAGACTGAAAAGATTTTAAAGGTCAAACATAAGAGGTTCATCCCTTACTTGCCAAAGCTTTGTCTCAAGACTTTCATATTTTTATATATATCATTTGAGGGATTTCATCTACTGTTTCAGAAGTGTCCGTGTCTGTCTGTAGTCTGAAGACATTCAATTTCTGAGGTCAAAGGTCACAAGACAAAGGCATAGAGCCCCTCAGTTATCCTTTTTTACATGTGTGATATGAAACCATGTGAGCTTTTTTTCCAAAATCTGCACAACTGACCTGTTTTCAAGCCCTGTCCTTTACAGGAAACATTCAGCCCCACCTTCCTTAGTCACTGTTACGTTTTAGACAAAAATCTATAGTTGCAGTTCTTTCTCTCATTTGAAACAACGGTTAATAACCCACTTTTCTAGCTTTCAATCATGTGTATCAAAAAAAAATCAGTTTTAAGTGTTGATTTAGTGAAAGGACAAAGAAAAATCTATAGTATGAAGAAAACTCAAAATCTTTATGAATCCATTAAAATAATCAAAACTACAACTGGTGCATGAGTGATGGCATAAAGCGAGGTCATTGTTTACATCAACGAAATACATTTATTACTTATGCTTACTTTTCCTGGAACACCAAACATTGTCAGTATCAAAATGTTTTCTCTTTCCTTTGAGTGTGGGTAACTTTTCTTTATGATTTTCAATGCTGAAGAAACAAAGTGAAGATAACATTTTTACCACAAAGCATTTGAATAGACTCTGCCAACACAAAAGGTGGCTGCTTTGAAGACGGGCTTTCTGATTCTGATTGTTGGTCGGTGAACCAATCAGAATCAGAGAGCCAACAAAGGTCAATTGTCCTCTCTAACTCAAGAGAGGACGATTTTGATTATATTTTACTGGTCAGATGTCAAATTTCAAGGTCATGGAGCCCCGTGATCATCCATTGGCACAATGTCTAAAAAACACTGACCCACTTTGCAGAAGGTTTTTCTGCAAACTTTGCAAATATATCATCTCTTCCTGAAAATATGAATTGCTTAGATTTTGGAGGTCAGAGGTCGAGGTCATTGTGCCTCATGATTATCCTTTACTTAAGGACATGATATTTTCAATTGCTTTGAGGGATCCTTTCAAACTTGCAAAAATGGCCACTCTGATTTAAGGATGGAATTATTAGACTTTTGAGTGTTACAGTCTTTGTGTCTCATGTTTATCTTTTGCTTTGACAAGTTTCATAAGCCAGACCACCACTAAATGAACCAGCTTTTTTGTTTGTCCAATCAATGCACCTTTACTGTCTTGCACAATCTTCCGGGTCAGGAAACCACCAGGTGTGAGTTCTCGTCTTTGTACTTTTATTTTACCTGTCCTGTGTTTGTAATTGCCACAGTCAGGCAATGTCATTAAGCATGTATGTGGGACTTACGGATGACTAAAGAACAAGAGAAATGGAAAATAAGTCTGATTTTAAAACTGATAATATTTAAAGCCAGATTAAAACTACCTGGAGACAAAATTAAGATTTTTACCTCTGCACTGCTCTCGCACTCTGTCATACTCGTACCCTTCTGTGCACTGTGAATGACAGATGAAACAAAACACATTTTACTCCACTGACATGACACAAAAACAGGAAAACAAAGAGTACAAGATCATAGCTCAAGAAGAATTTTAAAGCAGTATGATTCAGAATTATTCCCCCACTCACCGTGTATGACACTGGCTCTTCAGCCTCCTGAGAGAGGACGTGAGTGAAAACCGCACAAAGACAAACGCAGATCCCCAGCATGTCGACCAAGCGTCGGAACAGCAGCAGCAGCAGCAGCTCTGTAACGAGATGCAGAGAGGACAGGCGCCGAGTTGGATAGGAGCGTGCGAGATCATTTTTCGCTCGACAAGCCTACATGTTTTAATACCAGTTATTACATCATTGATGGCATTGCTTAACGAGTCCCAACATCTCCCGCTGCTGGCGTGGTGTTTATGTTGGCTGAGCTCCAGCTAAATCTGCGACTTCAACGAGGTGAAGTGTTTTTCTGCTGTTTTTCTCCAAAAGGATTAGTGCGTAATGCGCGTAAAGATGCGTGCGTAAACATGCCCCAGGAGTCAATCAGCCGTGCAGAGGTGGTGTTGATTTAAAATCTTTTCATGCACTGTAAGCCTAACAAGCTGAAAAATTCGAACATTGTCTTTGCTTTGTTTCAGTTCTGCCTTGTTTTTAAGTATGGCACTTGTTACCGTGAATTCCCTGACGCAAGCGAACATCTGAAACAAGTGCTACTGCGCTTTTTTGCCCACTTTTTTGAACTTCTCTTTTTACTCAGCTCTCCCTTTTGTTCTTAATGTTTTCTGATTAAACTGATGTCCAGTTGCTTTTCATCTCTTGGCTCCGTGGTTGGCGACGTACCTGCGGTTACCTGCCGATCCCAAACTATCCTGGCGCGCAGCAGAAAAAAAAAAGTCCCCGGTTTGTGTTTTCTGCTGCAGATCGGTGCCTGTGGATGGCTCCTGTGGTTGATGTTAGATGATGTTTCTCGGAGCGGCAGCAGCTCTGGAGATGAACATGTGGCTCGTGCTGTATGACATGCTGGGGGCGGTGTACCGCGCAGGTTGAGCTCCAGTGGTTTGTTTCACTGAGGTGCAGCACAGCATCAGCAGGATGCACTGGCTCCCTCTATGGACTGACTGAAGGTACTGAACAGGACTGTGATTTTAATTTGAAACTTGTCTTTCGGTATTTTCCCTGACTGTATCACAAAAATAGTCTCTCAAATATGAACAAACACAGAGAACTGGCGCCCACGGCATCCCCCCCATTATGTTTGTGAAAGTTCTGGAACAATTTATGGCTTCAGTGACACACATTTCCTTGTAGACAGTGCTAAATTGTCTTAATTAAAAATAATTGGTGCACTTATTGCATCAACAGAAATGACTCTCATGTATGGAGGAGGAAAAGGGCCAGACACCAGACAGAAATAGGGAGGGTTTTTTTTTTAACAAAGGAGACAGGAAAAATACTAGCTAATTAGGAAAAAGAAAATACAATGTCGAGAAAAAGAAAAAGTTTAAATAAAATTACAAGAATATTTCTGAATCACAAAATCAATAAAAAGTCACTGTTGAGGAAAAAGTTGAAGCGATAAGATTACATCTACAGTGCAGTTTTGAGGATAAAACTGAAATGAATGGATAGATATTAGAGACAGACAGTTGAAAAATCGAGGGGAGGGGGGAGATTCTTTAAATATGCTATATTCTTTTAAATATATTCAGAAATAAAAGTAAAACTTTGAGTAGTAAGTTGAAATATAAAAGTCGACTTTCTTCTTGGCATTTCATTTTTTCACAAAATTGTTTTACCTCTGATACTTCATCTTAAGTCTATTTTTTTCTTCTTTTTCTTCAGGTGCATTAAAAAACCCTTCCTGTCTTAATTATTTGACCATGGTACTCTTCATACGAAATCAAAAGTTGCAAATTAAGTTGAAATATGCACTCAATGGTCACTTTATTAGGTACACCATGCTTGTACCAGATTGGACTCCACTTTTGCCTTCAGATCTGCCTTAATTTATCAGAGCATTGTTTCAACAATTTGCTGGAAATATTCCTCTGAGACTTTGGTCCATATTGACATGACAGTATCACACAGTTAATGCAGATTTGCCAGCTGCATAATGATTATGTGAATCTCCCTTTCCTGTACATCCCAGAGATGTACTACCACACTGAGATCTGGTGACTGTGCAGGCAACTGGAGTACAAGGCTCTCTCTGTCACGTTCAAGGAACCAGTCAGAGATGACAGCGTTTTGTCCTGCTAGAAGTCGCCATGAGAAGATAAGTGCACTGTGGTAATGAAGGGATGAACATGGTCAGCAACAATCTTTAGGTCATTTGACTTTCTGCTGCCTTTCTACCACTCCGGCCATTCTCCACTGACCTCTGGCATCAAGAAGACATTTTTGCCAAGAGAACAAACACTAACTTGATATTTTCTCTTTTTCAGGCCATTCTCTTTAAACCTAAGAGGCGGTTGTGTGTGATAATTCTAGCGGATCAGTTTCTGAAATTCTGAGACCACCCTGTCTGGCACTAACAACCATGCAATGCTCAAAGTCAGCTAAATCACCCTCCTTCCCAACTCTAATACTCGGCTTAAACTCCAGCAGGTCATCTAGACAGTGTCTACATGCCTACAGGCACTGACTTGCTGCCGTGTGATTGGCTGTATAGCTTTTTGTGTTAGCAAGGAGTTAAACAGGTGTACCTAATAAAGTGAATGGTGATAGTAAGAAAGACTTAAGTTAACTATTTTTGGCATTTTGATCCTTTTCTAATATTGCATGATGACAATCCATATTTTGGGGAAAAATACATTTTACTTCAAAATGTTAAGAAAAAAGAAAAAAAAGAAAAGAAAAGGCTCAAATTAAAAAAAAAGGCAAAAAGGCCTGAGGGAAATAAAGGGAAAACGCAAGATGTTAAGGTAAAAAGCCAACAGTTGTGACATATGCCAACATGTTGGGCAAACTGTTTTTGAAAAATCTGAATGTCTTAAGTAATCATGAAAATGTTGAAATCAAAGTTTAAACGTGGAGAAACAGATGAAGTGTTGAAAAAGATGAAACAAAGACAAATGTTAAAGTGCTGAAAATAAAGTTGAAATGTCAAGAAAAGGGTCAAAATGTTAGAAAAATAAATAGTAGATAAAAAGACAGTAACACATGAAGGAAAAAAACAGTGTTCAAGAAAGAGTTGAAATGTTAAGAGGATTGAAGTGGAGAGTGAAGTTCAATCAAAAAAATGTGGAAACAGAAAAATTAAAATGTTGGGTGATGATGAAATAGTGTTTTAGAGATAAAGTTGAATTAAAGGAAAAGGCTGAGCACTAAGAAAAACAGTCCTCTTTAAGATGGAGTTTAACATTTTTTTTATCTTTAAACTTTTTTCTCATTTCAACTTTTCTTGAGGTGCATGACGAAATAATAAACATCTTTCCTATTTTTTCTGTCCGATACTGAGGAAAATAGCACTATTAAGTGTATAGAATTTCAAGGTAAAATGCTCATATTTATATAGAAGATACTCCAAACACCTATGAGTTGACATTGCATTGAATTGGAGTTACATTTGTCTGCTTTTGTGACTTCAGCATTGCAATCTGGGCCAGTTCATGTTAGTCAACATATGACCCTCCATGACTCATGATGTTGGAGCCTGTGGCCCCCGACATGCTGTGAGGGGCCTTGGTGCCTGGATAAATGTATATGCACAGCATGCAGCAGGTGGTAAAATCCAATCATTTGTTGAAAGCTTCTGTCAGAGAGCACTACATTAGCCTCTAATACATTTCATGGTGTTTACAAGATGCCTGTGCTTCAGGAACATCTGCTCAAATTGGCATGGCTTCCTGGGTATCCCATGGGTAAAGAGACAGCGAGTGTGTTTGTGTCGGCATGGTTTTTTGTGCCAGCAGCTTGCTGATATGAGAAGAGGGATGGACTTGGCACCGCCTCCTCCACTGTTGACCTTTTGATCTCTGTTCACAGGGAGTGAAGTGGATGGGAGAGGGAGGAAAATGGATTCAGCACAGTGGAAAATCTTAAGCTGCAAGACTTTTTTCCTGGAAACATGAAAAATTTACACTTTCAAGATTCAAATTCAGAGTTATATTTCTAAATATGGGGCCACATACGGCCTGGTGGTTTGGTCATGCCCCACATACTGTGGCTGCAGTCATCCAAGAGAGGGACATGTCATTTCCTATCTCACTGAAATCAAAAGCTGAAAGCCCTTAAACAAATCCTACTTCAACTGGAATAATTCACCAGCATTAGTAACTGTTTCAAGTTTAACACATTTCAAATAAAACTAAAGTGGAAAAGTGACTTTAGGAGCAATGAAAGGACATTCATGTCTACTTTTGGGTTTGAACCAAACCAGAGTAGAGTGTAGAAAGAAACAGTGGAAACTCAGATAAAAGAGTAAACATGGACGATGAAAAAAAGAAAAGTGAACTGAAGACTTGACTTTTCACTCAGTTTATTTCATTTGGCAAATTGTTTCTCAGTTGTACAAAAAGTCAGAAAATTTACACAGAACTTGAGTTATTAAACCAATTTTGAAACAGTTTGCAGAGATCAATAGATGTTATCAAGTCTGATTGAAGAGACGATGAGAGAATATTTACTGGAACCACAGAGGCTGAAGTTCTTGTATAATTGCAGGGGTGAGGACCGAGTTCCTGTCCAAAAACTTTGCCAGAAAAATCTTCACTTTATTTACACAAGAATGGAAGAATCCCGCTCTATGTGATGTTTCTTTCGATGCTGAAGGCAATGCATCAGGTACTGTTGGCTATTGAACATCAGCCAATCAGTTCCTGATGCAGTATCATCCACATCAGAAAGCTCCTCCTTCCCCATCATCAGGTCGGGGGCAACAAAAGCAGAACACTTTACAACATACTTAAGTCTTTCTAAAGTACCTAAGGGTAGTAGATGCGATTCAAAATAACCCAAAGTGGTAAAAACAAGCCATTATTATTCTTTTCATCCTCTGATAACACAATGGCCAATACTGTACAGTACACATCATTGTAAGTCAAGATGGCAGCAGAAGCATCTGGAACGTGAATTCATGCAAATTCAAAATGGGCATGCATTATGAAGGAGCTGCAAGAGATGAGGCTGCACTTCAAAAGACTGTCGAAAAGAAATTTTTTAAAATTGGGGAAGGGGGATGCGAGTGGAGGAATAGCAGACAGAGAGGGTGTCTGTGAAACGCACATGTGTAATTGTAGTGACATCTTCATTGAGAGCCCTCCATCTCTTTCCTGTGAGCTCCAAAGGGCGTCGCTGACGCCGGTCGATGGGGAGAGCAGCCGAGGCGCTGTGTTTAGCATAATCCCAGAGGCCATTGTGAGAGCAGCTAGTGAACGACTCACAGTTGCCAGCTGAGATTTCACCAAAACACAGCAGAACACAAGAAGAAGGGGATGAGACAGGAAAAATCAGAGGTGGCGGGGGTACGAGTGGGGAGAGGACTCAGGAGAGAGACAGGAGGATTGGTGGTAATGAGGAAAAAATGCATATGTGTCAGATTTTATATTACACAGAATATGAAGAGGTATAAGTGGAGTTGTGGGGGTGTGGCTGGATGTCTGCAGGATCAGGGCGTAGCGGGGCTTTTCTGTGGTGAGTGTGCTGCATCAAAGAGGCTGAGCAGGAGGTGTAAAACATGCTTTCCTCCAGGTGGACTGCACCTGTTGGCCCTCATTCAGGACTGTACTTCATTGTCTTCCCCTTATTCTTTTGAAGAAGGATCACTAACAGTTTTGACTTGTAACAGAGGCATGAAAAGATTAGAGCAGCATGGCACATGGCAACATTTTTCCCACTGTGTAATGATCATTAGCCTAAGCTACACTGAAATCCTCTTTGATCACAGTTATAGGTAGGCAGATGTTTTTTTAAACCACTCTTTAGTAAACAGTTTTGTTCTCCTGACATGCAAAAAATACCACAAAATAAAATATACAGCTCCGAGGATTCTTCATAGGGGCTGTGGTTTATGAACAGACTGTTAAAGATGAAATGTAGGTGTAGTTTAAAGAGTTTTAAGCACAGAAGACAAACTGCAGAATCTCTCCAGGTGATTGTGAGACTATAAAACACCATCACAGTTGCCTGCAGAGATTACCCAGTCAGCCCTTAGATTCCTCACACACACACACACACACACACACACACACACACACACACACACACCGTCTGTGGTGGGTACGTCTTACATCCGTAAGAGTCAATTGGTGACAGACGGTTAACACAGATCAGGATAAAGACGGAGCTTTGACCCCCGCCCCCCCCTACCGTTCCAAAAGGTCCTGTGTTACCATGGTGACAAGGCCAAGGCACGTGCCTCCCATTGTGGAGCCGTATCCTCCAGGGTCAGTGGCACACCCAGTTAGAGGTCAGAAGTCAGACTGGCCTCTCACTTAGGTCACCACTCGGCAGCCTTCAGCCTCTGACCCCGACAAACACTGAAACAAATTGAGAAATGGGGGAGAGAGGGGGGAGAAATTAAACTTATTTACTCATGATTTTGCTGGATCATGGTTTAGAGCAGCTTTAGGCATTGTGAGTGGAGATCACAGCGTCGTCCTGTATGGGTGATGTACAGTAAGGTGGAGAATCTCTCAACATGTTACAGTCTGTCTCCCTCTTGTGGTGAAATATTATGTTTTCAGTATTTAGGATTTATTTGTGTTTCAGGGCCACAGAATAGAAAATAGGGCACCCTGAGGGCCGAAGAGTCAGACGTGTACAAACAAACCACAGTAACAGACCGAGTTACTAGTCTTACACCTTTGCTATGTGTCTTATTTCCCAGTTGAGCAAATTTATAAAAACATGTTAAACTGGTGTGCCAAAACAAATACACAATATATTGTGGACTTTTCACTTTGGGGTCACTTTATCACTATATTTCCAGATGCATTATTAGTACACCTATCAAGCCTCAACACCGATCAGATCTAATGCAACCCAGAACATCAGTCCTATTGTAAATTCTAGGGGTGCACAATATTGGAATTTTGCTGATATGCCAGTATTTCCAAACTTATTATCACAGATACTAATATCAGTACAGACATTTTGTGCCAAGAGCAAAAAGTCTCTACTTGAAAAGCAACATTTTATTCTTTCACAAGTGATACTTTTGATTTATAAAAGCGGACAATAAGTGATAATTTATGGTCAAATATCAGCAAAAATATTCATATCTGCCAAAGTCGATATTCGTCCGATAACATTGTGCATCCCAAGTTGATTCTCTTTTTGTTGGCCTTGTAAAAAAGGTTATTATTCTACTGTAGTATCATTATTAGTGCAGCTGTGGGTTGTGCTGGGGCAATGGAGCACATTAGATTGAAATATCTTTGAGGAGAGCAAATATTCGGATCACCTTTCAATGTGATGCACTTCAGTACATCACAATCACCGCTATGATTTAAGTCATAAATGTGAAGGACAATTATCACCTTTGAGACCATGTCAGCCAAACCTTAAAATGTAGCAGCTTCCTAAAAAGGTAAAACTGATGTATTAGCTTGCATTAGCTGTCAAAGTGCTATGGCAAATTAGTGTATGAATCTTGATGAAAGAAAAAAACGGTGCACCAAAAAATAAAATAATTCAAACACCATCAGCGGTCCAAAGATATTTGCTCACATTTTGGGAACTTTGGGCCAGAGGTGCCATCTTTCCCATTGAGCTTCGGTGCATGTTGGGATATTCAGGTCATCGAGTTGCAAAGTGTTGCTCTGGCGTTGACAAAAGAAAAATCTTAAGTTTATTAAACGGAACAGGCTGACAGTCCACACTTTGTTAGGCAGTGAATGAACAGAGTGGTTTTGACAGGCCTAACCTCTTAAGCTTCGGGTCCCACTGAGCTCGGCACAGCTAGAGCTAAATGCCATCTGTCCCAACATCATGAGGCCCCCCCAACCTGTCCCCCAACAGTTTAGCATAAAAATCATGCAACACCACTATTAAAGGGGAATAAAAGTTCATTCTTGACCCTTAATTATTAATAATGGTTTCTCTTTGAACAAATCTACCATTTAAGTAAAGTTTCATGCTGTTCATCATCAATGTGCCTTCAGTCTCAAAAGTAATGGGGCAAGACAATTCTCAGAGGTAAAAAGTAGTTAAAAAAAACTATCAAGACCAAAATAAAGTTCAATAGATAAAAACAAGGTCAATAAAACAAAAACAAAAAACTAATTTCCATAAAATCAAATACATTTTGGTCCTCTCTCTTTTTTGGCAAAGCAGATTGTTTCATTATAACTTTTTTGTTTCCTAATAATCAAATTTCATTGAACTCGCAGTGAAACAGAGTTTAAAGATGTATACATACATGTCCCCCAGGCCCTCTGTAATCAAAAGCTTTTTAATCATTTTGTTCTGTCCAATTGTTCAATCTTTTCCCATTTAAAAATGTCTAAATTGCAACATTTTAACCAGACATTTGGTAGTAATTTTTCATTTAAGTAAGGCACTGGGTCTTTAGCTTGGACCAGTTGAAAACCACCCTACATCTCATTCATATGTTGTCATGCTGCTACTGCAGATCAAATTGATTTTATTGGCTTTTATGTTCTAGACAAGACAAAATAGTCCATAGTCTGAGCAGCGCAGGGGCATGGGTGGGTTGAACAGTTTGAAATTTAGGATAAAGCATTAATACAGTGGTTCCCAAAGTGAGGCCCATGGACATGAAAATGAATGTTGCAGTCTCATCTTAACCTGTCACAATGGCTACTGTTAAATCCTAAAATCTTGGAGGCGTTGTTGTTGCAGTCTCAAATTTAAATCAAGATATTACTGCACTCTGAGGAAAATATTTGAGATTAATTCTTAAAACATAGAAATTCATTTGCACAGTCTGGTTGTTGTTTATCAGTATACGTTTACGTGTTGAAGTGTATGTTGAGGGGTGGGGCTATATAATTATATAATTCACTGAAGGGGGGCCTGATATGTATGATACGAAATAAAGTGCCCCCAGCTAAAATGATTCACTAAAGAGATGTCTGATCTTTGGAATACCTTTGCAAAAACAATAACTTTGTTTAAATTCAGGTTGCATCTCCTTACAGGATAAGGTGGTTGTCCATGTCTGCAAGAATGGGGGACATATGCTACCGCTCTGCAGAGGTGGAAAGAGTATAAGATTACTGTTCCCAGGTAAAGTGCATTAACTTTGATTAAAACTTCCTGCAAAGGAAAAACCGTTGGTCTTTAAATCCACTTGAGTAAAGTATTTCAGTTAAAATGTTCTCAATAGCAATCGCTAATAAGCTTTTACTCAGACAAAATACATTTCCAAAATATAGAGTCAAAGAAGAAAAGCAGAATATGAATAAAAATGATCTTGTGATTGTTGCACTACTGATTGTAAAGTTTAAGATTAAGCTCAACAACTGGCCATTTTGACATCCTTTCTTTTTCAGTACTTTTGTTTCATAAATCTATGTCCGCTTATTTTCTTCCTGTCTTTTATTGTGTTAAGTTATTTTCTTCTGATATACAGCGCTTAAAAAATACATTTAAATTGCATTGAAACTTAGAATTTTGGGCTTCTGCATTCCATTTTGATTTTGTTACTCAGAGACAGATGCTTTGTAAATGAACTGAAGTAAAATCCATATAAGTAAAGGTTAAGTTGATTTTAGAGCCGACTCAAAAAACCTCAAAAAGCCACTCGGTAAAGAAAACAACCTGATACTGTCTGCTCTCCCTGTGGTGTCCCTACACTCAAAAACAAGGAACAGGACTTGTTGTGGTTGGTTACTGTGACATTGCATAAGTTTGCAAACATAAAGTAAAATAAGGACATGGCTACTCAGACTCTTATATGTTACTATTTTATGTTTTTCCTCTTGGTGGAGGGATATCGTGCAGTTTCAGGGTCAAGATCTTTGTGTGCCTAACTGACGAAACAATGACGAGAACCTCCAACCCCGAGTCATTGTTTTCTTCAGTTAGTCTCTCACTGTGACTCATCAATGGCTATTTTAATTTCAGTTTTGAACAAATTCATTTTCCGCTTTACTGACTTCCACATACAGCTCAGAACAATAAAATAATGATATCACCATATGAACTTTAGTCTCTGTCCTTTCACAGTGTGGTCTGCTCCGTTAGCTGTCATCTAACGTTAGAGCACTGAGTGACCTTTGTGCCCGGTAGCCAATGTGTGTTCTTTAGCACTTCATTAAGGCTCCGGACCTTCTCCTTACAAGCAATTGTCTTCCTCTAACAAAAAGACTGACGCATTGTATCAGTTGGAGGTAAATTTTTCAAAGGAGGCCGATACAATAGGCAGAGCAGTGCAAATTATGAAACAGGTCTGTAAGGGGCCTCCTGGGGAGTCATATTGTACTGTTTGTTGATGGTCCAGTTTGGACTGAGTGACATGTGGTGAGAATCCGACAGAAAAAGTAAAGTGTGGGAGAAAATATGCAGAGAAATGCAGATGTACAGTACGGGTACAATGTGGGGAGTAAATAAATGTGAGTAGCATGGTGTGCGAGCGCAGCGTAAAATGATGTGGGGTCGTATTTGGGGGATGCAAGCCCACGCTGAGAAACACTGGCAACCCCGTGGACCTCCCAGAGGTGCACACTGGCTAAAAACAATGTGGATCTCGGTGAACTGATGTGACATGTGTATGAGCCTCGGTCTTTCCGTTAGAGGAACGCTACAGTAGAGGTGGAAGAAAAGAAATGTACTGAGAAAGGGAGGGAAAGGAGGACAGGACAGTGGGATGAGGAGGGGGCACAATGAGAAATGCGAGCCACTGTATTTTTGCATTTTCATTCCAGTTACTCAGCTTCGGGTCCCATGTTCAGCAAGTCT
Source organism: Cetoscarus ocellatus (assembly GCA_037902135.1). Classification (NCBI taxonomy): domain Eukaryota; kingdom Metazoa; phylum Chordata; class Actinopteri; order Labriformes; family Labridae; genus Cetoscarus; species Cetoscarus ocellatus. The sequence continues at coordinate 750,194 of JBAMNC010000022.1, read as the reverse complement.
GGGGGTACATTCGAGCGTGTTTCAGAAGTTTACACTGGTGTTCAGAAGGACTAGATTTTTTTAGGCTATGTTGGTTTTTAATGAATTTCCAGTATATGCTTTTGTTTAATGTTAAAAAAAAAATGTAACCGTCTTGTGTTAAGCTGTCAAATAGAGACTTTGTTTGCTTTTATGGTTTTTATACATCTTTTGCTGCTTTTCAAGAGTTTCCCATTTATTTAGGTTTTATTACTATTATTGCACTGAAACTGGAGCTCTGCATTTCACTCTTTTAATGTTTGACGGTCTAAATGACAATAAATTTTACAGGAGTTCCTCAAATATTTGTCCTTTTACTCATTAAATCACAGTAACTCAATTCTTTGCTTTTCCAATTTTGGAAAAGGAGAAAATTGAAGCCATCCTCTTGGACTCTAAAAGCCTAAATGACATTTTACTGACCAAGTGATTGAATGGAGACAATAATAGAGAGGTTTATCAATAAAACAATTGGTTTCTGCAAGCTTTCCAAATCTAACCTATCAAAAGACTTTCTGCCTGAAGGCAAACAATGCATTTAAAGTAGATACTTTATTCCATATAAAAGACACTTGTGTAAAGTAGTGTGGGGCAGTTTTCATTTGCCATTTGCTTGGTATGGGACTGGCTGCCATTTAGCTCCAGCACTGCAGTCTCAGATGAAATGGGCCGATAGCACATCAGACTACTGACTGTCCGGACCATATTTACATCCCATCTTGGTTATTGGACACATAATTCCTCCACACATCCCCTCTATCGTCTACTGCCCTCACACACATACACACTACAATTATAATTTCATATGCGCCAGTCTATCAGCCACCCGGGTAATTTTCTGCCATTTAAATGTGAATTTATGTCTCATGTAAATGAGTGGGGAGTCGATTTAGGCCCATTGGAGGACTGGCCTTTTCCCAAGGAGCAGGCGGTTATAGGCCTCTGGTCATTTCAAGGTCCCAGTTACTCACCTTGATTTAATACTCTGACTGTATTGGCACTGAATGACACCTTGTAATCTTAACTTAATAGTTTCACCAAGTCTTGCATAACTAGAAACAAAATAAGACATAAAAGCTTGTCTGAGGGACAGTCAAACCATAACTCAAAGCATCTGCATGAAAGAGTATCAGTCTTCTGCACAAATATGGGCTCCATTCACAAAATAGATAATAAAATTAGCTTTGCTGGTTCTTGACTTTTTTGTTTTTCTCCAAAAAAAAGAAGAACAGCTGTTACATATTACATTAATTTGATCAAGAAACTAAAGTTGACCTACAAAATTACAGAAACGCAACATTTTTAGTCATTGTTTTTGCTTGTTGTTTTTTAAATAAAAAGTGTACACTTCCCCTTTAAAAACTAAACAGAGACCTTAGTGTCAAAAGTGTGTTTACATTTCTGGCAGCTCTGTGCGGGTTTAATAAACAATGAGGGTGTTTACAGTGTTCATGGGCAGGGGTGGGTGGGTATTGTTTGTTTTTCCTGATACCAGTGTTAAACTGATACTTCTAAAACTGTGCCAATGCCTAAACTTTTCTTGAATAGATACTTTTAGGAAAAAAGCACATTTATGTTTATTGTTGTTTACATGTGATAATGTTCTTGTTTCCTGTTTTTTTTAGTTGGACAACAGTTTGGACATCTAACTGAGCAGGGCTCGACATCTTGGACTCTGTTGTTAGTGAACAGTATCTACATTAAGCACTGAAATCTCGTGATTTGGTTCGATAGGCAACAAATATGTATTCATACCATGTCAGAACTAGATTTCTATATCCATCTCTACTAGTGGGGGTTCAACTATGGTTTATCAGAATTTCCAAGGCTTTCTAATATCACTTTTTAATACGTTCATTTGATCTACATTACTTAAATCTCGCTCAAGCTTTTTAAAAAAAAAAAAAAAAAAAAAACAAGCTGTAGCAAGTAAAGCGTTAGGCTCTGTTTGATTGCACAGATAGGTTGGAAACATTCAGAACAAATCTTATTTGTGTGATTTTACAATATGTGGGAGTTTGCCTGTAATTTTGATGATTAAAATGGTAAAATGATATAAAGAAATTCCAAACTCAGGTGTGGATGCTGAGAATTTGGTCTATGGTATCACAGGATTCCTTAACACTTTATTATCAGATTTAAGACTGAGAATCTGGAATCTTACTTAAACATCTTTGTATCCAAGTCTGTATTTTATTTAGCTAAGACTTTAAGTTTTTAAGGAACTATTTTTCAAGTGGTATATTTTAATCCTTAGGAGTAATCTGTTTATATTGTACCAAGTTCTAAAGGTCGGATATTGGCTGTTTTATTGACAGTGTCACTACAAAGTATGCAGTTATATGCAAGCTTTGGAGGAACACTTTTTAACAACCTGAGTGCTAAATCACTTGTATGACATGCAACAAAGAGGTAGTTTCTTTCTACGTTTATTTATAGAATACGTATCTCCAAATATTTTAGCAGGCCTCCCTAATCAATCAAAGAAAAATTGTATATCTTGCATTATTTTATAAAATGGAGTCACCAGAATGGATCAAACATTATTTCCCCTTTTAAACGACAGGGAAGAAATATTTTTGTCAGTTTTAACCACTTGTGAATGGTCAGTTTTTTCACACATGATATCCACTTCTATGCTTCAGGAGATAAATATGAAGTGAACCTTTCAGCTGATCAAACTATGGCTGAAAGACAAGACCTTGACCACATGATCGATCACCTCCTCTTATCACAACAATAACCGGTCCACCTGCTACTGATCACACGCACTCTCAAATAGTGCAGACAGTATTGCAAAATGCACACTGCACCCTGCACACGCTGCCTCATGCCTTATCCAAAACCCAAGGTCTTTACGGCCATCCATCAAATACAGTTCTCTCTACCCACCACTACAGCAACTTTAACAATGTCCCGGTTTGGATTCCTTTGAAGTATTGTTAAATTTGAGTTAGTAATATTTACAAGCAAAGTCAAGGTAATTTAATAGGAAAACCAAGTTAAGATTTTTCATTTTAAGTGACAAAGGGAGGAAAAAAAAGCATCAGTTCACTACAAGGACAAAACAAACTGTTCATTTAGGGGTGACGCGCGTTTTGAGCTCTGTTGAAACTGGAATCAGGCGAAAGCAGGGAAACAAGGTGTCAAAAAAAGATGTTCAAGTATTGTAGCAAAGTGAATAATTGGTGTGAGAGAAAGGTTCTCAACTGGATATGATGAACTACTGTTGCTGTATAAGCAGAATTGAGATGTTACCATGCAAAAACACAAAAAATGACTTATCTGGAGGCTTTGCAAATGCCCACTGCAATACAGATTCCCCCTTGTTACAAATTACTACAAACAAAGCCCTTAAAACTAGTATAAATTTTCATATGCTCACAGCATGTATGCATGCGGCTGACTTGTAAGTTACATCATAAAATACCACCTCTTGTCAGTTTAAGAAAAAAAAAAAAAAAACAACACTGCACAAATGTGTTGCCTGAGTTACAGTGCAGGATAAAGACAAAGTCCGGAAATATGCAGCGCTGCAGGTAAAGTGCTGTGTAATTCCAGCCCAGAGAACGGACTTGAGGGACCAGGAAGAGAGCAATGCGGCTCACCGTGCATTTGTGATTGATGGTCTCTGTCTGTGCGAGAGCTGACTGAGCAACATGTACATCTCTCTCATTCACACACTTAATGGCATGCACACTAGTGCATCCTCTAGTGTGCTCCATCCGACATATATGCACCACAGCCCGTTTATGTAATGTGCATGTGGGGCTTCCCTCAGTCATAGATGTTAGGCGTCTCGTGGTGGCTCATTTGGCGAAGGAACATACCATGAAACCAAGACATCCTGGTACGGCCTGGGGTCCCTGTCGAATGTCTACTTTCATCCTCCGACTCTGAACCATTGTTTCATTCTTCCTTAACGACGCCCTGTTAAATCAAAAAGACAAAGCAGGAGAAAAGAAATCGTCAGATTGGTCATACAGAGTATAATACGCTCATAGCTGAATTTTATTGATTATATAGATCAACAATACAGTAAACCATGAGAGCATATTTTTCTCCAATCTTTGATCCTGTCACGTCTCTGTTGTCTAGAGCCAAGACATGTCTGCTCTGGCTGTAGGCCAGGCTGGGCTGGTCGCCACCACGGCCCCAGCATCCTAGCAGGCAGGCAGGCAGGCAGGCAGGCAGGCAGGCCTAGCTTAATGCTGACACATCGCTAACATCAGCCAGGGAGAGGAGACCTCTGGGAGATGCTGAAACATCAGCGCCGCACCATTTCAGATTTACAAGGAGGGATTCACTTGCTCATCTGCAGGAGAATTTAAGAAAACTGTCACACGATCATGGCTGCCTTTAAGGACTTAATGATCACAAGCATTTTAAGGTACCCATGAGGCTGAGATGAGAATTGTGCAAACGCTCTGAACAGCCACACCCCCTACAAATAAATGTCTGATTGGTCTTATAAAGACACTGTTATATTGCCATGATGTTTCCCCAGTCAGGATGAAAAGATCTAATTGCTAAAGTCCTTGGTTATATCAGTTCACACTTGATGCAGCATGGTTTTAAGGGTGTAGCATGCTAATGAACGATTAGGAAAGGACGCCTTACACATATAATAGTAATAGTCTATTATTGAGGAAATAATTTTTTTAGAAATTCTTTATTTTTAGTGGATATAAACAAACATTTATGGCACAGAGCTTACATTCTGTCAGCAGAATTGTTCTTTCTTTACAAGCATTCCTAAGAAAATGTACTCATTGATATCTTTAATAAAAATGGATGGTATTAGGACCTTAAACATTAGCACAATGAATCGAGTTTTTTCCCTTTTTCTTATCACATATTTGCCCAGGTTTGTGCAACTACAACGTCCACCCTTTGTGTTTAGCAAGCCATGCAAATGAGATTGGCAGAAATAAGCAAGTGTCATCGATATGCACAGATACAACCAGGAGTGCAGCTGATTGATGATGCAAACCTTCTCCCTATGGCTTTCCTTATGACCTCTGACTTCCTAGCCCTCGAGGGGTTAAACTTATTACCCTTTGACTCGCATGACCTCTGCAATGAAAGGAGCTAGATTGAAGGATGACCAGAGCTTAGGTCCTATTGGCCGTTCGCTGACCAAACCGTGGCCAGAGGGCTGACCATCCAAACCCTAGAGGGATGTGACCCTGGCCCTGCCACACGCTCTGTGGATAATACTATTAACAGGTCAATACTAGCCTCAACAAAAAAAGGGGGGAAAGGGAACATTGCCCTTACCTAAAGGATGAGCAGAAGAAATGGATGAGAGGGAGATACTGGGGAAAGAATGGATTTGTAGGATAGATCTGGGGGTTATTTGTCAGATCTGTTTAACAAACGGTCAACTATTTGATTTCAAATTATGAAAACCACTGATAGACAAAAAGAGAAGGCTCATCTCAAAACTCTTATTGTTGTAAATATACTTGCATCACTGTGTCTTTAAATAAAATGCCTAAAAGTGGGTAAAGTCTGTTGAACATCATTCTTGGACTGAAAAAGATCTTGAAGTAAACTGAACCAGTGCAAAAAAACCCACATTTATCGTCGTCATCTTTAGATATCAGAACTCAAGCTAAATTTTACTTAAACTTGGGAATTAAATATAGAATTGAAAGAAATAGAAACAAGTAAACCTGTTTGGAAAATATTAAATGTTCACTGTACCTAAAAATACTAGGTTCGTTTTAATTCCACTGTATCTTTAGCCACAATATGAGCATCAGAAAATGGGTGTATTGGGCGTCCGCCAATGGAGCACGTTTCATGCAAGACATGTGCTCTCCTCTCACACACAAGCCAGTTTAAAGGATTATCAGCCTTTTTGCTGCAATGTCCCTATTTCCACATTATTTGTTACAATATTTAATAGATTTTGAATCATGAATCCACTGACCTATAGTAAAAACCTAAAAATATGCTACATGGCCAAAACTCAGCTCCTTTTTTATTCTTTAAATTTGGTTTCTGCTACTGTAACAAATGCTGGGCAAAGTGACAAGTGTTAAATCTCCAACTCTCATACTCGCCGTCATCACACCCAAAAATTTACAGCACTCCTGCTGTTATCTTTTAAATGCTGCCATGTTATTTCAACCAGGCTTGATTTGACTGAGAGCTTCTATCAAAACATTTCAAAATACGCATATAGAGGGTTTAAACTGTGGGTGTACATAATATGCTTCACCTTCACCCACCCTCATAGAGTTAAGCGCCTATAAAAATAATAAAATGCAAGACTAAATTATGCAACAAGCAGCTAAAGCCATGACCCCTGTGAAATTTACTTTTGAAAAAGGCATTACAGGATAATAAAATACAATGGAGCAGAAACACTTGAGGCTAATAGAGTCCGCTCTACTAAAGTTGTCCTAGACCTGCGGCTACAAAAGAGCTTGTAAACAACCATACAAGCATGCTCTCAGTGACACATATTCGCACATGCATCCTCACACATAAGCAGGACAGGATCACAGATTACTACGAGAGGAAATCTTCCAAATGAAAGCAGGAAAGCGCAGGAGAAAACTGTAGATAAATGTGATAAACTGCAAAAAAGAAGAAGGAGAAAACACTAATAGTACCTTTCAAAGCATCCATGTGGTGCGAGAAGGGTGGGACACCTGCAGAACCTTGCATGGTCTATCCAGAGCTCTCCAGCGACTGCTTCCTTACAGAGCAGAGTGTGTGTATGAGAAAGCATGTGTGTGAGTCGGTGGCTGAGGGAGGGGATCCTACCCCTCCTCCTTAGGACTGTGCCTCCTTAACAGGATGGAGGGGTAGGTGGGGCCACTGCAATAAAGCAAACACACACACACACACACATACACAGTTTTCTATGGTTGTTATGTCCTCGCTTCTCCTGCTCTTTCCCGCCTCCACACTTCCATCTTTCTGCCTCTTTCCAAGACTTACTCTCAACCTCCTTCCCTTGCAGACTTGCACTCGTTCCTCTAGCCTCGTGCTTCCTCAGTCTGTCTGCAAGGCTCCTACACTCCCTCCTCCACCTCTGATCTCACACCCCCTCCCTACCCCTTTGCCCCTATCCCCTTCCTCTCTGACTGTACGGTGATATTAACATGCTCCCATTAATCTGGAGACTAGAGGGACATATGCCGTTTCTGGCTGGTGGTCCACAACCTGCTCAACTCCTGGTGTGTGAGCGTGTTGCGTGTGTGCGTCCCGCCACTCTTTAGTCTCATAATACTACCGCACTTAGATTAAACGGGACTGTCAGGGAGCACGGAGTGTGTTTGAGAGATGAAGAGAGGAGTGCGACAGTGGGAAGAGGGAAAAAGGAGGAGAGAAGAGGAGTGGTGCCACGATCAACAGCAGCAAAGCGCACTTTTTTAACCTCTTACTGTTCTTTCTCTGGGTTTCTGTGCCACCCACCCCCCTCCTCCCCTCCACTCATCCGGTCACAAAACACAAATCCCATCTGATTCGGGGAGTAGCCATCCCTACATAAATCATTCCCTTATTCCATTGGCCACACGTTACATTGGAAGTATTGATCCCCAGCTCCCTCCCCACCACCCCCAGCCGCCACAGCACTGATTGCAAGGAAACCCTTCACAACAGTCACAAACAGGAAATGGAAAAACAAACCACGGGTGTGTTTCGATTGACCATAATGGCGGAGTCTGAGGCTTCAGACACAGTCACTGAAGGAGGGAGAAGTACGCTGTCCTGCACAAAGCATCTGCCACTGAAATACAGAGAAAGCATATAGAACATTTAAAGCGAATAAAGCCGAACATTCTGTCAGCTATATGAACTAGACCAGGGTTGGGCAACGGGCAGCCCGGGGGACACGTGCAGCCCTCCTTCTTTCCTAATGCGGCCCACCAGCCAGTTCAACATATAAAGAAAAAGCATACAGATGAAGAAAGCATGACAAAATCTGCCATAGCACTAAAATGGCGATACTTCAATGAAAATAGAGCTGTTGTGTCAGTGAAAATCCCTATTCTGCATCTGTTAATGTGGGAATGTATCTCAAATATACCTTAACCAGTAAATGTTTTGTAAATTTCATCAAGAAGTACCTGAAAACTGCCTTTGATTCAGTTTTTAGTTAATGAGATTACATATTGCTGCTTGTGTTTGAGATTAACTTTACAAATGCTGACTAATAACGTCTTATCAGAGCTCTCTAAATTGTCACTTTTGTAAAATTATTATTATAACTATTTTGATAGTCAGATTGCAATGATTTGGCCCCCTGACACAGATTATGCTTTTAATGTGGCCCTCTCCAAACTAGACAGTTTACATTTATGCTTTAAAACGGGAAAAACCAGGGGTACATTTACTGAAATAGGCACAAGGCAGATATCAGAAGAAGAGCTGATTGAAAATGATCATAATCTCACAGTCAATCAATAGCTAATATGAAAGTATCTATCCCAAAAATGAGCATACTGCATTTGCACAGCGACAAAGCGGAGTGATTTTTGACTCGGCATGAGCACAATTAACAACTGGCTGGAGGCCCAAGTGTTTTGTCACTGGTGACAAATGGAAAGAAATCTAACATAACAATTAATGCAAGATGAGCTTTTCGCAGATATTGATTATGCTGATATTCCAAACTTACATACAAACATTGTTTTTGAGTAAAAACAAGGTAAGATAACTTTTTGATCTAAATACACCATCTCTTCCTGATCTTTAAAGAACCAAAATTAAGTTGTAAGATGTTTGGATTGCAGGTTGATTCTTCAGGGCGAGACCTTAAATTTCAGCTCAAGTTGAAACGATAAGTGTGAAAAAACATAATTAAACTTCATCTGAGGTTAATTTGTTGATTTCAATATAAATTGACAGAAATACAGGCCCACATTCTGTTGATATTTGAGGGCGAGTTATAACCTGCCAATATCAATATTATGCTGATGATATAGAGTGGTGCATGGAAATATCCCTGTAAACCAGCCCTGAAGCTAACATCTTGTTGGTTCTCTGATCATGAGGTTTATGGCAAAAAAAAGTGTATTATTGTTTATCAAAACAATCAGTGATGGATGCATTAGGGTACCCTGCTATTTTTGTAATCCTTGTTAACAAATTGCTAGAAACCATCCTTTTTAAAACACAGTAATGCTTCAAAACTCAAAAAATGTTCAAATCTAAAATGCATGTGTCCACCTCTGATCTTATTTCAGGTAATACATCCTAGAAGCTATTCTGAAATCCCACTGACTTTCTGCCTTGGGGAACTGAAGGTGCTGAAAAGCCAACTCACTTCCACGTTTTTGGACTCATTCCCACACCTCTTGATTGCACATCGCTGATAACAATTTTACCAAACAACTTGTGATTTACAATGAAGAACCCGAAGGACAGTCTAAAAGCATTTAAACTGAGGGATACAGCTCACATGAACTCCTTAATATCTAAATTATTATACTTTATTACTGCAATACTGAAGGTGTAACTGCACCACTCCACTTTGCTCATAAAATGGAAGCTTGATCACCACTGCTTAAGGGACCATCAAACAAAATTACAGGTGTTGTAAAACCTCCAAATCTGATTATAGTTCACAAAAATCCTACATTTCCTGCAGTCACATAAATACTTTTAAAACAGTCAGCAACAATTTTTCATAAAGCTAAGTCAAACTCCAAGGACAAAAAAGCCCTCCACCAACCTTGGATTAAAACTGACCATCAGAAGACCAAATGCCCTGGTTTCCATGACAGCACAGCTGAGGATACTTTGAACTCTGGCCTTATCATCCTGCCTGTGCTCTGAAGCGGTGACCAAACCCAGGGTCAATCAAAAAAAAGGGTCAGCAGGGGTCAAATGGTAATGACCTCTCTCTGGTTACACAACCACACCGAATCAACCATCTCCAAGTAGCATCCAAGCATCATTCATCCTAATCAGAGCTGTGCACCTTTTTAGGAGGTGGGGTGATGGTAAACCTGCATAATGAGATGGAAGGTTGAAGTGCATATAAGGACACATGACAGATTGAGAGTAAAATATGGATAACTACAATAAAGAAAACACTCAAAGACTGAGTTTTTAAATAAGACTCAGCCCATTTTAACTGTACATTAGGCTGCTATGGTTTGTGAAAAGAAAACTGGTGGTGAATGTTCATCAGCATGAATAAGACAGTCTGACTACCTTTGTGCAGAGCAAGGCAAAATATAGAGTTTAACATGCATGAATTAAAAAACAGTCCAACCCAATCTACTTTACATACAGTATCATATTTTCAATTATTTTTTTTTAAATCAGGTTTACCAAGGTGCCAACATAAACATATAAAAGGGATCAGACAGTATGATTTATCACATTTTTTATGCAAAGCTTAGTAACCCTGAATGTTTTTTTAAACCTTTGGTACAAAGTCATACATTTAGGCTTTCAGTATGCAAATGTTTTACTTTAGACTTATAACTGATCTTATTTTAAGGAGTTTGCGAGTTGATGAAACTATGTGGTCTTCCATTCAAGGTCAGATCTCTCTTGAAAGAGGTTTTCAATCAACGGAGCTAACCTGGTTAAATACATACAATGCACTACACTGGATTTTCTTTTGCAGATGTCAGATATGCCAAAATTTTCAAACATATTTTGGCAAATAGCAATATCTGTATTGATATATGGAAAAACCTCTAAGTAATCCACATTTTATGCAAAATGTCAACTATTAAGAATAAAATCAAATGTATGTGCAATTTAAAAATGACAATTTACAAGCAAACTGCCTTGGTGATTTTAATTTTGAATCAAAATCTATCCAAAAAACATTATAAAATTAACTGCTGACCTACAGTATAAGGCTATATCAGCTGTATAGGAGACAGAAATGTCATATGTGCCAATACCTGTGGTTCGCTTTTGAAGTGATTATCTACTGAGGTCAATATCACACCCATAAAATACTGTGACCCTTAAAAATAAATTTAAAAAACTAAAAGTTTCCAGCCCCTATGTTAAGTGAAAAAAATGTTTATAGAATATATCTTGCTCCCAACCAGCTCATCCCTTTTTCTATATGTTCCCCAAGTATTTCCAAGATTGAGCTGGGTTTTTACTCCAAAGATCATCAAGTTTCTGTATCACCGATCAGCTGATAACAGGAACTTTATCTTTATGGACAGTTTTGAAGAGTATAGAAAACTGTACAACCTCAAGATGTGGAAACATTGACATTATTCTTGTACAGTTAAGCTAGTGATAGAAATTGTCTGCATTCTTTTGATAATTAAAATAGATTAACATTGTGTATCTATAATTTATATTTTGGTTGCCATGGTAAAACAGATATTAGATTTTTTTCCCCATAATAATAATTAGCATTACTTCTACACAGATAAAAAATATTTATTTTATAAATGTATTGCAAATCAGTAAGTAAAGATTTTTGCTTCATTTTTGTCTTTCATGTTTGACACAAAATCTGCATTCTTCTGAATCCTGAAGTTTTCTGTTTTTCTAAATGGCAACATTTTATCTGAGGAATCCATTTAGTTTGGATTTGAGTGGGAAAGCACTACAGTCGCATATAGACCCCGTGAAATGAATCAAATGTAAACAGGTTCACAGAGGAGGTATTGCTTTTTAATAAAGTTAGCGTCCTGTTACTTATTGGAAGTCCAGTAATGTTGAATTACATACACTACAAAAATTGCAGTCTTACAGCCATTCAGAGGTTACGCTAAGACTTATAATTTTAATCTTAGTTTACTTTCAGATTTTATACTAAGCTAAACTTCTGGATATATAACTGTAAACGTCTCTTTTCCTGCAGTTTGTTTGAGCTTATTTACAGTGCATTTATCCTTCTGCTTAAATTGACTGATAGCCAACTGCTGTAACACCACAATTATCCAAGTACATCCATTCATCTAATACCTCATATCTAAATAGATCCAATAGTCATTTGAATATCATTTAAAAAATAGGGATGTACCACTGTCAGGTAACTGTACAAATACCAATGCTACATACGTGTAAAAGCCCAGTTCAGGCCAAAGATCTGTGACACAAAAAGACAGATTTACAACATTGCAGGGAACAGTTGCAGCTGTGTGAACCAAGTGCTGCAGCTGTAATCAAGTCGCCAAATGGCTGTTGCCTGTGATTCAGTCATCAAGTCAACACCAGCAGTTGGTATAAGAAAGTCACATCAAAAGCTTTAAGAGCCAATTAGCCAAGTCCAAGTCAAGAGGGATAATGTGTAAAAAAGTATAGTCTACTAGAGTCTATTCACCCATGGTTCACCCGTCACCAAGTAGTGCAACTACACTGCTTGGCCAAAAAAAAGTCGCCACCTGGATTTAACTAAGCAAATAGGTACAAGCCTCCTATTGGATAATTACTGCATAGGCGATTAACTTTCAGCTGGCAACAAGTTATTTAACCCCAGCTGATGCAATGAGTAGCTTCTCATTTCTTAAACAACCATGTCGAAAGACACATCCTGTAGTGGTGGAAAAGATGTTAATCTGTTTAAGAAGGGTCAAATCATTGGAAAGCATCAAACAGAGAAAACATCTAAGGAGACTGCAGAAACTACTAAAATTGGGTTAAGAACTGTCCAACACATTATTACAAACTGGAAGGATAGTGGGGACCCATCGTCTTTGAGGAAGAAATGTGGTCGGAAAAAAATCCTGAATGATTACGATTGCCGATCACTTAAAAGTTTCGAAGAAAAACAACAGTAGAACTCAGGGGTCTGTTTAATAGTGAAAGTAAGAGCATTTTCACACACACAATGTGAAGGGAATTCAAGGGATTGGGACTGAACAGCTGTGTAGCCTTAAGAAAACCACTATTCAGTAAGGCTAACTGGGAAAAAAAGCTTCAGTTTGCTAGGGAGCATAAAGATTGGACTCTGGAGGACTGGAAGAAGGTCATGTGGTCTGATGAGTCCAGATTTACCCTGTTCCGGAGTGATGGGAGCATCAGGGTAAGAAGAGAGGCAGGTGAAGTGATGCACCCATCATGCCTAGTGCCTACTGTACAAGCCTGTGGGGCCAGTGCTATCATCTGGGGCTGCTGCAGTTAGTAAGGGTCTAGGCTCAGCAACATTATGTGCCCAAAGAACGAGGTCAGCTGACTACCTGAATATACTGAATGACCAGGTTATGCCATCAATGGATTTTTTCTTCCCTAATGGCAAGGGCATATTCCAAGATGTGCCAGGATTCTTCAAGCTCAAATTGTGAAAGAGTGGTTCAGGGAGCAAGAGACATCATTTTCACACTTGGATTGGCCACCACAGAGTCCAGACCTTGACCCCATTGAGATTCTTTGGGATGTGCTGGAGAAAGCTTTGTGCAGTGGTCAGACTCTCCCATCATCAATTCAAGATCTTGGTGAAAAATTAATGTAACACTGGCTGGAAAAAAATCTTGTGATCTTGCAGAAGCTTATCGAAACAATGCCACAGCAAATGCATGCTGTAGTCTAAGCTAAAGGCGGTCCAATGAAATATTAGAGTGTGTGACCTTTTTTTTTTGGCGGCAACTTTTTTGTGGCCAGGCAGTGTAAATCAGCCATTCTCTTGGTTAAATTGTCCAAGTGTTGGCCCCACATACAAGAGGGAACACAAATTCCTTAAATGGCAAAAGATGGGATATATGAAGCCTCAAACTCGCTGCATAATTGGCATAGGCTCACAAGCTTCTGTTTAAACACACAAGGTCAGCTCTGTGAAGTCTGGATCATCTTGTTTCCTCTGCCAAGGAGGTTATGTTTATGCAGGGGTTTGTGTATTTGTTCCATTTGTTTGTCTGTCTGTTCGTCTGTGTGCAAGATAACAGATCATTTTCAACACATAAGAGGGAAGTGATTATTTTTTGATCCAAATCCAGACGCAAATCTGGGATTTTTTTAACAATTTGTTAACAGTGCCCAATAGGGCAGCTTTCCAAATTAATAATAACTGCAAAGAATATCAGGAATCCTTGGTGCAGGTTTTTCCTTTCTAAGCACTTCTTGCATTTATTTTTGCTTTTTTGACAGGAACTTCATTGCAACTGTAACATGAAACAGCTATCATGTCCTTATGCAGGTCCTACATTTAGAATATGCAGCTACAAGTCAAGCAAGTGACGTGGATGGGAAAACTGCAGCACTGGGAGTCACTGCCATGGAAAAAAATGCATCATCTCTCACTGCTGAAGCAGTGTTATTACACAGGTTATTAAAACCTTGCAGATCAGTCTGACCTCAACTATCACGCCATCTTTGGTCTGGGCTTGTCTTAGAGCAACACAAATACTGTACACGCATATTACAGCATGTTAGGGTTTGCTTACCTGCCCAGATAATGAGGGGCTAAGTTGGAGCCATGTCTGCAGTTTGGTGACATTTTTACATAAATGATTGTGACAAAAAGGTGTGCAGACTGCAGATTATCAAAAGCTAAATTGTTCAGAGGAGAAATGAATAATCTGATGAAATCAAAACTTTCAAAATTATTTTAGAAACTGTTATGATGTTATTAGTACTCATTTACACTTGGCATCAGCAAGTTCCCAACGTCTCGTGCTTGGTCTGGGAAAAAAAGTGGTATCATTGCATCCCTTTTTGAAGCACATACTGTCTATTTCTGATATAATACAACAACAGAATATAGTGCAATGAGCTTGAGTGATAAGAGCACCAAACATTACTCTGGTTGCACTTCGACATTATAACCACAGAAAGGCCTGACTGTGCGAGAAGCTCCAAAGACTTTACAAAGAAAAATGGTGCAATTTTCCGAAACAACATTTTTCCTTCAAGGTGCATTTGAGGTATGGATGCCTATGGTGAGTCAGCAAAAAATGTCTTGGGTATAACAACTGATAGGACAACAGAAGAGCCAGATTCATCATCAATGATGTGGGACTACTTTCATGAAGTATTGGGTTCCTTCATGAGAAAATTCTGTTTAAGAGACATCCTGAGAGGAAGGGCGGTGGTGATCTTTAAGAAAGGATGACACCGTCTCAGGGTAGAGAAACTGGGTTGGAAGAGAAGGGGGTAAGACAGATGAAGGGGTGGAGGGACTGATCAGAGGGGTGCCAGACACAAAGAGGCCAGGCCATGGCCAGTGGCACGCGATGGGCAGATTAACCAGCGTTTCCTCCCCTAACTGAAGCATTAGGACACCTGACTGAGTCCCGCCAATGGCAGACAGCCAAGGATTTGTGTGCGAGTGTGTGTGTATGTGTGCATGTGGGTGGGGTGGGGTGGGGGGGCAAGCTGGGGCTCGCCTTTCAACACTCAGGCTCCTCAACAACACAAAGAGGGGTGGGGTGGTGTTCGTGGGGGGGGTAAAGGGGGCGATGGGCTGGTGGCTTGGAGTGGGGAGGCGGGGGCGCTACAAGCCTTACCCCTCACCATCTGCTGCCCAGGCTAAGTGAGGACAGGGGTAGGGCCAGAGTGTGGGGTGTGGAGTATGTGAGCGCGTGCACAAAAAAAAAAAACACACGTGTATCTACATGCACGCACCTGTTAGTGTTTTAGTGGGTGGGTGAGTGGGTGGGATGGCAGATGGACGGGGCATACTCATGGCACCGGAGCTTCCATGTTAGTCATCCCACGTAAAGGAGTGTCCCCCCTTCTCCTCACATTCCTCACCCCTGCTACATAATCCACAGTGCCAGCCAATTCTTTATGTTTTGCCCGGTTTGATTAAGACATCCATGATTACAGACATAATGGGCTGGGCGAGAGAGTGGGTGTGTGAGCCGCTTATCCATGCGGCTGTTTACAGTAAGCAAAGCAAAACAGACGCGGCCTTTTTAACCCCTACACTGCCTAATTGTTTTACCCGCTTATTTCATATTTCAATAATCCTATTTTTCATTTTGAGACTGGCACAAATTGTATTCGAGAAGGGAAAGCCCCAATAATGAAACTAGATTAAATATCTACATATAAAACACACAGTGTTTCCCCAAGCAAACTGCATCCAATTTCACATCCGATATGTACAGTATTCTGCAGGATTTCTCCACCCATGTGCTGCGTGTGTTTATCAGTGAGCTGCCTATTTCCCTCCATAAAAAAGGGGGTCAGGGTGGCAGACAGTTCAGTCTTGCTGAGCAGTAATCTGAAAATGCCTGTAATCCTCCATACAGAGCCCTTCTGGAGACTGCGATTGTAGTGTGGAGAGGTGTAGCCTAGTCTCTGTTTAGCAACCATGTGTCTGACCACGCTTGACACGCAAGGAGAGCCTTACACAGCTGCCAGGACACACACTGAGAGATGAGGCACACTAAAGCTGCCCCCGGTCACTCACTGGAATAATTATGCCATTTTTCGGCTGACACAATGCAGAGGGAGGGAGAGTACAGTAGGTCAGTGGGCTCCAACGTACTGTAAGAGGCGTATCTGACAGCAATGATGTTCAAATATAATGCAAGGTGTTCAAAATACATTTGTAGCCTTGTAAGTATTTTACAGTAGAGATGAACACACGGGCACACTGATGTAGGCCAACAAACATTTACTCAGCATTAGCACCAGACATTTTCAGTTATTTTGGATGTAGACGACATTTCTTTTGAGTAAGAATCCTTGAATGCTTCCAGGGGATTTCTGTAATGATGAAGTGGCACTGAAGTTCCTGAAATAAAGGCAAATTACCGCATTCTGTTAACATTTAAACACTGACAAAATGCACCAGAGCTTTAAAATAAAGCAAGGTGCCAAATCAAAGATATGCAGCATTAGTAGCACGGTATCAGTATGGACAAATACTGAAATGTCTGCCCATTTTTACATCCAACATGTATCAGCGATACATATATATATATATATATATATATATACATATAAACATATATATATATATATAAATCCCTGATAACAGATCAAATATTGTTTGAATGTCTGGTTGTGCCATGCTTCACCTTATCACAAAATTTCTTCATTGAAGATGCACTACAGTGGGATGCACAGTACTGGATGTTGGCAATAGCCAATAATTCTGAACTTATTATCCCAGAAACCATTTTTTTTTGTTGAAAAAGTATGCAGTCTTAGTATAATAGACCTGATCCTTGCCCTGATGGTCTGTTTGTGTAAGAAACAAATGTGGAAAAAGTACTTTTTATTCTCCATGAACGATACTGCTGAATTTTGTGTTTACATCGGAGGTGTCCAAACTTCTTTCACTGAAGGCCACACAAAGGAATAATACATGTATGACAGGACCACTTTGATTTATCTCACCTTTACCGTATCCAAGTTTAAGCCCTGGTCGGCTGTTGTTAGCACATAATCAGAACATGGTGTGAGACTGATTCTACATCAGATCTAAAATAAAATGTCACATTAGGAGAACATATGAGCAAACCAGTGATAAACTCACTCTCATGTTGCATTTGCAGTGCATATTAAGGAAATATGATACACAGCAGGGCTCATCAACTACATTAGTACAAGGGCCTTTTATTTATTCTCGACATACTCTATGGGGAGCATACTTTTCTTTTAAATCTAGAAATATTTTGGTATAATTGTTCAATTTTTTTTTTTTCAGACTGTACGTACTTCTTAGCTTTAAAGAAAAAAATATTGCCAGCCCTTTGGGGCAGATTTGATATCTTGGCCACTTCTTTTAGGTGCTCTCATGATTTCCAGTTCTGGTTTTAACTCCAATATACTTGTTTCCATGGTTAAATATCGTTTTCTGTAAAACTGATCATATATGAATTCACTCTTTACTGTTAAAATTGTTTTAATCCCAGCTGTTTGGGGGTTGTGTTATGAGGATTTAAAAAAAAACATACCACTATAACAACCACCATTTTCCCCCCTAACACTATCTGAATTTGATAATATTCTGGGGACCAACAGAATGCAGCGAAGGGGCCTGATGATGTCCCCAGACCACCAGTTGATGATCACTGATTTACAGCATTAACAATTCAACCAGTACTTAAAGTTAACTTTATGTGTTTTCCCTAAACTTGAGTAGGCTTATACCAGTGGCCTGATTAAGTAACTTAACTAAATTATGATCACAGTAACATCACTTGTATTGAGTTTATTTCCCTCCTCCCCTGGTTTACACCTAATTTGTTGCACTTGCCTTGGGCTCAGAGATGTAAACACATGAAGAGCTGTCAGTCTTGCACGTCGTGCGTCCAAGCTGCACATCCAGGATGTAGTTTATCCCTGCGACCACCTTAAAAACATATCCATGAGTCATTATTGTCTGCTTATCAGGTGAATTTACATCGCACAAAACCCGTCAGGTTTACCTGAATCTTCGCCAAAGTTATGTTCAAAAGTTTGTAGTCGAAGTGGTGCTCTGCGTTGAACTCGGCGAGAGCAAAGCGAGCAGCTCTCCAGACCCTGGTGCTGTTTGAGGGGACGTCGTAGGGCTGACCGGGCATCTGTCCGTCCGTGAAGAGACGACCAGAACAAGCCAAAAAGAACAGAAGACAGAGGGAGAACATCCTGAAGGTTGTGTCTTAGTGTCCAGAGAGAGTCCTCTTGTAGGTGAAGAGCGACAGAGCCTGCGTAAAAGCAGCAAACACACACCTGTGTCCTGTCTGCTAATTAAAGCGCGAGGATCCGAAAATCACCACCGAGCACGAGCGTCAGGGCTGTCGCGAGGAGGGATGATTAATCAGCAGACTGACGTGAAATCAAGGAAAAGAAGAAAAAGAAACTGAATTTAGGAGGAAACAGAGATGATTCTGTCTTTTAGGCTACTGTAAAACTTTACATTAAAATATTTAGAGGCAAAACTTTCAACACAGACTAAACTTTTATGGACATATTTGAGTTATAAGCTATTTCTTATAAAGGTAAATAGACGTGTAACAGCACTGAAATAACTAAAATCAAATTTAAACTTCCTTAGGACATATTTTTTCAAGACTAAACATGTCCTCATATTTTTTTGTGGCCTGTTTCTGTGTTTTCATAGCTGGGAAAATGCCAAAAATCTTCCAGTTATTTGTATCAACAGGTAAACTGTCTGCTCCATGTTTTCATATTTGATGAATTGTGATGTATGCAGGGCTGTCCACAGTAATTGCTGGGCCCCTGAAAAGCATAAAAATGGGTTTTAACACATCCATGCTCTTCGCAGGGGGGTTGTTAAGAGGGGTAGGAAGATCCTAAAGGCCCAAGACTAATAGGGGCGTCTGAAAGTTTTTGTTTTTTTTTAAATATGGAGCACCCTCCAAAAATACCAAAAAACTGACTGGTGCCAGAGAAAAAAAACTTCCTACAAGAAAAAAAGTAACAAAAAGAGGCGCCTTGTATAGGGAAGTGGCAACTTACAAAATAAGTCTCTTTTCTTATTCTATGTTTTTCAATAATATGTCAGACAATCAATCAGGCGGGGGGCTCACATTACAACAATAGACCAAACATGCTCCAAATAAGTTAATGAATAAATGAAAAAGTCGTATTCAGTAGAGGGAATTTCTACCCAACTACTTTTAGTCATATAAAAAACAGTGCTGTTATGGCTAGTGTCAAAAACACTTCAGAAATTCAATTTATATTTCCACTTATTTAAACTAAAGATGTACTAATCTGTGATCATGAGACATTCAAACCTTAATGAAAATAGTTACGTCTACTGATATAGAGGAATACAACAACATATATAACATTAACTATAATGATTCTGGCATAAAATAAATAAATAAATAACTTACGCTGACGAAGGCTGAGTGCTGAACTCGGTTGCCTTTGCCCAATTAAAAAAGACTTCTTAAAAGGACATTTCTGAGTGCTGACTGTTTTTGATATAAAGTTATTATATCAGTAAAATTTTGCCATACCTTTTAAGATCTCTTTACGCTTCACCACCAAAAACACCATGTTTTTCTTGTTTTTCATAGGAAAAAAATTATACCCAGTTGTCTTTTGCATTATCTCCATAAAATGACATTCATATTGATAATCAATAGGTTTTAAATCTTTGAATGCATTGAAAAGGATTCATGTAGGCCTCCTAACTTCCTCCTAACTTAAAAATGCAACACATTAATCTGAACTGTCTCAAAGTGACTCACATATACTTGAAATGCCCCTGAAAACATTTTTTTTTTGTATTCATGTGCTGTTATATTACTGTTTACTAAAATGAAAATACATTAAAATAAAGTTAAAGATGCAACATATTACACAAGTATAAAAGCATTTATTGACAGAGAAGCACCTTGACCCGTACGTGTGCTTAATTGTTCCGGGGATTCTTTTCTGCAGCAATTCATGAAAGCCAAAGAAGGCAAAGGTGTTCAATAAATCCTGCAATAACAGTCAAAAGTTTTTTTTTATATCAAACTGGTGTACATTATTGTGCTATCTAATAATGATGATTGTGCTAGTCCTTCTTTTGATCACTGAAACAAAGACAAAAAAACCCGATTTAATGCAATACATTTAAAAAAATATTGATTTTCTTGTGTAAGGTATAATGTTAACGATGACTAATTCAGTAGCTGATAGCCTGGCATAACTTTTTCTCATTTCTTTTTGAATAATAATACAGCTTATTTAATAATGAGAAAAACAGTTTTGAAGAGAAAGATCACAATTCTCCATACTGACACGTGGGATCTTGTAATCTGATGCCGAACGTCAGGGGTGTACATATCTCCCATTTTATTTCAGATTCATAAATTCAAAAATTACAAAGTTCACTCCAATGTGTTTACTGAAATAGAGTAATAGTTTAAAAAGTGCTTGAATTTCTGAATATTCCAGTTGTATTTTGATTGAGTCAAGCTTTCATTGTAACAACAGTGCACAAAGGATCTGGCAACATTTTGTGTAATCCTTGTTAGTGTTGTTATCCCAGCATGATCTGAAAATGTTCCAGGGATGTGATGTCAGGGAGTTTTTGGCCCTGTCTTCAAGTGTCCTCATAAAGAGCCAGAGGGTTTAGGTCAGGTCAGAGAAGAAGAATTAATGACAGTGAGGACTCCACGGTCTTCTGTCGTATCTTTCATTTTGAGCCTGTGTACCTTCATACAACAGAAAACATCAACCTGGATTTTGTGTGAATGGGAATGTTGTTTCTAGTGAAGTGAATGTTTCTTAGCCAGTCCTGAGTGTTTATTTCCACCTCTGTGAGGGAGTCAGTATACTGCTGCGTCCCCCTGAGATAATAAGGCAGCATTCTTATATTTTGACTGATTTATGCATTCTTTATTAGATATTTTGGATCTGTGATTAGTGCTGTCTATCTGATTGCACTTCAGAAACATGTGATAAAGTCTGTTTCATAACGTGATGCTTCATGTCCTATGAAAACTTAAATCCAGGAATGGATGGTCTCTAAAGTCCCTCTCCTATCTTATTATGCACAAGACACACCTCACATAATCAAAATAGTTATCCAAAATTAGCTGGAAAAACTGAGCTGCAGCCACATTTGAACTTAACATTTGTTTTGAGTCAAATTAAACGTACAAGGGTCTGATAAAGGACACATGTTCTGAGTGATATTGAGACAGGGTCTGATACTGACACCTGACAAGAATCAAACACAGGTACGTTTTATTTGTCAGGGGGTTGTGCTCCACTTGGCTGGTGAGTAGATATGATTATATGCAGTCAATCTATCTGCCACAAGTCCACAGACAAAGTGAGGCATTGGTTTTGTAGGAATTTTAAGCAGATCCAACGGTCTTTCATCGGCTGAAGTGTTTTCTTCTTTAGTCCCTGTTCCTTATAATTTCACATTGTTCTACTGACTAAAGTTCAAGGTTTAAACAACTGTTTATTTTTTTGCATTTGACAACACTGGGGTTTTTATTAAGGAGCCCTGTGCCAGGATTGTCTCAGAAAACCAGCATCCAAACTCTTGTTTAACAGAGAGAACTTTTTTATTTTTTATTTTTATTTAACCTTTATTTAACCAGGTTTGTCCCATTGAGATCAACAAATCTCTTTTGCAAGGGAGACCTGAAACTGACTTCAATTTAAAAGCATCAGCTCCTCAAAAAGGGACAATCGTGCAAAGCTCTGTGACTGCTGTTTGTCCTTCTTAAAATGGTAAGAGGGCTGTTTTTATGTGATCCAAAGATTTATATATTTTATTTTATTAATGCTAGTCATGTATAATAAGGACTGCAAATCTAAAATACTATTATTTTTACTATCTGAGAATGATTTAGTTTGAATTTCTCTCAGGACTGCACAGACACAAAAACTTTACACCTTGGTAATATTAAACAGATCTGAAGTCTTAAAACCAAAATTAATGATTATATAAATAAAATAATGAAAGTCAGGGTTATGATGGAGTTTCACACAAATAATTTCCTAACATTGGTTCATATTAAAAGGGCAGTTGATAAAGCAGATCATTTTTATGAGTGAAAGCTGGAATTCAAATGACATAAAAGCACAAATGTTTAAGTCACTGATTCAAATGATCACTGAATGTCTATATTTAAGAAAGACATCTATCTGTTATGGAAGAATAAAAAGTTTTTAGCCTTTTTTTATGTCTGCCTCAGAAACAAAAGACCGTCACAATAAGAGTAACAGTTCAATCTAGTGCGACAGAAAGGTGGCATTCCTTACAAAATTGTTATTATTAACCATATTAATGACGATCATAAAGCTACAGAAATGTGTGGATATGTTTTTACTGGAATGGGCTACAATTTTTTGGTAAGTTTTGTATATCATCTTATCAAATATCTGCAATCATCCAGTTCCAGTTCATGTAACTGAATCCATTATCTTAAGGCTCGACTGAAATTTACAACTCAAAGGACTTAAAATGATTAAGGATGCATGATATTATTGATACAATAACAGCATCAGCAGATATTATCCTATAAAGTTGATTGTCTTTATCAGACAATATGAACATTTTTCCCAATATAAACATTTATAGTACGTATCGGTCATGTTTATTCTTTATATTGGCTGTAATAATGTTCAAATACACTTATCATCATGGTATAGGTGCATTTAATTGAGTTTAGTTTAGTTTATTTAGATCCCCATTAGCTTTTGCATAGCAGCAGCTATTCTTCCCGGGGTCTACTCAATTTAAATGTGACAATACATATAAACAAAACAACTGGAAAACATACAAACATATATAAACACCAAGACGTCTGTGACATGGTACAATAATTCAGTACAAACAAAAAAACATACATACACATATACATACATATACACATACACACCTACATACATACATACATATATCAAAATAAATATACAAAAACAAAGCTCCATTGTTCAATCTGCTTCTATCACAAGAATTTTCAACAATGACACTGAGACTGGTGACCAAGAGTTTATTTTTTTCTACAGGGAAATATTTTTCTTTTTCTTTTCTTTTTTTTTACGTCTATTCCTTACACAAATATACCCTCATTGAAAACAACAAGTCAATTCTTTTAAAGACTTGGTGCTTTTTATAATTACCTGTATCAGCGATAATGTGGTCAGAAATATCAGCATATCAGATATCTGCAAAATTTAATATCGTGCATCCCTAAAAATATTAGACTTATACAGTGGTTGTTGCAGATTCCTGTCCACTGCAGTCACACTGATGTGAGGAGCTCACAGCCAAGGAGCACTACAGGCAGGAGAAAAGGGGGTGAGGTGCTGCTGGACGGGTGATCAGCTACGAGGGGAGGAAACAGAGAAACTGGAAACTTTGATTGCTCATTTTTTTCCCAGTTTTTAACTCATAAGTGCCAATCCAGTAAAAGACAACACCAAAAGACATTTCTTTGGAGTGCATGAAAGCATTAGTTAAGCAGAATCCTGAAACACTGACGTGTGGGTGGAGGAGAGCATACTGAAGGTGGGTGCAGGGTTTTGTTTTGTTTTATGTGAAGAAGATTTCATGGCCAGAATGTACAGGAGAAACTGACAGCTGGTCTGAAACTTCCTACTACTATTAATCAAACAAGGATTTTCTTATATACCAGATGAACTGAAATCAGGGTCAGAAATGAATTCATGCCAAGCACCAAATGAATTTTCAATTCTTGCGCCACTTGGTGGATAAATGTTTGTATCTGAACAACTGTGTACAAATCCCTTTTATTTATACATTTTATTTTCTTAAACTGCGTTCTTATTTCCTGATTATTTGTATGTGACACAAACACAGTTTAATATTTTGGGTGGTAAAAAATATACTTGGCTGGTTATTTTTTTAACCTACCCGCTGCCTTGACTGCTCAGTCAGACGCTTAATTTTAAACCCTGATTTTTAGCATGATTAAGTTTAAATTTTAACACAAGTGTAACATAATTTTCTTCTTTTGCGTAGAAGACACATGCCTATAAGTGCTGAATAAGCACTGGTCATTATTTATAATCATTATTGTTTTGTTTTATCTCTGGCTTTATTTTTTTTTTATCCAGATTTCACAGATTTAAACTGTTGGCTCCAACCAATGTACAAGATTTTTCCTGTGAACATTTAGTTGTTTTATTGTATTACATTAATTTTTTCATAACTGCATTGCATTTTCCTTATTTTAATGTATTGCTGGCTATTACTGATTTGTCTGTAGTCCTCTGTGAAGCACTTCTTCTGCTTCTGCTGCATTCTTTATGTGTAAGAAGTGCTGTTTAAATAAAGTTGAGCTGAATAATTTCAATTAAGAGTAAAAAGGACTGGCAATCTAAATAATACTAGTTTTACTATTTAACGGAGCGTGGTTAAGTTGTAATTCTAATTGACTGAACAGACACAAAGCACACTTTTCACCTCAGCCATTTTACAGATAAATTTGAAGTTTTAAACCAAAATAAAATAAAATATAAATAAAATAATTAAAATCATGGGGAAGATGGATTTTAACACAAATAACAGCCTGACAATGGTTCATATTTAATGGTTAATTCAGATCATTTTTATGAGTGAAAGCTAGAACTCAAATTACATAAACGCACAAATGTTAAAGTCACGGATTCAAATGATTTTGTTTCTGAGGGATCAAAACTAAAGGAGCAATGCTTTCATTTATTATAGAGATCTATAGTATATGATGATTTAACAAGTAATTAAAAGTTTTGAAGTGAGGTAAACTTAAATTGAACTTCTTTGTCTTTATAATTTAGGGCAGGGGTGGGGAAATATGGCTCGGGGGCCACATGCGGCTCTCCTCCTCACTCAGCGTGGCCCGCAAGTAAATTTCAAAAACCAATGAGTTATAAACTTGAAGAGAAAAGAAGAAAGAATCCGTCAGGAATCCACAAAAATCAAAATGTTCAAATAATTAATGTTGGTTATAGGAATGTCATTTTTTCCCCAAGAAATTAGGAGGTGAAACTAATGTCTGTTTTTTGTTTTTTCAAGTTTATATATACATTCCTAGTTGTTTTTGTATTAAGTATTATTCCTACTAGTTTCAATTGGCCTGGATTCTATGTTTGTTTCATTTAATAAAGTCTTACTGTTTGTATTTTGACTTAAAAATGTAATGTTGGTATGGTCTATGTTAAAAAAAGCCATATATTAAATTAAGTAGGCATATTTTGTCAAATAATAAGTATCTTGCCATTTGTAGTGTGGCCCTCGAACTCTGTTCAACATAAATGAGGCCCTCTAGGTGGCTAAAGTTGCCCATCCCTGACTTAAGGTATTGATATTTTTATACAGCATAGATACAGTTTTGCTTATTGATCAAGTATACACTGCTTAACAAATGTATTAGACCACCTGCCATAAAGAAGAGAAAGCCATCCAGCATCAAAAAGGGCTTTAATGCAAACTCTTTCAACGAGCTCTCTACATTTTACTATTTTGAACAGGAATGAGGAATTTTTAACGGAGTTCACCTTTTTATATCCAAATTTGACATTCAACCACTGAAACTATTTTTTCTGTTCAGGAATGCAAGTAAATAACTGTGATTTGGTATCTCAATCAAGAAATAACTGTGCGTTATTATTTTCAGGGTCTTTGTGTTAAACAGTAAATTTGAAGATTCATGAACAAAAACAATTATATTTTAGCAATAAACATGTTATTTTAGTTAAGACCTTCTACATTTTGGTGTATTAGCCATTATAGCAACATAAAACATGATTTTGGTAATTACTAATGCTGTTCATTTAGGGCAACTTTGGCATAAACCTTACATTGAGTGGTGGTCTAATAAGCACTATAACTGTGACACAGCAGAGACAGATAAGGGTCTCTATTAATGCAACAATCCAAGAGGTACAGAAGAACATTAAATACACTTGAATATTGCGGTTGTGCCAGAGCAGCAGCCTGACTGCAGTACTTCTGTCAACACACGACTGTCGCTGTCACCAACTCACGGCTGTTAGCACCTGCTGCTAACGGTTAAGCTAACGAAGCTAAAGCTGCGGTTCGCTCTTCGACGTTCAGATGTTCGAGGTTAAAAGTGTGATGTTAAAGTCTTTGAGGTGCAAACGACCCTCCTTTGAATACAAATATCACATTTGCTGATTTATTTAGTCGTAAAACCTTCACACAAGGCTCACTTTAGTGACGATAGAGTAGCCGTGGTCAGTCACTGCTCTTCTTCTGCAGCTCACACTCAACATCAGAGGGCGCTTCAGGCCCCCTGTCGGCCTGGAGGAACACCGACTTCAGCTGAGCTGCTCATGCGGATTCGCTTTCATTTAACCTTTAGGGACCTTTGTATGCACTTTACACGCTTTTCATCCTTCGTTTTTGATCATTTTGCACGTGTTCATGTATATGGCCTGAGTTGTGGCAAGACTAGGTGTTTTTATTTGATTTTATTTCCAGCTCAACTCCCACAGAAGTCTGAGATATACTGTGCACAAACAAGTGTTACACTCGTACCCTAAGCACAAAACATGCACCATTGAAACCCATTCAAACTGCTATTTTTAATTTCACGTCCATTAAAGCATAGTACACGCACTCTATTAAATCTGGGTGTCAATCTGTGCTTTTACACTGGAATTGAAATTTTTTAGTACTCTCCACCATATGGCTCCATTTTAGCCATATGAATATTGGCGTGATTATTTGACGCTGCAGCAAGAGTAATATTGCAGAAAAAAAATAAATTGCACTATTAATCATTAACATATTCCAGGATGACATGATCCAAAACTTAAAGAACAGGTTCCATGTAGTATATTGAATATTACTCTTTTTTTCTTTTTAATTCTTTTCATCTGCATCATAAAATAAATGTGGCATACAAAGGGTTAATTTAAAAATACCATTAGTATTTGATGTCTATGATTTTGACTGATGTGAGCTGAAAAAAAATCAAGCCTAAAAAAGGTAAAAATGTCAGTGAATGACATTTTTATAGCGGCCTTATTAAAAGGGAATTTCTTGCACTGAGCAGTACAAGTATGATTATTTGGCACTACGAAAAAAATAAAAATGCATAAAAATCAATGGTACCACAAATGATTGACAAAGCTAAGGATGTCATAATCCAAAACAAAAAGAAATCAACTTTGCATGTAATATATTGAAAAATGTTCAATCCAAAAACCTGGTGGCATCATGTCAAAAACCTGGCACTTAAAGGTTTAACATATCTACAATTTTATTAATATTCAACATGCATTGTTTTGACAGATGTTAATGAATGTAAAAAATCAAGCCAAAAAAAGTTGGAAATAATATCAACATATAATATTTTTGGAACTACTGTACCTCATTAAAAGCACATTTTTTGCACTGAGCTGTATGAGTGTAACTAATATTAGAATGGGCCCTTAGGGTCAATATCTGCTTTTTACCGTTACAATATTCATACCATGTGCATATGCACAGGAAACTGGCACAATTAGGTAATTTAACACCTGAATACAACAAAAAAGACCTATGTAAATGTTTAAAACATCTTTAGTCTTAAATTGTTTCATAAACAAACTAATACTTTCAAAAAACCACAAATAGGCCTCTATTGGCAGTAAATAAAGCACCAAGTGACAAAAACAGAACAGACAAGGCAATTTCTTCAAAGAGGCAGGCAAGACAGAAGCTCACATCTAAAATGGGCTGTAGCAGCTAAGTGACTCACAACAAGGTGCAGACTCAGTGACCACTGATTAACTATAGAACTGGCTTCAAGAGGATATACCCTGCCCGCACTGTGACACTGAACAGGTAGACAGAGCTCCACTTCCTCTTTACATTCGTCATACACAAAATGTAAAAAAAAAAAAAAAAAATCCCTTGAGTGGCTGTAACTCCAGCTCACTCTTTCATTCTCTGTGCTGTGATGATCTTTTAGCTACATGCCGAGTAGACATGTAGTCTTGATAACAGCACACCTGAGACAAATGAGTGACTTCGTAACTGAGTATTACTTTGATTCCTGGTATTAACATTTCTGAGAAATCATAATCTATTACTTTACTAATAATTTAAAACATTAAATTACAAGTACTATGTAAATGTGAAATGTGTTTTGACACACTTTGCATTCCTTTATGAGCTTTGTTTAAATTACATCTGTGCAGGTCTGCAAATGTTTCAGCATTTTAAGCAATTTAACAGAAAAAAAGCAACAAAAAACAAAAACAAATCTAAACGTCTTCAGAGAGCACAAACCTCAGCTAAGGCATTTCCAATACTGTCAGGCGAGGTATTGTCAAAAATGATGAAAACTACTTTATCTTGCAATGTTTACAAATCCTTGTAAAATATCCTGGACCCACAGCCAGATTCAGATCACCACCAAAAGAAAATCACTTCTTTCTTGTGCCATGAACAATGTTTCCTGAACACGTTAGCAAAATCCATCACTTTTCTATATCCTGGACATAATCTAACAAACACTAGCAAAAACATGTTTCTTGGTGGAGATAAAAAAAAACAAAAAAACAAAAAGCGTTTAAAGTGTGAGAGTAAAAATTTGCAGTTGAAACATTCTTACCGAATATACTTTTCCTCCCAAGATGCACTGCATCATTTTTTTTTGCTGTACATCAACTGACTAAAATATCTCTAAAACTTCTTTTTAATTCCATCTTTATTTTCAGAATTATGCCCCAAAATCTTAGAGAAGAAATTAGCCTTTTGTCTATTTGCAGCAGTTATCAATGTTTTTTTTCACACAAAACAAAAAGAACAAGAAAATACTGTACACAAACTAAAAGTTATTGTTTTTATTCAAAAACAAAATAGAAACCACACTACACTTTTAGAAGACTATTTTCTCTTTTGTACAATGTTTTAGTGTTGAACAAGCAATTCTTTAAATGGCCACATGTGAACAAAATTCATGAAGACAAAAGAATTCACTGGAATTTTCAGAATGGTTCCCGGTCTCGGGAAAGAATTATCTTCACTTCTGCTTCAATTCAATAAAGTTTTAGATTTCCAGACTGGTCTCTGTGCATCCGACAGAGCTCTCCCTTTACTCAAATACTTCCCATTCATTTTGGTCTGAATCTACACAAATAATTTCTACATAGTACATCCAACAAATTACATTTTTAAACAATCCTCTGGGCAAATGAAGGAATGTAGTGCTTGTTCAGCTTCTCTCACTGCTGAATATACCAGTACAAACACATAAGAAGACACAAAAAACAGAACAGCATCAACCAGATTAAAACTTGGATGAAGCTACAGGTGAGTTTTTGAATCCACTCTTACAAAAACTTAAATAAATTCAACTTAAAATTTTAATTACTAGCTTTTGTCACTTGGACTCGTTTATCTGGTTATGTTGACAAAGTTTACAGTGTGTGTTTTGGCACTAGATGTGGCTCTTTTTGTAGTAGGATATGTGCTCTGGATAAAACAAGCCATTGAAGACAGTACAGTACTGTGCTGATATGCAGGACTAATAAAATACAAACCATGATTGGCTTTAAATACTGAGTAATATTGTCCATAAGTGGACAACTGCCAACATTTTGACCTACAATATTCACAAAAGGAAAACAACAATGTGGCTGCTCTTTTTCTTAGCATAATTCCCCACAGAAGTATCTTCACCCCATCATGGAGGACGTCACACCTGAGGTAACATTGCAGCTTATTTTAAAATAATAAACTGCGGTGAGCTTGTCAACTAGACAGAACATTTTGGTGATAAAGAAAAGTGCACCACTTGATTTCTTCTTCTTCCTTTTTTAAATCAGGGATACATATCTGTCCTGTCAGCAGCACTGTGGTCACACAACACATCTGTCAACACTGAACTCTAAAATTAATAAAAACATTAAGAGCACAAAAGGTCACACATACACTCCTTACAACAGGCCCCTTCTGAAGAAACTGTGAGAGCTTGGCAAGTTACCAGGCAGCAGAGGAGTCTAATAATATTAAAGCAGATAGGAGCCTCCTGTAATTCAGCCCCTCAAAGGTGGAGGCTGGTGCTCTGAGAAAAGGACCATTAATGTTTGAAAACACTTTAGTGCAATGCTTTACTCAGGCCAATTCAACAGAATTAAACTGGAGCACAGCAGTCACTTTAAACAATTTAATCAGCTGAAAAGGACTGATGGCTTGACGGGCTGAGGAAACACAGGGCACATCGAAATGTTAATCCTTCCACAACAAGCATCATGACTAAATTAAATGAAATAGCCAATTAGTGGAGCTGGCACACTGTCAAATGTTTTCTCGGAAATCCTCCATGAAAATTCGAATTTGTTCTATTATTAGATGCACACTTGGACAAAAATATTACAGAGAAGTTTCCTCGGCACCGGTTATCACAGAGATTCTCATATAAATAAACGGACTTCTGGTTGGCATGCGACTGTGGAAATGAGATACAGATGGTCTTCAGCACCATCTGACATACATCGCCTTTATTGCTATTTACATTTTGATGAAGTGATTAAGAGTAGTGCTATTCAAGTCATATTGACCATGATAAAAATGAGTCAAATCACGATATCATTAATATTGTGATCCAATGATTTATGACACATTAAAACATCCACTTGTCTGTGTTCAGTTCAAAAGTAAATTTGAAAAACAAATTACTTATTAAATATAAATTTAATTGTAAAAAGGACCCTAGAATGCAAAAAATGCCAACAAAAACTGCCAGAGTTCTGTCTCTTTAATACAGCTATCCCATTTTTCATTAGAATTATTTCTTTTATTGTTGTATCGTAGTTTTTCTTCTTTTTGGCTCTTATTTAAATTTTATTCACACTGCAGACACCCAGACCTGGGTCACTTTACTTCATTCTTATCATGTCACCTGGTTTGAACAACAAAAAAAACTGAGTCTGAATTAATTGTAACCTAAAAAGGGAGCTGATTCAGTGGTAAGACACAGGAAAATGAATACTGGACAGCCTTTTTGACTTTGTTTCAGCAGAACTGTATGTCTACATTTATGTCCCAGACAGGAAAGAAGCAGTTCAATTACACTTCCTGTTTATGTCTTTCAGAGTAAAAGCTCTGTTATTCACCTCTGTGGAGAAACTTGCCTTGTTTTTACAAAACAATGCTTTAGTAATCAAGTTTTTTTAGGACTTGTTTCATGAATCAAGTCATTTGGAGAGCTCGGTATTTCCAGCAACCTCATAATACAATACGCATCCCGATACAGAGGCCACAATGTGACACATGGCGCAAAATGTGTAAATTTTAAACATTCCTGACAACTTTTGTTCTTTTGTTAAAACTAAAAAAAAAAACGGGAAAAGGTTTTAAGTATCCCACAACTTCTATATATGGGAGAGAATGACATTTACCTTTTTTTTCTATCTTTTTTTCTCTTCTGTATTTATTTTTATTGTCAGGCCCTGGTCCGAACCAGAAAGTTTGAATTCGCATCTGTTTGTTAAAATTATGTCTGTGCAGGCTCCTTACTTCACTTTGCCTGAGGAGGATGTTAGTGAAAAAATAAAGGACAGGCTCTTCTTTTGAGTTACAACTCAACATTTCTTCTATTAATTATTGTTCTGATCAAAAGTGACAAGCACTTATGCCTGAAGGCACTGTCTCCCTTTCTCCACAATTATGAGGTAAAAAGTCATAATCATATCTCTTTTGAGTGAACACACTGTTCATTAAGCGGACGTGTGCCTGTATCTGCGGACCTGCGGCCAGTGCTGTAAAGACAAGCCATTGATCGGAGTGTGTACATTTCTAGACTTTCTCTTTAATGTTTAACCAAACACGCGGATCTGCAACCGACTTTGTCTGAAAATCCTTCAGGTGATGTTACGATTCCAAGTGCTGTTCGGCTGGAAAAAGGGGTGTTTTATACGAGTTAACCAAACAAAAAATACCACGGCTTTGTGACCAGTGACTGTTTCACAAAAACTTGCATTAGTTAAGTTTTAAGTGTTAATATGTTCTAGATTTTGCAGCTGATCTATATGATAAGTCTGAGACAAAAGCCTCACAAAACTCCACTCAACTTGCAGGCTCACTGAGTGAAAGCCTCCACCTCTCAACTGTAACACAAATATGAGCTGATTAACGCTGATGGCATTAATTCTCAAGATGATTAAAAAAAACAAAACAAACAAACATAGATTCACTTTCTATGAGACAACAACAACATGAAATCATGAATGACCTTTGGTGTGTTTTTTGGGCCAGTGGAATATGGGATCAGCTGGTCAATCGCATCTCCGAGCCAGCAGGCCAGTTATAATAACTGAACCCTGCGCATTACAACTGCTGTTAAAGCGTTTTCTGTAAAATCCATATCGATACACATATCAGCAGGGAGTAAGTGACAATATTTTGCCGAATCAATATTTTGAGAACAGGCCTAACCACTTGTGGAGAGATTTCTTATGGTTCTTCCTCAACTTTCTATTGTGGTGAAATGTAAGTAGAGAAGCTGCAAGGAGACGTATAACACACACATGCACCTGCTTTGAAAGCTAAAGCACCATAAGCTGGAGCGGGCACCCTCATCAGCCACATGTATTTGAGCCATTAGGATTAGGTAGTCACAATAGCTCATTAGATAAGAAGTATGAGAAATTCCCTTCACTGTGTTTGCACTAATGAATGCTGCTGCCTACAAACTGTAAACAATGCTGAGTATCTTTTTCAGTATTACCAAAAATACATATGAAAATTCCTTGTGACATTATTTTGAGACCATATTTACCACCCCTTATTAACATGACTTATAGATCAATTATATTTTTCTGGAACAACTACTCATAGAAAGATAACATCGAGTTGTCGGTGGTGTGAGGTTCAAAATTAGTGTTGGCCTTTGAAAACGTGGAATGTTGACAGATATGTTTTGTAGCACCACACTGCCCCTGCTGGACAAAGGTAACGTTGGGAAACCCTGTGCACACATCACTCTCCGGCACAGCTATCCCGTCTTCAGTCGGTATGAAGTCCATCACATCCACCATGTGTTACAGGGTGTTATTCTCCGGATCGAAGAGAGCTGCCAGCCCCAAGGCCTCACTGTCCCTTACATCCATGTCTGGCTTCGGTTTTTTGAAGAGCGATGGGAGGTTCCGGATATGAACCTCCTTCCTGAACTGCTGGCACAGAGCTTTCTGCAGAGAGAGAGGAGGGGTTAAACGAGAGTCGTCCAACATCTACCAGAATCATTTTCATTTGGTTGTGCAGCCATGTTGAGCTGCTGCACGTCTGTTTTCTGCAGAGGGCAGTAGATTTACAGCACAGCCAGAGTCACAGTGCTGAGTAATGACTTACATTATTGAGCAGGCATCTCTCTACAGCCGCCTACAGTGAGATACACTACAGAGGTGCTGCCCTCTAGTGGGTATATGTGGCATTACCCCAACAGTTCCTGCAATAAGCTTCTTGAACTGGTCTTTCCTCCTCTTGGTTGCGACCTTCTGGGGTCCGTT
This sequence comes from Cetoscarus ocellatus, assembly GCA_037902135.1. NCBI lineage: Eukaryota > Metazoa > Chordata > Actinopteri > Labriformes > Labridae > Cetoscarus > Cetoscarus ocellatus. The sequence continues at coordinate 716,396 of JBAMNC010000022.1, read as the reverse complement.
GGGGTCCATGAGTCGATGGTCGTATTGGTCCAGAGCCTCCACGCTGATGTTTGGGATCTGAGTCATAACTACTCTCAGCTCCATGTAGCGAGGTCGCTAACAAACACAAACAGAGGGTAGTGAGCACAAGGAAGTAGACTCTCTGTTTTCATTCTTTAAAAATAACAAGTCTCAGATATTTAATATCAGATTGAAAATTATTACATAAATGACACAAAATGTACTTGAAGAACTAAAACACTTTTTACAACGGTTATTTCTCAGGCCAATCTTTTTTTAATGCCTTATTTGATGGAATATTCTGTTTTCTACTTAAAGACTGTTGTTGTATTTTGCACTATTTCTGTTATTTAAGTCCTTTTTGTTTTATTTCTCTTAATATCCTTTTAGATGTAGTATTGATTTTTTGGAAATGTCCTTTGGTTTGTAAAATTGTCGTAGCTTTTTAAATGTCCTTTTGTTTGCAGTTCTCAGTAAATGCTTTTAAATGTCCCTTCTGTCCATGTGTTTTGTTCCTTACTGAATTTCTTTTGCATTGCAAAATGTTATCTTTTAAATGTCACATTTGTAGTAATAATTTTGTTATAACCCCCAAGGAGGTTATGTTTTTGATGTCTGTTAGTTTGTTTGTAAACAGTATAACTTGAAAAGTTATTAATGGGTATTGATTACATTTTCAGGGAATGTTGGTCATAACCTTGCAGTGCAGATGGATCTGCCTGATCTAATGTCTGTAATCTGACAGATCCATCTTACCAAGCTCCAATCTAAAACAGCTGTGAGCGGCCCAAAGCAGGACAGCCCAATCAGCGTCCTTTAAATCAGGAAGAGGTGAGAGCTACGAGTGAGAAGACAACAAGAAGTGACTGCTTGTGTCGATATTAGCATAGATGCTAACAGCTTCAGTGGCAGTTTTGTCAGCTCTGGACCACATTTCTGTATGAAATGAAAAACAAATAAAACTACCAATACTTCTATGCAAAGGATATTTTTGCTGCTTGTCTCTGTTTTGCAGAGAGTCAGTTTAATGAAGTGGCTCATGTTCTGTCCTTTACATTGCAGCACCACTACATTATCTGATTGGCCCGTAATGAATGTGATTGATGTAACGATCATCCAGTCACCTGCTGGATATGCTTTTGAAAGATTCTGCCCTTTCCCAAACACTTTCTATGGGCTGTTTCCCAGTTAGACCAGTGAAATATATTAAACAGTCCATCTGGTGAGTCAGGTTATGTTGTTCATGGCAAAAGACAGTCAAGGAGACTAGACTTTATCATTTCAATATTCAATGCATTTTGGGGGATTTGTACCTCTTCCAAAAAAAAAAAAAAGATCTAAATGGGTCGACTGTGGCTTTTGCCTGTTAGACTCACCAGATTGTCGTAGATGAGCATAGCCAACTGAAAGAGAGCTGTGTTGCAGACCTCATGCTGCCCGTGAACCTGAAGGCCTCGGAGAACGCTGGTGTAAAACCATGTGACCGCCTCTGAAAGAAGATTTCCCCCTACAACCTGAAGAGAAAGAGAGGATATGAGAGGAACATTTGGATGTGTATTTGAATTTAGGATATTTAACAACCACCACTGAAACTACAGAGGTGTGGTGAGCATCAAGATAAAGCACCCAACCAGGCTAATCTCCAGCCATCAGCACAGATGGAAAGGGATTTGTTGATACTTTTCTTTTCTTTTCTTTGTTTTTTTAAAGGAAACCGAAAACTATCTCTAAAACTTTTAAAGATTGGTGTCACATTTATCCAGCAGGTGTGCTTTAACTCTACAGTTTGTAATACTTATCTAATAGAAGTATTTCTGACCAGCCTTGAATACATTACTTTGGTTTTGTGCGCAAGTTGTATAGAGAGGGTCCACTTTTGATGCTGATCTGTAAATTTAGTTTCATTACTACGTTCACCGCTAAATCCAACTGCTGTGCAGCTAAATAAAGGCGTTCTATGACAAAACATAAATTCATATAAATATTAATATTAAGAAAGTTTATAAAATGCATCTTTTTACACTTTTGCCAGAGAAAAAAAAATGATGATGGCTAAGAAGTTTGTTAGTGCACCCCAAGTGCAGAAAACGGTGCTCTTGATGCCACCAGCATGTGAGAATCCAACCAGCGCTCTTTCACTCACAACTTTCCACACTCTCTTCTTCACTTCCCATCTCTATCCTCTATCCCATAAAGCATGAAAAGACCCCCAAATAAAAACAATGTTAAAAAATTGAAAGTAAGTATGAGTATTTGTGAACATCTTTAAAATTTAAGAAATGTGCTGTCTCACTATATCTCAGTCCTGATTGAGTCTGTTTCTTTATATCAGCTGACACAAACAAACTGTAGAAAATGACCCGTGTTGTCCTTTTTAAAGCCTGCTGTGTAATGACTTCATGTAACAGGCTATACTGAACATCTGTCATGTTGATCGCTCTACCTGCTGCAGGAGGGTCCAGCAGATCATGGAAGCAGCGCGGTGACAGTTTGTGGTGTCCTTCCATGACAGTGAGGTGAATGAGAGAGTCAGCAGACTCATGTAGATGTTCTGAGGTAAACAAAAAAAAAGAAGAAACACTGAGCTTGGAGGAAATGGACCTTGGTCTTCTGTAAAATGTAGACTTTATCTTGGACTGACCTCATGTTTCATCAGACATTTTCCCAGCTCTGTCAGCTCCTCTGTGGGCTGAGCCGGGGTTGATGTCTGCACTGAATCCGTCATCATGTCGTCATCTATGGGAACTAAGTTTAGCAGACATGATGAGACAAACTCCCCAATAAAAACAGACACAACTAAAATTGAGATTAAATTTTCGATTATACCATCTACTTCCTCCTTGTTTGCAGCTGGTTCTTGTGCTTTTCTTAGGATACAGCTCACAGCTACAGGAGAGGGCAAAGAGAATTAAAACCACAGAAGAGCTCAAGCTCCTACTTTACCGTTAGAGAAAAAGTTGATCAAGAGGATACATGCTGCATCCAGACATTACACGTTGAAGGAAAATTAAGATTCTATTTCAAATTTCACCCTATTAGACAAAACAGTCCCATTTCATTAATATGCTGAGTCACAGCTCTGAGTCGAGCTTCTTAGGCTGTTACGAAAATAACTTCAACAAAAGGCTCACAGGCACTTTCACTGTTCTTTACAACAAGGACATCATTTTAGCGTCAGCATCACCAATACCAATATTTCTTGTCCTGAGCACAGTCTTTACTATACAAGTAATGGTTTGTTCCATTCTATTTGACAGTCTAAGTGTATAGGTCACATATATAAATCAAGAAAAATAATTTTTCACTCTTGAAAAAAATGAAACTTATGATTATGAAATGATGATAAGGAGAAGCATCATGGTTCGTTTGTATATTTTGCTGATATTACAGCCAATATAAGGGATATATAGTGATTTACACTTTTATTACCTGATGTAAGGTTTATACCACAGCTTCTTTAAATTAACAATATTGGTGATTACTAAAATCATTTTTTATGTTTCTGCAATGGTAAATACGTAGACACTCTTTGACTGACTTTAACTGAAATGATATTTTAAATACTAAAATATAATAATTATAGTTAACCTTGAATTTGAACAGGAAAATTAGTAAAGCACATTATTTTTTCTTGATTAAGATGTCAAATTATAGTTATTCACTTGAATTTCTAAATAGAAAGAAATTTTTTAGTGGTTGAATGTTATGATTGATTAATTTCTAACCTCTCAGAGGACCTAGCTCATATTTTGGTATCAAAAGGTGAATTCAGTTTAAAATTCCTCATTCCTGTTCAAAATTTGTGTCCAATAAAAATATTTTTATCAGTCTAATTAATGTGTTAAGCACTGTATATGGTTGATACGGCTGATGTATTAGCTGTAAATATTGGCAGAAAATACAATATCAGATGAAACTGATGAAACAACTTTTTAAAGTATTCAAGATATTCAACTTTGTAGGACAATGTCTGTCAATGCCTTAAGTTTGATAAAACATTGTTGTCATAAAGATGTCTTACTTTTGTTTAACAATTGTGCCAACATACCTTTGCAAACTGAATGTAAACACAATCACTTATGAGCCCTTAAGTCTTCTTTTTCTGTTAATAGCTACATACTGGATGGGAAATTTAAGGCAATAAGTGATCATTATAAGGACTGGATCATTTACTTGTTAACTGGTTAAACAAGTTTGAATATATAATTATGGAAGTGGTTAAAATTTGAGACACTTACAGAGGAGATCCATCATCTCCCTGGTGAGCAGTCGTACCAGCTGCTCCTCCAGCATCTCCTGCGTCACCTGACTTTCATGACACAAAACCTCCTCTTCGTCTTCACCACTGAAAAGAAACACACAAACCAACATGAGAAAATGAACACACTGCAGTTCAAAATTAACATTGATTCCTACTGCTTCAAGGTCTCAGCAAGAGACTTGTTAGCATGTTATCATTGTTTCAGTCCATATAAATAAACCTAATCCTGACTACCTCAGAGCTGAGAGCCTCACCCTGCCCCCCGAGACCTCTGATGCACCTCAGAGGGGGACTCAGACCCCAGGTTGGGATCCAAAGGCTTTGAAATGAACTACCAAGAAAGAAAACAGGAGCCGTTCCAAACATGTACTCATTATAAAAAATTAAACCAAGTTACCCCTGAGATCTATCAGAGCACATCCGACCCTTCAGTGTTGGATGGAGGGAGTCTCAAGGGGGAAGGCATGATATGAAAAAACATGGCTAACAAACAGCAGAGTGAGACACTTCAAGAGTTCCTGTCTTCATATCAATTCCAATGTACAATCAGACGAAAGCTCTTTGAAATATTCCTTAAGTGAGTTTAAAAGAGCATACAAGAAAATAAAAACAAGTCAAAGGCAGCTCCATTTTGTGCACAGTGATTGGATCATGCCTGGTGCAGTAACCAATACGTCCATTTTTCTGAGCTCATTATCGTCGATACAAATACCAACATTTTTTGTTGAGAGTATCAAGTCTCTCCTTTACAAAAACGGACCTGTTCCTCTCATTGTGATAGTCTGTGAGTTTGAAACAGATATGAAACAAGAAAAACAAATGATTCTCCAAAAAAAATGATGCTGTTGATTCTTAAATGTGGAAAATCAGTGCTAATTAGGTAAAGCATTATGATACATTTGTAAATTCTGTCAATAGTGAAGCCAATATCTTGGATAGATTTGGTCAGTCTGTATGTCTGATTTATCAGTGGTAGATATCCGATATCTGAAACTTTCATATCTGGTGATACCGATAATCCACTTTTTAAACTATCAGCTGCCAAAACCCATACCGTGCCGATTATATTGTGCATCCCTACAAAAACACTAATTGAACAATGTTTTACATGGAATTAGACCCATTTTCTATTTTAAAATCAACATCGGCACAAACTTTCTGTGCAAAACTATTTTGTCTTGAGTATTTGTACCAGTTTTTGCACTGCTTACAAATAGCAATAACACAGTTTTGGTAAACTGAATCCTTTTTACTATAACATAATTTAAATTGAAATGGTCTGTTACTAAAAGATTACTTTTTAAATCAATTGAAGCAAGACTGAGCTTTTGGATAAGTGAATTGTTTAAAAGATCACCGCTTTCTGACAAAACATATGAAAAATCCAACAAATCTGTAACTAAATGTAATTCCCAAATCAGAGAACTAGTTTCATGTTTGTGCCAAAGTAAAATCACTTTTGATACACTTACTTTGAATTAATGTTTTTGGAATAGACTTTAATCCAAAATTGTATCTAAAGAATTCAAGAACCCTCACTAATAAGCGTTTTTATGACATTATATTTCAAAAATCAGACTTACAGCCTCATTTATCTATGAAGGATCCACATCCTCCCTGTAACAGCCTCTATGGCTGTGGTTTGAGGATCAAACTTAACTACCGGATTTTACTTTCAAGCATCCTCAGCTTCACTCTCATAATTTACAGACACCAATTCAATTAAATATCCACAAACAACATCTTACACTTACTTTACTGAGGTTCTCTGGTTGATGACCTGCCATCTGCTGTTCAGTCTCTGTAACAGAGAGCCATAAAAAAAGTTTTGAGTCTTGGCAACAGAAACAAGAGCAGTAGTAAATATGATTGTAGAACAGAAAAACTGCTGCAGTTCTCCTTACCTGAAGCATGTAGGCAAACAAAGGGCCCAGAAGAGGGCAGAGCAGACTGCTGTAGTACTCCTGAGGACATGACAGCACCAGTTGCTTTAGAAACACACGTGCCAAATGTTAAGGATATTCACATAAATGCAGAACAAAGCTCTGATCATGAGGACAAGGAGCCTTCAAAAGAGAAAAGTATAATATGCTAATAGATGAATATGAGAAATGCATGTCTGAAAATCAAAGCAAATAAAGGATATGAATCATTGGACGCAGTCTGTGGTCGGGCACATGGTCGAGGTTGACAAAAGCAGAGCTGGCTATTTCCTCAGCCAATCTCTCAATGGTGTAGAAGTCCTGCTGCAGAGACGGACCTGCATTTCCCAGGACGTGGAAGCTACAGAGGCACCGTGAGGGTAAGAGAAGGGTCAATTCAATTTCCAAAGCGTGAGGTGTAAACTTTTAAAATGTTTTGGGATGACAGGTAAGACCGTTATCTCACCAGTTGTCATAGAGTGTAGTGAAAAATCCCTGCATGCGCTCTAGGTTGGTTCTGTACACAGGAGCATCGTAAATATCCAGAGGAGGCTGAGAGAGGCCTGGAGAGAGCAAGCATTAAAAAGTCTGAACTACAGGACTTTCAGACAAAAATAAACAAAAACATTTAAAGTTCCTCTTACCAAGAACAACATTTTTCTCTGAATCCATCACCTCATGGGCTCTGGAGAAGGTTTCACTGAGTCGGGCAATGTTCTCAGGAAGGAAGAGGCTGTTATGAGTCCTGATGCAAAGAGTACAAAAGAGAGGTCACGGATCAGCAGGACTTACTGATGAACACTTGGTGGGAAAATCCCTGATTTTTCCACACAAAAATCATTTTCTGACATTAAGCAATAATTTCCCTCTCAAAGAAAAACATACAAATGACAGAAATGACATAAAACAACTCTGGCCTTATTTTATATGTCACATAACCAAACTGAATTTCCCTCTTGGAATTAAATTGTGCATTCTGTAATTTTGTTATAAAATCAATATCTCCAAAGCGATAAATAAAGGAGTTTTTTTAATCCATCTATCTATATGTACATTATGTAGTTTGGATGTAGGCGGCTTGTCGACAATTACACTGACCTTGAAAAAAAAAAAAAAAAAAGCCTAACACTGTGCTTGTGCAAAAAATGACAGTTTATAAAATGACTTATAAACTGTTGGTGGGACACTGTCGGAAGGGTTTTAACTAAAGGCAAAACAATCTTTTTTTTTTTTAAATTCTTTTTCCATTAAATTACATGCTGGCTTTATTTTTTGACGTCCGGCTGAAATGGAAAAGAGACATCACCTGCAAGTGATCAACAGTTCATAATAATAAAGACTGATTGAGTTATAGGGAGGCGGCCCGGTGGTGCAGCAGGTAGTGTGCCTCACAGCAAGAAGATTGCCAATTCAATGCTGAAGAATATCAGTGTGTAAAATTTTGCACTGCTTCCACAGCTAGACATTTTTTCCATGAATATTTGGGTAAATGTAAGGCTTAAAATGAATCTACACCAGGCTTCACATCCACTAAAACAAAGACAATAGAACATGACCAGCTTCACTGGATTATCAGAAGGGAATGAAGAGAGTCACAATTCCTCCTAATGACAAATCTCGTCAATGTTAACAAGAAAATGTTGATGCCTACTTTGTACCATCACTTTCACATTACTGGAATTTTCCTTCATTTTCATGCTGTCTAACTCCCCCTGCTGGCCAGAACACATAATGCATGTTTTTAGGGCCAGGACGCTGCATTCTTTGTTACACAGCTCTCTTATGTCTTGATTTCTATTTGTATGTTCACTCCTACACCAAACCTATGTCATAACCTCAAACAGGAAACAATCCAAAACAGCTTTTTTTGTTCCCAGCATCAGTAATGTGGCTGAAGTTACCAGAGGGAGTCATAGACAGTGGCAGCCCTGAGAAACATACCTGAAAAGAGCCAGCAGGTTGGGCAGCAGGGCCAGAAACAGGGCAGTGCAGGGGTTTCTGTAGATGGGAGCTCCAGTTGGGCTGTAGCCCACCACAAAGCCTCCAGCCTTGGCTTCCTCCAGGTTTTCAGGCCAGCGGGACCTCTTCACCACTGCCAACATGGCATAAATGCAGAAGCAAATCTAGAGGAAGGTCAAGCAAGGAGGGAAGGATGGTCAGTAAATCATTCTTTCAAGTAACATAGTTGCTGGCCTTAAAAAAAGTTATTGTTTTAATATTTAATTTAAAGCAAAAAACCCAGATTGTTTTACATAATCATTCGTTGGTTTTAAAGACGAATAATTCTTTGTTTTTAACATTTTAAGTAAAAGCTAGAATCAGAAAACAGGACCTAAAAAAACTGATCATAAAGTGCACTTTAACAATTTGTCCTCTTTGTGTGACCTAGTGCAGGTGTTGTGGTGTGAAAACTGGGCCTTGAATCAAGTGACCTCAGTCTAAACAAACACTGCTCACTGTGATGAAATGTACTGTACGGATTAAAGTGACATCCATTAATTTACCTTTTTAAGGTTGTCAGTCACAGAAAATTCATGACTATTTTCATCAAAGCTTGTTCCAGACCAGATCTACTGTGCTCAAATACAGGGTGCATGTAAAATCTACAGGATATTCATTCATTTTTTTAATCTATAAAGAGAGTCGATATCAATCTAGAGATTCCTCAACCCCATTATTTTACAGATAAAGTTGAAAAAAATGAACTAGTAGATTACAGTGTTCGGATTACAGTATTCTGTAATAAAGTTCAAAGGACAACCTTGAAATATACATCTGTCAAAGCTCTGAAAAAAAGAAAAGACATGATAACTACAAATGATTTATATTAAAAAAAAAAAAAGATTAGAAGTTCTCTGAGAGCACAAAACTCCACCAAGGAATTTCCAAAATTGTCTGGTGAGTTATTGAGTTATGTGGAAAACTTCCTTATCTCCTGATGTTAACAAATCTTTGAAAGAATTCATTGATCTGCATGCAGATTCAGATCACCACCAAAATCCTGTCAGTTCTCCCTTGAGCAAAGAACAACACTCCCTGAAAATTTCATCAAAATCCATTTATGACTTTTGGAGTTATCTTGCTAGAAGGCAAACACACAAACACGAACACCATCATAAACCTCACCTCTTTGGCAGAGGTAACAATGCAACCAAATTAATGGGACACTGCATTACTTTATATTAAATCAGCTTATGGATTAAGTTTACATCTTCAAATAAAATAAAAGACAGTCTTTCATGAAAATATGCAGGCACGTAAGAAAAAAGCCTCTGTTTTGTGTGGTGTTTTAGTGAAGTTTTCAATATTTTATAGTCTTCTTTGGTTGGTAAACATGAATTGTGACTTTGTGCGTAGTCATGGAATGTGAGTTTCTTTTGCCTTAAACTATTTCAGATTACTATATGTTCATTAATATGTGCTTGGTTAATTAGTAATAATAATAATAAATCTTATATGTATGTCACTCTCTAGACACTCAATGGATAAAATCAACAAACAATAAAAGAAATGTTACAAGAAGTTAAAGGAGGAAGGAAATAAGGAGAGGAGGGTTAGTGAGTAGGTGGTCTTAAACAGGTGGGTTTTTAGTCTGGATTTGAAGGTAGGGAGAGAGTCGGAGTGAAGGATGTCTGGTGGGAGAGAGTTCCAGAGATGGTGCTCAGGTGGGAAGAGGGCACAGTGAGGGGGATGGAGGAGGAGATCTGAGGGAGTGGGCTGGAGTGTCAATGTGAGGGAGGTCAGACAGATGCGGAGGGGCGAGGTTGCGGACGGCCTTGAAGGTGAACAGAAGGAGTTTGAATTCAATTCTTTGCCTTACTGGGAGCCAGGCTGAAGGACAGGAGTGATGTGATGGTATGAGGGAGCTCTGTAGAGTTTTGAGGTAGCTGGAGCTTATGGAAACAATTTTGAGGGAGGCCGAAGAGAAGAGAGGCGCAATAGTTGATAGGGGAGGTGACGAGGCTGTGGACAAGGATGGAGGCGGTATCGGGGGTGAGGAAGGGATGGAGTTGGTTAATGTTTCTAAGATGGAGGTAAGCAGACCAGGTGATGTTATTAATGTGGGATTGGAATGATAATGAGCTGTGGAGGATGACACCCAGACTCTTGACCTGAGGGAAGGGGCTAACTGAGGAGCTATCAGTCATGAGTGAGAAACTGTTAGCACCAATGAGGAGGTTTTCAGTTGTGTCACTGTTTAATTTTAGGAAGTTTGTGATTCAGATAACAGGAGGTGAGAGAGGAGGGTGGGAGTGTGGAGTTAAGTTTGCTGGAAAGTAGAGCTGGGTGTCATCCGCGAAGCAGTGGAAATGGATACTGAATTTACGGAAAATGTTACCAAGAAGGAGGAGGTAGGTGATGAAGAGAAAGGGCCCCAGGACAGAGGTTCTTAAAAAGCAACCCAGAGTTTTCACCTACCCTCCCTCTGTTGAGGCCTGAATTGTCTGGATCTTTACTTTGTTCAGAAACCACTTTGTCTGCTCCAACAAATGACAGGAATACGGCAGGGTCTGACAGCACACTGAAACACAGAGACAAGATAAAAGCTTAACATCACTTCTCATAATAAATTACATCTTTTCCAATTTAAGAAAATAAAAATGTCAAAACGTACTGTCTCATCTCTTCAGAAGTCCACTCTGTAACCACTGAAGCCATCAGTTCATCTAAAAAGACTTTCTGCTTCGCAAAGTCCTTAAACTGATTACTGATGTGAACCAGAGCCTCCATCAGAGAGCATTTCTCCAAGTGAGTCATTCCTGTCTCTTCTGAGAACATTTTCTTCACATGATTGTAAAACATCTCAAAACAAGGCTGGAAGAGGAGAAAAAAACATTTACCCCCACCTATAAAACCTGGGGTATCATTTTTGAATAAAAGCATTGCCTGTATTTACCAGGAGAATGTGTGGGTAATCCCGGCAAATTTTGATGATGGAAGAGCAGGCGTGCCTCCTCACGTTCTTTACAGCTCGAGTCCGAGGGACCTGCAGGGGTTAAGCGAGGAACATTTTTGATCTTGGATGTGAGAAAATAATCAAAAAGGTTTGTTTTGGTCTTGACTGGGCTGCTTACCTTACTGTCTTGACTAATTTCAAATGTGATGGCTTTGAACAGCTGCGGTAACAAGAGATGAGCAAAGTCATGTCAGTATAAATAAAAAATAAATAAATAAAAACATGTTTCTGAAATTATATATCGTGCTAATAATGTGATAAGCTTACCTTTGTTGGAAATTAAAAACTTTCTGAACAAAGACAAACCATTTCCTAACTGAAACAAGTGTTTTTGCTAGATCACTCAGCCTTAAAATAGTGTTAGCCACTTTAAATATTATATTATATTATATGCACACACACAATATATATGCACATATATTTTTCCACATGAAGCTCTGTACATATGAGTCACTTTAATATCATCAGTCACTTTAAATATTATATTACATGTACACACAATATATATATATACACACACATACATATTTTTCCACATGTTGCTCTGTACATATTTAAAATTTTAGCCTGTTTTTGTTTTGTCTTGTGCAAGCTGTTTCTCTTTTTTTGTTCCGTGGTATGCTGTCTGCACTGTTTTTGTCTTCTTTTGTGATGCACAGTGGCGCTGTGAGAACACCCTAAATTTTGTTGTTCCCCCACAGTACAATGACAATAGGGGCTTTTCTTTTTTTTTTTTCTTTTCTTTTCTTTTAAACTGCCATAATTTAAACCAGGGGTACCCAACAAGGTGCCCATGAGCACCTGGTAGCCCGCAGGGAGCCAATGAGGTGCTCTCAGGGATGTTTGAAAAAATAACACAAGGTACCATCACAGAACTTGATAGAAATAGACATTTTTTAAATTTCAATTATATGCTATGATTTTAAAACCGCCCGACTTTCCTAAACTTTGAGCTGCATGGGGTCAAAGTTTACATTGATGCTGACACAGAAAAATGACTACTTGAGGATGCATGCAAGTATATTGTTCGCATATAATGTAATAATCTGTTGTAAAAATTATTGTTAGGAATAATGTAAAGTAAAAAAGTAAACATACAGTGCCGTATGTAGTCTATCAAATGCATAATATTATTTTTTTTCTATTAAATTGTAACATTTTTATTAGTTAAGAACATTAAATCAAGCAGTTAGTCCTCTATAACACTTCTCATCATTAGGGTAGCTCTCAGGCTTAAAAAGGTTTGTGACCCTAAAAGGTTGGTGTCTCCTAAAAGTCCACGGCAAGCCCAATTATCATATCTAATTATCATAAAATCACTATAAAACAGTGCATTTCATTTTTACTGCTCGTATGTATCACAAGAAAACAAACATGGTGGATTTACTCAATAAAATAAAAGATGACAGTGCTGACCTTAAAGAGGACCTGCGGCACAAAGTGTGGCCTCCGTGTTACAAAAGGAAACAGGGCGGAAATGTTTGAGAGCAGGCAGGACAAGATGAGAGGATCTTTGGTGTCGTAGTTCAGCACAGCCTGCAGCAGCTCCATGCCCTGGTCAGTGGGCAACTTCTACACAGCAGAGGGCAAAAGGAATTATTTGACAACACTCTAAAATCACACTTTTCACCCCTGTGAATATGTACTTCAAACTATTCCTGTTACCTCCTCCTCCAAATTTCTGAAGATCTGTGAGACCATACACTCCATGAAGACGGTCATTGCATCCCACCGAACCACAGATGGAGACAGAAGGGAGCACAGGCCCTCTGCTGTTTTAGCTGGTGAGAGGGAGAGGGTGAAATAATGGATTTTTTTAAAAAAAGGTAAAATGTGGTACATTAAGAAAATGGACAGAAATGATAATAAAAAACATATTTAGCCAAAGTTGTACTAAACAGTGCATTATAGTCTTAAACAGTGCTGTGCGTCTCAAAACATCAGTTTTTGCTAAATGAAATCCTCATAGGGAGCTCTCTGGTGTGCGGAGCTCTTTGTTCTTCTTAGTGTGACTTTTTAATCCAGCATCCACTAAGGAATGTGCCTGTCTTTCTTTATTTTTCAATATTTTATGCATTATAGTCTTATAAATAATAGTGTATCAGCAAAAAAAGTTTGCTATTCATAATTTTGCTGAAACCAGCAGCCAATATATTTTAAAAGTGCTTAACAAGTTTACCACTCCACCTGTCATAAAAACGAGAAAACAAATATTTTAGAAAGCTTGCAAACCTTGTTTAAAACTGAAAATGTTACTGGACATACATTTTGAACAGGAATGAGGAATTTCAGACCAAATTCACCTTTTTATGCTCAAATTTGAGCAGCTCACCTGCTCACCTCAATGAGAAGTTAGAAATAAATCAAGCACAACATTCAACCACTAAAACTAATTTTTCTGTTCAGGCATCAAAATTAATAACTATGATTTGACATCTTGAACAAGAAATAATAATGTGCTTTACTGTTTTTTTATACAGCAGCAAAATTGAAAATTCATAAATATAAACTATAATTATATTTTAGCATTAAAATGAAATTTTGGTTAAAGAGCTTCTACATACTGGCGTATTAACTAACCCCTTAAAATGCACAGAAAATATGACTGACTTTAAATAAGTATTATTCAATGAGGTCTTTATCCTCCTCTGCCATTTTTGCACCAAGAATAAGCAATCAAACTTACATGTAGTGTCTCCCGTGTCAATAGGGCTTGTGATCTGATATTGTAACCACTCTGCTGCAATCTGGAAAGCCTCCGAAGGAACAATGCGACAGGCACTCCTCACCACACCCCCATGCTGTGCTCTGAAAGCTTAAAGGCAAGAACACGCAACATGAAAACTACGGGCAGGAATAAATACTGATGAGCTGCAGTGAAAAAGGACAAAACCATAACACTTACAATAAAAGAATGAATTGAAGTCTTCATCACTGTCAAAGTCCACACGGGAGTATACACAGCTTGGGTTATCATCTCTTGATGGAAACCCAGTCTGGAGGGAGAAACAAAGCACTGAGTATCAACAATTTACGATTCTAAGTAGGTTTTTATAGCTGCTTCAGTGTCTCACCTTAACTAGATTGATCATGGATGCCTTGAGGAATTTGATGGCCATCTCCACAACAACTGCCTCTTTTGACAAAGTCTCATGTCGGAACAAAGTTCCCCATGTGGGCAAAGTGGAGGACTTTAAAAACTACAGGAAAATAAGAAAAACACAAAATAGTCACAAAAATTGAATACCTCAGGGTATAAATAAAATGATTTACTGGAGAGGATGAACAACCTTTCACGGCGCGCTCACCTGACTGGAATGTGTAGTAAACGCTAAAAATGCCTCCAAGAATTTGCCGAGATTTGCAGGTGCCTCCACCTCCACTTCTGAACCCTGAGAGGAGAGAGCATAATGTTTACTGTCAATGGGAAAAAAAACTTCAACTCATTTATGCCATTTAAGGCATGATATTTAAACCCATATAATGTTTCATCTTTCCTGTAAATGTCAAAGAGGTGTAAGAAGAGAATGAATATGAAGGTATTAACAATCGCCTCATACTTGAGTGAGGTTTTGTTTTTTATACCAGTGTAAGACCAATACTTTCAAAACAGTACTGAGACCTAAACAGTTCCTTAATCAATACTTAAATGGATAGTTCAGTATTTCCCAAGTGAGGCTGTATCAGGTACTTTACAATAGTCATTGAGGTGAACTGAAGAACTGTAGAACTGCAGGACTGTACCTTTAAGCAGGATAGGCTAAGACAACCAGTACCGTACTGCTGTTGACAGATAGTTACTTGATTATTACTTAACTGTGCAAGTTTCACGTAAAAAGGAGCCACGAAACTTTGTTAGTCAAATGTACATATGGGCCAAACATTTCAGAGTGCTTGATTCGTCCTCCAGGAAGTCTCAGTGTTTAGTACTATTTTACGATGCAGCAAATGGCTGAGTGCTCTTCCGCCTGTGTGCACTGATACCGTCTGCTGAATCTCGTTCTGAAGAATTTCTTCTTCTGCGTACTCCGCTTCATAAGGTAACCCTGTGCATCTACAGTAAAGGGAACATCACAGTCACCTGAAGCAAAATCACTCATATTTGGTTCAGTTTTAGTTTCCTCTGCCGTTCTTGAGTCTCCCCAAGTCCATAGAGTAGGGGTGTCCAAACTTTTTTCACACAGAATACAGAGAAATATGAAGGCGAGTGGGCCATTTGGATTTAACAAACCATAAGTTTATTTAACTTAGTAAAAACAATCCATTGTAAGTTAGAGCAGGCTATGCTATTGAGTATGCTTTTAGAAGGTGAAAAACTAGCCCACATAAAATCCTTCCTTGTCAAGGATATTGGACTGGGATTGCCAGTCGGTTTCAGGGATACCTGTTCATCACTTTATCAGCCTTTGTTAAGACTGAATATGACACTGTGCAGCAAAGAGGGGAGATACATTTGGCTCATCTCCCCATTCAAACCCAAAATAAAAGCAAATTGCATAAAACTGCCATGAGTTCCAGATTAAATTTATTTTTCCGAAAAGTTAATGCACTCAGAAAAGTTTCTATATAGTGTACTCTTAAACTGTGGTGTTATTTTTTGATGTGAGTTCTTGTAGGCGAAGAAAATACCCTTTGTATTTGGTACAATACTTCCCTGTTTGCGGCTGGTTCTGTGTCACAAACTTTTACAAATTGTGGCTTACTGAGGGAGAGGAGAGAACTTTCTACTGCATCTAATGTACTTAGTGGCCATATGGAGCTCATACAGTCCCACTTCAAAAAAACTGAACTATCCCTTTAAAGGGGCAGCGCTGCTGGAAGCCCACACAGTCGCATCACTGACTATTGTCAAATACCTGATACAACCCAACTTCATAAATACGTAACTGTCCCTTTAGGAGAGGAAAATGAGGAGCGAGAGAGTTTACTCTTGTTGACTAGACTAAACTCACCACTAATGAGCAGAGCTGACCTCCCAGGGCACACAGGACCTGACACAGCCTCTTCAGGAAGTTATAGCTCCGCTCCACCACCTCCACCGCTCTAAAAGGAAAATACAACAAAACTTTGAGTAACATACAAATACTCTTCAACCATATAAGTGTTTTATTCTAAAGGTTTTGTATTTTATTGTTTCATGTGAAAAAATCACCTAGACTGTAACGTTATCAATCAAAACTTTATTGATAAAGCACTTTTCATACATTAAAAATGCAGCACAAAATGCTATACATGTTAAAAACAGTCTTCAATCCTCCTGTCATCATCCCTCCACCCCCTGCTCAGGCTCCACCCCAGCACATACACACACACTTATACATGCACCCCCCCACACACACACACACACACACACACACACACACACACACACACCCCCCCACACCCCCACACACACAAAATGATGGCACTTTCAGGATGCAGTAAAAGGCACATTATATTATGTCTTCAGGAGCATTCAGACATGCAAAAGAAACAAAAACAAACTCTGTTGTATATCTATTTAGAAATGCATGTAGGAGGGTAAAAGTATTTTTTCTGTACAGAAAATGAAGCTGATGGTATTTAAAATGATTTTAATGTTGAGGATTTCTCAAAGGCTGGAACTGTGAATCTCTCTTTTTTTTTTCCTTTCATTTCTTCAGATATACGTGTTGCTTTTAGATATCTTAATGACTGTTATCACGGACATCTAACCTGATTTTCAGACTATCTGCTTGCTACACAACAGACAAGATCTGTAAAATTACTTACTGGGATTCTGGGGATTTTTTACATATCGCCAGTCCATCTGCTGACCTGCAATCAAATAGACAAGAAGCCAGTTATGAACATTGGCCAGGAGAACAGTCTTGACAGGAAAACAGTCTAAAAAGTTGAACCAAGTCTATAATGTAGGGATTCAGCTGTACTCACTGTGCTGCAGAGAGGATGTAGTGGATGGCCACATCATCAAACAGCAGCATAAATGGTTTTCTATCCTCCAGCTTGCCCTGCAGCAAGAAAATTACTGATTAAAAATGGCTTACGACTGTTAAATTTTCTTTGCAAGTATCCACAAAGCTCTGAGGCCACTAAGCAAACTGCAGGATGAGTAGATGGGGGTCTAGAAATTCTGAAATTATTGACCAAAAAAAGAACTAACAGAAGCACACAGAGATCTTACACAGGCTGATAAACCTCTTGGTGTGTACTATTTATTTATCTTATTTATTTTAATTGTGAAAAAAGGTAGAGGATTAAAACTATAGAAAAATACAAGGATATCTAAAGGGCACAGGTGAGACAAAATAAACTCCTAAGGGCCTGTATAAGGACCCACCTAACAGTAAAGAAAAAAAGACAAAAAAACAGTCTTATTACCAAATGTTATATAAAGTATAAAAGCAGAAATACAGAGCAATTTTCAGTTTTTATTGTATTACACTGAAATCAAATACTGCTGTATGCTGATAAAAGCACTTGCTTTTTCAAGTCAATGTATAAGAGTGATGGCATAAAGAAGCAGAAAAACTATCCCAAATAACTAGACCTCTGCACCTTATGGAAAACTGTCCTCAGCTGGTTCTCAGAATTTGACTTGGATCTGGTGTGGTAACTGTGGATATGAGACCTAGTTGTAAAGAAGCTGTTGAAAGGTTCAGGGAGTAAATTATTCAAGAATTGGAACACAAAACAGTGCTTATTTGGAGAATATTTACCTCAAATATGTTCAACAGTCAGAAGTACTTCACTAAAAAAATAAAGAAACTAGAAGTGCTAATAGAGCACAACCTGTCACAAACACTTCTCTGATATTCTTAGCAAAGTTATTAGCTTAATCGTGGAAAAATGACCTATCTACTCTAGATCTTGTGCCATGACCAACATTTCCTGAAAATTTCATCAAAATCCGTTGACAGCTTTTCGAGTTATCTTTCTACCAAACAAATGGTAACAAAAACATTAGCTCCTTGGTGGAGGTTAGGAAAAAATACATACTGTAACAACTTTATTAGACCACCTGTCATTAAAACAAGAAAACATAAATATTCTAGAAATCTCTCAAAAACCCCATCGAGTAAAGCCAAAGAAAATCCTGTCATAAATGTAACTTTCATTGACTTTACTTACCTGTATTTGTGCATTAACTTAAATTAAGATAAAATCACTTTCAATTAGCTTTTACAGAATGAAAAACCCCAAAACTGGGATGTTTGTTCTGTAATCTCAACAACAGAAATCCTTTTTTTTTTAAAATCCTTCATATATTAAGCTGTAATTACTTTGGTCTGATTGCAGCACTGAGCAATCATTGGCCAAACCCAAATTTCCCAATGAGTTCTGTGTACATCTGGTAAAAAGCTTCCATGATAAAGTAAAATCAGACAAAATGAACTTATGGTATAACCTTTTCACACATTTAAGATCATGAATAATTGTTTAATAACAGCCTATAAGCACCTTCTCCCCCTCTACTCACTTTTCTGCTGATAGCGATGAGCAGACACTCCGCCGCCTCCAGCTGCAGCTCGGGTTCACTGAGCAGCAAACACAACATCTCCAGCAGTTGACAGTTTCCAACGGTGATGTGCGCCACGGACACCCAGTCGATGTAGCCTGCAAGTGTGTTCAGGGTAGACACGGCGACTCGACAGTGAGCTCTGGCCTGTGTGAAAAACATAACACATAATGGAGGGAGGAGGAAATCAAATCAGACAGAGGTAATAATGGACACCAAAAAAGGCTGAGAGATGTTTTCTCACCTGCAGTTCATGTCCAGGCAGCTCTTTCTGCATTCAAGAACAAAAAAGGCTGTATTAGAGCCATTTCTACATTAAATTTGTTCATGTGAGCCATGATGATGAGAAATTATTTATTATTTGTACAGGAACAGAAACAAAACCTCACTGACCAGTTTGCGGTACTCTTTGACGTTGGCTTGTAGGATGGCCATCATGAACTGGAAGATGCTCTCCATGTTCTGTGTGAGCGTCTGCTGGATGTCTCTGCGCCGCTGGCTTGGTAGCGTTTGGAAGGTGATCACATCCTCTGCCAGCCTCAACAGGATCAACATCACCAGCTCTGTCTGAGCTTCCTGTAAATGACATCACGGATATTTAGTTCAGCATTATTTATCTGGGAAGATTACAAACAATCTTATGTCAAGAATTAGCTGCAGAAGGCTGTTGGTCAGGGCTGGGGACTAGAGATGAAAATAGCACACAATGAAAAAGGAACGCACAATATTGGATTTTTGCTGATATCCAATATAGCAATTGCAGATTTATTTCTCGAGCACATTTCATGCAGGCAAACTCAATGTGCTTTACATAAAAGGTGAACTTAAAAATTCAAAAATCAACAATCATGTATCCATTAAATACAAGCAGGTAATAAAGTCACATAATACTTCATGTGCACAATTTTATAAGACACATTACATACCAATTAAACACCATGGAAGAAAATTAGGAGTTTGAAGTTATAAAAAAACATAGTAAAGGGTCTCATAAGCAAACCCACTCAGCACTTGATGACCTGAGGGGAGTGAGCAGGTCAGAAATGTATTAGCAGCTGAACCGTTAAGGGTTTTATGATCTAAAAGGAGGATTTTGAAAGTGATTATGTATTGTATGGGAAGCCAATGAAGTGATTTGAGGTTATAGTTGAGTTATATGATCAAATTTTCTTGTATGGGTGAAGACCCTGGCTGCTGCGTTTTGTATAAGCTGAAGACGATCTATTGTTTGTTTTAGTAGTCCAGGAAATAAGGCATTACAATAATCAAACTGGGAGGAAATGAAAGCCTGGATTCATTTCGTTTGGGTTATGAATGTTCTTACATGCTGATATTTCTGGACTATTTATTTCTGATACTGCTATTTTTTGTCAAGAGAACAAAACCTCCATTTAACTAAAACTGACCTGTTCATTCATGGTGGCAGTCTATTTGTGTTAGAAACAGATGTGAAGCAAGAAAAACGTTTCTTTCACTTTTGATTTATAAAAATGTACTTTAAGTGATGACAACGTAAACCTTTATGGTGCATAAGTACAACCTGCAGATATTACACCCAATATATTGGATCTACAAACAAATGTATTATCCCAACCCCCACCCCCGTATAAGGTTTATGCCCTAAATTAACTGCACTGGATATTAACAGAAGATTATTTTTTCTTGATTAAAATGTCAAATTACAGCGATGAGGTTAAAATCTCAAATCAGTGTCCAAAGTAAAAATAACCATCATTTTCAGTCATACCACACACCAAAGACAGAGAGCTCTTCGACATATCCACCAACTTTACTAAACTGTGCCAATATTTGCCAGAGACACAGTGTGTAGGAGTTTGCCCCTAATTTGTGATGATTAAAACAATAAATAAGCCAGTATTGGCTTTGCTGGAGAACTAATTTTGTTGCAGTGTTATCAGACATGTATCATTTTCATGTAACTCTAAATAGAGATATAAATGCTCCTGAAATAAGGTAAGTGAAATAAAATGATACTTCTCCCCTTAGACCAAATGTTTTAGATTAGTTATCTTGTGTTCAATAAACAAATTACTGTTAGTGGTTCTTATGGTAAATAATCTTTTGATTGGGCCTGAATTTATTTATTTGTTTAATTTGGCAGTAGATGGACTCAGAAAAAGGGAGTGAGTAGAATAAGACATGTGGGAAGTGGCTATGAAGTGGCTATCCTGTATTCTGTTGTGTGCTGGGGCAGCAGGCACAGGGTAGTAGCACCAACAGCCTATGATGTTGTGGGGGTGCAGCTGGACTCTCTGACAGAGGTGTCAGAGAGGAAGATGCTGCCCAAGCTGCAGGACATCATGGGCTATACCTCCCATCCCCTCCAAAACGCACATTAATCTCCCCATGATGCATCAGACTTTACACTCCTCCCTGTAATATCAGTTTATCTGTCAGGTCCTGGAGACTAAAACATGTTTTAAATGTTTTCACTGTGTGCTTGTTCATTGATGTTCTAATGCACTCAGACTACTTCCAATGTACTTCTTACATTTCCCCTTAAAGAAATGTAATATCCTGTGCAAAATCTTTATGGCCAAACTGTGGTTTTGTATCTATATTCACATTGCACATACTGTTAATGTTACAGTGTAAAGTCTTCGGACTTGTTCATAGTCTCACTTTACTTAATTTATTTTTCCTCCATTATGACTTAACGATTCTCCATGTTGTAATTTTTGCTTTATACTCTTATCTTGTTTTAATGTCTATATCGTATATTCCTACACGAGCAACTGAAACATCTGAATTTCCCTTTGGGGTGAATAAAGTATTTCAGATTCTGATATGAGGATGTATTTTGCATTGAATCCAGAATAAGCAGTTTCTGTGCCACTGAGTAATTCTCTTAGTATCCTCTGCTTTCACCATGTTGAGCTTGTACTTATACTTCCTTTATTCTTAAATTTTGCAGGGAAATTGCATTTAAGAATGACTTCCAAACGAACAGCTCACTCACAACTGCGAAACGATTTTCATTGTCCACTTAAAAGAGCTGTTCAAAAGACTTGACTCGTTCACAAACCTCACATCTTTAGCCCAAACCACCCGTAGGACAATTAAAAAAAGCCTCTGTTTAGGAGTAGAAGATAATATGGTGATAGTAGAAGACAACGTAACATAACATGGTTAAAAAAAACGAGTCACAACAAGCACACAGGACCGTTCAGAGTTGATAAAGAGCTTATCTGATGACTGTAGGCAGAGGCGGTCTAGCTATACCCGTTGACTCCCAGTGTTAGAGCTAAGCTAACTAGCGGTGGGCGAGCGTTGTCTGTTTCTTCATTGTTAACGCATGCAGAGTCGAATGAATGGCCTATCTGCTTGTCATGGACTCGGGAGTGAGGCAAGACACAAAAACAAAGAAAATGCTGGCATATCCCTTTAATGGAACAGATTATACACAAGCTTGTCTAGTATAACCATATACAGTTTAGTCGTGTCTTGGCCAGGATTCCCTTTCAAAAGAGATCTTTGTATCTCATGGTAACATTCCTGGTAAAATGAAGGTTAAATTAAAAAACAGAATAAATAATAATGTTTTTACACTACATTTGATTTGAAAATACATTAATGCCCCCTAAATCTCAACATATTTCCCAGCCCTATGTTAACAGTACCAGGAAGGACCTACCAGTAACTGAGGTGACTTGACATCATCGCTAAAAATTGATTTCTCCTGGATTGATGCTGATTTGCATGAGGTGTTACATAATAGTATTAAAATGTGGAGGTTGGTGGAAAATGTTATCACTGATATCACAGACTTTTCCTGGATTATATAATTATTAACTTACCCCTTGGCTGGTGAGAGCCTCCATTTCTTTCAGCATATCAGGCCAGTTCTGAGGCCATTCTCTCTTGATCATCTCCACTGTGATTCTGGACAAGACATCTTTGATGTGGCTCACTTCCTCCAGGATAGGATGAGTACCCTGATAAGACAGAAAACAGGTCACAACAAAAATATGACTGAAATAAGATCTTTTACTCCATTCCAAGACAAGGATATCAAAATCAAGATCAGATGTTTTAAAATTGTACAATCTTGGATATTTTTATGATTATTAGAATTGATAATAGCTCCTCACATCTTCAGTCATGTTTGAACTTCATGCTGACAACAATAAGAGGGGTTGTGGTCAGTTTAAACCCACAGGTGGGCAAATACTGACATTCTGGCAAAGACTTGTTATGGCCAAAGATAAAAATAAAAATAAATCAGACATCTTCTTATTTTATCATGATGATTAAAATCATCAAGCTAAGCAATGCTGGGAAAATGATACTGCAATGATACCACGTTCTGATCCGTAACACGGCTCTGTGATAAGGACATCCACCCTGTTCACCCATCACTCTTTCAGTTATTGTCATCTGGCAGACATTACAAAGTCCCACTGGCCAGAAAAAACATTTACAAAAATCCTGTATTCCCTTTGCAATAACACTCTGAACAAAATCAAATAGCCACCTCACTGCACTTGATTTTATTTGTTGCTGTTCTTTTTAACCATGTTCTTAATCATGTTTTATCCTAAGAGTTTGAATATGTCTTGAGAGTGCTGAATATGTTGTATTTATTGCTATAGCCATTGTCGAAGAAGAATTTCTGTTGCCAATTGGGATAGACAATAACGTATCTATCTATTTTATCTATTTCTTTTCCTTCTGTGATATATATTGTGACTGTTAAAAGCAAACTTCTGGACAGATGTAACCTTTTAAACTGGATTTTTAACCCTGTATTCTATGAACCCACTCTTTAGATACGTTTCTTCAGACTTTTCGAATAATCAAGGCTTGCAACTTGGCCAACAAAATCTTAATTATTTAAAACCTTATTGTTCTGGACTCTCCTGGACTAGGCTGAACTAATTCAGTCAAAGTTCAGACTAGACAAATATCCCGTCTCTGTGCAGTAGAAGTTATTTCTGCCATGGGAAATGCAAACTAAAAGTTTAGTGTGATGGTATCAACAGTGGTAGTGTTAAAGTGGAGTGGTCCATGAAGAGGGGGGGACACGTGACATACAGCGGCTATCTTAATAAACATTAGTCTTCTCCAGTTCAGAATAACTATAGCTGTTAATGTTGACATTAGAATGATCCCTCTGTCTGTGGTTGTTTATGCTAATTCCACCGAAACAACTACATTTACAGCCCTATATATGGAGGGGGGCCCTTGTGAAACAAGATGCTGCACCTAAAGGGGCTTCCATCTAATAAATACATATTCAATTGAGACAAATACAAGGAGGACAAATTTATGGTTCAGGCATCCATAAGCACAGCACTATCATGTATTCTCATTTTAGTCCCTTTGTCTCTACCTTCACCTGCTCACATCACGACTTTGGTGGATGTCTGATCAACATGAGGTTGGTCCTGCCAAAGATTTCCTGCTTAACCAAGGTTTTTACTTTTCTCTTTAACTGTTGCCAATTGCAGCAAAGTGCTGTGCTCATGTTCAGTTTGGAAAAAGTAAAATAAAATTCATTTAAAAAATACTACTAAGAAGAACAGCCTGCACTGATCTTCTCTATTGTCAAGTGTCTTGAGATGACACTTTTTATGATTTGGGCCAAAATATATAATGAAAGACTGTTTGACAACTGTGTCCATAAGACAGATAATCGTGCCTTCGTGAGTCTTTCATTTTTCACTTACATTTGCTAACAGCTGCATGGCACACTCCTTCAGATGGACCTTCTCTTGTTGTTGCATGTCGTTCCATCTGAACCTGCAACAACAACAACAAAAACAACAACCTCTTGGTGAATCTGCAGTTTTTGCCGTTCAGAGTTTTCACTGATATTCATTCATGATCACTTAGTTACACTTACTTGATGACATGTTCCAGGATTTGCAAACCAAAGTGCCTCACAACGGCTGGCTGAGCTTTGTCTGCTAGTTGTAAACCGCATGGCACACAGAAAGAGCTGGTCTCTTTAAAATCTTCGCAGAACTGTGAAAAAAAAAAAAAAAAAAACATGAACAAACTTTCGAAGGGTTAAATATTTCGCTTACATTTGCACTAGCGTGTGAAGTCTTCCTGTCAGGGAGCCAAAACAAAAGATGCTTTTAGCAACAAGTAAAGTAAATAGACTGAAACTTGGTGCTGTGAATAGCATCATGCTAACTGACTTTTTGTTTCTGGTTCTACCTTGCAGTAATCTCTTTTGGATGGTGTTCGTCATGCAGATGTTAGCGTTTCCACGAATGACTGAATGAATGAGTCACAGATGCTAAAGTGAATAACCATGAGAAGCCGGCTAGCTCACAACAATGCTAACTTAGCCAATCTTGCTCAATTTAAACAGACTTTAGCAGCTTTAGCATTACTGCTAGCTCTCTGCCAAACGGACTTCTTCTTCATCTGCACATGCACTTGTTTTATTTCATAACAGCTCATGACAGTAAATGACAAGCTCAGCTAGCTGGTGGCTAACTAGCATCCCCTGCCTCTCTACCTTCAGGGCCTCCAGTCGGTACACCTGGCTCGTCTCTGCGTCCATCATCGCGTGCACGGCTTTGACGAGCTGCTCACAGGCAGCAGACACCTGGTCAGCCATGACTTCAGGTACGTCTGACTCGAAACACAGAGGTGAGGAGCTCCCGTATGCAAAGCACCTGCACCACAGTGAGCTACGTCTGCTCAGGGAGGCACCAACGTGCACAAAATGTGCTGCTTGCGTGTTTGAACCTCCGGCTCGCCGTTGGAGTGGGATTCTGGGAATCGGAGTCGAGGCGACGTCTTTTAAGGATCGTCTATTTACGCAAAGAGGTCTCACTTCTAAGTCAAATGTGAGAATTAATAGGATTTTTGAAGTTCTTTGTTTCGCTTGCTTCACTTGGCTTTAGTTCTAGCTGTTTACCTCAGTAAACGAAGCATTGCTTTTATCAGCATTAAAAATATTTAGTGATAAGTTCTGGTGACAGCTATGTATTTGTCCATTTTCTGAAATAACTAATCCTAATTCTTTATTAAGAGTGTCCATCAGCTTTTCCATCAATAATATATAACCAATAGTAACAATAATATTAGTTTGGAAAGAAGATTGATGTCCCCCAGCTGCCCACCCCTGCAATAATGCTTTTTTTGTTAAAATTTTACAGAAGAAAGAAAAAAAAATAAAAAACTGTACTTTGCAGATCTTTGTGGATTTCAGGCCATTTATAAATTTAATACAGGTTTAATGAATGAATGTTGAGAATTTAAGTATCCCTCATGAATTCATGATCTTTTAACCCTACCACATATCTAAAATTCAGTGGACCTCAAGTTTAAAATTAATAACCTCTAAAATGTTCTGGAGGTTATCTATTTTAATCCAAATTCTTAATTCATGGAATTAAGCAGTACTGAGAAAAAAAAGAGCTGGCTCCAAGGGTAGGACAGATTCTGCATCCACTGTGACACTGAAAGGTGGTGACAGCACTCCACTGTCTCACATCCTGTCCTAAATACCAGGCTATGAGAGGAATACTATCCTCAAATAATCAGAGTGTGTGAGGATCTGATCACACACAGACACACACACAAATATGAACATGTACACAACCACAAGCACATACATACACAAGATATTACACACAAACAAACAGACACAACAGAAATCCCTACATGTAAACAATTAAATAAACAAAAAAAAAATCAATCTCGAGGTTGTCTGACTGTTTACATCTTGTCCTGTGTGTCTCTTAAGCAAGGATTTGATCTAAGTTGAAAAAATATGAAACATTTAATCTCTGTAGAGAATCAGATGCAGCTCTTTTCCCCTCCCCGTTGGAAACACTCAGATCTGAGGGGGGCAGGGGGGCTACGGGAGGCCAGGATAATGAACTCTTTACTGATTTGCTTCCAAGACAATGTCCAATAGGAGTGGGGAGGAGGGGTCACAGGCAAATGAGCAAACTTTCAAAACAGTCATGGTGTCTGCCTGGGATGAGCAGAAAGCATACATGTGGTTGAGTAACTATTATGTAATAAACCCTTAGAAAGTAAAAAAAAAACTGAGCGCTTTAAGGGGCATTGCCTTAAAAGAGGCAGAGCGCATTTCTCTGTTAGCTAAGAGTTCAGTAGAAGGTGTCAACAAACATTAAAAACAAAGAATATCGATTTTAGAGGACATGGGACCTTTAAAAAAATGCTTGATCAGCATTGGATCACTGCCACAATGTATTACCATCGGCTCATTTCTGACCAGTCCTGAAAATGTCATCAAATTCCGTTCATAAGTTTTTGAGTTAACCTGTTAACATATCAACAAACACGGGACCAACATAACCTCCTTGGCGGAGGTCATAAGTAAAAAAAAAAAAAAAATCGAAGTGAGACCTCTTACTTCTCCCCGATCAGACTCAGGGTGATCTCTACTTTGAATTGACAACTAAAATACAGCTAAAAAAGTTGTTGTTGTTACTGTATTACGGTTAAAGGGGTCTTTTGTGGCAGCGAGTTTAAGTTTTTATTGCATCTAAGAGTGTAAAAACGTCACAGTTTGGTGGTTTAGACCGTCTGGAGTGTGTCGCTGGGGTGTTTTGTGTGCTCAGACGGGGCGGGGCTTGAATTCCAAACTGGACCGAGTTTCCTCTCGGTGCGTCACTCTGGGATAGGCTGCGAGCTCCCGAGCAACGCTGTCAGTCAACGGGGTTTCGGGCTGGTTACCTTCGCGTCTTCGGGTAAGAAAACCGAGAAAATAGTCACTATTTCCCGCAGTGTTGTGTTACTTGTATCGTCCTCGGCTCTGTTGGAAAACTTTACGACTTTAAGCGGCGCCTGTCGCCCGTTACCAGCCGTTAGAAAGTTGTAGACGGTGAGCCTGAAACTACAACGGAAACTTTTGTGGCGAAGGCCTCGTTATCTGCTGCAACAGGTCCATACGAGACATACTATTAACATACGTGTTGTTATTGTTGAGGGTTTTATCGCTGAGTTTTACTGTGTAATGATGTGCTGTGTTTTTAATGCAGAACGGGACCCTCTGGCAGGAGAAAGTCGCCTTGCCCATCGCGGGTTTAAGGCTCTGGGATTAAAGTGATCGTCAGTCTCTCGTCGAAACTGCCAGCGGGGATTCATGCTGTGCTGCTGAGCTAAATGCGGTACGAAGCTAAAATGATGCCGGTGAGTTTACCTTTTATTCTTTTACCTGTACGTCCCGTGGCTCCATATATGGTTTCTATATTGTCTATGTTTGCGCAGTAACCTCCATTGTTGTTGTTTTACTGTGTTTTACCTGCGGGACATTGGAATTGACGTGGCAAGTGCTTGTGGTTGTTACCTTGTGTTTGTGTAAGGTGACAGGCTTATGCTGGGAAGTTTATCGTGACAGCTGTGTTTGTTTAATCAGCACACGGTGTTATAGTCTCATCATTGGGCTGAGAAACATGGAGGGAGGATGTCTCGAAATTTTGGGGCGATAGACTGCAGTCAAAATCCTTTTGGTTTGAAGTAATGTGTTGGCAAATGGTTGTTACAGTATCAGAATAAATTTGACAAGATTCAAGTAAAAGCAAAGAAGTCTAAGACATCTAATAGATAAGTATTTTTGTTTTTTATCATCAAAAATTCCACACAAGCTCCGTCACACTATTGTAACTGCCAAAATATTTGCCTAATTTTAATAGCTCTAAAAGGGATCATCAATACATCCTTGTAAAGGTCAGTTCTTTTCTTAACACATTTTAAAAGTGTCAGATAAAAAGAAATTTAAAGTATTTTAGGGCCCCAGAATGAAGTAGCATCTCAATTGGCCTCATGTGACTGATCTCACTCTTAAAGGCTATGATATATATATCAATTTGGAGAAACAAAATTAAACCAAAACTAAAAATCAAGGTTAAATCACCTTTATTGTCAGTTTCTGCCATATGCATAGGACATACAGAAAAAACTGTTTCTCTTCACCCTTTCGCATCACACTTATATACATGAAGAAAATGTACAAAGTTAAGGTGCAAATATATGAAACACACAAAAAACAATGATTAGAATGTGTAAGGTAAAACATAAAGAATGGATTGTGAATATGCATTGGATATGATAAATATATTTAAAAAAAAACATTGTTCAAGCTAAATTAGAGAGTATAAACATATTTAATGTAATTTTTTTTCTCATAAAATAACTGATTCAGCAACCATTAAGATACTCATACATAATTAAAAGTACACATTTAGCACTGTTCTGGTAAGAACTTGAACAATACTCAACTTAAGTATTGAGTACCAGATGTCTCAAAACAATAAAATTCTTAAGATTTAATGATTGTGATATCTACAAGATAGAAATCTTAAGAACTGTCGGCCCTATTTCTAACCATTTTGAGAGAACATTAAGTTAACTGCACAACAACCTTCACACATTTTGGAAAATTAGGGGAACTGGCAAGAAAAAGGACTGATCTTTTCAAATGATGCAACAAAATTGTGCAGTTTAGACAGTGATTAGGAATATGTCTGCATTCTTTGATGATTAAAAACAAGAAATCACCCAATATGGGCTGGTAGGACTTCTGCATTCGTTGTTGTGGTTTTAAATATGTCTTAAAACATTTAAGTTAGGGCTGAATGATATTTCGGAAAAGGTGATATTGTAATATTTTTTCCTTCTTCAATATTAATTACAATTTTTAGGGTGACATTTTCTTGATTAAAAATGTTTTTTGTCATTTGCAACAACTTAAAATGGATCTTAAGTTGTTTTTCCTTTGCAAATCCCTCAGTCTTTCATTGCACATTGCAGCTGTGAGGCACAGTTCTAAATAAACTTTACAAGTAAACTAGCTTATGATATTAAATATTTCTCACAATGTTTAAAGTTGATTCTTTATGAACAGTCCACAGTCCATTACTAAATATGATACATGACTAATCACAATAGCTGAAGATTGAAAAATCATGGCCCAAAGTCTCCATTTAACAGTTTTTAAACTTTAACACCATCATCAGATGAAATATAATCGACATATAGCCTGGTCTTGTTTTTTTATCTTGCCATCAGCGGTGTGGAGCCCAAAGTGCTCCCACAGAGTGACTTTGCCTGTCCTTCATTTTCTTGAGGTGTCCTTCCTGTCATTGAAGCCAAGAGAGCATTTTTATGAGGTAATTCACTGCTCCAGGTGCCCTGATGTTCTGCAGAAATGTATATTTTCTATTTGAATAATTATTTACAGTTCAAGAATGGATTTTGTCCCATGTTCGAATGGATTTACAAATATGGTGATATGGTGACAGCCCTAGCGTGCAACAGTAAAACAGTAGGAGACACAGTGTCACTCATATGATTTAAAGCTTATCATGATGATGGGCAGAGTTCAATGGAAACCAAGGTTGCCAATTTTTGTGTTTTCGTTATTATCCGCCGTAGATGTCAAACGTTACCATCAGCAGGCTTACTCAGCAACTACTTTTCAGCACAGTATTTTGCTCTCCTGCTCTTGAAATGAATGCATTTTTATTAGTTAGTTATTGTGTTAAATGGAGTCTCTCAAACATGTTGCTACACTTTCACTCTTCCATGTGTATTAAGATCCAATTTACAATGTGACGTATAAAAAAGCAACATTTATATTTAAAAATGTCATTAAAGCCAGAATATATATGTATATTTTATATGTATTGCTGGGGGGATCACGGTATCATCTTTCCCTAATATTGTTCAACCCTATAATGTACCATAATGCCTCACCTAATCTTCACTGAATCTCTACATTTACAAAAGCAACAGTGCCATTTATTAAACATCCAACAAGCTTTTTATTTCCAAACTTGTTTCCAGTACAGATGGTGGATTTTTGCAAAGAAGACAAAAATTGTGTATACACTCCTATTGGTTTTTTGATATTTGTGGAATGGGTTTGTGGATATATCAATATCTTGCATCCCTACTGAAATTTCAAACTTTTTTTAGCAGTCATGTTCATCATGTGCTGTGTTAATGTTTGTTCTTTTTACTTCTGCATTCCCTCATCGATAAAATGATCCAATCACTGGAGCATGAATTGAACTGACTCAGTTGATTGCTCTAAAGTATTCGTTTGACTCTAAATCACAATTTGTTGTTTTGCTTCGTTTTATGAAATTTACATGCTACCTTTGCTGGTGAGCCATAAACCCTGATTTTATGCATTGAGAGATAAGAGCATAAATAGTGCTGTAACACCATGCTGAGAGACAGTAAGCTCTGTAAAGCCCTTTGTATGAAGTTTATACTTTCTAATTGGAATGAATTATTCTCTTACTTAACAGTTTTGCAGGGTTGCTTCCTCAAACAACTCTTACAGAATTATTGAAATAACACAAAACACAGTTTTCACTAGCTGTATTTAATGCTTAAAATTTCAGTCCTAAGGACACACTTTTAAGTTCAAGGAACAAACATTAAAAGCATGAGACTAAGGAGAGATAGATCTGTTGGTTCAGCTTAAAACTCCACAACCTTGATTTGTTTTGCCAATATTTCATCAGCACATATTGGCAGAATTTAATATCTCTATAGATGCCAGTCATATGCTGGTACCAGCATTATGATGGTAATATTGTGCATCCCTAAGAGTATTATTTTACAATCACCTTCTTGAGCAGGTTTTATATTAGCGCAGGACTAGCACTAGAGGAATGGCATCTATGATACTGTTATAGTACTTGTCGCTGCTCAAGGTTCTCTGGGTAACACTGGACCCTTTGTGGCCAATTTTCACAGAGTGGTCAGTTTTGAGTATGGTTGGCTCAACTCAACTCAGCTTTAGATATAAAGCACCTTTCATACACAAAAGCATGCAGTCCAGAAAGCTTTACAAAAAGAACAATGGATGGGAAATGCAGTCAGAAATTTACAGCACAAGTCAAAATTGTAAGAGTTAGAGGACAGAAGTGTGTTAAGGTTAAAAAGATAAATCAAAAGAAACAAAATTAATACAGCAGAACAATAAAACACTAAATGAGCAATAGATAAGTTGTAATAGAAAGATAAAACATAGTAAAACTGAATGTAAATCTTGTTAAGTCCTTAGCTGTACAACAAGGTTAGTCTTTAACAGCTAATGAAAAATCCAGTGTAATCCTGTGTTGTGGTTTGGTAAGGTTTTACCTTTGTTATCTGTCTCATTTCTGACCTGCTGTGTTCGTCTCTCACGGCTTGATCAGTAAATTAATCATCTTAGCCATGGAAACAGTTGTATTTAGATGACTCCTGTCTAGTGCATGACCTCAGTCTGCCGCTGTTGTCTGTTACCAGATGGATTCTGTCCTGTGGACACTAACGTGAATGGATAGCTGAGAGATAAATTAATAAATAGTTGGAGCAATGGGAAATTTAAAATTTCAGCTGTTCAATAAACACAAGCAGCAAAAGCAAGAAATCAAACAATTAAAAAATTCTCAACAGATTTGGATGACATTTTCAGGGGATGTTGGTCGTGGTTTTGTGGCCTTTTTCTATTTCTGTGTCTGTCTGTCTTTCTGTCTGTTCTCTCTGAGATAGATAACTCAAGATAACTCAATAAGTTCATGAAGAATTTTGATAGGTTTTTTAGGGAGTTTATGGCCCAAGGAAGATGTGGTTAAATTTGAGTGGTGATCCAAATCTGAATGTGGTCCAGGATTTTTTTATTGTTGCACCACAGAGCAGTTTTCTGCATTTTCCAATATAACTCAGCTAAGAATGCTTGCAATTCCTTAGCCAAGGTTTCTGCTCTCAGAGTACTTCTAGTTAATATAGAAGTGAGCAGGACTGGTTGTACATGTAATAAAGTTTTGCTTTGAAAAGAAGCAACTGGACAAGGACTAAAGTGTTGAGTAAAGAAACAAGAAGTGCTCAGAAAGCACAAACCTCCATCAAGGCATTTCTGACACTCTTAGCCGAGTCATTCTCGTGGAATGTGGAAAACTGCCCCGTGCCATAATTTAAACAAATCCTTTAAAAAATCCTGGATCTGCATTGAGATTGGAATCACCACCAGAATCTCATCACTTTCTTTATGAGCCACGTGCAACAAATGTGGGCAAAAACATAACCCACTTATAATGAATAAATAGGAGTGTTTGTGCTTCAATAAAAAAAATCTAAATAATAAATAAACAAGTGAAGAGGAGAATGTACTCATGGATTTAAGTCATGGATGAAGGAGCAGAAGTATATGTGCATCGAATAAAGTCATGTATTAAGGAATAAAGTAGAAGAAGATTGAATAAAATATTGAACAAAAGTATGTTTGCATGGGTTAGTATTGTGCATAAGCAGTAGTATAAGTCATAAATCAGTAAAAGAAAAAAAACTAGAGCTGATCCAAGAGCACAAACCTCTGCCAAGCCATTTCCAATATTGTTGGGTAAGTTATTATTAAATTGTGGGTAAGTGACCTTTTGTGCAGTATTAACAAATCCTACAAAAATCTTTGATCTGCATCTTGATTTGTATCACCAACAAATTCTGATCACCTCTCCCTTGTGCCTTGACTGACTTTCCTGGAAAAGGCCATCAAAATCAGTTATTTGCAAAAATGTGGAAAACTGCCCTACCTCACGGTATTAACAAATCATTTAAAATATCCTGGATCTGCAACTAATCAGATCCCCACCAAAAATCAAAAAGGAGTTACGAAAAGAAGTAAATGTACTTGACACACAGCAGTGGTAAGCAGGCCTTAAGCTGCTGAAACATGTTTCGGAACAAGATCCACTTCCCAAGGCCACTGCAGACTTTTTTTTTTTACCAGCACCTTTATGCCATTTCTGTCGCTACAGAATATATTAGTGTGTGTTTTGTTGTGTTTAAATGAGATACAGCTTCTGGTGTCAACCCGATAAACACAAAATGGCCTCTCTATAGCCATGTCTGATGCCATGTATTGTCCTATGAATTACACCCATAGCCCATGACCCTACTCGCACAGGCCAGGGGCTCAGGGGAGTGTAGTGTCGTAATTGCTGGCTCGGATGGTAAATAGGGGGTCACTGTTTCCTGCACACAATGAGCTGTAGGGATGCTTTAAAAGCATGTTGTTGAGAGCACATTGTGTGTGTGTGTGCCTGTGCTGTGGCAGCACCCTGATAAGGGGATGCTTGCTCTTTATTGAACCAAAGCGTGGTGTAACTAGTTCACGCCTGATTTACTAGTATGTCTAAATGGGCCATTGTTCCGCAGACTTTTATTAATGCAACATTAAGGCTTGAACTCTTGGTTGGTTTGTTAATCAATATTTAATTTTCATGTTTGTGAAGATAAATTATGGTCACTGAAGTGGAGCAGTAGAATAAAACAGGGAACAAGCAGGAGAAAGAGCAACAGAAAAAGTTTTGCATGATTTTGGATTTAAAATTTTTCCTGTTCTAATCACACATCTCTTCCCCATTCCTTTCCCATGACATAGGTTCTCCTGTATAGATTTCCACACAGATGCCCGCATAATTTCGTTTTTTATTTGTTGAGACCACACATTTGTGCCTTTTCTCAGTTAAGCCACAACAAATCTCACCTTTGGTTGACATAGCGTAGACGTCATATGGGTGGGAAAATGAGATAATTCCATGGGAATCACGATTGTGCTGCGTATGTCAACAGAAACCTGAGAAGGCTTTCTGTCCGTCCATCACAAGGCTCTGTGTTTACTCTGTGGGATCTGTGCTGTGGTTACGAAAGCAGGCTGACACAACAGTGGTAGCAAAGGACACTCAAGGGCAATATAGTGACTTTATCAGAAGAAGAATAGTTATCGAGGTCACTGCATCAAGTGAGGAGGGGGCAGTAAAACCAGCAATAAGAGGGCTCATATGTTGTAAAGGCAGCAGCTGTGCAGCGAGATTAGTAAAACCACTGTATATGGTGGCAAAGCATGACAAAGAGTAAAACACAGTGTCAGATATAAAAACACAACAATACAAAAGTCTCAGTGTCAAATAGAAAAACCCAATGTAAAAGAAGTCAGGAAGTGTCTGCTAGAGTCACCCTAGCAGCTATGAGAGCTCTTATTTGAATATCAAACAGCTATTTGTGTGAATTTCAGCCAGATAACACTTTGAATGTGCATGTGAACAGTAAGGCCATGTGACTGCATTGTTTAAGGCTGAAACACAATTCTAGCAATATTGAAAAGGAAGGCCATGGTTCAGAGCTGGAAGCAGGGTGGTCTAAGAGTCAGCTTTCCAGGAAACTCCTGAACCTTTTTGACGAAATAGTTTTTGACTAAATAGTTCCTAGAACTATGGTCCAGCAAGAACTGGATGGGAGAGTGAAGTCGGGGATTAAAAGCTCCTTTTGTGGCTTCCACTTTGCACCGTGTCTAAAGAAGCATGAAGATAAGTTAATTGGACTGATAACAAAGAGTAGTGTTATTTTTAGGCTGTTTTTTTGGTTGCATGTGTTCAGACAGAAACACATTATGTTCAGTGTTCTCTGTGATCTGTTTCTGAGTTTCTGAATGAAGGCTCTGTGCTAAGTGGTTTGTTTAAATTAGGGATGGACATTTGTTCAGCCCTACATTCAAGGGCTGCTAGCGTACTGTTTGGCCTATATCACTGACATGTTGGAACTCACTATTCTTAACACAAAAGTAACACATCACTTTTCTCAATCCTGAAAGTAGTGACATAATAAGTTATTTTCTAACGGCAGTAATTTTGTCATGTAGCAAGTTATGAAAAATAGAAGTGTTATTTAACACAGTGTAGCAGTGGCTGACATCTTTTGGTTATTTAAATCTATTAGGATTTTAGACTCTTGCTTTTTAAGGTGGTATTCCCATAGATCATATGTGAGAACTTTTCAAATACAAGTGGGCATTCCCTGTTTGGCATGGTTTATTGGAGTATAGATCTCTGTTTCAAACAGCCATGCTGAGCTCTTTGAAAGAGGTGGTCTCAGCTCGCTTCCACTTGATTCCTGTTGCGATTTTATTTGGAGTGAGGACAGAATCGAACCAGCAACCTACACAAACAGGGGAGTGAGTTTACTCATCACACAGCTGTAGAAGTATAAGCAGTAGTAGTGGAAATAATAATTGCATTCCTGCAAGGCAACCAGGTTGACCTAACAAGAAAATACTTAATGATGATGTTTTGGAGTCCCGCAGAGTCATTATCTGTGCTTAGGCATAACATACCAGGAACACAGCAACAAGTTAACTTTACTCACCATCTCACGGCAGGTCATCAAATGATTTCACAACATCAGCTGGTGCTAAAACTTGTTTGGTTTCCAGACTGTATTCCAGCATGTACAAGCGGGACCATTCTTAAATTTAAATTTTTAATTTTTTAATGATTTTCAGAGTTGCTCTCCGCATCACTGACAGCTTCCCTGTGAACAGCTGTGCAGGTGTTTGGTTGTAATAAGTTACCATGCTGTCTGTTGCCCTCTATGATCCATTACATCAGTTATCCTTAAAAGCCTCTCTTCTAGGGCACTAAGTTTGTTTACATTTGTATTATAAGGTATGTTAGACATGGATGAATATGTTAATCTGTATCACTGGTCATAAGACATACAACAACTCGGTTTGTTTTTAGCTTAGCCTGCTACTTCCTTCCCATAAGACAGAATGCGACTTGTAGTCATCGCAATATTGGCTGTGAAGTAATGACACAAGGCCAGCACTGCTTTTTTATGTGACCTGGTCAACTTCAGAATACTAATGTGTGGACATGAAATAAGATGAAATATGCAGAGTTGTAGCTTTTGTATTTGTTGCTGTTTTTTTTTTTTTTTCGCTGTGTGATTGAATTTAGATTCTTGTTTCTGCAGTCCAACTGTAGCTTGTGTTCCTGGGTCCTGAAAAAGAGGTTCCTTAAAAGTTCCTGCACTGACAAATGCTTTTGTACTCCTCATTTAATCCCCCTCTCTCAGCTTCACCAATGTCTCTTTTGCATATGACAGATTGAAACCACAAAGACATAATTTACTGTGCAGTTTTTTTTCCAGGAAGCCAATTAACGTGTTTGAATTGCTGCCTCTTGGCTTTTAGATTCCCTCATGAGATAAGTGTCAGTAAAAGACAGTTTTGCATATGGTAATGTACCATACAACAGTGAATGCTTCACTTGTAAGTCATTTAGTAGCACTTGTTAGGAATTTCAATCCGTTGATACTACTCATAATAATTTCCATTTTTCTGCGGTCCTTTAACTCTAAGCGACTTCATCTAACTGTCAAAAGAGGGCTTGGAAAAAGGAGACATTCTCTCCGTTCTGCTGCATTTTGACTCCCATTTCCCTTATCTCCCAGATAAGCAGAGAGTAGGAACTGTCTCATCACGTAGACCAGAAATGGAAGAGTTTTGCGAGAGGGCAGATTATAAAGTGATAGGCTAAGTACTGCAGTGCAGGCGGAGAGAAGGGGTTGTTCTGATCGAAAAAGGCTCGGCTCTCTGCAGCTACAGCCTGTCGTAAAAGCTGCTTGGATGCTTTTTTTTTCTTAGATGTTGCAGCTGAATGAGTCTTTAGTGTATTCTGATTCCCTCTGTGTCCCCCTGTTTGTTGCCCCTGACCCTTTCTCCCTGGCCCCTTCATGCAGCATAAAGAAAGTAAGAGAGAGTGAAAGAGAGATGAAGAGGAATAATGTATAACGTCATTAGGGAGTTTTCTGCTGCCTTGCCTTTTTGAAGGACTGCTCTGCTGGAACCATGTCAACTCCTGAAGCCGCGGCAGGAAAAACTGAGGCTCACGCACACAAGAGGATGATGCTGCAGTGTCTTACATGCTTGTCCTAATCAGATTCAGAGGTGACTCCCACAACAAGACCTGGTTGACTCATTCGCTTACAACAGCAATATCTTAATTGAAAGTGTGTGTAAGCAGAGGACCCAGCAGCCCTAAGGTGAGACCCCCTTAGGCATGGTCAAAATATACAGCCACTGTTATCTTGTGCCTCAGCGTTCACTTTCCATTTTACTTTCACTCTCCCTCTCGGTTGCCTCTTTTCACCCAGAGGATTCAATCTGATGTTGTATAAATGTGGGATTCAGTCCCAAAGTCTTAAATCAAGTCAGTCCAGCATTTGGCCCTATTTGATCTGACTGCAAGCAGAATCCTCATAGACCAGGATTCTTTCCGAACTTGCTTTACCTATTTTGATGAAGATACATAAAACTTAAAGCTCACTATTGATGTCCTTATAAAATGGACTGAAATGAAACTGATGCCTCTATATGACCTACATAAACTCACGCAGGGATTCCCAGATTTTTTCAGCTGGAGATCCAAATGAGAAGTTTGCTCTCACCACAGGACCCAAACTTA
Source organism: Cetoscarus ocellatus (assembly GCA_037902135.1). Taxonomy (NCBI): domain Eukaryota; kingdom Metazoa; phylum Chordata; class Actinopteri; order Labriformes; family Labridae; genus Cetoscarus; species Cetoscarus ocellatus. The sequence goes on along the minus strand of JBAMNC010000022.1, from coordinate 678,502 downwards.
CAAACTACATTATATGATCTAAAACATAACATACAATCATAATAGACTTCATAAATCATTTTTGGCTTGAACAAAATATTGAAGTATTAGATTTTGCAAGAAGGATGGAGTATTTTCTTATGATGTTCATGTTTTGTTTTTAATCAGAGGTGCTTTTCATATTAATTGACACACATCAAGTATGATTTACTGGTTAGTGTTTTTAACTGCAAAATACTGATATTATAAATAAAATTTAAACCTAATGTTTTTTTCTATCTTTAAAAATGTTTTATAAATATAAGCTTCACATATTCTCATTATATATCCTGTTGTGTACATTGTGGGTCATAAATAATGAATAATTTCCACCCTTGAAATATATTTTTGAACCATTAAAAGTTGTCCAGCTCCAATTAGAATCCAATTTTATTTAAATTAATGAAATGCCTGGAAATTAGAAGAATTGAAAATGAAGAAAGAAAGGCATATTAGGTAACATTATTATGTAAGACAACTGAAATTAAAATAATGTGGTTTTATGGCAGATGTTTATGACTGCTATGATTGAAGTGCTGTTACAGTTTTCCTTTCTAATTTACTTTATTAAAGTAATTTAACTGTCTCCTCACCCTATGATGAAAACAGCTTTATTTATTTGTGCTCATGTATTTGTCTTTGAAATCAAAAGTTGCAGATCAAATTAGCTCTAAGTTATTAGGAAGGATGTGTAGGACACTCACTGCTGTGTTGTGAGTGATTTTGTGCTCAGGAGACTCACAAAGTTAATGTGTTGAAATGACACGCACAAACATTATGCCTGCCTAAGATTATGTGCTTTTCAGCTGTAAATAAACAGATTTTTGCGCACTTTTCGCACAAGTATAGTCATTTTCTTTGATGCTGAAGAGGTATTGATCCAATCTGTAAAGCTGAGCTTCAGCTCCGTGCATCTGTCATTGTCATTGTGGACTCAGCAGTCCTTAGTGTCACTTGCGCACATGTACTGCTCTCTCTCTCTCTCTATGAGCACTCCAGAGTCAGTTCAATGATTTAGTCTGACAGCCTGCAAACCCAGTTAAAAACCTGTTCTCGACCCATTTTGGGTCGGAACCCAAACTTTGGGAGAGGCTGAACTTGAGTGTCAGCAATAAGACTTACTTGAAATTGGAATTTGTTAAGCCCATTACCACTGCCACTGCATCTGAACATTGTGTGCCTGAACAGCCTTTGATTACATTTTCCATAAAATCAACTAGATAAAAAAAATCTCTGTTTGCAATACACTCAACATAAAAAACAGTCTTTTTCAGTGATTGTTTTGCATTTATTATGGGTCTTGTTATTGTTAAGGCATGTGTTTTTTTTTCTTAATGCAGCCGTGGAGGCAGAGAAATGTGCAAAGCATTATGGTCACGAACAAATATCATTAAGGCGATACAGAAGTGTACTGCATTCTTTCATTTGTCAATGAAGTTATTTTTACCAGTATTTGTCTATTTGTTAGTTTGTGAGCAAGAAAACTAAAAAAGTTAAAGAGCCTCTCATGGTGTCAAAATCAATCAAAAAATCTTTATATGTGCCAGGCCTTACTTAGTGGGTTTAGCTCATTCTTGACGTACTGCATTACTACAGTGACCTTCAATTCCTAAAGTTTAACCTGTCTAATAAATTGAAACACATGATTTATGCATCTCTTTATATCAGCAGGAGTTTTCAATCCAGTCTATCTGCAACCAATGCAATATGCATGGTTTCACGGATTCTTTGTAATGGATTAAACTGACACATTAATCACTATGACAAGCAGAAAATATAATATATAATGCCACTTATTACTGAGAGAAGTGACCCAATTATGATCCTCTTGCGCTTGAAATGAGGGATGACAGAAAACCTTTTAAAGGAGCCAATTTAAACCAACAGCAGACAGGGCTACAGTTTAAGTCTTTTTAAAGAAGGTAAAATAACGACATTATTATTTTAATTGACAATTAAGAGGAAAATATACGTCTTACTTGTTAATGGGAATGATATTTGACCTCTTGTGATTTTGACTGTTAACTTTATGAATGTTTCCCAGTGCTTCGTATGAATTTTTCCATCAAAGAAATAGTTGGGACAAAACAAAGATATGAGCATTTTCAGGAGCTGATATGAGTAGCAGTTGAGTAACCTTGTGGTGTACTTAAAACCCTAAAGTCATACTGTCAGCAGTGCTTTTTGTCTCCTGGATGTTGTGATGCTGTGGGCTTTCTTTGGCTTTTTATCCTGACATTTCAGAGTAATTCCATTATAGCACAATCCTAAGCGATTAGTCTATTTTTGGACATGGACAACTGCAGTGGCAGACACTTTTGATTGCACTAAACTCAATATATGACAAATCTCATTTGGACAATGATGTTAACAGACCTATTGAGTAGAATTGACCCCCTGAAGGAGACGGCAGGCTGTCAAGGCAGGACATAGCGGCTGATGAACTTCTATACTCCTTTCAAAGTGACATTATTAAAGGAATATTCCTATTACAATCATTGCCTGTCACCCCCCTGTTGATGTGCCCCACTACATGGCTGCAGTGCTCATGTTTGTTATCTAAACATTCGGTGGGAGTGCTCCACTCAGCAATTCAGCATTCCTTCTTCTAATTGGCTGAGAGTACAGTGTCGGGCTTCAAACTCCACTCTGTTTCTCTGTCCAAACAACTGGAGAGTCTTGAAAAGCCTGTTCCCCTTAGACCTGCAATCAATGGCATCTGCATCAGGGCCCCTCTGGCCTGGAATGGGAAAGTGATCCAAATTAACGCGGCAAAAGGCCAAATCAGCATCTTACTGACTGCAGACTTTATCACTGATATCTAAGCACACACTACAGTATATTACATAATAACCCTGCTTTCCTGAAGAGTTGCAGCCCATACAACTTCATACAGAATAGAAAATGAAAAGATAAATTTAAGATATATTTAAACAAGAAATTGAGAAGGATTCTGATTGTTTTACATGTAGTTTTAGCTAAAAAATAATGATACAAGTTTCTTCTGGCTTATCTAACAATAGGCACGTGCAATGTTGAATTTACTGATGTAAAATAAAATACACACCAGGATCAGTGCTCAGTAAAAAGATTGTTTATAATTGAAGCTGCTAACAGTTATATGCTTATTGACCTTGTGATAATCCATGGCTGTGTTTATACGATGCATTAATACGGATTAACATCTGTATTGGTCATTTGGATTGCATGCAATCCCATATTACATTCCACTCAGTAATGACCTGCTCTCAGAGCTCACTTGCCTGCCTCTGTGCTGTGTTCAGTGAAAGGAAATGAAAAGGCACACATAGCCTTGAGCTAAGAGGCTACTGGTGTTCTTTAACAGTGTTTCTCCTTCATTTTGTCATAAAAATGCTATGAAACACAACAGAGATATACTATTTATTCAAACAAGCCTTAAAGGGGGGTTGGATTGATGAAATGACAATTCAAGATGAAAAGTGATGAGTGATGATGCAAGCAGTTTTGGATTACTTTTGATGTGTTGTTGTTTATGAAGGAGCCATTTCCAGAGCTAACTCTCATGTGAATAACAGGAGCTGGCTCTAATTTGAGATTCAGTTTCCTTTTCTGCCATTTTAACTATTGGTTAACAGACCTGAGGGAGCCTAAATGACTGCCTCTGTCTCCTGCCTGCTATGATCACTTCCTTGGTTGTAGTTGGTGTTGTCTGCTCAGTCATTGTTTTGCAAAGCACATAAAAAATAAGTGAAAGGTACAGATAGAGGAGTTGTTAAGTATTAAGAAAAAATAATATAAATTACTTAATAGTTTTAAGTTTTTATTAAGTGGAACCATTTATCAGTCCATATCCTTATTCTCATTTGATTTAACTGTGGGATCGCAGGAACCCTTAAGAATATCACACTTACATCTCATTTCACAGTCTCATTTACTTATATATCTGAAACTATACAATGGATCTTTATAAGGACAACTACATTTGGAAGCTTAAACTTGTAATATGGATTATCAAGATGATTTTTCATACCTGTTGTGGGCTCTTCAAAGAGACATGAAGAAGACATAAGACATCAAAACATCCTTTAAATATGAACTGCGGCGTATTTCATTGTCATGTGTTATGGATTTTTAAAATGTTTTCATACCTGTTGTGGGCTCTTCTAAGAGACATCAAAAAGAAATAAGACATTTGGACATCCCTTAAATATGAACTGTGACATGTATCATTTTCATGTGTTATGGATTGTCAGGATGTTTTCATACCTGTGGTGGGCTCTTCTAAGAGACATGAAAAAGAAATGAGACATTTGGACATCGCGTCCATTTGAACTGTGACATATATTATTGTCATGTGTTATGGATTGACAAGATGCTTTCATACCTGTGGTGGGCTCTTCTCAAAGACATGAAATAGAAATAAGACATTTGGACATCCCTTAAATATGAACTGTGGCAAATTTTATTGTCATGTATTATGGATTGTAAGGATGTTTTCATACCTGTGGTGGGCTCTTCTAAGAGACATGAAAAAAATAAAACATTTGGACATCCCTTAAATATGAACTGTGGCATATATCATTTTCATGTATTTTGGATTGTTCAGATGTTTTCATACCTGTGGTAGGCTCTTCTAAGAAACATGAAAAAGAAATAAGACAGGTCCTTTGGAGGACCTCAGCTCAAATATTTACCATTCAGAGTCTCTAATCTAGCTGTGAAATGGAGTGATTTTTTTTGGAGAATTGGTATCTGTTAATCCAGTGGTGGATCTGTGATTTCAACTAACTAATTATTACAGCTTTTAAGGTGGAAAAGATGGCAGTTTCATTATCATATCTACATTTTGACCCTTAAAGAAAGTAACAAATGGCTGTCATTCTGTGACCAATCAGATGAACCCTTTTTCTTCTTTCCCTGTGTTCCTAAAGGTACCTTTTAGAGCAGCCAAAGGTCAACAAAAGAAAAGCTTGTCTTAACTAGATGTGAAGAGGCTTTGTCATTTTGGATCTGTGTGTGTGTGTCAAATAAAAGCCTTTTAAGATATAAATTTCTTTTTAATTTTATATTTTGTCTCTTTGGTCTTAAAATTTTTAATACATTGATTACTGGCGTCATTACAGCATGAACATTCTCATAGCCTTGGCTCTTGTGGAGCAAATGTCTAAATCTTATTGTTAAGGTGAAAGTTTCTACATACATTAGAAGACTCATGCAAACCAAAAATAAAAAAATATGGCTTCAAGTTACAAGGGTCAAAATATGACTTATCGTGCAGTATCTCTTCATTTTTTCATACCTCTTAATAAACTTATTGTTTTTTCAGTGGGGGTCAAGTACTTTCTCCCAGCTGCAGTCATGCTTTCACTCCTTAGATGAGTTGTTATTGCACTGTTTGTTGTCTGTGAGTTTGATGTTTCAGCCTTTCATTACTGAGAGAAACACACTCCTTTTTGTGTTTAGTGTTGTGCCTAGTATTTATGTTCTTAAGCTTGTGCCACTGGCCCTCAAGTCCTAAATCCATACAGTATGGTAAGGGTTTAAACACCCTAAACCTGCTACTGAATGGTAAAATCTGCTTATTAGAACGAACATGCCTCCATACTGCAAGGCCTTGCCTGCACAAAGGATACTCTTTATAAAACTTAAGGCACAGTGGCTGAAGCCTGGCTGTGGGCTATTGAATTTAAGCTTACTATTGTAATACTGAGCCAGTAGTCTGTTGAAAGGCTATATTTTTATATAGCGGATTAACTTAATCCCTGAGATATAGCCCCAGTGCCCTGGCCTTATAGCAGCTCTGCTCTGAGAATATCTACAGTGCAGACTGCAGTGTGGTAACAGTCACGTTTCTTTTGCTCCAGGGCTTGCTGTAATTGTCAGTTTGCTATTCAGTGGAGTCACACCAGGTCCAAACCCTTTGAGACAGCTTTGACTGAGCGCCTGCTGTGATGGAGCTAAAAATCTATCGCCATAATAGCAAACCCCAGCAGTAGAGGCAGCTCGTCCCCTTCTCCTTCCCCAGGGCACTTTCTGAGCTCTGTCTCAGGTAGGAAGGAAGTGCGATTCAGCAGTTCCTTCTGTCATCCAATCTGATACACAGACATAAGGGAAGTGAGGCATGTTTTGTCATATAAACGGTCCTATTCAGCTCAATAGTTGTGTATCAGAGGTGTTTCTCCTGATAGTGAGCCATACTTGTACTGTTTGTGTGTTTTGAAATAAAACTATCAGGTTGTTATTGAGCTGTTTGATTTCACTCGCTGTTGTTTCTATGAATATTTAATGAACTCTCTCAATGTCTGCATGTGCCAAAGCAGGAAGTTGGGCACTTTTCCCACCTGCTTGTTGAGGTAACGCACTTAAGGAAGGAAGTCTTATCTCCTTAATGACGCTTGCAGAGGCTCTGAAGTAGGGCGGGACATTGTATTTAGCACTATGATTAAAAAAACTAGGTTGCTTATTTACTTTCATATTCAAATTCTAAAAAACCCAGGAGCAGTATGTTTTTGCATAAAAGTGGACACTAAGTCATTTAGTTTGCCTAAAAACAAGTCAACTAGACCTTATTTCAGAGGTATTATGTTGCAGCTTGAAATGGCAGCATGAATGGGGCTCAGATTAACCAACAAGTTCCTCTGTGCCACTATGATTTATGGCTCTTCTTCAGCAACCCTGAGGCATTCCCAGGTCAGTAGTAGGTAATGCTGCCACAGACAAAACACCAAACCAGACAAGAAGGCATGGAGCATGCACATAAAACATGAGAAGTGTAAACAAAAACAACAACAATAAGAGGTATGGTGTTCTACATGCTCCATGGGGGAGCGGCGTTCCAATTGAAATTTCCCACGGAGAACTCGGAAATCTAAATTCCCAGTACAACTGGAACGCACCATTAGCACATGCAGTTTATGGGAGAGGTGGGGCTATGAGATCATTTTTTCTGAAAGTATGTATATTCACGGTAAGCACAGAAAATGCAAGGTTGGCGTTTGAGATTTATTCACTCTGGGACCTGGTTTCAAAAACGTGATTTTTAGGGTCCCAAAACGCAGGTTCCATGTGGACAAAACACCCATTTGATCAAAACCTTTTGCTGATACTCCTAAACTCATCTCATGTCATTATCCCCTCAGTTCTAGTCTCCTCCTGGGGTGGATGCATCCAGTAAACGTCCATAGGTTGGCACTGTGAGGCATCCAAATCAGAAGCTTGAACCTTTCAGTGTATTGTATAGTGTAATTGCATCCCTGTTTGATATGATAGTCAGCAAGTATTCATCACTGTGAATCAACTTAAACCAAAATGTAGCACCTTTGGCTGTCAGCTTGATAAAACCTGCGTGTCAGTTATAGCAAGATCATTCTAACTTTTTATTAAAAGTCCTTTTAGCTAAAGATATAATTTCAGTTTTGAAACCAGCATGGTGAAAAAAAGTGTTAAGTATGCTGTCTCACACCAGATTTCAGGATTTACATAATTTAACACATGATTCATTTACAGTGACATTGTGTCATTTAGTTGTTCCTACTTTGGGGTACTTGTTGCATTACTCCATGTGGAGTTTTTGTACTACTCTGTTAAACGAAGCTGTTGCACAGGCTTGAATAACTTTTGTGGGATTTTTATCAGGATCCGCTGCTATAGCTCCTATTATAATAAAAGGTTTAGGTAACTGACCAAGGCTCTAACAGCTGCTTTAATATAAAACAAAAAACAGGGTTGGTGTTAACTGCATAAACATGATTGATGCGTGCCTGTGTAACCTTTTTTATTATGCAAATTTTCATTTTACCAAAGCAGAATGCAAATATGGATGATTTTTCCCCTGATTAGCTTGTTTCATTATGCATGTGTGGAACATGTGTGAAATGTCTTAACCCATAATGAGTGACCACATGCATTAGTTAGATGAAGGTCAGCAGCAAAGTGCTAGCTCATCTGGATTAGGGCTCAAGATGGGTTGTGGTGGTCCTGGATCATTAACTTTAGTGCTGAGGAGAATTGGCAGGCAGTGTCTGCATTGCCACCCACAAGACCTCATTCCCCTATGATCAGTGCTCCTGTCTTCTCCCTCACTCTTTCACTCCTGCTCTTTCCCACCCTCCACCCCCACCCTCTGTTGTCCCTCTCTTTCACTCTCCAAATATTAACAGGGTCATTTGAATGTCCTACATTGCTGGGAAGTTGTGATGATGTCAGCTGCTCTGCACTGATCTCTGAGTGGCTCTTTCGGAAAATGCAGACTCATTAAATTGACACCAGGAAGGATTTTCTGTTAAATACCAGCAATAAAGAGTAGCCTACCGTGTGATTCAAACTTACCACTCACCAGGTACTGTAAAACTATTCTGATTAGCAAACAGGGATGGGAAAGTCTTCGTTTTGGCTTTTTTTCTCAGGGTGGTCTTTTCCAAAAGTCTGCTCTGCTCTGGCTGGTGACCAACACAGGGGCAATGTCTGTTTATGGCCCTCTGTTGTGTAGATTACTGTGAGGAATGACTCACTGCTGAGTAGCTCTGATGATGAGGATCTTTCTCTGACATCCCCGTGGAGCAGGCTAGTTAAATCAGGTCCTCTGAGTCAGCCAGCCCTTGTTTCAACCTTCACCTATTCACCATCAAAAGAAGAGGAAAAAAGAACCTTTCCAGGAGAGATTTTCAGAAGAAGCATGTCACCTGCCCACTCACTCCGTCAGCTTCATTCGAACAAGAAAGGAGGAATAAAGCCTCTTATCTTAAGGCTGTTTGGGCTTTTGCTCGGTGCAACCCACAGTTCAAAAGCAACCCAAATACTTTTGTTTCGGCACCACGGCTACAGCTGCTCTGCATGCTCACCCCCCAAAGCCCTTTGTGCTTGTGACCCTGTTGACCTGATGTTCCCACCACAAGTGCCCCTGTAGGCAAAACCATTCATGGCATCCCGGGAGCAGAAAACCTGATAGTTTAACCTAGAGGTTTAGGAAACAAACATTTCTACTTCCTTAGAAATAATCAGCTTTTTTAGGCTCCTCTGTTCGTACTAAGGGGGTTGTATTGTGACAAAACCTGAGGCAACAATAGACAGGTCAGAAGTGTAATTCATGCCCCTCCCAATGACATCTATTTCATAACATTGCTTTATCACAGCCTTATCACAGCTCTTACTTTATATTATGTGTTTAAGGATTACAGATGGGAGGAGACTCCAGCCAGGCTTTAAAATCCTTACATAAACACAAGTAAATGACCGCACACATGGACTGCTTCCTCTCATATTTAACTACACATGTTGGGGTGGATTTTAAGAAACAGCATGGGAGAGTTTTAAAGATATTCCAATATATTTTCTAATCAGATTTAGCTAAGGAAATATATCAATACAGTTTATGTTGACAACAAAACCACTAATAGTAAAATACTTATCGCAGTGACTATGTGGAGGTTAAAAGGTCTTTTGGGTAGGCTTGTCTGGGAGTGTCTCCATAGCACTGACAGGAGGGCTCTACATGATGACCAAAGAAGAAACAACTGTGACCTTGTCCTAATGTGGCAAAAAGAGCAATATAAACTGGCTATATATAAATATGTCAAGAAATGTAGACTGTTTTGTCAAGCTCAGTACTGTTGTGTGTGTGGTAGATTTTCTAGCTTATATATGATTAAAGAAAGGGTATCTCCAAATGAAAAATTTGTAATGTGAGATTGGAGTATTAAACTACTAAACAGAAGATGCATGAAAAGTTCTGAATAGCAAGTTTTGCTGAATTGGTTCCTCGTGTGCATTATCTGGCCCAACTGCAACAACACAGTGTATCATCTAATCTGGCCATAAATAGGGATGGGATTGTAGAATCCTGTTGAGAACTGTTTCAACCATTTTGACACATCTGTTGGTTGCTTCTTTGTTCAGTTATTCTCCAATTAATGCATTTCATTTAGCCACGCTATTATTCATAGCTGACAGGAAACAGATGTGGTCCAAAGTGTGGCTTAATAATACACAAAATTATGCCAACAGCTTAATATACAGTGTCTGTGTCTATTTTATTCAAAGCGAGGATAGTAACATCAGTAACATACTGAAATATTTGCCAATTTGCACAGTATTAAGTACTAGCAGTGCCATGTGTTTGATGTAGTTGATGCAGAAAACCCGTGTAGAGTGACTTTTTTCCACAAGTCAGGGGGTCTACACAAATCAACAAGAAATCAGTGAAGAATTGGATCACCAAGCAGAATGCAAAATGGCATTTGTATCAATAAACCGTATCAGTTACCATCTCGGGCCATAAATGGAGGATTATATGGAAACAAAATTAAAAGTCCCCGACACACAGTATTGGGTAATTTTTTTGGGGTTATCAAAACTTGCAGGACCACCCTTATGCACTGGATAACATGAACAAACACAATTGCAACATTTGGAAAATTTGATGGAACTAGCAAGAGCAAGGCAGGACAACTTAATTATAGAGAACCATTCAGACATACAGCAATTTATAGTACTCTACAGATTTAAAAACAAAGACAGCATGACATTAATAGCAGTAAAGAAATAAAATTAGCAAAAGAAATACAGAAAAATACTCAAAGATACAAAAAAGGCAACTGTTGTACCTACCTTTTTACCGACTTTTCCAAATTTCCTAAGGGCAATTTAGATAGTATTGCCTTTATTGGTTGAAAATGTGACTGTAACTTTACATTTTTGATGACTCAAATAAACAAAAATGCTGTTTTTTAGACAATTTACATCATGTAATGGAGTTTTCCATTTTTTTTATGGTTGAAATAGAAAAAAAGCCCAGCCTTTGGTATCCAGGGCTTCTGTTTTAGTTGAGGTAATATCAAATAAATATAGAAACAGTTTACTTTACTAGTTACTAGAATCATATCAAATAGTTTTTTGACAACCATTAGTCATTTTTCTATGGAAAACAGCAGAGACATATAGTAAACAGTATCACCATTTACCTTAAAAATGTTGATGAAACCCAGCCCTATTTTGTTGTCATATCCTGTAAGTTTATTCTTGTCTACCGGAGGCGTAATTTATAAGTGACCATAAAGACCACAGTTTGACAGATGTCTACTTTATTTTTTTAAACTTTCACTCCTAATGGCAATCCTAAGTGTTAAGAAAATGTGTTTCTCTTTTAGTTAAGTCTGCAAGTGATGCAGTATAGCTGTCCAAGTTTCATTTCAGGACGTGACAGGAATGCAAACACAGGGGATGTTTACTGTGAGGTGGCTCCATTTTCAGTTCAATTTCAACGTGTTTATTTTTCTCTGCTGCAGCAGAAGGCTTTCGCATTCCACTTCTATCGGTGACAGCTTCATCAAGATAGTTCATTTCTTTTCAGATAGCCGTAAACCGGTCCCCAACTCTGTCTGCCAGTCACTCACCGACATACACATCCAGTCTCTACAGAGCCCTCAGTAGCCTCTTCAAGAGTTTTTGGCCTGGAGATTGTGTGTGTGTGTGTGGGGGGGGGGAGGGGGGGGTGGGGGTGTGTGTTTGAAAGAGAGACAGAGACAGAGGGATCTCTCACAGTGGTGACAGCACTAGTTAGCAGTTAGATGATACAGGCTGAAATTGAATTCTGTGAGCTGGCCTGTTTTTTTTTTTCTCTGTTGAGGAATGAGGGTTTGAAAACAGGCATTGCCACTGTCTGTGGTCGATTTCAAATATACACCTATTCATTATAATCCTGGTGTAACTTACCATCTCCTCCTCCTTAATGAACACCCTTTAGCCTGTTGTACAGGCTTTGTTTAAGTAGGGGTTTTAGTTATGGTGTAAAGTTTACTCTAAATCCTGCACATAAACTGTTCTAATTTAAGTTGTGGCAGTGTTTTGTTGCACTACAGAAACAAAAGGCTCATTTTAACTTGTTGCATGGAAAATCCAAACTAACCAGATTATCGTCACAGAAATGACCCACAGTGAGAACTATTGCTCTTAGGTGGAAGGTCACATAGGCAATGTTGCCAAGCTGGACTCAAAAATATTTGTGTGTCACTTTAAATGTATCCAAGTGTATGGTCCAGAAAAGGGATGAGAATTGACAAGATTTAATTGATTTAAGTGCCATAACTGATTCAATTCTTGTGGATTTTCTGTGTGGAAAAAAGCCAGCCTCCTCAGGTTTTCAGTCACAACAATGTCAAACACATGGCACTCCTGATATTTTTGCATAACACGCACAACAGAGTGTATCATCTGTGTTTATGCTCAATAGTTATCAATTCCTTCCAAACTCCTTGAGGTAGTTATTGATTCTCAGCTAGAGTTGGTTTTGATTCCAAACGTCTGGATGTGCAATTTCTGTGAAGTGTCTTGAGATAACATTTGCTATGAATGGTGCTTCAAAAGATTGATTAAATGGCTGATGAAAGTCTGAAGTGAATGCTGTAAGGTTGTTGTAGATACTGAAGGGTAAGCTTAAGCACAAAGACAGAGGAAGAGATGAAATGCTCGCTTGTACCTCCCTTGGAGAAAACTGTGATAGGCTGAATACATTCATTGTCTCTGTGCTTAAAATATGGTGGAAAGTGCTGAAGAAATTTTTAAGGATTGTTATAAACATAAAACGTTTTCCTATATGAAGTCGCCGATACAGATGAATTTTAAAATTCCTTGAAAAAAATAAAAGGGATTGTTTAAAGGATCTTCTTTTCTTCTTCTTTTTATGTTCAATATTCAATCATGAAAGTGGATTTCATTAAACAGGCAGCAGCTTTATCTTTGTAATAATGTGTAACTGCCCTAAAAATGAGTAATTTCACTTTTATGAATGTCCTCAGGCTTATGTTCAACTTTAAAGAAAAAAATGACTAATTGAATCAAACAAAACTGCAGCATGAGAGAGGAAATCTCGTAACCAAAACATTTCAACATGTTTTAGTCTGTCATTATCTTCCTGAAGTGGAGTGCACAAGAATGGAGTAATGATTTGGCACCATGACCTAAACACAGCCACAGTGAACTGAAGGGAAACATGTCACCTTTAAAGAGAAAAATCTTAAATCTCACTTTGCATTTGCTAAAGCCTCAGTGATTCTCCATCTTGTGTTGTTATTTAACTTCTCTGTTTAATCAGCATGTCTATCTGCCCTCCCCTCTCCTCCTGTTGTCCCCAGATGTTCCTGACAGTATACCTCAGTAACAATGACCAGCATTTTACTGAGGTCCCCGTTACCCCTGAGACCCTGTGCCGGGACGTGGTGGAGTTGTGCAAGGAGCCGGGGGAGATGGACTGCCACCTATCTGAGATGTGGCGTGGATCTGGTGAGTTACACTGCCCTCGTTATCCATTTACTCACAACACAAAACAGAGATACAGTCACATGTTGTATTGTCTGTGGAATATGCCTGAATCCCAAGAGAGCCAGTGTGCAGACACTTGTTTGTCTTCTTCCTATGATTAGAGAGAAATTACTTTACTGAAGTGGACCACATCTGAAAATTAGCTGTGTGGTTAACTGCCTTTTCACACATGCAACTCTGACCACTGAGAATTGTTGTTTTTTTGATTTCATTTTTATGAAACTTAAATTCATAATTATCAAAGAATAAACTTAGGTAAGTCAAAGACATTAAATTTTTGTAAATAAGAATGAGGGAAAAACTCATTCCAACTAAGAACCAGTTCAAACAATTCAATTCATTTCAGGAAATGTTAGATTTTGTTTAAATAAATAAAATCAATTAAGGAAGTTATTTGTAGTTAAGGTAACTATAATGCAGTTTAACTTTCATTTAAGGTTAATCAAACTGTTTAACTTTTAGTTAAGGTAAATTAAATTCAATAACACTTAAGTTTAAGTTACAATTTCAGTTAAACCATTAATTTAAGGAAATGAAATCCAGTTCAAGTAACAAGGTTTAGTTCATAAAAGCAAATATGGTTAAAGGACAAAAAGTAATAAAATAAACTTGGTTTGTCCCATGAGGTTCAAGTGAACATGTGAAATCATGAACAGAGGCAGAAAGAAATTCAAAAGAAATAATATTTTATTTTATCTTTTATTATTATATTGTCAACACAAGGAATACAATTAAGACACAATCAAATACAAACAAAAATTATGAATAAGCCTTTTAAAGAAAACAGGGGTAAACTATTGAGTCCTTTTCTCTTGGTTAAAAAAAGGAATGAAAGGGGAAAAAATGGATCCGTTCACTGAGGTGAGGGATTTGGTCGTTCCTAATGGTTTGGATGGGAGAAAGGAAACTCAAAAGTTCATTGTAATCAGCTTGCCATCTTTATCTTCATTCTTCTCTGATTAAAATACGTATAAAAAAAACCTGAACAGGAGGTTAAAAATTATCTGATCAGTTATTTCACAAGATATAAACAAACAATTTGTAATATTTTTGTGATGCATATACCGCAGGCAAAGCAAATGCACAAATTGTTCTAAACAGAACATAAACTAACAAGGAACATGAAAAACTAATAATGCAGCTCCCCATTGAGATGATTTAATGCCAACAACAGACACTGTGGCTCCTGGCGTATCTCTCCCTGCTGTGCATGAGGCTTCATCTGAGGAGAAATGAAAAGGAAGGAACCGAATGTTTAAGAGTGGTGAGCTGAGTTCTGATAGGTTGACTGATTAATAAAGTGTGGGTGAGTTATTATTTGGAAACTGAAATGAAAATAGTGATTAAATAATCAATCAAAACCAAAAGCAAATTAAGCTAAAATAATTGAAATAAATTCTGTGGTGGTTCTTGAGAGCCTCACAGACACTGCAGGGATCACAAATTAAACAAAACAATTAAATAACATGGGTTGCACAACCCATTTGGGGGTGGGGGGGTGGGGGTGGGCTGAAAGGCGCCACTCAGTGTCAGTGTCAAATATATGCAGCGGGATTTTTGTTGTAGGTGGGCTTATACAGTCACATGTTGTTTTGTTTGTGGAATATGCCTGAATCCCAAGAGACAAGAGAGCCAGTGTGCAGACACTTGTTTGTCTTCTTCCTTTAATTAGAGGGAAATTACTTTTCTGAAGTGGACCATATATGGAGATTAGCTGTGTGGTCAACTGCTTGGTGATTTCTCTTTGAAGAGCTTATCTCTTCTGCAATGCAAATGAAGCAGAGCCCATAATCCCTGCAATAAACAGTCTTCCAGATATAACTCAAAACTCTCAAGATTTCATGCCTTGCCCGTTTTTCCCCATCTCTGAGAGTCAGGGGGTATTCAGAATCAAAACTCAAGGAGCTAGGCTTCAAACTGTTTCCATGGAAATGCTGCCATAAGGACGAAGAAAGTGCCAATTATTGTGTTTGAGTACTTCCACAAGTGGTCTGAAAGGAGACGCTAACTGCTGACAAGATTGTCTCATTTTGCAGCCGCTGCTTCCTTCAGACTACCAATGACTCTCCTTGAAACCAGCAGTGACATTTTGTGTCATATTTAGATGCAAAGCTATTTATAACCTGCATGATACAGATGTAACTGATATGTTTTTTAGTCATGCCATTGTGATAGATCGCTTTTATTGACCTCTACTTGACTGTAGTGTGTCAATCCATTTGTGTAATGAAATGGTTTGAAGCTGGTAGAGGGAAATGTCTGAGGAATGGATGATGAGTCCTTTGGCTCCGTACCAGCCAGAATAATTGACAACACATCACAGTGGTTTTCCCAGAGGTCATTGCTCAGTGAGATCAACTTGATGCGGATGGAGGTGATGGAATGAGCCTGTGGTGTCAGTGGTGACTGGATTCAAGTGACCTACATTGACACTATCACATGCTTTAACCCTGCCAAGATCTATTTGATAAGTGTTTTTAAATATTGACTTTACGGGTGTGTTTTTACCTCACACATGAGCGCTGACGTCTTGTGGTATATTCCATCTGCAGAGCGAGCTGTAGGTGATGGGGAGAGGATGCTGGATGTGCTCCAGCGGTGGGGACAGCACAGGGCAGAGGTGCGCTTCTTTCTGCGTCACAACCGAGCACCTAGCAGGGATTCAGGTAAGTGCTATAATCATTGTAATTAATACAACAGAAGGTGAGGCAGGGGTGTTTAATGATCTTTTCTTGCACATGAAAGCCTTTTTTTGGAGGGATGCATCATAGTGTCTGCATAAGATTAGTGAAGCAGATAATAGCTTGAACTTCAGTTAATGATATAGGCAAATATGAAAGGTTCTTTTGATACTATGAGCAGGTTTATTAGAGTATAAGGAATATTTGAAGTAAAAATAAATAGTAAACATGGAGGAATGTAAAAAAACTCCAGTGAAAATTCTAAAAGATTTTTTCATAATATTTTATATTTAGTATTTGTTGACTTCTTTGCGAGAAATTAGTTAAATAGTGGATTGTGATTGTGAATTTGTTGATATGCATATATTAATGTGTTTAAATGGAAATAAAATGAATAAATAAATCACATAAATAAAGTAGAAATAGGTAAAATATTTTGAGCAGTGAATACTCTCTTCATGGCATCAATAAAGAAGTTAAGATCCTTTTTCAAACGTGCAACCCTTAAATTTCAGGGTACTCGAGCCAGAAAATGTCCTGACTTTCTATTGAGTGGTGTAGGCCAACCGGAAGTTAGCATCATGCTGATTCTCTTGACTAAAAGCTGATGGGATTTTTCAACGAAGTTATTGCTGATTATAAGGATTATTAATAACTACTAGTTTATTGTTTTTCCCCTCACATTAGTGTCAGGTGATATAATTTGTTATATTTCTAAATCTAAAATTAACAGAAATACAATGAATGCAACCCTACTTTTTGGACCGGTTCCTCTAAGACAAAGACATTCAACACTTTGGTAATAAACTCCAGAGATGCCTGTAGCCTTTGAACGGACAGTAAACCCCCTTCTGTGTTTAGCATTCTTAAAAAAGAAGTTTACTTTAACAGCTGGACTGAACCAGGCTACCCCTCTTCTTACTTGACAGAGGTTTCACAAAGGTAACAACTGCCTTTACCCAGGGGGAGGGTTTTACATCAGTGAGTCTCAAATCCAAGAACAAGCCATATTTAGTCGTACTGGTGGAGAGCGGGGCAGAACGCAGGGTGTGTCAGTGACATCGTCATAAGCTTGTTACTTTTCAGTTTTCTTAAGAACACAGAAAACTCAAGTATTTTGGTCGTGCGGTATCCTCTCAACCCCTGGTTGCATAACATAAGTCCTTTTACCCCTCACAGCTTGAGTCTGGCCAGGGATTAGACGGCTGTTTTCCCTTCCTGTTATCTTAGCCTGCTCTTGTTTTCCCACACTGTTAGCTTAATGCTACTCTGTCTTAGTGGCACAGTTCTTGACTACCTTTTGTCTTACCCTGTTGCTATACATTTTGTCCACTTATTTTTGGTGGTGTGTATATTTGATAAAATGTTGAAACATCCTGATGTTTTACAGGCATGTTCTTCAGGACCAGGTCACAAAGTCACAGGTCTGAAGTGTTGTCTCTCTGCTTGTGCTCTGTGTATTGAGCTAGCATCAGTAATCTCCTACTTAATGTCATAATGTTGATCACTGAGTGTTCTGTTCACACTTGTACTCTTTGCATGTATTTAACATGCACACTGTATGTCAAGGGTCATCTAAAGCCATTATGCAAGCTAAAAGGCTTTGGTCATAGGCCGAGGCTTTAAGGATCAGATCTGACGCCCCTCAGCCCCTCGCCCAGTCAGCTGTCAAATGCCGGTAGCATGATTGGATAAAAGTGCATTCATCTAGACAGACAAGCTCACACACAGTTGTGAGACCCACGGCCAGACGGTTATGTATTACGTTAAATCCTGAGATTATTGCAAGTCTCAAAGAGCTCTGATCTCAGTTGTTTCCCAGAGGAGCTAAGACCATTCACCTCTAGCCAGTTTGTTGGCCTGACTTTCTTCTGATCTACGCCCACCTTTGCAGAGAAAACTGTGCACCTGGGTGTGTAACCTTGTTTGTCTGAGACAGAGCCGAGGAAAAGACAGGAGGAATATCCAGTCATTTGTCACAGCTGTCTGTAAAGGCCAGCAGTTTGTTAGCTTGTACTCTGTTGTTTTAGACTTATCTGAGGCAGTCATCTTTTATAAAGCTCTGCAGTAGACTGTTATCTCACAGCAATTTTTTATTATGTTTTTTACTCAGGGGGTTCAAGAGGCTCTGAGCCGAAGAGAAATGGAGTAAAAGGTCCCCCAGATAGAAGGATGGAAAATGGGGTAAGTCATCTTTCTTAACACCAAGTGAAATGTGTGCTGCTGGTTGATGTTTGTTGTTCAGTGAAAGAGAAACACAGTGACCTGTTGTACATAAGACATTTCATCATTTTTAATTGGACATGTTAGCCATATGTGGCTCAAAACCTTCAGTTTTAAGTATAACCGTCCATAAAAAGTCACAGTTTAGTATTTTTGAAACCGGGTTCTATGAAGTAAGTATCGTAATTTCTCAATTATAACACGCATTTTTTTGCTTTTAAATAAGCTCTAATTTTTCGGGTGCGTATTTTACACAAGTACAAGCAAAATACTTAAAATATTTTGTCTCGCCAACATTGCGGTTGCAGCACATCTGATACAAAAAGACAAAATATTCTCTTTCTCTGTGAAAACACAGGCAAACACAGAGCGCTGCCATTTTTGTGAGCAAGGGGACGCAAAGTAGCTGCGCTGTGATTGACATCTGCATGATGATAGCTGCTCTCTGATTGGTCAGGACACTATGGCTGAGCATGCTCAGGCAGAAATCATATAACTGCGCATGCCTGAAGCAAAAGGTGTTTCCGCATCGGAATACTTAAATTTCATTGATTTAAACTTTTAATAAAGGTCATTTTTGAGTTGTCTGAGTTGTTTTTCCAGGCAAAAATCGTTAAGGTATTTTGTTTTTTTTTCCTCATACGAGTTCTCTAGGTGTCACCTCTGCCATATTTGGTACCACCCTGGCCCTTATAAATGTATCTAAGGAGTATTTTCATGTAGACCACTTTTTTCCTGGCATTTGTCATTTCTCAGTGCAGTTATAACCAAATGCCAAAGTGATAGCGACATTGTAACAGAATCAGTCCAGTGCACCTGAGAGGCACTGGCAACCTCAACTGACTGGCGGAAAAGTGAGGAGCCCCTAACTTTTCAGGTGTGTACTGGATGCACTTTGGAAATAGAGTTGCAAGGTTTGGCGGTCCCTTTGCGGTAACCTGTGAAATGTTATTTCATGGGTCACTGAACTCTTTCTCCATCTCCCACAGCAGCAGAAGGGGAACTTGTGTAGGTAAAAGTCTTATTTGGGGAGGATGCTGTGTGTCACATCGTCCTAGAGAGCAGGATTTTAGAATGACCTTTACAGCAAGAAGCTCCTAGAAAATAAAACAACACCATACAAAGCTTCATTTCCAACATATGGTGTTCCATTACAATTGGTGCATTTACAGAGAGGGTTAAACCAGTGGATACCCATGGTGGTGTTTTTTTCAGCCCTGCTTGCAAATATACCTTCATGGTCCACCAAAGTATTATTTATGTGTGGCAATACTGAAAAAAACAGTTAAACTGGTTAAAAACTAAATGATTGGATGCACTTTCCCTGTAAAGCTGATGTTGAATATTTTGCTCTTTAAAATAGATAAGGTTAGTTTACAATGTAATTTGATAAGTGGATCATGAAATCTTAAAACAAAAATCAAAAATAAGTGTAGATTTATCTTACAAAGATGCACAGGTACTGATCCCAGTATCAGGCGTCAGTGCAGAGACCATGTCTAAGTACTCATATTCGTTAAACATCATACTTTCTGTACTCCTCAGCATTTTACAGCAGCTCATTTTTCAAACAGGTAGACCGAGTCTGTAGTTTGGTGGCATGTTAACATGAATTATGATGATAGAAGTAGAGCATACTGCAAGCTATGCACTGTTGAGTTGTCACAAGGGTGGATGAGGAACATTTGATGAAGTAAATACAAACTGTTAAAATAAGTCTAAGATCTGAAATTGAATTAAGCACTCATTTTTTTTCTCTGTACAAGTGAGTACCAAGTGAGAGGACTTACTCGACTTGGTCTGGAAAAAATGAGGTTTCGATGCGACCCATTCATCATTAGTTCATAATCATCATTGTAATGTGGGTCATAGATGTGATTGTATACATAAATGTTAAACCTGTAATTATGTTTTGTTTACTCTCTGTCTAGCTAACTATTGCCCCGCAGGGAAATTATTTATACAGCTGACTAAAACATCCTGCATTAGATAAATGCAAATAAAAATTTAATCAGACATCAGGACACTGACACAACTGTTTACATAATGATCAACCCGAGTGTGGTTAAAAAATTTAACCTCTGGTTAAATAATAATGTCGTCTTACAAATCATTCCATCTCTGAGAGGCTTACCTTTTTTCTCCATTGAGGAGGATCTTAGTACCTCACTTATCTTCCCTTTTGTTCTACTTGTTAAAATGAATATCTCTGACTTATTTTGCTTTTTAGATTTCAAAGCAACATGTGTTGTCTTTAAATAGATCTGAAATATCTTCAGTGTAGATTATATGTAAGCACAAGTATTAATGAGCTCTGTTCGTTTCCTTCGTTTATCCTCCCCCCAGGTGTCGACCCCCCGCATGGACATGACGCTGGCTGAACTTCAGGAGATGGCTGCCAGACAGCAGCAACAGATAGAAGCCCAACAACAACTCCTCGCTTCCAAGGTACATACAGATGAAGTGAGATGAAAGAGGATATGAAATGGGTGGAAGCAGAGGCCAAGTGTTGGTGATGAAAGCAAAAGCTACATGAGAGGAGAGAGAATATTACAGGAAGATGAAAGTGAAGGCTATAAGGACAAAGTGGGGAGACAATAGACAAACCTTGCACACATAAAAAAGTCCAGTGCACTTATGGAAATCAAGCGCTTAAAATAGAGATAGGGCTGGGAAATAAATAAAGATAGTGAGATAAACAGATTTGTTTTAGAATGTGTAAGAAAATATGATTCATATTGATGAAATATTTTTTATAAGAATAAAGTCATAGATCTTTTACATCATCTGGACTAGGGCTGTCACAACATACAGTTATGGACTTCGACCATCCATTTAATAAATTCAGTTATCATATTGGGCTGAAGGTCCAAAGTTAGACAGACAAAAGGATAAATAGATTGATTTGTAGATGATGGAACGACTGATGGAGGTACGCTGTAGAAAACGTTAGATAGACTGGTTGGTGGACAGACGAATGCAAGGATAGATAGATCAGTAAGTAAACAGATGGATTGATGGTTTGTTTAGAGATGAGCAGATACAGGCTGGCTGATTGGCTGGTAAATGGATGGACAGATAGGTTGAAGATGGACAAAAATCATAGATTGATTGGGGACGGATGGGCGTAGGACATAAGACAAAATGATGGATAAATTGGAGAGTGAACAGATGAATATGAGGATGGATATGGAAGAATAGATGATCTGACAGTAGGTAAAGGGATGGATGGAGAAGACTGGTAGATTGGTTGGTGGACGGATGAATGGACAGACGAAAGACAAGACTGACTGGCTGGTAGATGGATAGATAGATGAATACATGCATAAATAAATCTCTGTCAGTCTGAAATATGACATTTGATAATTTAAATTCTGTCATCTTGAAAGACATGATATTTAAGAGTTTTGACAACACCAAATGCAGAAATGCTGTTACTGTTTTTGTACAAATTAGACAGTGTTAAGGTGTTTTTTTTTCATGTTTAAAACTGCCTAATATTGGGTGTCTATAACTTACATATCTGCTGCTATCCTATGAAGCATTTATTAGTACTGTTTGATTTTGACTGGAGTCATAAACCAATCAGGCGTAACATTATGACCACCTGCCAACCTGACTGGTTTGTTGATATAAAGTTCCAGTTACAGCAAGCTGTGATGCACTGTATACTCTGACACCTTTCTGTTAGAACCAGCATTAACCTCTTCAGCACTTTGAGCAATGGTAGCTCGTGGACTGGAGCACTTAGGCCAGTCTTTGTTCCATACCTGTGTCAGTGAATCTTGGCTGCCCATGTCGCCAGTTCACCATTTTAAAAAAACCAGAACAACGGAGACTGGAAACACCCCACAAGAGCTGCAGTTTTCGGAGTGCTCTGACCTAGTCGTCTAACATTCAAATTTGGCCCTAGTCAAACTTGCTCACATCCTTACACTTGCTCATTTTTCGTGATTGTAACATCAACTTTGAGGGCAAAATGTTCACTTGCTGCCTGATATATTCCACCTACTGACAGGTACCATGATGAAGAGATAACCAGTGTTATTCACGTCACCTGTCAGGGGTCAAAATGTTATGCCTTATCAGTGTGTCTAAGTTTATAATTTTGTTAATGTGACCATTTGTTATTTTTTACAGAAAAAAAAGTTATTGAGATGTCTTTGTGTATTTACAGTCTACTTAGTAATATTGAAATAGGATTTTTTGTCCATAGTGCCCGGCTGTGGATAGAGTGCTTGTTATGATTGTAGTAAACTTCTTAAATGAACTGCTGACAGCTGCAGGTGTGGTGTTTATAACTTGAGAAGCCTGAGACAGCTGCTTGTGTTTAGTTCACACTATGCAGTACTGGTTTGGTATTTGAAGATTTTTTTTGCCCTTGACTTGCTTACTTACTGTGCTCAGGATTAATTGATGATGGAGGAAAGACATCTGACAGAAAACAGGCGTGATATAATTAAATTCTTGGCCAGCCAGTTTTCCTCCTACACATTTTTTAGCTCCTGCTGAGCACCTTCTTAATGTTCCCATTCTGCTGATCCAGATACATGTAGTGCTTGAAGGAACTCTGAAAACTTCTACTTGTGTCTTTCTCTTTGTGTTTTAAAATATGCCCCCCAGGCAACAACCTGTGTCTTCTAGAAACTTCTGTATGTGCACCTGAGGATGATGTAGCAAGTCAAGGAATGTTTCTGTAAGCAGTCTTGTACAGTTGCACAGTATATGTAAACAGACGAGTGTTTCCATCAGCACACATAACCTGAAATGTTCTGAACAGAGACTATGTTCTCATTTTGAAACCAGTTTGGTAGAGCCCTGTCACGTTTATTGTACATGGTGTCATAGAGAAAGAGTGACGAACGCTTTAAAAGTTTAGCTCAGCTTATCTAGAGAGGATGTTTTCTAAAGCTGGTATTTAATAAGGGATGCTGATATAAAATAAACTCAGACAGCCAGAAGGAGAAGCTGCAGAGGAAGTTATATCCCCTTAACAGCTCTTTTACTGCTTGCTCCTAAACATCTTTATAGAGAGTGTACTTTAATGTCTTGCCTGAGGGTTCTTGGACAGAAGCTTTTCAGAAAGGCTTACTCAGCCATGTTTACTCAAAAATAGTCCAGAGGGATGTCTTAATTATGTTTCTGACATTTGCTCCATGCTCCTTTATTTCACATCCTGTCTTCACAGGAGCAGCGGCTACGCTACTTGAAGCAGCAGGAGCAGCGTCAGCAGCAGCAGGCCTCTGAGCAGGAGAAACTGCAGCGTCTTCGTGAGAACATCGAGAACCAGGAAGCTCAGCTCAAGAAGGTCAGGGCTATCAAAGGTCAGGTGGAGCAGAAACGCCTCAGCAATGGAAAACTAGGTAAGCTCACTGTTAAAGTAAATCTGTGGGGTTATACTTTGATTGATTATGGAGGATTTAGACTTTGGTGGGTTAAATGTGACAATGTCATCTCTGTATTGTTGTCACAATACCAGACTCCACTTTTAGAATATACCAGTTAAGTTAAAAAGATGTCAATACTTGTATTTGTGCTACTGAAACAAAATTAGAAGTCCAAAACCTAATATAGCACAACTCCAAACCCTTCCACACGCCCTAAATCAGTTGTTTACTAAGTAGGGGGACCTGAAATCTTGAGGGGTGGCCTGGGGCTCTAGCATGGCCACAGAAACTTGTGGGAGGGCAGTGAAACAAAAGCAAACATCCCATAATTACATAATTACTTCTCACAGTAACATTTCTCTTTAAGTATGTTATTTATCACGAAAAATTAGAGGTCGTGTTTCACCCCATTTCTGGTTCATATATTCTGTTCAGTCACTTAAATGTACATATTCATGAATTCATAGTTTCTTAGGACCTCTTTTTATCTCCCACTTCCTCTTGTACATTTCTCCCTTTCCAGTTGAGGAGATAGAGCAGATGAACAACCTTTTTCAGCAGAAGCAGAGAGAATTGGTGATGGCTGCATCCAAAGTAGAGGAGCTTAGCCGACAGCTGGAGCTGCTTAAAAATGGCAAAATGGACAACTTCCACGATAACCAGAGCTCTGTGGCTGAACTCGACCGCCTCTACAAGGAGCTGCAGGTGTGCAGGAATAAATTCACAAAAGCTGTTATGTTTACATTAAATTCAAATGTCTAAGTGTAGAGTTTAATTTCATTTTAATGTGTCATCTCAGCTGAGAAACAAGCTCAACCAGGACCAAAACTCCAAGTTACAGCAGCAGAGAGAGACCCTGAATAAACGTAACCTGGAGGTCGCTTCCATGGACAAACGGATCAGTGAACTCAGAGATCGACTGTGGAAAAAGAAGGCAGCACTGCAGCAAAAAGAGAACTTGCCTGTAAGTATAATCACTGCACCAAACATCAAACTAACCTGATACGGATCCCTGACACATTTTTTCTTTTGCACTCTTTGAAGCACTTCACATAGCTTTTACTGTTAAGAAGACTTTCTTAATTTGTCAGGCCCGCTGTACTTTGTAGCTTCAAATCAGTGATGGATTTGGTTTTGAAGAGAGCTCCCTCTAGTGGCCTTCATTATAAAGGCTTTAATTTCTTTTTTTTCCACTTCTGGTAGCCTCAGATGCCCTTGCATGCAGCTCTCACCCATGCCAACGTAAGACTCTATATCCTCACTGTCTCCTCTCTTAAAGGAGACAACTTCTTTCTATCATATTCCTCTCCCTGAGCTCTCTCTGAGGTATAGCTGTTGGGGATTGTTCATTGTTTTGATCATGTCACAGGGCTGCCTCTGAGTTCACCCTTCTTCACTCAGCTGTGTTTTCAGTCCCATTTGGCAGAAACAACTCCTGCAGATGAGAGAGGAGTAATGAGCGCAGGCCGACATCACAGACAGGCAGGAATGTCAGGGGAGATATAATCTTCTGTGGGTGCAGGCTTGACAGAAACAGGAAAAGACGAATGACTTGATTGCGAACAGAACACAGACGGCTTACTAAAAGCAAGTTTCTCAAAACACATTTATACCAAAATACGGGACAAGATTCAGCACATTGTGGAAACAGAGGGAGGAATAATTCAGTCTTTGTACTCCAGGTGTCAAACTGTCGTCAGCGTCTTGGCTCTGAACTCGCTGAGTGGTGTGTCCTGGCTCCTCTGCTCCTCTCTCAGCTCTTCAGAAGTTGTTTTGAACACAAGTTGCCATGGGGCTATAAATACAAGTCAACAGACCATCTACGAAACAGACTGCGAGGAAGAAAAAAAGGTGCTCCTAAACAGAATCTAGTGAAGAAACAGAGGATAAAGAATATTTAAAGAAATCTGTCAAGTCACCTGACGAGGTGAATGCTGACTTAGGGTTGGGGACTATGGACCAAACATTACACCTTGACCGTGTTTCTTGCAGAATGATACTGCACTTAGGAGATGGGGGTATTGGGTAGGGCCGCCATGCCTGACTTCATATTGCACATTTACTTTCTGTGCGCTTCTGCTGTTTTAATAGCATGTATTAGCCATGCATTCAGTAAGAGCATGATTTGCCTATCCAAATTCTTTACTCAACATTCAGAAGTCACAGCAGGTCAAGTTTTGACCTTAAAGGAAATTAAAACATTAAATGTCAGCAAATGAATCATAAAACATCTTAGATGATGAGGCACTGAGGACCATTGATAATGCTTTCAGGCTTGTAGCCTACATTAAACCCAGCAAAGTCAAAATACAACAGCTGGTTTGACAGTTTAAAAACTAGTCAAATCCACAGATTATTATCTCAAAGTCAAAAATTAGCGTGTGTCCCATTTGGTCTAATATTAACAGTATATTTGCACATTTTTCATGAAAAAATAGGCATCAGATCTTTTTTTGGGTTTCACATTAAAAATAAATGGGAAGAAAGGACAATTAAACAAATTTTTTACAGTCAGAGAAAACCTGGGTACATCCATCTCATTTTGAGTACATCCTATAGATCAGGCTAATAAATGCTGCATTTAAAACATGCATTTATGCCTTTCAAAAGTTTTATTCAGTCATTTTTTAAATTTTTATAGATATTTCATCTTAAAATTTACATTTCCTGTGATGAACATTATTAATATTGATTAGACCAACAGAAAATCACTAAGAACACAGTACTTTTCAGGTAAAGTAAAGCATTTTTCTGTTTCTTCCCACTGATTTCAGTCACAAGGCGTTGCTCCCTGCCACTCAGTGAGTGAAGTTAATGCATCTCCCCTGTAGTTACATGGTTAAAAAACAATTTCCATTGTTTGAAAATATACCAGTTTGCCTTAAATCTAAATATATTATCCAGCCCTTTCATTTCCTTCTTTCAAATAACCTTCTACATAGCATAACAATGTATTCTGTTCTTTACATAATGGTTTCCTATTTTGATTTCCTGGTCAATTCAATATTCATTCAAATATGATCAGAATTTCTCATTAACCTCATCATAAACTTTCTTTCAACCAAATCAAAATCAAGCAGGTGATCTGCTAATCCTAATCCCTTTCTCTGCCATGCCATAAAAACATGTTGTTTGTGTTCAGAATGTTCAAAAATGGCTTTTTTGTGTTGTATGTACTAAAAATGTAGCCTCTGTAGACTGCAGTGTTTAACGTTTACTCAGCAAATGTAGTGCACAGCATCTAAATGGCCTATAAGTTGGAACATGAAAAATAAATGTTTTCATGTGAATTTAAAGTATTCATTTGATGCTCTGCTGAAACCCTTTCAGGAAAAATGAGCAACTTACTCTGTAATGCAACTTTAAAGAAGCCCAGCCTTTCCTTTTTAATGTCCCCTGACACATACAGATTAATAAAGTAGGAAGAAAACATTGAAAAGGGGCTTGCATGTGTGTTTATGAGCATGCCCATGTGTGTGTTTTAGAGATGAAGGGTCTGAATAGGCCCTGGTGAGGAGGTGATTTGCACACGCCCTGCCTGGAATCATAATGAGCGGGCCTTTTTAACACCAGCACAAAGGCACACTCCATCCAAGCTGCTCCCTCCTCCAACCAAACAGCAAGCGCCTGGCTGACATCACCCAAAAAGCACATTTCACCACACTGACTGAACAGAGGTAGTCTAAGAGCTGCCAGTCTGAAAACATCCTGCACTGCATCAGACACAAAGTTCAGGAAACACTCAGAAAAAGCTCGTTTTAGATCAGCAGAAGGGGATTATTTGGTATTTTGAACTGCTGTTGCATGTTTGTGCTTTTGTTTTTTTCAAGAATGGCTATCCTGATAAAGAGAGGGCTTCAAAAGACACTCATCTTCAGGTAACTAAAAAGCATTGGAGCTAAATTTATGTCTCTTTTCTCTCTGATCTGACCTTTTGAGCATGACTTGGCATATCAGATTCATTGGTTGAACTGGCAGAGAGAGCCATGCTCTTACTGTTTCAAAGTGACAGCTTGTGTTTTCATCACCTGCAGGGAAAAAGTATTTTACAGAGGTTCAGTTATACTACAAATCATGATTTTAATTAGGGATTCACAATGTTATTGCACTAACATCGGTATTGGCAGATAATTGCAGAAAAAGTTTATCATTATCAGCAGATATGAACATTTTTGCTGATATTTACAGCCAATGTTTTGTACATACAAATTGGCCATAAAAATCCTTTGTATCGGCTGTAATATTTGCAAAATGTACAATGTCCCATGATTGATTACTCCATCATCATGCAGTGTTCTTTTTAATGAACCAGAAGTATCATTTATTAAAGAATAAAATGTTGTTTTTCCTTGCTTCACATCTGTTTCTAACACAAATGGACAGTAACCATGAAAGGAACAGGTCCAGTTTAGTTAAGTAGAGATTTTGTGCTCTTGACACAAAATATAGGTATCAATATCAGTATTGGCAGTTATGACCCCTGAGATATCAGTATATTGGATATCAGCAAAAATCCAATACTTTGCATCCCTAATTCCAATTCTTAATAGACTGATAGACATTGTATTGATCTTCACAGAAAATCTTACCCAATATTTTATTTTGTAAGATAAAAAGAAAAACTTTTCATCCCATCTCAACTAAAATATTACATAAATCAAGACAAATAATACAGTCTTAAGTGATTCAAAGTAACAATGTGTTACATTTCTGCATTGAAAGAATAGTTTGTATGATGTTACAGTTGATCTGATTGTACAATAACTCCAGAATAGAACAAATGTGTTTACCATATATTTTTTGTCTGTCATTGCTGTCCTCGTTCTTTTAGCATCAGCTGTTGTATCAAAAAGCCCAGAGGCCGGCCAGTTAACTTCTTTTGGCAAAGATAAACCAGTGTCTTAAAGCAGTACACATAGCTTACAAGAGAAATGCTAATCAGGTTACATAGTGGTGAAATCAGGCTACGGTGGCACTCTGTGGAAATGTGATGTATGGTATTTTTACTATAAAAAATTATTACTGACTTTGAAACTACAGTTGTAAGGTGGAAAAGTTGCATATTGTTGCTTTAACTTCAACAGTGACTGAAAGGTTGAAATCCCACAACTTCAACAAATCAAGTTAAATAGCTTTAAATTAAACTGTATAATTTTTCATATTTTTTATTTGAAAGGAGCCAGCCTTTCAAAAATAACAAGCTGAAGATTTAAGTAATGCTTAAATATGTTCCCCTTGAAGTAAAACTTCAGTTGTGACTCATGTAGATGCTTTTTTGATAAAGCTAAAAACTGATGTGGTTTGCTCAAGGCTGGACTTTCTCTCACGCTATGTTTTTGTAATATCAGAATAAGTGTATTGTTAATAATTGCATTTATTTTACCCTTCACAGAGCATTTTAACAACAGCATTGCAAATAGTTTGGCTGTGTCATTGCATCTTAAGATAATTTTATTGATTTTTGAAACTGTGTTTAGTTTTTATTTCAAGGAGTAAAGGTTGCATATTGTTTGGTATAAATGGAGTTCAACATACACACACCATCAGACAACCATGCACACAGTGTTGTCAGGTGAAGTCTTTGCTGATATAGGGAGGATCACTTCAACCCCTCATTATACCTCAGTGACTAAGAGACAAAATTGCAACAAGGCTTACATATCATACCCAAAAGGCTCTGTGAATAAGCCCATAGATATCCATGTGTGTTTCTATGAAGCTGGCAGATTCTGTTTGGTAAAGAAAATCTTGATCCTGTTTGCAATAGCCACAAATAACATTACCTTTACAAGGCATACTGCTGTGCGTCTGACTCCATCCTTAAGAGTGGAGTAGGTATGCTAAAACCCCAATAAAATGGGCTTTTCCAGCATGTTATATTTGCCCAACTACCCAGTGGTTTTGGTTTTCTATCAGGGATTGTACCAAGTACCTGGAACAGTATTCTGAATACCCTCCTTCGAGATTCCAAGCGATCTGAGCTGAGACTAAAATGTGACTACTGTCCACTGAACAGTTAGAATACCGCAGGGATATCCATGGAAGTAAAAGGCCTCCCATTGTTGCCTTTGTACTGCTATTTGACTTCCCAAACTCTCATCTGCTTTAAACAGTGTGCTGTCTCGCTGCTTGGGACTGGCATTGGAACAAAACTTGTCTCCTTACTGTGACAAAAGGCCATGAACTGAGGGAAGCTGGCAGCTACCTCTTTGGTTGTTGTGAGGATGTCACAGTAGTGTTGCGTAGTCATGCTATGACAACCACACCTATCTTAAAGAGACACTAAGTGTTTAGATGGTCCAAAGTTTATGATTATGTAATGAAAAACAAAGTGGGTGGTGCCCAAACTGTGTTGAGGATGGTACGGATTGTTATATCATCATACCTTTCCCAACTTTTTGTAGGGATATATAAACAATTATGCTCTGTATTGAAATGAACTGAGCTGGACCTTGATGTGGAAATGCAATATGAGGGTCCTTAGGGAGCATGTCCAAACTATTCTTACCCTTTGACCTATCATCAAACACCACAAACAAGTACAGTTTTACTGTCTTCACCCATAAAACCATCAAAGATTAGAACAATTAAGGGATTCTCCTCACAATAATGTTAAGACTCATACAACAGCCATAATAATGCCTTTGTTTTTAGTACAAACGTGCTGCTTTGGCTCAACCTCAGGGCAAAGTTTACATTTTTGCTTCCCTGCTGACCAGGATCTTAAAGTATTAAAAATTTTCCCATTGTTTTTTTATCCACCAAACAATTTGTTTTTTGTTTTGTGATGATGGATCAGTTCTAAGGAGCTGCTTTAGACTGTACAAGTTGTTTTTCAGTCTGAGAAACAACAATTTCAGCATGCTTTCTGTAATCCTCATTTTAATCACAAACCTGAACAGTGACTTGTGTTTTATTTGTCATTTTTCATCTATCTCTTTGTGTTTCTTCTTCCTTTTGCTGTGCAGGTGCCCTCTGATGGCCAAGCCGGACAGCAGT
The DNA here is from genome assembly GCA_037902135.1 of Cetoscarus ocellatus. Taxonomy (NCBI): domain Eukaryota; kingdom Metazoa; phylum Chordata; class Actinopteri; order Labriformes; family Labridae; genus Cetoscarus; species Cetoscarus ocellatus. Next base: position 647,898 of record JBAMNC010000022.1, on the reverse strand, counting down.
CAGGTCCGTCTCGGGTGGCGGCGGTTGGCCCGTACATTCAGTCGTCCACGATGCCACGAGGAACAGTGAGACACGAGCTGCTTGTAAAACCAGCATACCCCGACGGTACTGCCACCCTACCAACCTACGACCCACAGAGCAAGGCCGGCACAGGTGAGGAACAGGAGAAAACACAGTCAACAGTGTTTTAACTCTTTATTCAAAACGTGCTCTTTCTGGGTTTAACTTACATTTCTGGGTGAGGCAAACTTAACAACAGCCTTGAACATTCTATTCTGTTGTTAAACAAAAGCCTTATAAGCAACAAGATTAAAAAAAAGAAACTTTAATTCAAAATCACTGATTAGGAGTAACTCAGGAGTGAGTCTGCAATCATAACAGGTCAGCAGCTGTTCTCTGCCTTACATTTCCCTTTGCGTATGCCCTCATGTACAGTAGTTGGGTTTGTTTAAGGACTGAAATGTGAAAGGACTGTACTGCATTCAGCAGGAGCAGATGATTCTGGGACACCTACAGGTTGTGATGTCACTCTGAGCTCAGAAGGTAGAGGGTTGACTCCTGGATGGTGTGTTGTGGTTTGCTGAGCTTCAGTATTACAAACATGTATCCCCTCTGCACATTCTTTGATCTGAAGAAGGTTCTCTTAAGACATTAATATGTTTTGCAGTGAGTGAACCGGTGTTTATTGCAGTGGTGTGTGTCTCTTTGCACCTTTTTTCTCTCTCTAAGCTTTATACTGTCTAGTATTAGGAGAGTGATGGGACGTGTGTACATAGTTAAACTAGTTGATGAGTAAATTGCTGCAGCAGCGTAATTTCCCCAAGGACTACAGCAGCATGTGTATTTGTTAAAAAGAGGGGGGACAAAGTCAAACAAGACTGAACAGGGCAACAGCATTTCCCTTTTAAATATGCTCTGTGTAGCCTTAAACCCGTATCTTTTTTTTGTACTTCCTCATCACACTCGCTCTCTTAGCTCAAACTCTGTCCCCCAGTGGTTGGTGGGGCAGCAGTGCACCTCATTTCAGTGTTAATTTTGACAGCACTTTTTAATTAGTTTTAGTTTTAGTCTTTTGCCTAAAACATCTTTTAGTTTTAGTCATAATTTAGTCATCTAAATTGTTTTAATTTTTGTCTAATTTTAGTTGAGGAAATTCCACAACATTTTAGTCAATGAAATCTACTGTAAATTTAGTAGACTAAAATATGAAGTGTTAAGGGTAAGGCATTTTGTTTCTCTGAATTTCTAAAGTCATTTTTTACACTTGGATCTCGCCACCATGAAGCTAAGGCAGTTGTGATTGGATGTCCCTCTTAACTCATCCAACCTTTCCACACAACCAAAGTAGCTGTGATTGGATATATTCCTAACTTGTCCCTACTTTCTACATGACGAAATTAGGTCTGATTGGATTAAGTCTCTGTCAAACATTTTAGTCTAGTTTTTATCTGTTGACAAAAATATCAGTTAATTTAGTTTTAGTTTTTGTCCATGTGCACTTGTTTTTTTTTAATTATAGTCTAGTTTTCGTCGGGGGAAAAAAGGTCGTTGACAAAAACTATGATGAAAATAATTAGTCAACAGAATTAACACTGCCTCATATTATGAAAAATGAATCAACTCACACAAATGTTGCTGAACATCAATCAGAGGAATCTCATCTTCTCCTGTTAAAGCAATTTAACATACAGGGTGTATAGTTGAAGGCTTTCTCTGACCTTCTGTGATGACGTAGCATGCAAGTGTTTCTGCATGCTGAGCTGATTTGTGGTATGGAGAGAATATAGAACGAGATGGGAGGAGACACAGAGGAAACTCTTCTTACTGTGCATACATCCCATTTCCAGTCCTTCTGTTGCGGGGATGATGTGTAAAGGGTCAGGTGGGCTTCCTGAGGTTGCTCTGGTCTCTATGTGGCCCCTCAGGGAGGCCCTCACCTGGAGCAAACCAACAGCATGTGTGTAGCAAAGGCAGATCTAAGGCTATTTTTTTTTTGTCTTTCGAATGCATCTTCCTCAGAAGCCATGTTCTTGCTTAAGCCTCTGAAAGAGCTGCGGGCTAAGAGAAAAGGTACACACTTGTGTTTGTGTGTGCTTGTGTGCTGCTCTATGGCTTTTTTTTCCATGTGCTTATTTTTTATGAGAGTTCATATCATGGAATCAGACATTTTCATCATTTTATTAAGATCGTTGGTTCTGTCTTGCTAGTTGCTGCTTTGTTCTATCATGTTTGCTGAGCTTTCTACTCAGTTTGCTCTGCTGCTCTAAATGGGTCAGTTGGAACAAATGTGTAACCTTCAGTTGAACTGACAAGCCATGTGGTATCTGACCAACAAAATCAAGTCTTTTCTGCTAAATCTGAGTATAGTAGTGATGTTCTTACTCTTGCCTATGTGATGCTGAACTTGCTAGTCTCAGAAGCTCCATGCTTTTGGGGCTCATCTGATTGTGGATATTTGCAAATGTGTGTGTGGCTGGCAGAGTTTTTATCAGTCAGTCAAAACCACAAAAGAGTAACAAGGGGGACATGTTACAACATTTCAGTGTTTAAAAATCCATTTTGGTTTGCTGTGTATGACAAACATAACACACAGCTCTGTGGACTCTGTGTTAACCTGGATAAATATTGGATATTCAGGCTACTTTTCTCTTTGTGTATATATGCTTTGTGTCATATTCCTGTTCATGTGAAGTCTAGTGAAACACCCTTCAATTCAAATATCCCTCTATGTTCCCCTTTCTCTTCCTTGATGCCTCTTGTGGTGATACACAAGGTCTTCAGCCATCCAAGATGGCAGATTGGGGCTCCTCGGGTCCAGAATCCAACACCAACGGTCATGGCCCAGCATCAACACTGCCACGTATGACCTCTCACTCCAACTCAAACACAGAACAAGGTATCAGTTAATCAATCAGTCTTCATAAGTCTACCACCAGCACATGAAAAATGTTATCTCAAGACAGTGAACAAAAAGTATTCATCCAAACTGTAGTCTTTGTTATACCTTGTTATTTACCAAGGTATGATGGACATTGTGAGGGAGATAATTTCAAATGAGTGACTTGGGCTCCACCTCCCATATTACTTTTAGAGACTAAAGACATAACAGACAGACCTGCACTCTTTGCCCGTTGTTTAGTGAAGTAACTGAGCGCTAACGGCTCTTTAAAATATGCTGGTGCCTGACTGTTAAGAGCTTTGTGAAAGAGAGGAGGGTTTTAAATTCTGTTCTAGATTTTATTGGGGGGCAGTGCAGAGAAGCTTGTACAGAAGAATTGTAATCTCTTTTCCTAGTTTTACCCAGTACACGTGCATTAGCATTTTGAACCAACTAAAGGGTCTTTAGAGACTTATTAAGAGGGCAGCCTGATAAAAGAGAATTACAGTGATCCAACATGAAGGTCACAAATACATGGATTATCTTTTCTGCAAAGTCCAGAACCTTGATATGACTGATTTTTATAATAGAGATAAGATGATAACATGTGAACAGAAGGTTATACTGCCTGCTTTGCGTTAATTTGCCGTGTCGGCATCAATGTCATTTTCATTATTTCAACTTTTCTTTGAAAAGGCAGAAACTCTGAGTGCTCATTTTCCTATTTTTGGTCATTTTGCTTGGTGGATATTGACACAGGGTTGAAGCATCTCCCTCTTAAAATAGACTTGCTGCATGTATCTAGCAAACCGGTGCAGAGGTGCTGCTAGGATGTACTAGAGACGGAGTACGGCGCAGACTGTGAAAACCAACTGATTGACAAGACTGGAGGCGGATTGCACAGCGTGTACCGAAACCTAGACTGACTAAAATTACAAGCTGATCTAATAAAAGTGATTTAAACACTGCACTAAGATCCAACAAGACAAGCACAGAAACACTCCCACTTTCAAAAGCCAGAAATAGATCATTTCCCACTTTAACCAGAGCAGTTTCAGTGTTATGGTGGACTCTAAATCCCATTTGAAAGTCTCAAATAAACTGAAATTAAACAAACGTTTTAAGTGATAAGAAACATTACTTTAGAGAATCTATTTTGTATGGGAACGATAAGATAAGAGACAGGCACACACATCAAGAAACAACATGCATAAATAGCTTAGATAATGTCCTTCAAGCTGAAAATCAGTTGCTGCTGTTGAAGCTTTCAAAGCAGCTTTTTGTTCGGATTTGTGTGAATACTGTTGTGTGTGAATATTGATTAAAACTAATTATTTCTCCTGTATGTGTTCTTGTAATAGATGATGAACTTAAGAGGGACCGAAAGGTGCGTCCGTTTTCCATGTTTGAGCCAATGGAGGCTCCTGTCTCCTCCCTACGCAAAAACCAGAGCAGCGATGATCTGGTCAGGGACGCGCAGGTAAGAAAACACCAAAATTACACTTTTAACACCCTGAAAGAAAAGACACATCCTTATTTTCCGTTACTCTTTCGCCTATTACTAATGTCTCTGTATTTTCTCTTCTCCAGTCTGCACCCAAGGCTCCAGTCAAGGTGCCTCCTCCAGTCCCCACCAAACCCAAAGGTCCAGGTGTCATTCCATACGGCAAACAAGGCCTCAACACAGGAACCTTCCCCAAAGCAAAGCCCCACAGCCAGCAGCCACAAGGCTCCCAGGGCCGCAGCACTCTCCCCCCTTCACAGAGCCAGACACTCCCCCTACCCTCCAAACAGGACACTCCACCTGCTGCGACGGTACGGCCGTTCACCCCAGAGCTGCCCTCCTCCAAAGACACCAGCCTGAGTAAACCCCAGACCTTAGCAGCCAGCTCCATTTACTCCATGTACACGCAGCAGCCGGGATCAGGGAAGCCTTTCCAGCCTGGTGTGCAGGGAGCTTTAAACAGGTCTCAGAACCGGACCAACGGATTTGTCAGTGGTAAGAATATTCAGTTGTCGCTTCTGAGATAAAATGAATTGAAAGGCTTTTTGAGTTAAAAGAGAAAAATATTGCCCTTATTTTTCCATTTCCTGAATACTGGACCCATAAGTGATTGTCAGTTCAGTACTGAAAACATCCTTCTTCTCTTTTTGTTTCATGAATCCATACAAAAATTAAGAAAAGCAGACTAAACATACAAAATATCAAGATGTATATTCCCACTTACATCCTTAAGTTCAAACTCAAGCCACTGAGGTAATTCGAGCTATTAAAGAAACAAACACGGCCAGAGCTCAGAACAAGATTAAACATTATGTAAGCTTAATGTTGCAGTTGATATTTAAATATATAAGTTTTCAGTTGCATCTTGTGTCACTTGAAATAAATTCACTATAAGGAAAACCTGTTTCATTACATTCTGCTTGGCACACTCAGGAAAATATTCACACGCCACTGATCAGAGAGGCAGCAAGGGAGGCTACGCCATATGTTCCATCTTTTTGTTCTTAAACACAATCTCAGACACCAGTATCTGCTGCTTCTTATGGGAACAGCAAGAGGAAATAGAGCAAGGCGTTCTCAACAAGTTATCCATCAGAGAGAGGGAGAATGCAGTGACATTACAGTTTTCTTTTAGTAGGCTGCTGAGGAAAAAGGCTGAGTCATCAGATTATTAATCTTGAAGTTGTGTTTTTTACTCTCTGACTCTTGCCTTCTGTCTTTATTGTAGTGTACGGTAAACCTGTGATCCCCAGTGGAGGCTCCCCACATCCAGAAAACCCTTACATGGACCGCCGCTCCCCTGCCCTTGAAACAGAAGTCGACCACAGTGGAGCCAACTACTCAGGCCCAAGCCCATCTGAAGGCCCACAACCAGAAACCGAACGCATCCCCCGCCCCCTCAGCCCCACAAAGCTGCTCCCTTTCATTTCCAACCCCTACAGGCACCAGAGCGACGGTGATCTGGAAGCTCTAAGAAAGAAGCTATACAATGCCCCAAGACCCCTGAAAAAACGTAGCTCCATCACTGAACCAGAGGGTCCTGCAGGGCCCAATATCCAGAAACTCCTTTACCAGAAGACCACGCTGGCAGCTATGGAGACTGTGACCACACCAACCACTCCCAACTTTGTAAGTGAATCAGAGAAGGCAGCTGAGGGATCTGTTCCAAGTGCCCTGAGTGGTGCGGAGACCCACCTAACAGAGATGGGACAGACTGTGGAGGGAGGTCATCTCCCATCTCAAGGTGCAAACATCCACATTCCAGCCCCTCCTGAACAGACCAAAACATCTTCAGCAACTGCAGAGTGCGAGGACATTATCCCCCCTCCTCCACCATCCCACCCAGCCCCCAGACCAGATGATGGTCATTTCCCGCCTCCGCCCCCTGCTGGCTTGGATGATGGAATGCCCAACCTGCCTCCTCCACCTCCAGATGGATTCTTGGAAGAGTTCCCCCCCTACCCACCTCCACCGTACCCCAGTGGAGCAGAGCAGGACAGCTTAGGAGAGGACACCTTTAACATGAAGGCACCTGAAGTCACTGGCCAGGTCACTCTGCCACCGGTATGTATCTTTGACCCCATTTGTGTCTTGTATTAATGATGGTTTATTTTCAGGGGAGGTTGGTCATGGTACAAGGAAGAAGTGATTAGATTTTGGTGGTGATCAAAATGCAGATGTGGATCCAGAATTTTTTAAATGATTTGTTAACTGTGAGATATGGCAGTTTTCCACATGTTCACTAATAACTCGAAAAGTTCTTTTTGGATTTGGGTGACATTTCCTGGGAACGTTGGTCATGGCACAACAGGGAAGTCAATAGATTTTGGTGGAGTATTGAATCCAGATACAGATCCAGGAATTTTTCAAAGGATTCTGTTAAAGGATAAGTTCGGGGTTTTTTTTGTGCAACATGGCGGAATATTTATCCAATGTAGAAGTGTCTGACGATGACTTTGAGTATAATGGATGCCCGTATCGTTTTGAGCCAGAATATACAGACGAGGAGCTATTTGAAAGGAGGATGCAGAGGGAAAGAGCCAAACAGCTGGCCAGAGAACAAGCAACCACTGCACGTCCACGAATGGGGGCTAACTGGTGGTGTTGTTGTGGACATTGCACGGCAATGGCAACAGAGGAGGAGTGAGTTTCGCAGCAGATAATGTCTAATTTAGGGGCTTCGATTTCTGGCCCCGTCTGCTACTATGGCATGAGAAAAAAACGCAGTCGGATGGATCTAAATTGCTCAAAAACGGCTCCTAGCTCCGCCAAAATTGTCTGGGTGAGTCTACGAGCGTATTTAATCCTAAAAATAAGGTCCAGGTGTCAAAAAACGAACTTATCCTTTAACAGTGGAAGATAGGATCGTAATTCTCATTTTTCGTTATAACTCGGCTTACAATGTCAGGAATGCCTTTGTGGGGGGGTTTTGTTCCCCTCTGAGCACTAGTAGTTTTGTGCATGCAGTTCTGCAATTTTCTGATGATACTGCAGCTTTGAATGGTGTAGTTAACAAAATATAAGCACTTTCAAAGCAGTTTACTGCCTCGACGTCTCGGCCTCAGACCACACTGATGTTACAGTGGAGCAATAATTTAAATTGAATCAATCCCAAACAAAACTATATAAAATATTTCTTTGCATTTATTTGGTTCACAAATCAGAACACCAGCAAGGATTTTTATTACTTTGTCAATACAAACTGGACATTTAAAAAAATGTGTGAAAGTTCTTTATGCGAATAAAATGCACTAAATCTCAAGTTCACTACTGAAAGTTGGAGATTAATAGTGGTTAAAAGTGTTACCTTTTTGACAGCCATAGTTAATAGACTAAAAAAGCCAACATGGTGCTCAATGAAGAGCAGATTGGGAGCCCAAAATTAGCTCCTTAACTAAGCTAAGACAAACATTAGGGATCTTTGATTGAAAGAAATCACACTTTTTTTGCTTGCTGGCACATTACAGCAGATTACATCCGTCGACAGGGTGGTCTGTAATGTGTAAGTATGACTTCAGTCTACATTAACAAACAAATCTGGAGGAAGGCATCTCTGCCCACTGCTGTGTGCAGTCTTAGCTATGGGAAATCAAATTGTATTTAGTCCACACTGAGGTTCATCCACACAACTTTGAATTTAAATACAAGTGCCCAGTTCAGATGTTAACCCACACTGTAAACAGCACCTTAAACTACTGAATCTTTTTTACTAAAATTCTCACTGTGGGTTGAGGCAAATAGCTTGTTAGTTTGAAGCCCTGAGACCACTGAAAGTCTATTTTTTGTTAAAGTTGTGCTGCATATTTGAAAACCTCCCCACATGTTTGTTTATTCATTTCACTACGCCTGGTCATGAGTTACAGTGAGTCTACACTGTTGGCTGACCACCTCACAAACTATAGTGGCCTGTTCTGGTGTTATATAACCAGGTAATCCATGTCAAACACTACCATTGTTTCTGAGGGATATATGCCCTTTTCTGCTTACAGTAAGCGGATACTCCGTGCACTTACACAGTTTGTGTTTACAATAAACACACATTTACATGTTCTAGTGGTTAAGCTTACAGTAAAATACTCTACAGCACGGCAGCAGGCTTGACAGAATCCAATGAGAAAACACTATTCTGGCCCATTTCCCACATTTGGGCCCCTCCTTCTGTTACTCCCCTTAAGTGTATAATCTTGGATTTACAGAAATGGATTCTTACAGTTTGTGCTGACAAAGTAGATTTGAGCTAGAAAACAAGTCACTCGAGCACTCTCAGCTCAGACTGATCACAGCAGAGGGTGAACTCTTTCACAGTTCACCTGGACGGGCTTCAGGATAAGAATCTGGAGTCTCATGGATTGGATATAAATTCTTCTTCATTGTCTTTAATTGCTTGGTTATGATTGTGTCTTAAGGGAAAGAGGACTAACCTGCGCAAGCCTGGTTCTGAACGCATCGATCACAGCATGAGAGTGAAGTTCAACCCTCTTGCTCTGCTGCTGGACTCGTCCCTGGAGGGAGAGTTCGACCTGGTCCAGAGAATCATCTATGAAGTAAGACATGACTTTTTTTGTTGTTGTTAGAACAATGCCTTTACATAATTTCTTCCTTTATGTCAGTTGTATAATAAAATAGTGGATTATAGTGCCTAAAAATAGCCACTCTTAGCTGATGTCTATTTTTGCCTCTCCTTATTTGTGATAGGTTGAGGATCCCAGTCAGCCCAACGATGAAGGAATCACTGCACTACACAACGCTGTCTGTGCCGGACACACAGAGATTGTCAAGTTTCTTGTTCAGTTTGGAGTTAATGTCAATGCTGCAGACAGTGATGGCTGGTAAGTTCTAAAAACAGCACATGGTTTGGCATTTTGTCACTTTGATCAAAAATATAGGATTGTCTTCTTCAACTTCTACCATAAATTTGAAACCTCATTATAACTTTCTTTCTCACCATTTATACAACAGGACACCTCTCCACTGCGCTGCATCCTGCAACAACGTACAAGTGTGCAAGTTCCTGGTGGAGTCTGGAGCAGCTGTGTTCGCTATGACGTACAGCGACATGCAAACAGCAGCAGATAAATGTGAAGAAATGGAGGATGGATATACCCAGTGCTCTCAGTTCCTCTATGGTTAGTTTTAGCCTTTTATTTACTCATTTTAACAACATAAACATTGCATGTGTGCTGTCTGCATTAATGTTTATTATTCTCTGTCATGAAGGTGTGCAAGAGAAGATGGGAATCATGAACAGAGGTGTGGTCTACGGTTTGTGGGACTATACGAGTGAAAACCCTGATGAGCTGTCGTTCCGAGAAGGAGACTGCATGACGATCCTCCGCAGAGAAGACGAGGATGAGGTCGAATGGTGGTGGGCCCGAATGGGGGACACAGAAGGTTACATTCCTCGCAACCTCCTCGGGGTGAGTCTCAAGATGGTTAACTAATGCCACGGTAACATGACATCAGTTTACTGAAAATGTAAGATTTAGTTTTAAATATTCCTTTATTAGTCCCACAGGGGGAAATTCTAGATTTACAGCAGCTGCAGGACACAAAGAAGAAATACAAGAAAGAAACTTACAAATGAAAAATAAAATAAAGAATATGTGTAAGTGGTATTTACAGTGGTCATGTACATGTTTGATATTTTACAGACTGAAAATTTCAGATATTATAAATATAAATATGGTTTATTGCCCACTTTAGAGGTTTTTGTTGTAGAGTCTAACAGCCGCAGGGAGGAAGGACCTGCAATACCTCTCCATCACACATCCTGTCACTCATGGAGCTCCTTAGTGCAGTGAGTGTGTGTTGGAGGGGGTGGGAGTCTTTGTCCATCATGGAGGACAGCTTGGCTGTAGTCCTCCTCTCCACCACCTCCTCCACAAGTTCTAGTCACTGTTTCCAAATTGAGAAGAGGCACATACTCTTTATTCTTGAGGAATATACAAACAAAAAAAAGGTCAAACAGATGAACATTTTTGTGGGTGCGTTAGGTCAGTTAAGGTCAGTTGCAATAATAATAAAATGACTGACATTTGTAAAGTACTTGGGTGGTATGATAACGCAGCAGGTAAGTGCATGTGCATCACAGCAAGAATGTTGCTGGTTCGACTCCCCATGTCGGCCAGGCCCATTCTGTGTGGAGTTTTCATTTTCTCCCTGTGCCTGCGTGGGTTTTCTCAGGCGCTCCAGTTTCATCCCACTGACCAAAATCATACACTTCAGGTTAAATGGTGAATCTGAAGTTGCCAGTAGGTGTGAGTGAGTGTGTGAATGGTTGTCTGCCTCTTTGTTTGGCCCTGCTGTTGGCTGGCAGCTGCTCCAGGGTGCTCCAGCCCACTATCAGCTGGGATAGGCTCCAGCCTCCGCTGTCCAAGAAGTGATAAACTGTATAGGTGATTGATTGATTGATTGATTGATGGATGGATGGATATATAATACTCATCAAAATAGCTTGTTTAGGACTGTTGTAAACAAGCATTACTAAGGGCTTTGCAAAACATCAAACCCTAATAAAAGAAGAGAGAAGGATTAAAAAGGAAGAAGTCTCCTATGAAGCGGTAATAAAATAAAAATGTTTTTATAAAAGAGGAACTGCATTAAACAATCATTAGACAAAAAAGATGAAAACCTAAACCACTAATTAAATCAGTCTCTCTAAATTGTGATATATATTTATAATGATATAGAATCCTCGAGAAGAGACAAGTACCGTATTAACTTTATCTTAAGAAAACTATGGTTATTTGCTATTTCAGCCAAAAAAACATACTACCTAACCGCTTGGGCTGCTCAATTTGAGCACATAGTTGTTAACTTTCAGGTTATCTTATTTGTACCTGCAGATAAATTTGTCAGTCCGCCTGATGGTGACATACATTATGGAACACAAATAGCAAAGCATATGCAAAATGAATCCTACATTTAGGATATGGAAATTATGTTTAAAAAAGTCCTACATATTTTTAAATGCAAGACAATAAAAGTGTTCAAGTTTGGCATGGAAACAGACCCTTCAAGGCTGCAACCATGGGGTACTTATCCATTTGTGGGATCTGCTCCACCCGGCTTGAATCTGTATGGTTTAGTGCCTCATTAAGGTAGGCAGTATGTCACAGCATGCGTGCGTGAAACTAGGATGGCATCCTCACAAAAACAAGGGAGAAAACAGAGGGGATAGAGCTGCTGGCCCCTTTGGAAAAGCCCCATTAGTATTTATTCAGACTTCAGGGAAACACGAACAAACAGTTGTTCAGTTTCAGGTTATTTTATTTGTACCTGCAGATAAATTTGTTTTTCAGCCAGCAAGACGGTGTCATTCTTTATTGTGACAAAAAGCAAAACATATGCGAAATGAAATATAAATTAAAAACACATAAAAGTGCTCAGATTTGTTGTGGAAACAAACAGCAAAAGCTCAACTGAAAAATACCGTTTATGGCTGTAAATGTGGGCTCAGACTTGAGTGTATTTATGTAAAAGTATGCATCACTAACATGCTTTTTTTCTCTCTCTTTCAGCTCTACCCAAGAATAAAACCAAGACAGAGAACGCTGGCTTGAAACACAAAGACCCCTGCACATTCCAGTCTGCTGCACACACAGAAACACACACCTGCACATGCTTTAACAGACTGAGGACAGAAGGACACTGCTGAAATGAAGAAGTACAGACAGACCAAACTAAATGAAGGATCAACTATGAAATCTTTGGCACTTTTTATTCTGCATTTACATCAGAGAGACTCGCTCTCTCACTTTTTTTCCAAGCTGCACCATGTACCGTGCACTCAAGACACTATTGGCATTGTTTTAATTTTTTTCCACTGTTTTTGTTGTTATTGTCTGAGCTGTCTGTAAAATGAGAGAAACTCACTTGTTGGGATTTAGACGAGACAAGCAATATTTTCATGACTTCAAAGTGTTTTTAAGACTTCTGAACAGTCTTTTAAACATGTTTCCTCCAGTTACTCCCCAACACACATCTCTCTACATCAGAAGATAAAATACTGTGTTAACATGACAATCTGTGGGAGCTTTTTCCCCACAACTCTGCACCTGTCATTTAACTAGGTGTACAGTTTCATTTGTAACACCGCTGTTCTGGCTTAAATAATGAAATAATGTGTGGATTTAAAAAAGCTTTTAATTGATCTGTCGCTGTTGATCTGTGGTCGATGACACCCTAACAGCCAGTTTACTCTCCTGCACTGGCATGTGGTTGAGAAGCCATAGAGACCATGTACATTCGTATCTCTATCACAGAGACTAGTGAAATGTTACTATAGGAACATTTTCGGACTCTTCAGAAGCTCTTTGACCAAGACGGACATTAATGCAGTATGAATTTAATATTTTTTTTACAGCCATTCCATGACAACACAGTAATGTAAAAAGACAAGCCTAATACCAGAAACCTTCACATTTTTCTAGCAATTGGTAAGACAGACTTTATTCAAAGGTCACAAGACAAATTTTTATGTCAAAACAAAAGAAGCTGGAACTCAAACCTTGACATAGAAAGGGTTCTGAAAGCTCCACTCATCATACAGATGTATTTATTTTTGTTACCTTTTTCTTTCTTTTGCCAGGACTATAACCACAAATGTACTGTAGTATTTCAAACATTTACAATAAAATACTTTGTACTAAGTTCAAGGTTCTTTTGTTACCAACATGAATTGCTCACCTTTTCTGCAGTTTTCTTATTCTATTCATATGAAAATTTTTCACATTGTGATGAGGAAGTGTGCTATTAACATTTTTACCAAACATGTGCTGCCCTCTGCTGGACACGGGTTTCACTTTCCAATCCAATCCTCTGGTTTTGTATAGCACATTTTTAAAAACAATCAAGGTGACCAACGTGCTGCACAGTGACTACCAAGCAGGAACAGAATAAAATGAAAATACAATAATAAATCTTAGAATTAGAATTAATCTAGAATTTATAGAAACTAAGAAATAAAACCAAATAATAGAGTACTATAAAAAAAATAAAAGCACAGAAACTCATAAAACACAAAACAAATTGAAAAAAAATAAGAAAGAATAAAAAATTAAAAGCCAAACTTAAGAAAATAGAAAACACAAAAAAACAGACCACACAACTCTCATGCTGATTTAAAAGCCAATGAGTAAAAGTAAGTTTAAATAAGACATGTAAGAGCAGGTAAGGTGGGGGGATGTTCTGATTTTAAGTGGTAAATCATTTCATAATTTAGGAACCACTACAGAAAAGGCTCGGTTACCTGGAGTTTTCTGTCTGGCCTTTGGGACTTCAAGGAGAAGCTGCTCTATAGTCCTCAAAGATCTCAACAGGATTTAGACTTTTACAGGTTCAGAGATATACTAAGGTGCAAATCCATTAAAAGGTTTAACAACAAACAATAAAATCCTAAAATGAATGAACAAGCAAATGGAGACAAGCCAGGAAGGGAATGATATATTCCTGTGTTTTACTTTAAGTTCTTAAGGGATAAATAATATTAAACTGATTTGCAGGGCGTATGTAAGCAAGTAAACTTAGTTTAAAGAGCACTTGTCACAGAGAATGGGCACAGAGTGCTGTACTGGAAAAACACTAAAAACAGAACAAAAAGTTGCACATAAATATTTATACACTTTATTAGATGCATCCATTTAGCTGCTTTCTGATGCAGATAGCTGATAATCCAATTGCATGGCAGCCGCTCAATGCATTTATGCATGTGGAGATGTTCAAGATGATCTACTGAAGTTTAAATCAAGCATCCAAACAGGTAAGAAAGGTGATTTAAATGACTCTGAACATGGCATGTTTGTTAGTGCTGGTTGGACTGGTCAGTATTTCAGAAACTGCTGATCTCCCAGGATTTTCACACACAACCATTTCTAGAATTTTCAGCCAATGGTCTGGAAAAGGGAAAATATCCAGTATATCAAGGAAGCTCTGCCATGCCTCACTGTTGCCCACAAACACTCTGAACTGTACCATTCTCCAGCCCTTTGGCAAACAAACAGCCTTCAGCTACAGCCAAATATTTGAACTCTGATTCATCAGTCCAGAGCAGCTGCTGCCATTTTCTGAGGTAGGTAGATTGGTTTACTTGGGTCCGACTGGTAACCGGGCTTGATGAGTCTCTCATCTGCCGCGCTGTCTTCTTCTTCTGAGTCTACAGTCCTCATTGTTGCCCATTTCATTGTTTTTCTTCAAAAGAGCTTGAAAAGCCTAAAACTCCGGTCTGCTTTGCAGTCTTTGCCAGGGGGAGACTGTTGTGATGTAGTATAATACAGCTTGCTTGAATCTTGTTTCTGTGCTTAGTCTTGCTATGGGTGTATGACCTCTGACATAAAACTTCCTTTCCCAACGTCACCTTGGTAACAGAGTTTGGCTGCTCCTCATGCAGTTTTAAGCCTCTTACACAGCTGTCTCTGTTTCAGTTAAAGGTTACATGTTTAGCAGAATCAACTTTACTTCCTTTTAATGTTGTTAGAGTGGCTTGAGGAGTAGAAGAACATGACACCTTTTACTGAACTCTCAGTCCATGGAGAAATGCACTCTGCCTTTTCAAAGAAAACTCCCCTTAAAACGCTCTGGGTGTTTTTTTCAGGTGGTAACAGTAGCAGCAGAAATCCCATGTTCACTGTGGGAATTGATTCACTGAGATATCAGACCTTTCAGTAGCCACTGTTCAACCCACATGAAATTAGCTCTGTTGAACTTAAAACTCTACTTCTACCAAAGATGATCTGATACAGAGACATGAATTAGGGAGGCCTGTCATGCAGCTTCGGGTGTATGTCCTACTTTGATACTCACATGAAGATTGATGCTAGCTTTTGCTGTTTATCATTTATCAGTACTCGTGTAGAGGAAGCTCATTGTGTGCAGCACTTACAGTTTAAGACAATTTCTTAAAGGCCACATGTCCTGCAAAATCCATTTTCTTTGCTTTTAATGTTGTGAGAAGGGGCTTGGGGTGCAGAGGAACATGACATCTTTTATTAAACTCACAGTACATGGAAAGATGTGCCACGCCTCTTTAAAGAAAATGCCCCTTAAAACACTTTTTTTTTTACTTCCTGGAGTTTATTATGTAATAGCTATACAGCCTCCACCTACATGAGTGTTTCTGCTTCTCACAGGCGGACACCATGACTGTTTTGAAAGTCCGCTCCATGCCCTGTAATCCCTCTTCCCCCTCCTATCAGACATTGTTTGTGTAGAGCTCATAACCATAGCCTGAAAGGTAAGGTCAGATATATATAGTAATGATAATAACAATAATAATAATAATAATAATAATAATAATAACAATGATTTTAACTATAATAATAATAATAAACTTTATATGGCACTTTTCAAACAGGGTTACAAAGTACTTTACAGACAAAATTTAAAGATAAACGAGAATAAAAGAGAAATAAAAGAGAAATGGGAGGAATACGATGACAAAAAGTGTAAGAGTTAAAACAGAACAGTGGTAAATCATGTAAGAGCCAGAAATGACAGAAAATAGAGCAAAATAAATAAAAGATTAATATCACCAACAATAAGGGGGAGGAAGGAAATTAAAAGGCTTAAACTACCAAAAGACAAAAGGGAATAGGAAATAAAATGATGGAAAATAAATAAAACCAAAAGAGGATAAAGAGTTAAAATGATGAAAAGATTTAAAAAAAAATGAAAGAATAAAAAAATGCTGCCTGTGAAACTGTCTAAAACCGGAAATAAAAGCAGTGTCGGAGGATTAAAAGCACATAATACTATAGTATAATAGTATAATACTACAGCTATAACACACCATTTACAAACCAGATCCCCACCCCCTCCCTTCTTTATTTACCTCTGTCGCCATGTTGATGCTGTGCAGTAAACCCCCCTCTGTGGGCTCCAGTGATATTCTGCTGTTGCGACCCTATGTGAGTTTTATAGGTTAATACAGCTGAGTGTTCCACATACAACCTCTTACACTGCACATATCCCCTCCTGGTTACAGTAAGGATTGTAGATAAAAGTCTTAATTCATCATCAACACTGTCCACTGAGTATGTCTAAGTACATCCATAATTGATAAGCGCATTCATAATTGATCAAAAAGTTCTGTCCTTAAGTGAGTGAAGAAAGTCGTACGTGCACTGGCAGATAGCTGCTGTATTTCCTTCATAATCAGAGCTGTTGTTGATCTTTGAAACAAATCAGCACCAACCTCAGTACCTGCAGGGTGTGACTGTGCACGCAGAGGATCTGATCTATGTTGTTACTGTTGCCTTGTGCAATGTAATGACTTAAATCCCATGTATATCTCCTCTGGGCGTGATATTTCTCCGGGTCCGTGCATCTCCTGGTGTAAGGGCAGAGGAGAGTTATAGAGCCAGCTTTCCCCACAGGCACCTTCATTAAATGCTGAGCCTCTGTGTACATAAAACCCAAATTTACTAGGATATGAGCTCTGCTGCTACATAAATCCAACCCTCTATAGAGATGGAACATATCATATTTTTTACCCGAGGGTCTGTGGGAAAGGATGAGAGCAACATGGAGGTAGATCCATGTTGTCCTGGTGCATAAACTTCAGTTGCATTTTAGATAGAGTGTCCTACATTTGTAATATAAACAGTCTGTCCATTTACATTAACCTCCACTCTAGAGCACAATAATCAAGTTTAGGAGACAAGATTGTTGCACCAAGAACATGCCAGCAAAGCCAGGGTTTCTAATTTACTAAAAGAGCTTCAAATGGAACAACTAAACACTGAGGTTGTGTTTAAGAGAACCTGATGAATGCAGTTTTAATATTCTTCTTTCTCTGCTTTGTCTGTTTTCTTTCCCCTCTGGGATATAATCTGTGTTTTGTTTGTCTTACCCCCTTCTGTGCTGTAAATGGTCTTGTTTTTCAGAGCTCTTATTTTTGCTTCCTGTTAATTTGGAGAACAGTTTTATTTTAAACTGTTGTTTACTGTTGTTTGAGATCAGATTAGTTTTAGGTTTGAAATTGGGCCACAGCATAATTATGTCTGGGAGAGGCTCCCTCAGACAGGTTGAGAGTCAGTCAAAGGGCCAGGGGGCTTTAAAGGGGGGTGTTCAGACAGTTACATGGGCTCAAAGCTGACAGGGCAGGGGTAATATAAAAGAGCCCATATTTTGCCTTAAATCAGGTTCATAGGAATTTTTGAATGGCTGCCAGAGTATGTTCATAATAGCTAAACCTTCTAGTTTTTACACATAGAGTTCCCCTGATCCAGCTGTATCCTCACTCTGTCTGTTAGAGCTCCTGCCCTTCTAAGGCCCCACTCCCTCATTGGTCCAGTCCGCCCTGATTAATTGATCAGTCTATACTATGGCAATTGTCAGTGCTACTCAGTGCCATGTTGTCAAGAACTCTACATTCATTGTTCAGTCTCTGCTCTGTGCTGAGCTTGCCAGCTGGAGCAAATGGTCTTAAAGGGTTAGTTGGGGGTTTTGAAGTGGGGTTGCTAGAGGCTCATGACCCTAGTTAATATGAGTGCCAAATTTTAGTTCAGTTTTAGTGAAGTTAGTTTTTGTTGTTTCCTTTGACCACCTGGCCAGCTGATGGCGGAGGGATACTTAACTTCTACGTCCCAACATTCTAAAGTTCTGAACACATGGGCTTTGTCGAGGAAAAGTTAAATGCTGTAAAGAATCTTACTGTATTGTTTTCACCAATAAGTAGGTTGATTCCAGGGCTTTCAAGGGCACCATGTGCTGGTATGTGCAGGCAAGTGTCTGTCGCAAGTTCCTTTATTGGCACTCATATTTACCGGTGACATGAGCTTCTAGCAACCCCACTTCTAAAAAAACAAACTAACCCTTTAAACTACTGACATAACAATGATGGGACACAACACTACACTACAGAGGGACAGAGCCATTTCAGGCAGCAGAAGGTGTTGTAAATTAAGTGGTATGGAAAACTCCTCATGCAGTGGACTTTTTGTCTTGTGCAAAGAAGTACTCTACCATGAAGAAAAGACATGTAAAACACACTCAAGGGCATATAAAACTCCAAAAAGGATAATATGGTCTCTTTAAACCTTCAACCCATTGCCACAATAGAATACTTACTTAAGATAGAAATTCATTATTTATTCATTTAAACTGCAAAAAAGTCTATTTGTTTCTCACCTTTTAAACATTATTTTGTCTTGATACAATAAAGAAAATCACTGTCAAAGTTTGCTTAGGTGACAAAAAGTAGGGTAGGTTTCAGTGTCTCCTGAAGGAAAATCTTCAGTTAGGTTGGAGGTTGGTTTGAGGGTCATGCTCTGTCTTCCCCCAGAGTTAGCTCTACCTCAGATATATACTGTGCTTAACAAATTTATTAGACCATCACCTGCTGTAAGTTTTATGTCACAGTTGCCCTACAGTAACCACATTTTTAATTATTAGTACACCAGTATGCAGAAGTTCTTTAACCAAAATGAAATTTTATATACAAAAATATAATTAATAAATTTTTGTTGTTCAAGAGTTTTCAAATTTACTGCCCCCCCAGCACACACACACAAAAAAGGAAAAACAAATTGTAGAGTGCATTATGATTTCTCGATTAAGGTGTCAAATTATAGTTATGTACTTGCATTGCTGAACAGAAAAAAAAAAAACAGTTTTAGTGGTTGAATGTTATGTTTCATTAATTTCTGACTTCTCAGAGAAGCCCAGTGAGTGGCTCAAATTTGGGGAGAAAAAGGGGAATTCAGTTTGAAATTTCTCAGCCCTGCTTAATGTCAGATAACAATAACATTTTCAGTTTTCTGAAAATTTCTAAAATTGTTATGCTTTCTTGTTTTTATGACAGTTGGTCCAATAAATTTGTTAAGCACTGGTAGTGGCTAAAAATACAACACTTTTTTTTGTAGAACGATGATCTGTAATTCCTGTACTGGCCGCTAGATGTCAGCGTGGCGCCGCTCTTGAATTGAACAGGTTGCCTCGTGCACCTTTTCCCACTTTGCTTGTTAAACTGTAACCGTCCTCGCGCAGGGCTGGAGCTCGTGACACACCGTGTTAAAATAGTAGCAGCACATCTAGACTCGTGATTATTCTGAAGACCAACAAACTGGAGGGAAACGGCCTGGACCCTGTGATTCAGCTGCTGGTCGATTTTTTAAAAAAAGAGAAAGAAATGAGCGTCGTGGGAGGGCGGGCCACCTGTGACGGTACATGAGTGCAGGAGCTCCAGCCCACAGTCTGAGTGATATTCATGTTCATGTTTGTGTTTGTCAGAGGATTCTCTGCCTCTGTGTAAAGTCCAGCTGGATTATCTGGAGCTCCAGGAAACGGACATATTTGTATCTGCGAGGAAATCACACAGCAGGTAAGACAAACTGAATGTTTCACTCCTGCTACTTAAAAAACAGATTATCTTCATGGAGAGTCGAGGTTCCCTCACATTTCTGTGGCTTTATGACTCCGCAGTGAATGTTTTGGTTTTTTTTGTTTTTTTATTTTACATTTTTAGATATTAAGCTTTAAACCAGGGGCGAATTTAGGATGTGACTTTAGGGGGCTCAGCTCTGACAGAAATTATGAAAACTAACTTCTTTCCTTATAAGTGTTCACTTCTCTTAAACCACACACTTCAAGATATGTTTCACTAAATGGGAGACTTTTTTGTACTTATAGTGCCATGAATTTTACACCATTACAGAAGTTTAAACCATTCAGAAAGTCATTTTGTTTGAAGTTCAGCATAACCTGTAGGTCAGTGTTTTACACATTTATTAGTTATATCTAGGGATGCACTATAATATGTCAGCAGATATTGGCTTAAAATAGTGACATATCTGTATCAGCAGATATCAACATTTCTGCTAATATTTATAGCTGATATCATAGCCATATATATCTCTCATAATTTGACTGTAATCCCCACAGAATGCATGAATGTAGGACAATGGTTCCCTCTATCATTGCTGCATTTTTACGCTTTAAGAACAATAGTGTCTTCTATAAGAGAAAGAGATGTTGTTTTCCTTGATCCACATTAATTTCTAGCTCAAATACACTGTCACAATGAGAGGAACAGGTCTATTTTAACACAGGAGATACCTTGTTATTTTGCCAAAAAAAAAGTCAGTCTATCAGAAATCAGCAAAAATCCAATATAGTACATTCCTAATTATATAAACAGAATTTTGAATGCAGGATCTCACACTGCACCTTCACATTTTACATCTTAGTCTAAGGTAAGTTACAAAAGACCCATTTCACCAAAATGTTTTTTTGCATTTCTGTTTAGTCATAGGGCCTTCAAACCCACAATCAATCACCAATAAAATATTGAAAGGGAATACCAACAAACTTTCTAAACTGCACAAGTTTGTTAAATTAAACTGATCAATTGTGCCAGGGAAAATGCTTCCTTTCATTAATTTTTAGTTTTCAAATGAGACGAAGTTTCCATAAATTATCTTGGTTTATCTTTCAGTCAAGAATATCTCAGGGAAAGTCACACAAGCTATTATACCTGCCATAAAAGACCATTTATATTAGTTGTAATATTGATGAAGTATGCAAATGTATCAGAATGGATTACTTCATTATCACTGCTAACAGAAAATGACTGTCAGAATGAAAGGAACAGGACAATTTTAGTTAAGCAAAGACTCATTGCTCATGACCAAGAATATCAATATTGTTATGAACAAAGATGTTTTCCTAAATATCGGCAAGTCAGATATTGGGAAAATCCAATATTAAGCATCCCTAGTGGGAAGTATTTTCCCCCTTGTTGAGTATTTCTATTTAATCTGAACTTTACATTAACTTGAGAAATTTCTGTGGGAGACATTGTAATTTTCTGAATATCACAACATTGAAGTACTAAGAACTAAAATGGACAGAGAAACTGATTGAAGCTTTCAGTCAATAAGTAAGGATGTATGATATTTGCTTTTGCCAACATCTGGTATTCAGATAACTCTGAAATCATCATCGCTGGTTCCAATACCTGCACCAGATATATATATATATATTTTTTGTTAAGAGGACACAGTCTACACTTCAATAAAACTTAACTTTTCCCCTCTATTGACAGTATAGTTGTATCCCAAGCAAATGTCAAACAAGAAAAACAACTTTAAATGATGCTGTTGACACTCAGTGACAACAAAGCAAATTACTGTGGCACACACATGCATTCTGTCACTATTTCAGCCAATATATAGAATATATATGGCAGATTTGTGTACCCTGTTTGTAAATATCAGCAGAAATCTTTAGAATGTATATTTCAGTAATCAACTTTTAAAGCTGTTATCTGCTGTTAATGACATTTTGCCAATAATGCTGTTTATTTCCTTCAGTAAGTGGTTTCATGGTTTCAAAATTTTAACTTTGATACAGATTTAAGGCTTAGTGATATGACACTGGACTTTGAAATGATGTTTTAAACTGAAACAATGCAAGGTTGATGCTTGATCCTTAGTAAATCAGACACATTATATCCACAACGGTTATTAATGTTTTGGACTTAGTAATTTACTTTTAACGTTCAGTGTAGAAAGTACATTTACAATTAGATTTTGGTCAGTTGATATCCACAGGACAAACTATTTGTCTTTGTTCACATATTTTGCATCTGTGCACTCTTGGTTACGTACTGTGTGATATTAGTGTCCAGAAAACACTAACTTTTATCAGTAATGTCTCATGTCTTTATTCAGGGCAAAGTGCTTCTCTGTAAATGACTCATATTGTATGAGTCAAATTTTCTTACCAGCCATAAAAAGTTTAAGAGCCCACAAAGATTATAATCAAGTGAAAGTATAGAAGAGAGACTTTGACTAAATACAAATCAGATCAGGACTCGAGGATTATACTCTGGTAAAGTTAAAGATTATTTTGTTTAAAATGTACTCAAAGTAAGAAGTATTTTGAAGAAAGTTTGCTGTGTTATGTGAACCAGCTGTAGAGGGAAGAGTCAGTCAGTTATTGCTCCTGTATTGAATAGCGTAGCATATGATGTTTGACCCAGCTGATATTACATAACCAACTGATCAGCAATTTGCAATGGTTTGTAAAGTATTTGAAATGCTATTTTTAAAATATATGTGAACTTTTACTTGTACACTCTGAGTAGTGCTGAGCAATATCTCGATTCATTCAAATTATTTTCTACAGGAGATATGAAAATTAAAAATCAAGATTTTTTTTTCTTGGCTTACTCCAATTGTAAGTTGTTGCAATATTTAAAAGTTTAAATACTGGAAAATATAAATACTGAAAATTATCAGTTTTCATGATGGTAGGCCCTGTCAGGTTTTACACAAGCTTTTTTATAGGCTCGTGTTTGTTTCTAAAATGAGATAAACTTTTGATCAGTGAGTTTGATGTTAAAATACTGTGAAAATACCTCAGCCTTCACTGTTTAGACAAACCTGCCTACGTTTGAACTACATTATCAACATTTTAAGACACGAACTTCAAATTTAGGAGGGAGATTCTGTTTGGTTGGGGAATATATTTCGGCAACATAAAGTCAAAACTTGATTCATAACCTTTTGTGTAACTGGGTGTTTTTTTTCTTTTTGAGAGGGAAAAAATCGATTAAAATCGTAAATCAAGTGTTGTGGAAAAAAATCGGGGATTTTATTTTTAGGCCATATTGCCCAGCCCTAACTCTGAGTAAACATTTTGCAAAAGCATGCAGTAATTTCACAAAAAAAGAGAGTGCCAGATATGTGAATATTTATTTTTACAGTTTTATCAGTTTGTTTTACAATGATGAAATCATGTTTTACTTGCACTTTATCAAAGCAACCATACTTTTACACCAGTATAATATTTATGTACACATCGTACTGTATGTCAGAAACATTTGGAAAAGTGGGTAGAGTTGTAATCACTGTCCAATAAGTTTCTATGATATATGTACACAAGAGCTGGGCGATATGGCCTAAAAGATAAAATCCACAAATTTTTTTTTTCTCCACAAAACTGAATTTACAATTTGAATGTTTTTCCCTCTCAAAAAAAAATTCTCATAGTGAAACAGGAACTGCATAAAACAAGTTTTTCCCCAATTTTATCAAAATATATTCTAAAACTAAACTGGATTTACTTCTAATACTTAACTTACATGCTGTAATTTTGTTGTTAAATGTTAAATTGCAGTTTGGACGTCAACAGGCTTGTTTTCATAAACAATGAAAGCTGCACTAATTTCACCGTACTAAACTAAAATAAACAAATGCAAGACTTAAAATGAGCTTGTGCCAAACCTTGCAGGTCATACCATCATGAAAACAGTGTACATTTTCAGTATTCATGTTTTCAAACAGTGCCACAACTTAA
The DNA here is from genome assembly GCA_037902135.1 of Cetoscarus ocellatus. Lineage (NCBI taxonomy): Eukaryota > Metazoa > Chordata > Actinopteri > Labriformes > Labridae > Cetoscarus > Cetoscarus ocellatus. The sequence continues at coordinate 624,217 of JBAMNC010000022.1, read as the reverse complement.
AACAGACTAAGGATAAGTCAAGGGAAAGAATGATTTTGAATTTTTCTGCAAGAAGTAATTTGAAACCAACAAGTTAATTTTTATATTGCCCAGCCCTGATGTAAACTTTCATCGCCAGTTATAGGAAATAATTTAGAAAAGGTATTGTTTGAATTAAAAAAAGAAGAATCAAGCAATTCTCCTATCACTGTCTAAATTGCACAAAATTTGCAAAATCTTCAAACTTCTTTGTGCAGTTTAGACAGTGAAAGGAACATTTTTTTTAAATTTATTTTTATTGTTTTAACAAAGAATACAAAACAATATTGGGCAATATAACAAATAAATTCTGGTAAAATTAAACAAAAAAAAATCCCATTCCACCCTCCCCTTTTTGGTACATTTCCGCATTACATAACAAAAAAAGACGTTGGGACAAACAAAGTATACATATACCGAGATTAAATAAAAAGATAAATAAACAAAATAAAATACTTCAAAATGTTAAATAAACAGAAATAAAATCATTTATAAAATACTTTATAATGTGACCTTAGTATATCATGTTATGTCAGTTGATCCAACCAGCAGCTCAGTCTGGTGTAAATGTAAATTGTGTGCTGTTGATCAGGACAAAAATGGGTTCCAAATCTTACTGAACTTTCCTGATTGTCCACGGGTCGACAGCCTAATTTTTTCAAGTTTTACAAAGTGTAAGACATCCCTAAGCCACTGCATGTGTGTGGGAGGTAGAATAGATTTCAATCTTAATAGATTTAGCCTTAGTGCAAGAAGGGTGGTAAAGGCCAAGGTGTCTTTTTGTGAGGAGGAGAGGCTGAGTGGGGGCAACAGAACCCCAAAAATAGCTGTGAATGGACATGGTGGAATCAGTACACCTATAATTATGGATAAAGAGGAGAAGATTTCTTGCCAATATTTAGAAAGATGTGGGCATTGCCAAAACATATGAAAATAATTAGCGGGGGTTTGATGACAACGATCAGACGGTGATACATTCTTAAACATTTTTGCCAGATGTTCTTTGGTATAGTGAGCACGGTGTAGAATTTTACATTGGATGAAACAATGTTTGGCACAGATAGAGGATTTGTGCACCCTGCGCCCCAAATATTTTCAGAGATTTCCATTCCTAGGCTAGTTTCCCAAGTTGTTCTATGAGCTTCCAAGGAGTCTGATCTGAGTTTATGAATGTTAGAGTATAGACGAAACAGCTCCTTGAAGGGATGAAAAAGCATTCATGAAACTGTCAATATCAGAGTCAGGAGGTAGAGCAGGGAAACATGTATATGTCTCAGAAACGAAGCTTCGCACTTGAAGATATCTGAAAAAACGGGTTTTTGGCAAGAAAAATTTGCTTACTAATTGCTGAACAGAGGCAAATACCCCATCCATAAATAAATCCCTGACGCACCTCACTCCGAGTTGAGCCCAAATTGAAAAAGCGTTATCTATCAGTGATGGAGTAAATAGGTGGTTGCCAGATAAGGGGGATTTGGTGGAGAGTGATTGGTTGCCAAAATAGCGACGGAACTGGGCCCATATCCTCAATGATGACGCCACAGTGGTATTATTTGTATGCTTGGAGACAGAGGAGGAAAGCTGTGAGTATAATAAAGACTGCAGTGCGACCGGGTGTACAGAATTAGCCTCTATAATCAACCACACAGGTGGATCCTCAAGGTTATCATACTGAATCCAAAAATTTATATTTCTAATGTTCACCGCCCAATAATAAAATAACATATTTGGTAGTGCCACCACCCCACCCCCCAAAAATCTTATCTGAAGTGATTGTAATCTTAGATTGGGTGTTTCTTTATTCCAAATGAAATCCAACATAATGCCGTCAAGTTCACGAAAAAAGGAGTGGGGAATGAATATTGGTGTGCATTGAAACAAGTCCATAAAACGAGGTAGAATATTCATTCAAATTATATTGATTCTAGCAGCTATCGATAAATGTAAAAGGGACCAACAATCAATATCATACTTAATTTGAGTCATTACTGAAGTCAAATTTCCCTTAAATAGTCTATTATATGTATCCGTTGCATGAATGCCTAAGTAATCAAAGCCTGTCCCAGCTAGTTTAAATGGTACATTTTGAAAAGGGTATTTTTTTTTTTATTTGTAGACAGGAACATTTTTAAGGATTTTTTTTGGTACCGAAATGACAATTCTCTGAAATACTTCATTATTGTTGTTATTTTTTAAATAGTGCTGCTCAATTAATGCACACTGTCTGCACTGTGGGAGAAGCTGGTTGAACTGGTGCTCATTCTTTCAAGTGTAGCCCTTATACATGTGTAATTTCATTATTTAAAGCGAATTAAGTGAAAGGGGTTGTTTTAGCTCTCCTGACACAGTCTATGTTAAACAAATAAGTTGAAGATATTTGGCCAAGTGACACCCTTATTGCCAATATTTGTGCATTTTTGACAGTGCTCTTTCCCTTTACGACCTTTCTGTTCTTTAAAAAGCTTTAAAATGTTGGTTTATGCAAGTCGCACAAATGTAGACCCCATAGACGCTGGAAAGGGCCTTGCATTGCTTTTTGCCCGGGGCCTCCAAATTGTTAAATCTGCCACTGAATATATCCCCTAATGAGGTATTCAAAGAGGGATACACGCACACATCTGTTGAAGCCAGCTTCAGAACAAACTGAGGAAAGATCTGACATCTTTAGTTTGTTTGCTAATTGCTGCATTTAAAGCACCATTATGTCTCGTCCTGCCTTATTGCACCACATCATACCTGCTGTATAATCCTGGAGTGGCTTTCAATCTGTCAGAAAGGGGGATGTGGGCTGAAGTGATCAACATGCAGACTAAAAAGGTGCAGCCTGTGATTCATGGTATGAACAAGCACGTGGCTGTGTGCCAGCTGAACAGGTCTGATTAGAGTGAATGAGCTGTAAACACGCACTGATGATGTTCACGGTGCTTAAAGAAAGACATTGATCTGTTGAAGGAGATCAGTCGTCTCCTGTCCAGACTGAGGGTCTTTGTAACTGTGATCTGATCATTATGCGTAAGGAGGGAGGTAATGGACACACTCCGCAGCTTGTTTTGTCCTTTGAATACTGAGGATGGGGTTGTACATACAGTGAAAGAAAACACTCATTAGATATGAAGACTTGATGCCAGCACTGCACATGGTGTCATTGATAGTCCCAGCCCATTGTTTTTCCATGAATATATTCACGCAGCTTTAATTCATCCCTTGCTCTAATGGCTGTTCTGTTCACTGATGGTAATGCCTTTATAATGACTTCTACTATAGAAATGCTATATTCTGCTTCAGCCTCTCATTTTACATTCAGCACAGTCCACAGGCTCAACATTGATAAATCTATATGACATCATGAAGCCCATGGCAAAGTCCGCCCAATCAATAAAGAATAATATTTATCACAGGGGGTGCCCTTCTTATGGTACACATTTAAAACATTTCAGCATGATAGAAAAATCTAGATACACTGGTGGTAAGTGGAGAGCTCCCTACCTGTTGCTGTCCTCGACTTTTTCAGCATCAAAATGACTGATTTTTGGATGTTGGTTTGGAAAAAAGATGCATGAAAATTATGTTTGAATGAGCTTCTAAATGAGATGAATCATGGTTCATCAGGGTCTGGTGCATGGATGGGTAACTTTGGTTACTGTAAGGGCCTCTTTAATGTCATTTTCACTAACCAAGGGCAAAATATACTAAAAACTCTCATCAGAATATATGGTGCAGACATTTTAAGCTCAAAAGTGAAAAAGAAAGTCTGAGTTAAAATTGAATTCAACCAAGATACTTTATCATTGCATTAAACTTGTATATTCTAGTTATTAAAGTTCGTTTGACTTACTTTGCCCAAATGTTATTATTAATGCCTCATTAAAAACTTTTGTGGAGGCCAGAGCAGCAAAATATACCAACTTATTTCTTGCAAGGAACAAAACATAAACAAGTTATTAAGATTATCAAAGAAGGGTTTCTTTTTTTATGTTTTAATGGATTATGCCTTTGTACATGGTGTCTTTGTGACAAATTGTACTAAAATACTCAAGTATACCAAAATGAAGTAAAATCCAATGCAAGTCAGATTAGAAAGTACAGTAATACAGGATTGAATGAATATTGTTGTTTCTAGTGGCGAAAGGGTTAGAGCTGCGTAAAACGTGAAGCTTCAAGTGCTGTTCATTTCCTCCATGATATGGGATTTTTGTACGATATCCAATATGCTAATATTTCTCAACATATTTTTATACTGATAACTATTTTTTTGTCAAGGGCATCAAGTCTCCTCTTTACTAAAATTGACCCTTTCTCTTTTTCTTTTCTTGGTGACAATCTATTTCAAATAGATGTGAAGCAAGAACAAGAGGTTAATACTTTTGATTGATGAAAGTGGACATTCAGTAATCATGGGCAAACCATGATGTTAAATTTGATATGTTACTGCCAATGTGAGGGATATGTACAGCCTGTGGCAGACTTATCTGCTGATACCGATCATCTGCTCTTTAGGCAGTTGTCTCCTGATATCAATACTGTTTTGATGATATAGTGCATCCCTAATTATAGCAGCCCATTTGTGCCATTTGAACCTCATATGATCTGTCAGAGCTTTGACAAGAAGCATTGCAGGGCACTGCTGAAAGCAGAAAAGCACTTCCTCAAGATCCACCTTATTCATTCATGTCAGTGTGTGTGTGAGTGGAAAGCCTGCATACACACAGGAGACCCTCAGACTTTGCAGGTGCCAGTTTTCGGACAACTAAGACTGATATCTGACAGACTTTAATTGGTTATGAATTATACAGTTAGGAAAAATGAGCAGTTTAGGTCTCCATCAACCAACACAGAAGTGTCAGCATGACATGCCTCAGATCATGTGGCTTACATCAGATGTCCTGTGATGTGACTGTTGTGCATGAGCACATCACAGACGTGGTGGAGCAGTGATATATGGTTAGGCCCATATGTTTTTTCATAACCTCTTTGATTTTGTGTCTGTGTTTCAATATCGTACATTTGTGTAATTTGTCAATATTCCATATTGGCTGTAAATATCTGCCAAAATTTCTATATCGGCTGATCGCAGTACTTCACTTTTTAGGCTGATATTGGCCGATACCGATATCAAACCTATTATATTGTGCATCCCTAATTGTAAGGCCATTAATCATATCAATAAAATATCAGTGACATTGGTACAATTTTGTCCAGACTTTTTACCTTATATATAAATCAATTTATTTTTTTTTTCTGTCAGTGTTGGTGACTCTTAAAATTAACCCTCAAAGCCTCAAAACACAAGTTATAGTCAGAAAATTCTATTGTTTTTGGAGCTGAAATGTTTATTTCACTTACTGCTGAAATCCAAAAAAATCTCAAGTTTTCCATAAAATTTAACATATACATATTTTGTAGCTCATTTGATACATTAGGTGTTTTTGGCAGCTGATAATCCATTTGAGGACATTTTTATCATTTATCTGATTGTATTCAGATGGTTTTTTTAGTAATATGTTGATCATATTGATTAGATAGAGGTATCATAAAAGTATGTATCAAATATGATACAACAGGCTTTAAGGGGTTAAACATATAAAACAAAAAAGTGTACAGTTCAGTTTCTAAACCATTGTAATAATCAGACTGATGTTGAACCCAGAGAGAGAGAGGCATCTCCGAGTAGAAAGATTTCATCAAATGACACAAATAAGCTTTACTGTGTAAATGATAAAAGATGGTGGATCACAAATTGATTCATTGACAGTCAGTGGTTTTGTGTCTTCTGTTGTACTGTCAGACAAACAGTGCAAAAAGTCCAAAGAACCGAGTGTTACATTCACAAACGCAACTGTAATAAGTATAAAGCTCCAGTATTGGGAGCAAACAGAGTTCATTTCAGTTGACGCTCTTTTGTCTGTTGAAGAGACAAAAGTGTTTAAAGCAGTCTGTCTCTCGGTTGAAGCACAGCTCAGTGGCTTCAGCTGTAATCTTTTCTATCTTTCGTCAAACAAAAACACACTCACAAACTCACATCCAGCGCTGAAATCTGAGAGTTTGGAGTCCTCTGGGACAATTGTTGTCTGTGATGGAGCTGTCACCACACTGCTCCCCTCTCTGCTCCTCAGTCAGGTTTATAGACACTTTATAATTGCCTGATAAAATCTATTTCCGTGAATGAATGTCATGGGAGTGAGAGGCGGCAGTGAGATCAGGAGGAGGACAGATTAGAAAGTTTAGGTCGTGTGGGCACAGGCTTCATTTCCTCTGGGTCATTTAGTTTCTAACATGTCTCATTTTCTCCAAGTTTCCATTTGAGTGCTCAGTGACCAATTAACTATTTAATACTTCCTTATTTTCTCTCAGAGCAAGTCAGAAATACGGTTTTGAGATGACAGAATAATGTAAATGCCACTTTTATCTCTTTTTTGCTTATTGCTGCTTGACTTACTGACATTATCACATTTTTCTGTCAACCCAGTCTGACTGGTGTTACACAGTATTTTTTGCTATTTAATTATTATTAAAACTCTTTTATCTGTTTTGTTTTTTTGTACAGACAACTAACAAGCAACAAATTACATCAATGAAATAAAAATTGCAAAAGTACATCAGACACATTGGACAAAATAAGTACATAAATACAGAAAACAACAATAAAAAGCAGATAAATGTATATAAAATAGAGTTATAATATGGGTCACAAAGACAGAAAACAAAACCAGTACCAAAAAAAGTTAAATATAAATATGTAAAAATAAACACATTTGCATACATATGTACAGAGCTACAATGATTCTCTCCTTTCCTCTCCCTCCTCCCATCCCAATTAATAATTAAAGATACTATACATGCTTACATACATATCAGATTTATCAAATTAATGCTGTAACCATGAGCATGATCAATCTTAGGAGGGAACTGGTGCAGTCCTCTTAAAGTATTTTAAGAAGGGTTGCTAGATTTGGTCAAATTTTACACTCACAGCCTCTAAGAATATTGAAGATAATACATATCTTCTCTATTGAAATTTTAATTTTTATAAACATGCTCTTTGGGTCACTGGTTTGGCTCTGTTGGTTGTTGGGAGGGCAGGCACCTCAGGCACAGAAGCTACTGTCCAACACAACAGTTGGCATTGGCAAGAAACATGAAATTAGGAGGCAAGAACATGCTCAAGTTCAAATGATGATATTTTAGACTGATATTGGCAAGACCAGGAAGTGTAGCAAAAACTGATGGGAGTGTCAGTGGTTGGCACATTGATGGCGAAAACTCAAATTTAAACTGTGATTAAAAATGCAGTAATTACTGTTCTGTTCTGAAGAAAACAAACAGCAGCAACAAAAAACAAAACAGTCCGTTTGTATGAAACATGGGCTTGGTTATGGCTCAACTGGTAAAGCATGGTCCCCGTGTTCAGAGGCTTCAGCTCTCCTTGTGTTAGTTGCTGGTTCGATTTCTTGTTCTTCTTCACTGCGTTATACCCCACTCTGTCCTCCCAAAGCTCCCAAATCAATCTTTTAGAAAAGACTACCGCTTTCAATGCAGATTTGAAGCACCTGTCATGACTACTCAGTGTTGCCTGACAGTAATGATTAAAACATGAGCAGAAAGTATTAGCAGCAGAAATAAGTTAACAGTGGATCATAGAGGAAGAAAATTACAACATAACTGTAGCTTTGTCCTAATAAGAGGCTGCATCCTTAAGAGAAAATATTTTAAAACTGTAAATTAGAGCTGAACAATTTTGGGGAAAGATCTAATTGTGGCAGATATTGTGATTGCAATTGGATTCACGATTTTCTTCAAATCGAGCTTCAGTGCAATATTCACTATGTATACAATAACATTTACAAACATGACAGAAAATTACATCATACCATCAAACATTAAAAGCTAAGGATGAAAACTAAAGTTAAGAATTGCTTCCAAATGTATTTATTAACGAGAAACATGCATGTATACTCTTAAAAGTCCTTGACCAACTGAAGTTATTATAACTGAAGAACTAAAAGAGCCATCTTTGACTGTCTGAACTTAAAAAATGTGCAAAAATCCTTCATTGTGTCAAGTTAAAAAAAAAAAAGTTAAATAAAATACCAAATTCCAGAAAAAAAACCAATGTTAAATAAGTAATAATATGAAAAACAAAATTCACCTTTTCCAATAAAGGACAAAAGGGTCTTGCCCAACAGTCTTTCACTCATGTAAGTAGATCAGGGTCAGTTTTTTATGGCTCTAGAGAGCTAGCTTATCATCATTTATGGCAGCAGTTAAAGTACTTTATTCAACCCAAGATTAAGAAACTTGGACTATCTTTTTAAGTGAAACTGAAAGGGAACGGTAATAAAATAAAACTCTCACTAAAATAAAATGACTCTCCCTTTGCCCTTCTGAAAATTATGTCATACATTAAAATAGGTGGGTCATTCATTGATGGCTCAGCAGCACCCAAATATTCTGTAAACAATAGAGCATTTTTCCCGAAAAATAGCAAACATCTTTTTTTAAATAAAGGCTGACACTACAATTCAGGGTGAAGTGCAGACAACAAATAAAATCTCAGAAGTACTTAATCAACAATGATACCTGCTTCCCTGACATCTCTACAGATTTTTTGTCAAGAAAACCAGTATGTCAACCTTTGATGGTTTTGGGCATAATTGCTGACATGTGACAACATTGCCACTAAGCGAATAGTTGACAACAGATCCTGGGTCCATGATCACGTTGTCTGAAATCGCGATTTTGATCAGAAAACAAATTGTTCAGCTCTACCGTAAATACTGTCCCATTGTCATTTGTTCTCCTTTTCCTGTCCAATGAGGGACCCATATGATTGCATTGTATGAGGCCCAATGTAATTTAAGGTTCTACTGTGTGCAATTAGGGATGTGTGCAGTTACAGAGGATGGCGAAATGGTGAAAGTTGGATAACTGAATAGCTGGCACCAGATTTGAAAGTAGGTGGAACTATTTTTATTTTTTTTTGTTACTATAGTACTGAAATCCCAGTTAAAAGTTTGGTCTCAACTGTAACTGCAGCCATCCACCACTTGTAACCAGTGTAGTTCTGTTTAATGATGGCTGTCTTGCTTCCTAAATGTCCTCAAAGCCAGAAGTAAACAAAGAGTAGAAAGTGGACACAATGGAACAAACAGGTAGCATTGGTAGTACCACACAGTTTGGTGGTTTTTTGAATTAAGGAGTTGACAAGAAGTTGTCTTCAGGTGATATCATGTTGAACTCGCATGTAACCACTCAACCAAAAGGGTGAGTGTCCACAATTGGTACAGATGTAAATGTTTGAAACAAAGGATTGTAGGATGGCACTGTGGTGGTGATGCTAACATTACTATCAGACCATTTTTGTCATCCTGTTTAGCAAATCGTTAGCAACAGTTCTTCTCAGCACCTGACTTGCGTGTTTTTTGAACTCATTGCAGCACCATCTTCAGTCATCTTAAGGCAAGTTGTAAGAAGGATTTTATTCATCTCATAAATGAAGTCAGATTTAAAATCATCTCTTGGCAACATCCCTATTCAGATAGGCTTAAAGATTCTCAAGCAGCCAACGTTTTCATTATTGTAGTTGGTTTATTTAAGTCAAATAGGTACCACTGTTAATATTATAAACAAGAGTGGTCCAAGAATCCAATTATCTATAAATAACAGTTTAAGTTACTTAATATAACCAAGTTCCAGTGCAGCTTTGAGATTGCTAGGCGACAGTTGCAGCACTTTGAGTTGGATTGGAAAATATATCAGGTGACTGGAGCACTAATTCCTTCGCAGACCAGACCATCTCTGTCATTTCAGATCCTCCTGAGTGATCTACTACAAAGGCTAGGTCCTCTCTCAGATGCTACCACTGAATTGGGACACAGCTTATGGTGGACAGCTGTGAAAATAAGTCAAAGGATGTAGCAAAATAAAAAGTTAAACCAACACTTTATGGCAGTGCATGGATACATACATCAGTCCTGCCCTTTCATTTTTTTCCCTTTCACCCTTTGAGACATGTATTTACATCATTTTCTGAATAGTTACTGCGTAGTTCCTGCACCATGGCATTACAGTGATCTTGGGCAGAGTATCTAAAGACAGAGATTTGAATATGGCATCAAAACTACTATGACAAACAGATTGAAAAGGCTTAGACTCTGTCTTTTCATTTTATCGATCTGGCATCCATGATTCAGGTGAGTGACGTGTGAAAAGCCCCCTCATTTCACCCTCTGACACCTTTGGAGATGAGCTTAAACCGGGCCCAGAGTGTAATTGACACACCTTCACAGTGTTTAACCTGGATCAGGAGACAATCACATCCTGTAGGAGAATGTTTGACTGAAATAATTGCTGTTCCTAAAGTGTATTTGCTATACCGAGAGCCAGGCAGAGCTGCAAAACCTGTAAAAAGCTGTCAACTGGAGTGAGAAAGCCGCATCTCCCAAAAGCCTGCATTTCAGGAACTCGTATAGCAGACTTTTAGTATTTTGAGGATATTTCTCCAACCCTGGAACATAATTTGGCTCTGCATCACATTTCCAGAGATTGATTTCCATCTGTCGAGCCCTGCAGCTTTATTTCTGTTCAGCGCAGAGAGCAGAGACCTGAAATCCATCAATGTGAAGATTTTTGTCAAATTTACTTTTATTTTCATCTTTCTTTCTGTCCAAGTAATGAATTTGCCTTCCCAGGGCAATTTTTTTTTCATGCAAGAGAAAAATCAAAACATTTGGACTTAACGAAGAAACAGGCAAATAGATGTTTTATTTTAGGATTAATCTATTGATTGATTATGCAGCCAGTCTCAATGTTTTTAGATGTTTAAAAATAAAGGATGAGGCATTTAAAAAGCCCAAGTCGTTGTATTTTAATTGTTTGTTTTCTTCAACTGAAGTCTTAAAATCCAAAGCCCTGCAGGTAATAAACTGTTCTGTAGGCTGTAGAGGAAGTTTAGAGCATAAACTTCATTACTGATGACTTATTTTCTGTGAATTTAATAATCACAGAGGTTTGAGGAAAAAAGCACCTGTGCTCTGGACCTGTGTTTATTTATTGCTCGTATTGACTACAAAACTTCTGCCAGCTGCCCAAACACAGATTAATTTTATTACCAGTTTTCACTCAAAAATGCATCAGAGGGAAGTTTTATGATAGATAATGAGTTGCTGACACATTCCAGCTTGAACTTTTGTTGCCTTGACATCTCTCCACCTTGATGGTATTTAAAGGGGTAAAGAAGTAGATCAGAGGTGTCCAAACTATGGCCAATGTGCCAACTGCACCCCATAATTGATAATAAATCTGCCCTCAGCAAATATAATAAAATAAAAGTAAATATGGCCTTAACAGGAAGCTTTTGTTTTAATGTCTAATAAAGATTAATTGATTATAGCAGTAAAAATCACAAATCATGGTCCCAAATTAAGCTCTGCCCGTGTGTCCTTGTAGTTAGCCGCTTGCCACATTTAACTTTAGCTATGTTCACAAACGTGGCCCAAATCAGATTTTTATGCCCATATTTGACCCATGTCTGTTTTATGACAGTCTAAATCGCACAAATCCGATTTTTTTCAAATCAGACCCAGACCACTTTCATATGTGGTCCTAAATCGGGATCATATCCAAGGTTTCCAAAGCGACCTGACCCTGAAAAGTCATGTCACGTTTCGTCTGAATTTTAGGTCATTGAAGTGAGACAGTCGTCACAAATCTACCCTACCCAGGATGTGGCAAGATCCAATGTAAACAGTGAACAAAACGAATATGGATAAACTCTGTGTCCCTCATATCACAGTTCAACCACTCCTGGTTCAGACTCCACATCCACACATTCGTCTGTACAGAGGTAACAACTGCTGCTCCACAAAAGGTCATTGTTAAAATGTGTGCTCTTCTTTTTCTCAATCTTCTTTTCTCCTCATCACTTTGTCATCATTTTGTCAGCTCTGATTGCACAACAGCTTCAAAATGTGTAGCATCCATATCTACTTCAGTAAACACAGCATGCTGCATGTGACGTCCTGACTTCATCTGCACATGCAGGTCACTTCAGGGCTGTAGACGGTTCATACTGAAGTCTGATGGCAGTCACATTTAATTTATCATGTGAACAACCACACAAAAACACCGGATTTAATAAAAAAAATCAGAGCTGAGCATCAAGGCCTGCAGTGTTAATGTTGCCTTTCAGTCTTTGAGCTTGTTGTGCATGTTTGTTTACACTTAGCAGTGTTTAGCTGTGCCAGGTAAGAACTGTGAAGACAGGAGACCGTGTCCCGTGGTTTTCTGTGTTGATCATCTTTTTGCCCATTACACATTTTAAGAACAAAACCGCTGAAATTGTCAATGTCCTCATTTTTGTATCTCACTGTTTAAAATTGGTTAGGATTTTAAAAATCTAAATGTGTGCAAAAAAATGTGCAAAATAGCCTTTAGGATATGTGTTGCAATATCTTATCAGTCTTTCCATGTTTATTTGTATCAACTAATGCCTGATAAAGATTACAAAAAATGTATAATAGTACTAATAATAACTTTATTATTTAGAAAGTGCATTGACTGTCAATGGAAGAGAATAATAAAATGAACACGAACAATCTGGGCAGAAACAAAATAACTTCATCACATTTGAGAACCACTGTTATAGATACTCTCTACCTGCTAGTACAGCATTGTTGCTTTTTACCATCATTAAATAATAATTACTCTAAAATCAGTTCTAATTCGACACCCAAACAGTGGCAGTGGTCATGTTTATTAATGCTGTGCTTTCTGAAGGTTTGCTGAAAAGAAACAAGCTATTTTTATTAACTTGTTATTGTGCCACAATGGGCTCTGAATCCCCGGTACTGCATTTACAATACGATACTGTTAGATAAATAATACGATAAAAAATGAAAAGTTACAGTACTAAGGAATACACTTTATGGTCCCCTTAAAGGTCCCATGTCCTGGTGTGTTTGACCATTTACATCATGTCTCGGTGTCTGTTGAGGAAAAGTTTAATTCAAGTTGAATGAGCTCTTTCTTCCTCCCCTTTGGAAACACTCTGATCTGAGGGGGCAGGGAGGATATGGGAGGTTATGATAATGAGCTCTGTGCTGATGGAGCGGACTTTGAAAACAGTCATGGTGTCTGCCTGTGGTGAGCAGAAACACTCATGCATGCTGTATAGCTATTACATAATAAACTCCAGGAAGTAAAAAAACAGTGTTCAAAAAGGCATTTTCTTTAAAGAGGCAGAACACTTTTTCTGTGAACTGAGAGTGTAGTAACAGGTGTCATGTTCATCTGCTCCTCCAAGCCCCTTTTAACAACATTAAAGCAAAGAAAATGGATTTTGCAGGACATGGGGCCTTTATGAAATTGTCTTAAACTGTAAGTGCTGCACACACTGAGCTTCCTCCACATGAGTACTGATAAACAAAAAACAGCAAAAGCAAACGGCAGTCTTCATGTAGGTATCAAAGTAGAACATACACCTGAAGCTGCATGACAGGCCTCCCTTATTCATGTCTCTATATCAGATCATCTTTGGTAGAAGTAGAATTTTAAGTGTAACAGAGCTAATTTCATGTGGGTTGGACGGTTGAACTGAACGGTCTGATATTTCAGTGAATCAATCCCCACAGTGAACATGGGGTATCTGCTGTTACTGTTACCACCTGCTGATTAAACCACAGTTAGCAGCGTATCTCTCCTCTCTTCACCTGCGTGCTGCGGTGTTCGCTACATTATGCAACCTTCAAACCGGGCTCCGTTGTCATGGTGTCAGCCCTGAGGGACTGCTGGGACTAAAGGGGGCAGTCTGAAAACACTTTCAGCTCTTTTTATGTTGCTTTTGTTGCACACATGCGTGTGTGTTTTAAAGTTTAGCTGGAGTATTATGTGTATTCATGACCAACAGAACAGGTAGGATCCCTGGGCGCTCAGTGCTTTATGGTGCCAGAGGCAAAAAAAAGTGAGTGTTAGCATTTGATACTGAGAGCATTTTAAAGACAGAGGTGGAGTATTCAGATAGACAGTGAGAGAAGAGAGAGAGTGCGGATAAGGTAGATGTCACTGCTGTCATTGGTAGGGCTGTGCAAATATGTTGAATTTTTTAGATATATAAGACATATTTTGGACTTAGATGTAGGGTTAGACAATAGTTATTGCTTTTCTCCTTTATTTTGGAAGGAAAATAGAGATGGGGAGTCGATGTAAAAACGTCATGCCACATTGTGCAGCTTTGCGCTATGTTGCTCGTGGGCATTTCGGACACTCGCATCTGATTCCATGTAATTAGCTCGATGTTGTTGCTGATGCTTGCTTGCATCAGGTTCAGGTAGGAAACAGTGTGACGGGGAAGAAGGAAAAGTAATTGTGTCTAAGAACGTTTAAAATTACAGTTGTTGCAGGTCAAATTTTTTTATTCAGTTTTATAAAATAGGTCTAACAGACACTCCAAAGGGATAAGAAGGACTTGAAAAGTATCTTTTTTTAATGTTTGAGGGTTTTTCTTAACCCTTTAAAGCCTGTTGTATCATATTTGATACATTTGATACATACTTTTATGATACCTCTTACTAATCAATATGATCAACAAATGACAAAAAAAAGATCTGAATACAATCAGATAAATTATAAAAATGTCCTCAAGTGGATTATCAGTTGCCGAAAAACACCTAATGTATCAAATGAGATACAAAAAATATATACGTTAAATTTTAGGAAATGTAGATTTTTTGGGATTTCAGTAGAAAGTAAAATAAACATTTCAGCTCCAAAAAATTAGAATTTCTGGCTATAATTTGTGTTTTCAGGCTTTAAATGATTTTAATTTACATCATAAAAAGCATCAAGCATGCTAAAGGAAATATTTTTTTTTGCTAAACCAGCTTTCTTCCGCAGTAACACCTTGCTGTTCTGGAAGAAATTGCTGAAAAACATCTAAAGGGAAGATTATTTTCTTTGTTATTTTTTATTTTTTGGAAAGAAAAGAACTAATGTCCAGGTTGTCAAAGTCGACCCAAACCAAAAACAGCAGGCTAAGTGTATTGTTGCCTCCCTAATGTTTTTACCATGTGTTGCCATTCAGCTAAAACATATTGAAGTATAATTTTTTTGACTTTATCATCCAGCCCTATAGTTGACGGTGATATGCCCACAGTCTGTTTCCCCGCTGTGTTAGTTTGTGCACTGGTGCATGTTACAGTGACAAAACACACCATCCTCTCTCCTTCTTCCTCCCCTTCATTCCTGCCTCTCTCTTAAAAAAGCGAACTACATTGAAATTCACACCTCATCTCAGAGCATACATTCACAGATTATCATATTTCTCAATCTCTCCCCTCTCATTGGATTTGGCTCCTCTTCAGGTACGTCGGCTGTTTGAGCTGGCCTCACAGCTGGTCTGCAAGGATTTCTCCACACCAGCATTTAATCCCCATGTGTTTGCTCTTGATATCGGCACGTAGCTCTGTTTGACAGCCATTGTTTGGTTAATGATATTTTCAGACCTGTTTTTAGACTCTGCACCTGCAGACGTTGCAACATGGAGAGGCAGCCCCAGTCTCAGGGAGCACCATTGATCTACAAAAGCCTGCAGTATTTTATTAAGTCAAAGCTCTTTGTGTGTCTTTCATATCTCTGTCATCATCCTTGTGAAATCATCCACATCAGCTAATTTACTCCGTTTAGGCTGAGACTTTTGACTTTGACAGCTTCTTTAGCTTTAGTCTTCTTTGTTGTAACTTTTTAAGGGGCACTTTGTTTTAAGGTTGTTAATCTTTCCCTACCAATCTAAACTGTATCTGGGGAAGGCTAAGGGGATATTCCTTAAACTTTCCACAAATATCCGCTCTCATCTAAGGATAAACCGATGGGTTTTTTTAGGTCTTAGGTCAAAAGTTAAGATCATTGTACTTCATGTTTATCCCGCGCTTGTCTACACAAAATTCTCAAGGGTCCTATAATGACTTTCCTTTAAGAGTTAAACAAAAGTCCACCCTAACTCAAGGACAAATTAAGTTGATTCTGGAGGTCAGAGGTTGTTCGGCCGTGTGTTCATCCCTTGCTGTCCACTCAAGGATAAAGTCATAAGATTTTTGAGGTCAGAGGTCAAGGATTTTGAGGCTCATGTTCATCTCTTGCTTTGAATGCAATGGGATTGAATGGGGTTTCGTTAAAACTCTGCACAGATGCTCACACTGACTAAGAGTGAACTGAAATATTAATTAACCTTTAGCCTTCAAACTTTAAATTGAAGGTTAAAATTTGAGATGAAAAAAGAAAAAGAACCCCATTGTGTAATCTGAAAAAGACTTACTTGAGCCTGGGGAATAAACCTCTGAACTATTATCTTACAATTCTTAAAAAATAAAAAATAAAAACAAATAAACAAAATCATCGGCCTTCTTCTGATGGGACAGCTTTTGAAACAGCTTGGCAAGGTTCATGTATCACATCTAAAGAATGTTTAAGGATTTCTTTCACAAATGTACACTCTGACTCAGGGATGGACATCCATGTGCATGTGATATTAAAACAGCTGTGAGGGATTTTCTTCAAACTTTGCGTAATGGTCAACTCTTTCTCAAGAAAAAGAATGTTACAGGTTATTTTTGTCCGACTTTGCTTAAATTTTCACTCTGAAACAAGGGTTAGGTCATTAGATTTTGGAGGTCAGGGGTCATTGGACCTTATGGTCTTTCCATTTTTGAGTATGTGAAATCTTAGAAAATGAATAAATTTTTTTTCTTAAACTTTCACAAATTTTGTTTGTAATTCAAGGCTACATTTTTAAGGTTATTAGGTCTCATGCACATACCATGCATTGAATGCATCATTTTAAGAATGCTTCCAGAGACTTTTTGTCCACTTCAGATGAACTGGTTAGATTTTTGGGGTCATGGTGTTAAAGGCTAAGGTCATAAGGTCCTGAGCTTATACATTGATTTGAGCCCAATATCTGAAGCAGTTTTTGATGGATTTCCTAACCCTTTGCACAGATGTCATTACTGACTCAAGGATGAACTTATTAGACTGTTGAGGCCATAGGTCAGAGGTGTTTTTATCACTTTTTTTTGTTTAGACCAGGTTCGGTTGAAAACAGGTGGTGAGAGTTTATGATGTTAAGGACCGGGTAATATGATAATAGGTCAAGAAGTCCTCCCACAAATACAGGTTCTACAAGTCTAAGAAAGACATAATCAAGGGCTTTTGTACTAATACATGTGTGGGTGTCCACTGTTCAGGGCCTTTAAGGCATTGAAGAATTTTCTCTAAACTAAGCACAAACGTCAGCTCTGAATTAAGAGCAAAGCTAATTAGATTTTGAAAGTCAAAAGTCACAGATTGATATAATTCCCTTATTTTAATGGGATTGGAATTAGAATTTGAAGGTCCTTACACTGAATGTGATTTCTACAGAGTGCTTTGAGGAATTTTCTTTAAACGTTGCATAAATGGTCACTCTGACTCACAGACAAACTAAATAAATCTTGGAAGCACAATGTCAAGTTCTCTCTGACCTCAAATAATGTAATGACAGATAGATATTTCTTCCAGTCATGCCACATAAATCACCACATGCCCCTCGTTTTGACCCTTAACTGTACATTCTGTCTCTTGTATGCTGCCTAGCATATGAATGCCAGGCAGTAATTCTATTTGAAGTATTGTTTTTTCTTGTTTGACCATGACTTTTGACACTGTTCTTTTTATGTGTGATTTTTTTCAGGTTCTTCCTTCGTCTTCACAGCAGTTTGAAGAAGCCTGTCAGTGTGTTCATCTGTGTGTTGGTGTACACGCAGGGGTGTATGTGAGTCGTAGGTTGAGTATGTTTCTGTGAGGGCTTCACATGCCTGTACTGCCTGGCTGAAGGAGAATAAGTGTCCCATGAGACCCTCAGCCAAGATGCAGAGATCTACATACTCTGCAGCACGGCTCCTGCTGCTGAGCTGCTGTGTGTGTGCGGCGGCGGGGTATCCTTTCAGACCACCGCTGGACCTTGATGTGACTCCACGCATCACAGTGTTGAGCAGCGGTAAGAAACACAAACATACTAAGGGTTTTTGTTTGATGGTGATTTAAAGCATGTGTTGGTGCATTGAATTTGTTAAAATTTAAAAAATCTTTCTGATATGGCTTTAAAACATTGAACAGTCTTGCTGTTCAATACCTTAAGATGACTCATAGATGAATTTTTTATAAAGTGATTTACAGTCAGAGCAGATGATACCTGAGACTGCAGGTCTTGCCCTTTTCCTCTTGCCTCTGCAGTTTTTGAAGAGTTGTTGTATTTCAGTGTTTAAATTTTCCCAAAACTTTGAAGACAGAAGAATTGTATTTTTTGGGACCTCTGCACTGACAGTTGCTGAGGCCAGAGGTATTATATTCCCAACTGCTTATCCCTTTGTCTGTCTGTTCATCTGATTTTTGTGAACACAACCTCTCAAGAAAGATTTTGAGGGAAAATGTCCACCCCGTGTAGAAGATGAACTGACTAGATTTTGAGAGTCATGTGGTCTTATGTTTGTCCCTTACTCATGAACATGATATCTCCAGAATACTTCAAGGGATTTTTTGTCAAACTCTTATCAGATGCAGAGGCTTAAAACTGCAAGGTGATAGTTATTTTTTCCCCCTAATAAAATATTTAAGAATGACTCCTAACTCAATCTCTAAAGCGGAGTGACATAGCAGGTGCCTGAGGCAGGGCCATAAATGTTAGACTCAGATATACTTAAGTAAAAATGTTTTTGCTTTGCAACACAAATGTCAAACTTGTAAGTACAGTAGGTTTAAAGAATCCGTAAAGTCATTTGTGTTGGGTTTAGATGACACTTTGCACAAAGTAAGGGGTTGTAACAGAAGTTTGTGTTCTCAAAATCAGTATTTGTAACCTGAAATAAGCAAAACCAGAATTGAACGTTTGACTCACGAGCCGAGATTGTGGGTAGAAATAAAAAATGAATTGAATTTTACTGGCCAAATCAGTCTGTTGTGCTTTTTGTCACATACATTTAATTGTGGTGAATTTACTTGAGCTAATATGGCATTATGTTTCACAGATAGGATCACTTCCCTAAATCAAGAAATCAGGAAATAATAAGAATAAATTATTTGCTTGTGTTTGTAAGGGAGTGTACAGTACCAAGGCCATCACCTTAAATTCATCCCTGCAGACACATATTACCAACACTCTAAATATGGATTTTTTTTCTTAACATATCTTTGACAATGTTTAACATGTTACATCAACTGACCATTCATCTAGTTATTTAAGGGCAACTGAGATTACCTACTGGAAACATTAATATTTTATACATTGCCCAAGGCATTTCAAGACATTTCAGACCATCTTATTGGGTTATTATCAAAAATGTGGATAACTGCTTAATCAAGTAATGTTAACAAATTCTTTAAAATATTATTGGATTCAACTTTACCTGAAATTTTCATCAAAATCTGATGAGAAATTTTTAAGTTATCTGACTGACAAATACTGGGAAATAACATAACCTCCTTGGATGACGCAATGAAAAATTTGCTGTAATGTTAATATAAAGGTCTTCAAAAGCAAATACAGTTTTTCTTTACTAGGGATTAACCTTGCAGTGCAGATGGATCCGCCTAATTCATCTCACCATGTATAGCAATTGTGAGCGCCCCAAAGCAGCACGGCCCAATCAACATCCCTTAAAGCAGGAACAGTCGGGAGCTACGAGAGACAACAGCAGGAAGTGACTGCTTGTACAGAGATTAGCATAGATGCTAACAGCTTCAGTAGCTGTTTTGTCAGATCTGGAACCGCATTTCTTCAATGAAAAAACAAACGAGACTTCAAACTCCTCCATAGACAGTATCTTTTTGCTCCCTTTCCTACATTTTGTGCTCTTTAAAGTGGCTCACATTCTGTCCTTTACACTGCAGTAGCGGAGTATCATGTTGTCCAGTTGCTGCTGTCGTTTTATTTATATTGTTCACTTTCCTTCATTTTCATTTTCTCTGCTCCTGTTTGCACAAACACCTGCTGTCCTTAGGGAATTCCTCTACCTTCCTCCTCTGTGAGACATTCAAACCTTTTCCTTTAAATCAAACTGCTGTTGTTGTTAGTCTTCATCTTCTCTGAGCGATGGCATGCAGCCTTAAGAGCCACAGAGCCAGTGTTAGATGAGTGAAGTGCTTACACTTGGATCCCTGCAGAGCATCCAGGGAAACTGACACGACTGTAGGTAGTTGGAAGAAGCACCGTAACCATGACAACCGTTGTAGTATGGCGCAATACCGCTGTATAGTGTATTTTTTCTTTTGTGTGGATGTGTGGGCACAAGGTATCCTCTCTGAGCTGTTATCTGATCTTGGACTTTATTTGTTGATACTCGACCGTGTGAAAGAAATCTTTTCAGCACTTGTAGAGAAATCCTCCCTCTTTTTTTTATCTTCTCTCAATAATACATCACCTACTTACCCTCATTATCTGTCTTCTCCTCCTCTCTCTGAACCTCTTAATACCTTTATCTCAGTTTCTGTTAGTCAGCATTTTGTGCTCAAGTCAGCCCACAGGTCCTCCTACACATTTTCTTTCCAGCCGCCCCGTCGTCTTCCTCCTCCTCTCCCCCTCCTCCACCATCCATCTCTCCTCCGCTGCACTAAAGCTCTGTCTTCTCTTCTCAATTTGTTCCCTATTAGTTTGTACTTTCTCCGTCTGCCTGGCCCTCAGCTGACACTGTTACCTTGCCCCATAGCTCTGGTTTTTTGTTTCTTTTTCTGCCCTCCTCCTGATGCTAGGACCTCGATATGCAAACTTACAGCTAATCCCTCTAATCTCTGTGTTTCGTAGCAACCTAGAAGCAAAGCCTCCCAACCTTTGAGGGGTTGTTCAATCACACAAGCATGACCACAAGGAAAGTCAAACACACACACATATACCTGCCCTCTCTTTTTGGCTTCTTCTTTGTTTTCTCATAAGGAGGTCAGGCCTTAGTTAAAGGATAGACTTAAGAGATGTTGTAGGTCAAATACTTTAATCCCTTTTAACAAGTTTACTTTGTTCCAAGATGTTTCCAGAGACGTTTGTAAAGTTTTTTTGCCTATAATCCTCTCAAATATTGAATTTTGGCATACCTTTAAACCCCACTGTTTCACCCCTGTGCAGAACAGGCTGTTTTCAGATGTGTTTCACTGAAGTGGTCTGGTTTGGGCTTGCACAGTTTGCTATGGTTTGCAGCTGTGGCCCTGATCTCTGTTGCATTTCTGCTTTCTATACCCTCACCTGGGGATGGGGGGGGTGTAAGCTGTAGGATGAGGATTGCACCGGCTGCGTCCATCTCCCTCTGCACTTCCTCCACTAAAACAATGGCAATGGTATGCACCTCATTCAGGGTTGTTCTGTGCGGACATTCATAAAAACAAAGTTGTAGGAAAGTTGCTTACTTAACCCATGGATGATTTAAACTTGGGGTGAAATTTTTTTTAAATTCATGCTGCTATCATTCAGGACGTGAAGATTCTCACGACCAATCAACAAATTGCAGCATTTTTAGCTCCACCCTTTGGGGTTGGCTTGGTATGCTTGGCACACCAACAGAAGGGTGCCAAAAGAGTTGAAGCTTGGGGTACCTTTCCCTATGTTTGACCTTACTGAGAGAAAATGAGCTGGACTGCTTGGTGGAAATGCAGCTTTAGCATGAATCCTCATGAGCTGTGTCTGATGGTGCCCCTCTCAAGAAGTGAATGAGGCCTCAGCTCTCCAGTGCTGTGCTCTAATGTCTAATGATTACACAGACATGGTATTCTCCTCTCACCAGTGTTAATTTTGACAGCACTTTTTTATTTAGTTTTAGTCTTTAGCCGAAAATATCTTTAAGTTTTAGTCATAATTTGGTCATCTAAATTGTTTTAATTTTAGTCTAGTTTTAGTCGATGAAATTTCACAACATTTTAGTCGACGAAATCTACTGTAAACTTAGTCAACTAAAATATGAATTGTGAAGTGTAAGGCATTTTTTATGTTTCCTTGAAGTTCTGAAGTCATGTTTTACACTTGGATCCTGCCACCATGAAGCTAAGGCAGTTGTGATTGGATGTCCCTCTTAACTCATCCAACCTTTCCACACAACCAAAGTAGCTGTGATTCCTAACTTGTCTCTACTTTCTACATGACGAAACTAGGTCTGATTGGATTTAGTCTCTATCAAACATTTAAGTCCAGTTTTTATTTGTAGACGAAAATGTCAGTTTGTTTAGTTTTAGTTTTGTCAATGTACACTTGTTTTTTTTAGTTGTAGTCTAGTTTTCATCAGGGGAAAAAGAGGTTGTTGACGAAAACTATGACGAAGTAATTAGTCGACAAAGTTAACACTTCCTCTCACCGGAGCTGGCTGTGGGCTGGCCCAGGGAGTGTTTCCCATGGGGAGGTGGTAAAACCCCTTCTATCATCGTTAGGGGAAATTTTTCAAACACTCTGTTTGAGCACAGGCGCAGTGGCACAGCAGGTTGGTGCACGTGCCTCACAGCATGAAGGTTGCTGATTTGTTCTTCCCTTTCTGCGTGGAGTTTGCATCTTCTCCCCTGCATGGGTTTTCTCTGGGCACTTTAGTTTCTCCAAACAGACAAAAACATGCTTGTTAAGTTTGTTGGTGACTCAAAATGACCATAGGTGTAAGTATTCTGTAATGACAGGTCCCCTGTGTGTTTCCTGCATGTGAAATGGACATGCTACAGGCGACACTTATCACAGATACAGCTTTAACAATTAAAGGAGTGATTGTGTTAAATGGAGACCTTCGGAAAAGTTTCCCTTTCACCACTTTAAAAAGATACTTTTTTATGTCTTAAGTGAACTTCTTCAGAAAAAGACATCTGTTATTACCCTTTCCATCTTTGAAAACAGCCTTAATTGTGATAACCACAATATGGTGAGCTTTTAGGACTTAAAAATACAGGGCTGTTCATTGATCATTCACTTTAAATACCATCAAATATAAACAGGATTTATACAGGGCCAAAGAAAAGGATCTTTGAGGCTCACCAGCTGAGATGAATACCTACAGATGGCAAAGCTTCTGCTTGCTCATCGTCTTTAGCTTTAACATGATGTTCATAGCTGCACTTCTCTTATTCCCACATGGGCTGTTGTTGATTTTAGAGCTAGGCAGATGTTAAACGAGATCTGCTTTGCCCACACAGCATTAAGAAACGACCTCACAACAGCAGAATGAGCTGACTTTTTCTCAAGGTTTTCTGATAATTATAAAGGTTGGTTTCATTCATTTTTGTGACTGCTTGAAGAAATCTTTTAACTTTGATGCTGAACATCCTGTATGCATTTTGAGAGGCTTAAAATACTACAGTATGTCCCAGTTTAGAGATGCTGAAAGCTGACAAAACAGAGAGCTCAGGTTGTCAGAGCGGATGAAAACTTGTGTTACATCTCAATACCTTTTTTTAGTACACTGCCTGATTTCAACCTGTCGGCTGTTTTGAGGGTTCTGCCAGACTTCAAACAGTTGGAGTCGATAGATTTAACTTTGTTTACTCAGTCGGCCTGTTTGCACGTCAGAATACTCTGAACCGTAAACAGACCTGACTCTGGACTGTGAATTTTTATGTAAGGTTGTCACGTCAGCATCCAGCGCCTGGAGGGTTCAGCGCGTGTGTTCACATGTGCATGTGTTTGTGTGTCCCTGAACACTGTGAGCTGCGTGATCAGCTGAGGTCTCTCCAACTGTTTGCTCAGTAAATAATATCATCTGGGCACCTCTCATCACCTCATTTTCTTTTCCCTGTAGATGGAATGAAACTCCTTTTCCTCGCATGCTCTTGTAATCTGAGGCTGAAAAGCTCTTGTCGATAAATCTCCCTCTGCTGCATCACGCTCTCAGGAGGTTGTTTTTTGTTACCTGGCTCCAGCTGTCAGCCATTGTATATGCTAATGCTCGGATTACACTGAGGAAACTTGGGAATTGTCTCTGCTTAAACGCTCCATCTTCCCACACAATGAAACACTCGTCACATAGGAAAACCTGTTGTTGTGAAAATCCTGTACAGGTGATACTCCTCCTACACCTGCTGAAAGAAGAGGAAGGAAAAGTAGACAGTCTGATCACCCAGGAACGAGGTGAGATGGGAGCTGACTGCCTCTGTGGCTGCTGAAGTGAGCAGAGTGGATTGTGTTGTGTAGCAGCTGATAGGAATCTTAATGACAGTTTCCTTGATAACAGGCAGTCTGCAGGGCAGGGGGAGTGGATTGGCTGAAGATGAAGGAAGTCTAAAAGTTTTCCTGTTTGGCCTTATGAGCTGCTGCACTCATCTGTAGGGCTGGGAAATAAATTCAGTTTTGAAGATGCATCGGTACATTTTTGAACAAAATTTGTGGTAAGGTAATGTTCAAACCAACAAAGTTTTTTTGAGTCAAAGAAACGAAAACTTTCATACTTGATTAAAAAGATTGTTTACAGCATGAATCACTTGAAGAAATATATATATATATATATATATATATATATACATTTTTTTGGGCAAGGGTTAGTAAAGTTAAAAAATAAATGGATAGCAATAATAATTATATTTTAGCATTAAATGTATCATTTCGGTTAAAGAGCTTCTTCATACTGGTGTAATAACAATGACAGAAACATTAAAAAGATTTTAATAGTTACCAATGTCTGTCGTAATAAGTAACTTCACTAACAAACTAGTAGTAAACTTCTTCAGCATTTAACTTAAATATGATTAGCATTACTCAAAGAAGTGAGCTGAACGTAGAATTAAAGCCAATTACTCCATCCAGTTACTGTTTTTGTTCAAGTTACATTTACATGCTTTAAAATTGTATGTTATCTACATTTATGTTTATATTTTCTCAAATGTTTAAAATGAATCTTACATAAACAATTACAGCCAGTTTTAGATCCATTTTCTTGGAAGCATTGCCAATTTTAATGTTTACATGGATAATTTGGTCAGATTTCCGTCATGAACACACATTTGATGCTAATGTCAGCTAGAGGTACATAAACACAGTGGACTTATTGTGCACAACCATGGAAGTAAAAATTCTTCCACTGCAGTCTCATTCAGGTTACATACCCCAGCTTTAAGTGTATAAGACGGTTGAAATTAGCATTATACTGAAATGTTGTCATTGTGTCTATTCAGTTTGGACAGTATATAGATTGCGTGTACTCTTTTGATAATAAACAATTGTTGCCCAACACAGGGTGTGTAAGGCCCTTTTTTATTGCCATGGTGTTAATGACTCTGCTATTGTGAAAACTGTTTTGTTTTTTCTTCACCTTGTCAATAGTAGTCATAATGTGTTTTCCCGCTGAAGTGAAAACTATTATGATATAATGCTTTGGTCCGTATTGCCCAGCCCTTCTCCTCGGTGCTCATAAAAAGTGGCGGCATGTCAAGTGTTTATCGCTTTGATGCTGCCAAGTCTACACCCTGACAGTCAGTAAAACCTGCTCAATGTTTGTCACGTCAGATATTTTAATTAGACGCTCAATTAAAAGGCTGCTGTTAGGTTCTTATAAAAGGTGACACTGTTTCCTGACATCACTGGTGTGTGTAGAGAAATTGTTTTGGTTATAACTTGCCTGGAGGCATGTGTGTTGACAGTGGTGTCATTTTACCCGCGCTGAGAGGAGTCAGGGTAGATTGTATGTAGTGATGTTACATAACTCTGCAGCATCGGATGTCCGCAGCAATTAACTTCATTCGCAATATTCATACTGCAATCCTAAAAGCTCAGTTTTGATATAGTTTGCCCAGATTACGTTGTTTGGTTTTTCTGTTCACTTTGCTTTTTAAACATGGTCTGCAGTCGACTCTGGGAAATGAACAGTCCTGTCATGACCCACATGCCCAAAAGAACAACAATGACGAAGACGTCACACACTGTGTGCTGTAAAGAGATCCTGAGATACCTCAGGTTATGTCAGGGATAATGCTGCAGATTAAAAATCAGCCTTTGTGGTTCTCCATTAACTGACAATTACTAATCAATTATCAATCACTTGAGTCTTCTGTTATTAGTTTGCATGTTAAAGTGTTACCATGAAAGATATTAAAGAAGCTTTTCAGTACTTCAACAAAGATGAGATAAAACACTTTAGGCTTCCAGTTTTTTAACTTAAAAGATATACACTGAAACAAGGCCTTGAGGCAGCCATTGGTGCTGTGAAGAGGGAACAGTCCTGACGACATGGACTGCTTGTCTTGTGCATAGAAGTGCTTGTCTGCGCAGAGGAGACACGTTAAACACAATGAGGAGCATGTATAGCCCGTGAAAGCATAACATGGGCTCTTTAAAAAGAACAATTTATTATTATTGTGAAATTTACGTTATGAAAAATTAGAGCAACAAATCTTAAAGACATTTCTTACATATTTTTTACAAAATTAAACATACATACTACTTTGAGTACTGTTCATTGTGTTAAAAGCATAACACTCAATGGTCAACTTTCAATCTTTTCTATGTGCCATCAAAGCTACATAAAATATGAAGTCCTAAACTACACATGCTGAAGTAATATTCAGTTTATTTAATGATTTTACAATCAGATTCACCGTGGGCTAAAGATGTTCTAAAAAGTATGCATTCACAGTCTGCGATTGTCACTTCCTCCTGCATTTGCACATAGGCTCAGATATGTTAATTTTAATCTAGCGCATGTTTTACATCTTCATGTTTTTAAAATATAATATTGAAATAAAATAAAACAGGATAATCTGATAATGGCAGATTTGACGTTTCAGTGTGAGCTCACATGGCAGAAAATCTAACCTGAGTTGAATCTTAAATGAAGAGTCCTAACCTGACTTGAAAGATCAGATATCCTGTGATTTGTGCTGTTCAAACTGTCAAATACAAATCTGATCGGAGGTACATATGAGCAAAAATCAACAAAAACAAAACATAACAAAACAAAAACAATGAAAAACTAAATTAGATCCCTCTAGCTTGCAGTGTGAATAGAGCTGTAGTGTCACTGTGTGTTTCTAACAGTGTGCCTCTCTGTTGAATTTATGAGCTTTTTCTCATCAGCCTCATGTCCCTTCACATAGAAGCATCCCAGTTTAGTGTTGAAAAGTTAACACAGGGCACAAAGAAAAGCAAAGATATGTTGAACTCCAGAAAGTCTTATTAAATAGAAGTGGATATCTAAAATCTGATTATTTCAGCCCCTTTTTCATTTGCTTCTTCCTCTTAGCAAAGCCATGCAGGATAAGCTTAATCCCTGAGCTTTTTGTCCAAAGAGAGGATGTGGTACATTTTTCGTGTCTGTTCTATATATAACCTGTATATATAAGTGCAAACCAGAGAAATGTGATTTTATTTATTTAACTACAATGTTTCTTTCATTTTAAGAGGTCAGACTATCACATTGGTTCCCAATGAAATGTTCCAATCATAAGACACATAATTAATCTTCAGAGTTGGCTGCATAATTTTGTATCCATGAATCAATACTTGAGCCTTCATTCAGGGAAAATAATTAGCAATCAAAAGCTTAAGTGCCGACCAGAACAGGAATGGCCTTAATGTGGCCCGGGGCCACATGTAGTCTTCCTTCTATCTTAATGTTATCCACAAATTAATTACCATTATCAGTAAAATGTAAACATTAAGATAAAAAGGATAAAATCTGCCATGAAAGCTTTAAAAATCGAGACCTTTCCGTCACAATCTTTGGATACTGAAACATATTTGGTTCTTTGCAGGAAATTAGCAGTGTAATGGATCTGTAATGGAGTTTCTTTAAAATATACTAACTGTTTTAATAAATGTACTGTATTTGTTTCAATAAAATAAGGCCTTTAAGTAAAATATACTGAAACAAGTGTAATAATATGTTTATTATACTGAAAAGGGAGTTTTGATTAGATTAACTTCAATGTTTAGCTTATGTAATAAAGTCTCACCATTGATATTATGACCTAAATCAAAATGTTGGTATTGTTTATTTTTTGAAAAGCTATTTGTGTGCCTTTTGTTTTATTAGTTTTGATATTATAAATATGAAGTTTCTTGCAGAGTGTAGTTCTGGCTCTTCAGCTATGTGGACAATATTAATGTGTCCTTCCAGGGGGCTGAAGTTGTCCATCTCTAGAATTAAATAAAGTGTTTTATATGGATGAATAGAGGTAGAGGCATTTCTGCAGAAAGAGGTTTAAAAAACAAA
Source organism: Cetoscarus ocellatus (assembly GCA_037902135.1). Classification (NCBI taxonomy): domain Eukaryota; kingdom Metazoa; phylum Chordata; class Actinopteri; order Labriformes; family Labridae; genus Cetoscarus; species Cetoscarus ocellatus. The sequence goes on along the minus strand of JBAMNC010000022.1, from coordinate 596,021 downwards.
CAAATAATGAGTAAATAAATGAGACATGTTCAGAAACCTTCTGAATAGCAGCAGCGTGTTTCATTGTGCTATTTATTTCCTAACTCTTAAGATAATCACTATGCCTAAAATGAATCTTGTCGAAATACACCCACTGACTAGTGATTATTAATGTTTTTTCCATTTTGTAAGGCAACCTTTTTTTTTCTTGTGTTCAACCAAATAGCGCTGAAGTCATTACTGCAGATTTTAAGTGCGCTGTCAACGCAACGCAGCACAGCTCATTTTAATTGAAGAATATTTTCTTGCAGTCTAAAAAAAATAAATCTTAATGAAGGTTCGAGGCTTCCCCACCACTTTTCACTGACATTCGACAATAATATGGTGAGAAATCCATCACAGAGGATGAAGAGATTTCTATGCCTCCCTTTATCCTCGTACTGTCAGGTTTGATTGAAAAAGCGCTCTCTCTTGTGCTGTTAACACGCTTCACCCTGAGAGCTATAACTTTGTGCACATGGGGGAAGGGGGATTTTGAAGACGTAGAGGTGTGGAGAAGGTATTCTTATAAGTGAGGCCAGTGTGGACTTAATCAGTCACATTTTAATTCAGCACATAAATCCAGATCTGATCAAACCTGTATGGGGTGGAAATCAGAGGATAAGTCATGACATGATAAGCCAATGTTTCCTTACATATTTACACCACCACTCCATGATGATGCACATTAAAAAGTGTTAGACTGATTACGTTAATTGGTTAATCTCAGCTGAAGAAGATTTATAGACTTGTTCTTTTTAAAACCCTTTGAGCAGAATTCCCAGCCTCTTCCCCCTAATACCGATCACTTTATTGTGACGTCACGACACGCTTTCATGTGCTTGCACTGTTGAGAAGTTGTCAGTCTTTTGTTGTTAACTATGAGTAAATGGTGGAATGGATTTGTGCTTACATTGCACTTTTCTCATTTTTCTGACCACTCAAAGTGCGTTTCACAATCATTCACTGATGGTTGAAGTTTCAATGTAAGGGGTCTTCAGTCTTTGCTAACACAAATATTTTTTGGAATGGGCAGAACCTTTCTAAAGCATATCTGGCAGGTGATTGGACAGTCATTCTGTCAATCACATTTATTACAGGCAATCAGATAATGTAGTAGACGGACACTGCTGCTGCAGCGTAAAGTACAAAACATGAGCCACTTGGTAGAAGAAAGATTCTCAGCAAAACATGTCAGAAGTGGAATGAAAATACCCTTTCTATGGAGAAGTTTGTAGTGTTATCTGATTTTATTTAACAAAGAAATGTGGTCCAGATCTGATAAAACCACTGAAGCTGTTAGTATCTATGCTAATCTCTGTCGAAGAAGTTACTTCATGTAGTCATCTTGCTCTTAGCTTCCACCTCTTTCTGCTCCAAAGGTCTCTGATTGGACTGTTTTGTTATGGACAGAGCACAATCCTTGTAGGTTGGAGCTTGGCAGGATGGGTCTGTCTGATTACTGACATTAGATCAGGCTGATCCATCTGCACTGCAGTTTTACCTGTGGCAGCAGGAACCAAATAATGGGGCCCTCTTGGTAACCAAAGTTGCCCAGTCCTGATGTGAAGGCAACATGTCAATTAAAGCAGATGGACGAACATCAGTTTGTGGCGTATTTTTAAAGTTGAGGACGGATCATCTTTACTATGAGTGGACATGTGTTCACCACATTCAGTGGAGTTAATGTCCACTGCTTTCTAGAGCAGATACTTCTGATTTATTTTTCATTAAATTTAACCATAATTTCAGGAATTTTTTATTGCTGACATTAATTTCAATGTTTAAAAAAGCACTCTTGTGTTGTAAATGACTTACAATTTGCATTTTTATGTCTTTACTTTTCTCACACAACAATATATGACAATATAGTGTCATATGAATATTTTGTCCCACTCTAACAGTGGGTTTGTACAAGATTAAACAAGTGGTATTGCAGATATCTAAGTCAGCCCCTGTGGTATTTTTTCTGAATGTAAACAGAGGAGCCTTTTATCCTGTTAAGTTTTATTTATCAGCACAAAGGTGCTCCGTAGAGAAGGACTGTAATCAATAGTAGCCGATGTTCTCAGTTGGTTCTGCTTGTAGCATTAATGAATCACAATCAGGCCGTACCAAAGGAATTACTAGAGGAGAGAAAGGTTGAGCCTGTCCTCATCTTTTCTTCATTCACTTATTTAAGTGTATCACCTTTAAAAATCACCAAACCTCCATAAAGAGGCAATTGTTCTGCATATTACATGGCTGACTCAGCTACTGCAGAGCTTGGTCTTTGTTTGGAAGTGTGATGTATTTTTTAATAACATCATTTGTAGGTTTGCTTAATAGACCCGGCAGATCCAATCAGGGGGGTTAAAAGATGCACCTTCATTAACAGCATTTTCTTTTCTCTCCTCTTCCAGGTCTCCAGGGCTGCAGGCGTTTCCAGTCTTCTGCAGTCAACTACAGCACCATGTTGCTGGGGGCTGACAGCAAGCGTCTCTACGTGGGGGCTCGGGGGGCTGCGTTCGCTCTTAATGCCTCTGACATCTCAGCCGGCTCGGCTCTCACTGTGAGTGTTTATTTGTTTCTGCGCGTTGTGTGCCTCTGCAGTCGCATCTGTAGCTCTGTCTTAGCTTCATTTACATTGCACAGAGAGGAACTTTTTTTTCAGGCAACACTTCTTCATTTTAAGGCAAAGTGTTTACTCCCCTGTTACCCCCTCGTGCGTTTTAGTTTGTGTGTTTTCATTTTACTTTCTACACAATAATGCAGAAACACTGCAGGAGCATCTTGCTGCATAAATTCACATATCAATGAGGTAATATAACTCCAGTATCTTCTGTAACTTTTAATAGATACAGATTTCAGATTGGAGCTTGTTGACACAGGAATAGTTTCTAATTAATTCAGAAATTAGCATTCAGTCTACCTTCATCCAACACGGTTTTATGCTCAGGCTTTGTCTTTGGAAACTGTGGGAATATTTGTATTGAGAACAAAGTTTATGGTTAAACACCAATTTCTGCACAACACAAGTTTGTTAAAATAATAACCAAAGAGACCTCAGGGTTTTAGAGGCTTATTCAAAATGTTATTTATAATGTAAGTAAATAGACTCACTCTGGACGAGGGATTATACTCGTAGTCTTGACATTTAGCCAAAAACAGAAAATTTATTTTAGACGATAACCAACTTTACAGATTGTATTTGGGATTTCCTTGCCTTTATTAAGAGGTGAAGAGAATAGATAGAGCCAGACAAAAAAGGGAGACTAATTACATATGGTAAATGGGAAAGAGTGTAGGTTAAACATGGAAATGCTCAAAGCCTATGGCTTAGTATATAAAACATGCCATTTAACTGCTGAGAACAGCTCTTGCCACTTATTTCAGTACTCTTTATGTCAGTATTATTTTTTCCATTCAATGCATCTACCCTCAATTAGGACTTGGATTGATTTTGAAAAATCATTTTTTCCACCTAGTTCAGTACATCTATGCACAAGAAAAAAAGCCTGCAGCACAGGGACTTTATTAGCCAGATTCACATTCCCTTTACGCAAAACCGCCACAACGAGGCTCCGTTATATATGCACCCTGAGACATTCACATTAATTCAGTGAGGCCATAACATCCAACTCACGCTGCAATATGGTGTGGATGTGCACGACATGGCATATTCCCTAACATACACTCTAGGGATGTAACAGTATGAAAATTTCATATCATGGTTACTGTGACCAAACATACTGTGACCAGGTCAACTAAGCAGAGCTGACTGGGCCTACATGGAGAAGGGGGCCTCAAATAGGTAGGAAGCCCTATATATGAACCTGTGTTAAAACAGAATATGGACTCTTTGAAATTATACATTTTTAGTTATTAACCTGCTCCGAATCATGCCAAAGCTGCCAGAGGGGAGTTGTGGTGTATGCTAGTACCACAATGACAAAACAAAAGAGGAAGAGAGATGATAAGAAACTAATTAAAAATTTCTTGGGGGTGCTGGTTTGGCAGAGTGGTAAGCAACCAGGCACGACCCATATACATACTTCTGCCAGCTCGGGTTCGAATCCAGCCTGTGGCCAGTTTGCAGAGTGTCTTCCCCTACTCTCTCTCACCCCCTTTCACAAGCCTATCCACTGTCACCCTCTCCTATCAATAAAGGCACAAAATGCCCCCAGAAAAAAATAATAATAATAAAAAAAATCTCTCAATTTAAGAGAAAAACTATTTTTAAAAATACAGCTTAGTGTTTAGGAAATTCTTGGATCTGTTTTAGGTGTTGTTAAATAAAAGAGATTTTTATTTTAGTTTAACCCTTTGGGCCCTAAAGGAGCTTAATTATACTCCATGAGGTGCCAAGTTCTGTAATTAAGTACACCAAGAAACCACAATAATCTTTTGCAAACATGTTCATAATGCACATCAAATCAAACAGGACAAACTCAACTACAAGGTCACATAAACCCTTTTAAATAAATCAGACTGTACTGATTACAAACCGTTTTTCATTTTTAAATTTGGTTACAAGTTCAGAAAACCTATTCACCTACATGGAAGGTGACCAATAGCGCTCTTTTATCAGAAGAATAACAAAATCTTGAAAAAATGGAGATAGGAGGTTGGCGCCCGACAGCGACATGTGAATTGCCATTTCTTGGGGTCTGTGGCAAATGTCAATCAAGCTGCGTGGTTAGGGGCTGTGAGCACAGTTCCCAGTACAGGATACGGGGCCCTTACTGTCTGCTCCTGACAGTGTGGTCTGAAACACGCACACTAGAGGCCTGCTGGAGAATTTAAAGGGCTTTGGAAGTGCTTTTCCTGTTCCTCCTCTCAAAGGAGCAGATGGGTCAATGCCCTTCCACTGTCCCGTCTAGGCCGCCTTTAGAAACCACTGGTTTTCAGGTTTCTCCTGCATGTCTCTCATCTCTTCAGACTGTGTGTGACTGTATGTGTTAAGTCGAACTACCTTAGTGTCATACTTTGCCAATTAATTGTTTCTCTGAAAGCATCATAATTCCAACAGTTTTTCTGTGATTGAGTCTTAGCCTAGAAATATTGCATTATCAGGATAATTTCATTAAAGTGTGTCTTCTCTTCAGCACCTTCATCTGTAAACCTCTTTCATCTTTCAAGCTGCCATGTGTGTGTTTTCTACCTGCTGACAACTTGACGCTAAGCTGTTATGCTAATTACGTTAATTCAGCCGTTGTGTCTGTCATTTGGTGTAATTGCTCCTGTGTGTGTAACACTAATGCACAGGCACTCCTCCATCTCCTTCACCAAAAACAAATCTGTTGGGTCGATTGTCCTTGTTGCAGAGGAGTTTAAAAAGCACAAGGTGTAAAAAATCAGTCAGGAATAAAGATTTTGTGAAGGGTGCTCACCTTATGGATTAATTATTCAAGGAAAATAATCTGACTCAGTTGGCATTCTGTAAATTTTATGGTATTTTACCACTACTACTATTTCATACAAGTCAGTAATGTGAAACTCTTAAACTTCCTTCTTCTAACTGTTTGTAATATGATGTGTTTCAGATTGAGTGGGAGGCGTCCTCAGAGCAAAAACTTCAGTGTATGCTCAAGGGAAAAGACAATAAGGTAGACATTTAGCCGATCTTACTCCCTCCAGTCTTTTCTTTTGATCTTTTTTTCATATTGGTTCCCTCCTGTGAGATGATATTCCCTAAACATTCCATCCTCTCTGTCTTTCCCCCTTTCTCCAGACGGAGTGTTTTAATCACATTCGCTTCCTTCAGAGGTTCAACTCCACTCATCTCTACATGTGTGGGACTTATGCCTTCAGACCGCTCTGTGCATACATCGTATGTCAATGCATAATATAAATCGAGTCCATCCTGGAGAAATATACATCCTATTTACAATATAAACTAACATAACATCTTCCTCTCTACACTGTACAGAATGAGGAGCGGTTTGTGATGTCGTCTCAGCCTGAGGATGGTAAAGAAAAATGTCCTTATGGTCCAACAGTGGGCTACACAGGCCTCATCATTGGTAGGCTTTCGGCATTTCCACTGATTTAAAGACTTTTTTCTAAACTACTGAATAACTGAAGAAGCGTTTTCCCTTTTTCAGATCAGCAGATGTATACAGCATCTCAGTATTCATTCAGGGGCTTTCCAGATATAAGACGCAACTCTCCATTCCCCGTGCTGAAGACAGAAGATGCTCCCACTCGCTGGCTGAATGGTCAGTAAATCTCCTGTACGAGTAGCATTTGTGGTCCAAAAGGTCGGGGCGTCTCTGTCAAAGCACTTACTCCAGGATCATGATTAATTTGGTCAAGTAAATCTTTGCTGAAGGCTTCTCCATTACTAAGACAGTGGCCACAGTGGCCAGAGGGCTCCTCCATTCAACTGCATTGTTTTTTAAAGGCATGGAGGAGGAATGATGGGCCAGTGTCATTCTGCTGGTAGCATCAGAGGCGGACTAACCTTTTTGTATATGTGGGAGCTGGCAGGACATGCAGGGCTTTCTGTTGCGTGTAGGCGTTTGTGTGCGATGCTGGCAGTGTTGTTGGTGCCTCTTTTGTTGAAGTATTGCCAGCATGAAGGGTGTAATTACACAGTTAAAGGCAGCAATAGTGCAGCAACTGCTTAATTATTTGGTCTTTACAATTAAGTTTGATATAAAGTGACTTTATCACAAAACAACCATAATTCATGGTTATATTGAATGAATTTCGATTTTTTAGGATAATGCAGCTCAACAGTGTTCCAGTACAGAGTGGTGTGACCTTGAATAAAATCTATCAGGGAAGACAATGCTCAGGGATGTTGACTTGTTGAATCCAAACAAATACCAAACATTAATCTAACATCAAGTGGTAAAATGGTAAATGGCCTTGAGTTTGTATCGTGCTTTTCTAGTCTTAGGCTACTCAAAGCAGCTTTACACTGCAGGTCACATCTACCCATTCAGACCCAATCACTCTCACATTCACTCACTGATGGTTTGAGTTTTTGTGTCATTGTCCATCAATTTCAGCTAACACATTCATGCCCTTTCATCCCCATTTACTTGAGGTTAAGTATCTTGCCCAAGGACACATTTCCATGTGACACCCAGAGATGGGCTCATACGTTCAATCTTCCAATCACCGACCAAGCGCAGTATCAGACTGTGCCATCATTGCCCCTGCTGACTTTATCAATTAATTACCAGAAACTTTTATCAGCTACAGCTACCACATTGTGGTTATGTACCTAGGCATGGTAAACATTGCCAGAGAGTGAAATTACAGTCACTTGGTCGCTGACCTCAGTACCTCTTAAATCGGATCATTGTCAAATCAGAGTGGACATTTTGGGAAAGTTTGGTAGAAATCATTTTAAGGAAATTTTGATGGATGGACTTCGTAAGCAAGGCATGACCATGAGACCTGAGGGCATTTTTTCTGGTCCCTTCAAAATCTTATCAGTTTTTATTTTGAGGTAGATTAGACAAAACATTTGGCCCTGGAAAGTGGTTTTTTTTTTTTACATTTTGTTGAAAAGCAGGTGGTGACCATGATGTCTGATAACTGTTCATTCACAACCTTCAAAATCCAATCAGTTCATCTTTCAGTGAGGGAAGGCAAATGTGAAAGTTTGACAGTAATATCGAAAAGCAGTAAGATACTATATTCTTAGGCAAAGATTGGCCATAAAATTTGATGACCCTGACTTTGATCTAACAAATCTAGCCTGTTTTTACTGAGTCATGTTGGTCACAGGCCAAAGGTAAAGTGACATGATGCTCATGTACCTTTGACCTTTGACCTCCTCAAAGGTTCATCTTTAAGTGTGAGAAGACAAATGTGCAAACTCTGATAGAAATCCAAAAAAGCTATCTTGAGATACTGCATACAAATGCAGAGGATAACAAAAACAAAACAGATGAACTTGACCTTTGACCCTTGACCTGAAAAACTGTCATAGGTTCATACCTGTGTCATGTTGGATGTGTAATGCTTGAATTACATCTCTTAAAAGCATTTTTGTAAGTTATCAGTCCATCCCTGTTACATGGTGAACATTTGCTTAAAGTGTGAATCCCTCAAAGTATCTTGTGATATTGCATTAAAAAATCGCTCTCTCAAGCTATGGGTAAAGATAAGGCTCCAGGACTTTAACCTTTGGCCTGTGACTATGATGGGTGCGCTACGGTTGCTATGATAATGAGCTATGTGCTGATTGGTTGCCCAAAAAATATCTGATGGGAGGGGGAAGAGAGCTCACTGGTCAGAAACAGACTCTGAGTCAAAACGTTCAAAACTGCTTGAGGCTGTACAGCTATTACATAATAAACCCCAGGAAGTAAAAAGCAGAGCGTTTTAAGGGGCATTTTCTTTAGAGAAGCATACTGCATTTCGTGAACTGAGAGTTTAGTAAAAGGTGTCCTGTTCTTCTGCTCCCCAAGCCCCTTCTAACAACATTAAAAGCAAGAAATTTGATTTTACTGGACATGGGACCTTAAAGAAATCTTTTGGAGCCTATCTGCCAAGGTTATGTGCCTCATGATCACTCCTTGCTTGTGGGCTTCATACTATATGTCAAGAATTCTTTCTGTAAAACTTTGCTCAAATGCTCTCTCTGACTTGATAATAAACTTATTGAATTTGGGAGATATATGGTCAGAGGCCAAGTGACTCACTACTGATTCTGTGTGCCATGCAGTAGATCTAGTTCACTATTTTTGCTGACCGTGTGAGGACTGGGATTGTGAAGAAACGTACATTGTAAAAGATGTTACCCCTTTTTTACACCTCTGTCTTGAAGAAACTCCCTGTCAGCTTTTACCTTCTTGCCTGGACTGTTCTGGTTGTAAATGCTGTCATGTGTTGATGACTTTGTACAAGGTGTAAAAGATTTTGTTGGTTTCATTTCTGCAGAAGAGTAACACATCTTAAATCAGTATATCTTTTTCTTTCATGCAGAGGCAGAATTTATTGGCTCTGCATTGGTGAAGGAAAGTTTGGACAGCAGCAGCACCGGCGATGATGATAAAATCTACTTCTTTTTCACTGAAAAGAGCCCGGAGCAGACCACAACCTACAGCCACAGCAGGGTGGCACGGGTGGCACGGGTTTGTAAGGTGAGAGCAGATTTTGAAAGAATCTGATTTGTGAGTCCTACATCAGCACGGCTTTGAGTGAAGTCTCTATTGATGGTAGCTGAGTTGGCTGTAATGGATGACTGGCTAGATGGGGAATGCATTTGTAACAAGGTCCTGGTGTGATTAGATGAGCAGACTGATGAATGTGTTGCAGAGTCAGTGTGTGGCTCAGAGTGAGACGGATGGATGACTGCAGGGGAGAGGCAGGCTGTTTAACATCCTCTGATGGCTTAAATGTAAATTATTTAGATTTCCTACCACCAGGAAGGAGTTAACACTCGTGAGTTTCAGTTTCACAGTGTAATGACCTTGTTGTTCTCTCCTTGGTTAAATTAAAATACTCAAAGGTTCTCTCCTTGAGAGCCTGGCTTAGAGTAATAGTTTTTTAATCTTAAAGGGATACGACAACATTTCTTTTGTTTTCACGTCTTGCCTCGCTCCCGAGTCCATGACAAGCAGATAGACACCATTATTTTGACTGTGCGTGCAGTGACAAGGAAGAGACGGGCAAAGCTCGCCCACCGCTAGTTGGCTTAGCTCAAACACTGGGAGTGAATGGGTAGCAACTCTAAACGGTCCTGTGTGCTTGTAGTGACTTGTTTTTATTGCCACGTTATGTTATGTTAGCTTCTTTTAGACTAAAGTTTGTACTTTATGTAATTCTTGAGAGAGATACATATGATACTAAACCGCAGGGTGCATGCGCAAACCACAGCAGACGTGTTTGTAAATAGGTCAACAAAACAAAGCCCTAACTCTAACCCTAACCCTTAGAGTTGCTGAAGAGTTTATCTGATGACTGTAGGCAGTGGCTGGCTAACACTACCCATTGACTCCCAGTGTTTGAGCTAAGCTAATTCGCAGTGGGTGAGCTCTACTGGTCTCTTAATGGTTACTACACACAGTTGAAGAATGGTGTCTATCTGCTTGTCATGGACTCGGGAGTGAGGCAAGACACGAAACATAAAAAAACGTTGCCGTATCCCTTTTAAGTGCATGGCAGCAGCATGTTTGACTTTTATAATTTTCCTCCAGCTGAACATATTTAAAAGTAGATAAAAGCAAAGGATGATGTGTGAGTTCTGTTCTCTTTTTTTCCACACGCATGACACAAATTAAAATTTCCTAAAATGTTTAAGGTAAGCTACATGATTTAATTTATACATTATTTTTTACCCACCCATACCCAGATTTTCTTCTTTTCTGCTCCCCAGTAGTATTTTTGGCCAAGACAAAATGATGTGAATATAGCAGAAAATATACAGGGTTGATTATGTTAATTTCCCATGATCACTACTTAACCAGTTTGATTATCAAGTCCCTGGAGCTGTTTCATAATCTTCTGTTAGGAGAAAAGTCTGAAAAAGACATGCACATTCCTTGGCGGTTGCTGAATCCAAACAACACACACAGGAGGACAAAGAGATACACACAGCTAAAAGCTCCTTCGGAAGGATTTTATTTAGCGCGTCTCAAAATGTCACTTGTTGCTAATAAAATTCTTCCACAGTAGTTTTTTTGGTCTGTGGATTCTCCTCTGCACAGACATTTTCTTGCTTTTGTTAGCGGTGTGAACAAGGTTGGGTAATGTTGCATTTGGAAGTATTTGGCTATGCATGTTTTTGCATTACACACTAAGTAACATATGCACAGGCATGTGAATGTGTGCTTTAGCTTTAGAGTGCTCACAAAAAAACAATGAACTGGGCAGAGAAGTGCAGTGTTAGACACAGCTGTTAACATCAAAATGATACAAAATGTACACCTAACATTATTTTCCACCATGATGCTGTTTTTGTCATTTTTTCTCCTAAATTTGCAAATAAAGATAGATTTTCCATGAGGTAAATGCTGTCCTCCCTGCCATGTTGTTGGATTTAGCGAGCTTCAAATGCATAATGGCACATCAGTGAGTTTGTCACCTCCTGGTGTCTAGCTTCCTGCCAGAGGTTGGAGAGAAACAGAAACTGTGCAGATGATTTGAAGGGATTTTAGATTTTTTTGGTGACAAAAGGTAGGGATACACATTGGTTTTGGTCTAACATCTGAGCTTTTTACAACCAGTCACTGTTGGAAAATGAATGTGGGATGAACAGACAACTGCTGATTTAGACAATGTGTTTTTTTGTTGTGCAGAATAAATGACCTGTTATAAAAAACTCAGATCTGTTTTCATGACCAAACAAGAGAGAAAGTGTTGGTTTTGTGAGAAATTTATGCCAAAAGAACCAATCATGTAAACATTGGTATTTTAATTGGTATCGGCTATATTATAATTTTTCAGCATCAGTGACGGCATTGGCCCTGATTTTTACATTGGTGCATCACTTGTTGAGGGATATACAGCATATTTCTCACTGTAATGGGTTACTGTTGTTAAAAAAGCTAGGCACACATCAGTGGGTATTTTTAGAAACTCCTTTTTCCCCTTTTAAGTGGTAACCCAGTCCAAACATTTGAAGAGTTAAAAAAAAAATCTTTGTCCACATGAAAACAAACAAGACATATTGTCAACATTACACAGTGGCTTCCACATTGTCCTTTGCCTCCTAAGAGCCCCTCTTCTCCAGGAAAGTCTCCCATTGAGAGGGACATGTGTAAAAGAGCAGTTGGTGGAGATTTCAGGAGCAGGACGTGCTGAAATTTTCAGGAGTGCATGTATGGAGAGAACCAATAAAAATTGTGACCTTTATTCTGACTTTGTTCAATGTGACACCCGTCTCCTAAGTTTCCGTCTCCAGACTGGCAAACTCAGTCATGCATAAAACATTTTTATTTAATTTTGGACCTTTGGGGCTTCATTACTTTAATAAAGCTATCGTAATGGCTCTCTCTTGCCATCTGTTGCTCTCTTTAGGAGGTTCCCTTCCTCATGAGTGCCACCTTAAGCCGAGCGTTTAGTTTGTTTTGTCATTCATCCAGCTCTTACCTCATATTGACCCTGATCCAGGCTTTACCTCATCTGACCCTTTCTGCTCTCTCCTCCTCCTCTGTTTGTCCTTCTCCTCCACCTTTCTGTCCTCAGGGGGACCGTGGAGGCCAATTCACTCTCCAGAAACGCTGGACGTCTTTTCTCAAGGCCAGGCTGACGTGCTCCCTGCCTGAGTACGACTTTCACTTCAACGTGCTGCGGAGCATGTTCGTCATGCCCGGTCACACGCCCCAGGAAACGCTCTTCTATGGCATCTTCGGCCTTGAGTGGTGAGTGGGAAAAGTGTGCGCTGTCAAGATATCAGCCTCACAGGAACATAAATGTAAATGAGCGGTAAAAAGATAAAAAGAGGCGATCAATAGGTTGAGACGGTCTAAGAAGACAGGAAGGGTCAAGATGAAAGAGAGGAGAACTTTCTTATCCAAAAGATGGGTGAAATAGAAGTTGGGTGCATGACTTTTACAGCAGTTTAAGGAGAAAATATTGATTAGAATGTAGATTGAGTTTGGATTTGAAGAAGCTTAAGTTTAATCCTTAAGATTTAAGCACTGGTTGTTTGGGGACCTCACTGATCAGAATGTTATTAGAAAGTTCAGTTCATCTTTGCCCTTCACTCTGGTTTTATAAATACATTTTTGAATGTGTTGTTATGGTGCGCAATGATATAGTCTCAGTGTTACTGCAGTTTGAGCAGTTGCAGAAGTCTGACTTATGGTAAGGAACAGTTGTTGAATTTTAATAGTACATTCTTACTCAGCTTGTGTATAGTATTTTGTACGAGAATGAGGGATAAGTGTTATGGCCATGCATTTACACGCTTTTGGTTCAGCTAGATAAATTAGAAACTGCCTCAATTTAATTGGTGCCTATTTACTGGAGAGCAAATTCAATGTGGTTGACTCACAATATCACTCATTTAAGTGCATTTTTAAAGCAAGTTATGAAGGTAGGAAATATTGAGTTTCTGTTAACGGTTAATGCAGCCCTGAAGACATGGTGTCAGGATAAAAGCTGTTTTTAAAAGTAAATTCTATCTAGATCTCAAGGCTTACCACGTTGTTATCCATGCATAATGGCCTCTTTACAGTCTTCCATTATCTTATCAAACTGCATGACTTATTAGAAAATTAATTCCACCGCTGTATTGTTTATGATATTGATATGATATTTTTATGAAAACCTAAAAATATTCAAGAACTAATTTCGGAGTTTGTTAAATGTCATAAAAAACAACAACATACATCCAAATCTGAATTTGAATTGAATTTGAATGTGTGATAATGTGAACTAATTAATTATAGAAACAAAAATGAAAAAGTTCCATCACAACTAATTAAGTTAACTAGAAAAGAGCATTTCTTTTGGGGTTTTGTCTTTATTTTCCCACAGTGCAGCTACACTTGCATAAAGGAATAGGAGAGACCCCCCTCCTCACCATTTGAAACCACAGATTAAGCACTGTCAGTCTTTAAATATAGACTGGGAACTTAACCCTTGCAACTCCATACCATTTTCTGCTTCTATGGTCTGCCTGGACTTTTTTGTAATAATGCATGAAGAGCATTAACACTGTCAAACTGACAGGTTACTAACTCTTCTATTGTGTTTTTTTGACTGCTCCTACAAATTGATGCTATGATCAAGAAAACAAGAAAAGTACTTTCTTTAAGGGTAAAAAAAAAAGCCTAATAACATCACTGCAACATGTTTTATTATAAAGGTGTGACAACAAAATCACGAGTTATGGATTTGTCACTGTGTATCCACAAATGAAAAAATTCTGAAAAAATGAGTTAAAAAAATACGGCTCTTAAAGTCTGAATTAAAAACAGTTTGGCAGAGATACAGTGTGTTTAACCTGCAGCCATTTTGAAATTATTTATATTATATTTTAAAGCACACTGTATCTCTCGTTTCCCCTGCTGTATTTATCACGCTGCTCTCTCCTTTGTGTATTTCTTCATTCACTCATTGAGTCAGTTACTGGTTTGGCAGCATCAAGGATGACTGCTGTGAAGCAAAGAAAAGCAGTGCCCTTTGAAAATGGACAATCACTAAAAGAAATCTGTGCTGTTTAAAACAAAACACAAAAGAATAAGCATATTAACCTTTGATGATATCGCAGCCATTAAATTTAGGCTGACCTCCATTTACTTGCATAGACCACAACCCCGGGATGATACTGCTATCTGACTACTGGTCTCTATTTGAGGTAAGACAGTGTGTGCATTACCTTGAAATCTTAGCTACTGCAAATCCCTCACAAACTAGCTTAAAAAGAGCAGAGGCTTCATTTTATACATAAAAATGTTTTTTGTTCAAGAAAAACTTGCAAATGTTTCAAATAGCCGAGAATGCTGGGACAAGACAGAGGTATCAAAATGGAGAATGGAGACCACATGAGATGAACCGGTAGTTTCAGCTGAAAAACAAACATTTTTAATGCATGGATGGAAGAAAAACACTGAATGGCAACTGATGATTTTTTTGTATGTGCATATTGGGTCAACCAAAAGAATCTCTGAGAGCTAAAAGTGAAAATATTACTGTAGGTTGTAGATGATTCAGTTAATTCTACCTCAGTTTTTGTAGATTGAGACAAGGGTACAGGTCCAGTTAAATGGTGTAATTGAGCTTTAATCTCAACCTAACTTTGCATGTAAATGCAGTAAATGTTGTATTCAGCTTTTTTTTTTACTGTTAAGGTCAATTTTAGGGCTTTTTATACCTTAATTGCTAGTTAGGTCAGTGAATTGAGTAGGAAATTAGATAGGGATAGTGAGGAGTCAACATAGACTGTAAAAAGTACAGGACACAGTCTGAGACCAGCTGTTTGGTTACTGATTAGGCTCCAAATCACATCCCTTTTGGTCACCATATTGGAATTCCTGCCTGAAACTAACTCCTGGTTGACCCAGTAATCACTGAGGTGGAGCTGAGGCAGGGCTTAAGCGTCCTGACAAATAGCAACACTGGTTTGCAGTAGTATCAGGCTGACCTTAATTCTTCTTAACTGGAATCTTCAATGAAATCATAACAGAAAAGTTCAAGAAGAGATCACCTATTATAAAGAGTAAGGGCATAAAGGCATGTTACTCGGAGGCTCTTAAATCTAAGTAATTACTGAGAACATTAATGTGGGGTGCATCTCAATTACAGTAAACTAAAGGCTGTTGAAAGTATTAACAACCCCTTATCTCTATCCCCGAGGTTTCAAAGGGGCACACAAGGTAGAAAACCTTTCACAAGAGCACACAAACAGAGAGGGTGTGGAATGATTTGAGAAAGGTCCAGAGTGTTTATATGACTCCAGCTGCCTTCATTTTAACACCAGAGGCCCAGGTCTGGTCTTGGCTGCCCACTTAGAGGCCACCACCATCCCCATCTTTGGTATTTTCACTCATGGGCTATTGCTGTCTGCTCTACTCGTCTTCTACCTTGGCTCCTACTACACCTGACTGACAGCATTTTGTAGCTCTGTATTATTTCCCTCCCATTATTCTCAGAGTTGCACAACTCCTCAACATCCCCCCATGATCTTTGACAGTGCTTATCCCCCTTCTCTCTCCCTCCGTTTATCTCCTCTTCTCTTCAGCTTGGTGATTCTCTGATCTACTGTCTTTCTCCAGCTGTCCCTATGACAACACCAGGTTTACCTCTGTTATTGTTTAAGACCTGTGGCTCTGGTCTTTTTCTCACGTGGTGTGTGTTTCTTTCCAAAGGAAAAACGTGAAGGCATCTGCAGTGTGTCGGTTCTCTCTGTCTGAGGTCCAAGATGCTTTCCAAGGGCCGTACATGGAGACCCAAGACTCTGGCTCTAAATGGAAAGATTATACTGGAAAGATCCCTGACCCAAGACCAGGAACGGTAAATGCAGACACATGCATGCACTGCCTCTTTCTCAGTCCCCTAAACACAAGGAAAAATGTTTCTTCTTTCCATTTCCTAATGATTCTCTCCAGAAAATTCACACAGAGAGAAAATGAAAGTGCTCCAAAGTAGAAATGCATAAAAAGAGGAAGCAGAGGAAAAAGATAGAAGGAAAATGATAGATAGTACAAGTATCAGCCTGAAGAATGAGACTTGAAACACTACCAGCTTATGTCACTGAAACCCATTTTCATGGCGATTAACGCAGACCCGTAGCTTTAGTGACAATGGCTTAGTGTGGCAGCCGTGGATGTGGCATCGTTAGCAAGAGCAGACGTTATCCACTGTAGTGTCACTTCAACACTCTGTAGGACTTAAATTTAACGTCCCCATTAAAAGGGAAGGAGAGACGGTCAAGGGTTTTAGCTTCAGAGCGTGAAAGCCTCTTAGTGGAGCCAGCTGAAGCTGTTTGAAAAGGACAAAAAGAGAAATGAATGTTCCCTTAGTCAGGTGCAGAGATAGCTGAGTCGCCCGCATGTCAGCACAAGCCGTCTGCTGAACCCAAATGCACTCCTCTTTGCCCCGAGTGAAAAGTTGCATTTTGCACAGACTCAATCTTCCAGAGGCTTACGTTTCCCAGCAGACCATCTCGCTAAGCCTTGTGCCATCCTCGCTTCCTTCCACTTTCTCCCTCTATTTTCAGACAACTTTATTACAAACGATCCAAAAATGTCTCTCTTCCCCCTGCAGCCCACACCCTGCTGTGTAACTCACTTATCATCTCCTCCTCTCATCGCTCTCTTTGACTTTTACTCCTGCAGTGTATAACCGACGCTCTGAGGGCCAGGGGCATAAATGTGTCCACCTCTCTGCCAGATGACGTGCTCGACTTTGTCAGGAGGCATCCTCTCATGTCCCAGCAGGTCCAGCCGTCAGACAGAAGGCCGCTTCTGTTCAGGAGGACCACAGACTACACACACATGGCTGTGCAAACGGTCCAAGGCCTGGATGGACTGACATACCATGTTTTATACCTGGGCACAGGTGTGTAAGATTCTAACTTGGGGATTAAATCTGCAGTCTGTCGATGGCAAAGTCTGGCATACTGTTCAGTGTTCTTTCTTTACATGTGGAGACCTAAATCAAAGATGGATACCAATGTGATTTATTATACAAACTCTAATTCAGAAGGAGTTGGGATATGATGTTAAATGTAAATGAAAACAGAACTTAATGAAAAGGAAATACCTTTCAAACTGCATTTAATTTCATACAACAGGAAGACGAGGTATCTATTTTTATGAATATACAAATATACTTAATTTGATGCCTGTAACATGTTTCAAAAACGTTAGGACAGTAGCATGTTAACCACCGTTTCTCCTTTTGCAGTGCTGTTTGATTAAAGGTCACAGGCATTCAGTGTTAGTTTTCTGCCTGATTCTCAGGATAGCCTTATGATTTTAAGAACTGGTGATTGTGAAATTTTTAAATTTCTTTTAATCACACGCTGAGGACAAGGAAAGGCAAGTGATAAGATTTTTTTAATTCCTGGATTCTATATTTATTTCGATTTACACAATAATCCGGCCAGTTTTTGTTGTTTGATGAATACAAAGAATAGACAAGAGAAAATCAACTTGAGACTAAAACCAGAGAATCTTGGCTTCATTTTAAATAAGCTATTAAAAAAAATGATCTTTATCTTGCATGGGGTTATTTCTATTACGATTTTTTGGCCAAGTTTACAGGTTTTGGAGGCCAGCTGTTGGTATTTCCAGGATAACTGCATCAAATACTGGTTACTTACCCTTTTAAACATGTTCTAATGCCTTCTAAATTATTTTTGTCGTCATATTGAATATGAAACATCTAGTGAGAGACCAAATGGCAGAAAATATTGGATTTAGGTTAATTTGGAGAAATATATATAACGATATAGTTGTTTTTTGAATGTAGCTCCATCACTCGCCTGCTAGTGTTTAAACAATGAAACACATTTACCAATGTTCAATTCCTTTTTTCAGTTCTACTTTAAAATATTAATTTTCATGTCTGAACATTTTTTAGGGTCTAAACTTACCAGAGTATAAAACTAAAACTGCATTTGCATCTTGACAGAAAATTGCAATTAAGCACTGGACAAAAGTGTAACAAGAAATTACTCTTGCTGCACCGTTTCTTGCCTGTCATACCTTTTTGCTTCATGTGTTTCTTACTATCTTTGAAATTAACGTCCCTCTTTTCATGATATAATTCTGAAACCAAAAAAATAGACTATAATCCTCAGAAACAATAGATCACAGTTTCCTCTGAGATGCACTGCACAACACAGTTACCATGCATACTTAGATTCAGATCCATCATGCAAGTTAATAAACATTTTCATGCATTCTCCCATTTGATTCCTTAGTGTAACAAATATACATTTTTAAAATGAGATCTACAGTGTCTTGTTGTTGGTACCATCTTGAATATGCTTGAATATCATTTATTAATGAGTTTACTTTCACAACAAAAGACAAAATAGCTGCTGGAAAATAATTTGATTATTAGGCAAAAATCAGAGTTATACATTTTGGAGACTTGCAAACAGGAAAATCTTTGTCACATTTTGCATGTTGTTCAGTGTACTTCGCTTTCATATGGTCTATTTATGCCACTGTTTATTTTTGTCGGTGTTACACAGATGAAGGCTGGTTACATAAAGCTGTAGAAGTCGAGGGTCAGTTGCACATAATCGAGGAGCTTCAAGTCTTTGAGGAACCACAGCCTATTAACAACTTGCTGATATCCACAGAACAGGTAACGTTTCTGACCAGAACAAGCACAAACACACTTTTAAGGACCACCCTCAAAATTCTCTTCCTCTCCTCCCTAGATGAGTGTATACGTGGGCTCTCCCTCAGGTGTGGTTCAGCTCCCCCTCTCATACTGTGGCAGATACACCTCCTGCTATGACTGCATCTTTTCCAGGGACCCTCACTGTGCTTGGAACGGAGCCCAGTGTGTGGCGATCATGGGAGAGGCAAACAGGTGGGTGTACATGTGCGTGATTGGATCGGGTGATTAAAGTGCTGCAGGTGCCCTTTTGTGTGTTTGATTTGACTAACCTCAAGTATCACCATGCCCTGCCACAATGTCAGCCCACAGAAATGTTGCATAACCATGGTGTTGGCAGAAACTTGATGCTAGCTGTGATAGTAAACATAGCGTGCAGGTGTGTACTTAAAGTGTACTTATTAATCTGGACAGAATCAGAAACAAACTGTTCTGAGGGTGAATGCTGATGAAAGAGATATAAGAGCTGAGAAATAAACAGAATATAGAAAAAGTTCAAATACTGCTCAGTTTTTATATTAATCTATTAGGTATACAACTGCTGCATAGTGAAAGTTGAGGGATGGGCAGGAATAAAGGCTGAGTTAGTCTTCATAATACGAGTGTTGAAATCTCACTTATGTAAGGCAAAGGTACAAAGTTGTAGCCTTGACCTGTAGTCACACTGACTTTATACCTCTTAGATGTGTTTAACTAATGTTTGAGTCTGAGTTGGCATTAAAGCATTCCTACGGTATTGTTTCCCATTCAAGTGATGAACATTGGACCCTGTGACCCTGACCTTTCATCTTAAAAAAATGAACAAATTCGTCTGTGAGTTAAAGTTGACATATTTGCAGATTTTGAGGGAAATCTCTTGATGCATTCTTAAGATGTTTAACAATAACGAGATGAACATGAGGCCCAATAATCCTGGACTTTACCTCCAAAATGTAACTTTATTTATTTTCAAGTTGGGGCAAACGTTTGTGTAATGACTAAGGTTAGTCCCTCAATCCATTCTTAAGGTATTTTTTCACTCAAGGGATGAACATGAGACCCACTGACTTCAGCTTTGGCTCCCAAAATTGAGTTAGTGTAGCCTTAGGTCAGAGTACACATGCGTGCAAAGTTTGAGTACATCCCTATAAGTTTTTCTGGGTTCCTGGGTTCTTGTTGCAAATGATCAGGCTCTTACTGTCAAGTCAGGTCAGGTATAGGAGGATATGTCCGTCCGGGGCCCTGTATTGCTCTGGCCTCCTGATAGCCATTGTCCAGACTTGTGCCAGGCCCATGCCCCATCTCTCTGGGCATCCTCCAAGCTGACTCCTTCATGATACACACGATCGCCTCTGTAGCCTGTTCCAACCCACCGGGTCCCTGGCACCCAGTATACAGTGAGCTGGATCAGGTTCAGGAAAGTGTACCAGGTACCCGTAGCACAGCATCCACTCCTGTATCCAGCAGCTAACCCTTTCCATTCCCGCCCTCCTAAGCGTGTCGGCATTGAACACATGGTCCTGCTAACGAAGCTTAAAAAATGTGTTCAAGGGAAGGGCAAATTGCTTTAAATGCACTTGTCATTGTTTTAACTGGTTAGTTTCTTTTGTGCTAAAGGTCTTTTCTGTATTTTCCTGTTTATTTGATAAAACACTTTGCAAAACAATGTTTTTAAAAGTGCTGGACAAATCAAGGTATTACTTTTGCTATTGAGTGCTCTAACGATATCCCATACACAAGCAAGGGATGATCGTGAGGCACAAGACCTTTGTATTTGAAGTTTATAATCAAATAACTTTGTCGTTAGGTCAGATTGAGCATTTGAACAAAGTTGAAAAATAAAACCTTTATTTGTTCTTGAGATATGGCATTTATAAGCAAGCCATGAGCAGAAAGCCAAATGACCTCAACCCTTGAACTCTGAAATCACAGTATGTAATTGTAGTTCTAGAGTGAACATGTGTGCAAAGTTTGAAGCAAATCCCTCAAAGCTGTTTTGAGATAACATGTACAGAGACAAGTCCATAGTTGATCCAAGTGACAGCTGGACTGGTTTAGGTTCTTGGAGACATTTCACCTCTTACCTAAAAGGCTTCTTCAGGTGAATAAGCATTTTGTCACTCGGATCAACTATGGAGCTGCCTCTGTGTGTGATATTTTAAGACAGCTTTCAGAGTTTTATTTAAGACTTAGCACACATGTTCACTTTAAATCCACAATTAACTAAAAAATCTGAATAGCTCATCCCTAGGCCAAGTGGACATTAGTGGAAGATTTAAGCAAATCCTCCCTGTGAAAAACAGTGAGATTTCACATTGACACAGAAAAGATGAACATGAGACCCAATGACCTTGCCCATAGCTCTCTCTTAAATCAAATGAGTTCATCCTTAAGTCGTAGTGAACATTTTGGCAAATATCAAAGGAATCTCTTTAAGAAATCTTTTAATATTACATACCCAAGCAAGAGATGAAGATAAGGCACAATGACCCTGACCAAACTTCCACCTGTTCATTCCTGAGTCAGAGTAGACATTTGTGCAAAAGTCGAGGCAAATCCGTCAAAATATTCTTGAGATATTGGACTCACAAGCATAGTGAAGACAGACAGACATAAAGGTATATGTACTATTTGAAGTGGTCATTCTCTGCTCTAATTAGCTAATTGTCCTTTCTCTTTTTTTAACAGATCGTCTTTAATTCAAGACATCCAGGAAGGGAGAAAAGGATGTGAGAACACACAAGAAGGTAAACAAAAGTCTTTTCATGTGCTTGTTTTCTTGCTTAAAATGCAATCAGTGATGACAGAGGGATTGAAAATAGAAAATGTAAGGAGGAACTTGAGAGATTTATAGTTGTCATCAGATGGCATAAGTTCTCTTTGAAAGTTGATTATGCACATCGCGTTGGCAAAAATCCTCTTCTCCCTTCTTTAATCACATTTTTGCCATCTCTGGAGAGAAATCTGTTTGATATTCAAGTCAGGCTAATGCCTTCTCTCGCTTCACACTTTCAGTCTGATAAAATATAGAAACTTCTGCCCCCTACATTGATCTCATCTATGCAGGGTGATAAGGAAGCTGGAATGTAAAGAATCTGATATGAGAGATTCTGTCTTATTCAGATAACCTTCAGTATATCAAGCAGATGTCAGGAAATGATACGTAGAACGAGTCAGGGGCTAAGTTGTAGGATTCCCCATATATGTGAGATCATAGACTGTAAATGGACAGGATGGAGTACTGTGTCTTCACAGTTTGGTTTCTGAACACTAATCTGAAAGCTTTGGCTGGGGATTGTAGTTGTTACCATTATTTTTTTTTCAGTCAAAAGCTGCTTTATGGGGAAAATAGGGTGGTAACACTGCTTGATTTCATCTCGATCCTTTATTCCACTTGACAGTCAACAATTCGTCATCTTACTGGCTTTCAGACCTAAAACTCACTTTTTCAAAGAAAAAATTAATGCTTTTTTTGCTATATCTAACTATTCTATCTACTTCATTATTCACATTATCCTCAAACATAACATTATGCTTTTGTGAAAAATATCTTGTAACATGCAGTTGAGCCCATGAGATCAAAAAGGGAAATTGTTTACTGAAGAAATGGGAAAAAAAATAAATGCAAATTTTAGTTTTAGTCTCTGGTTTCAAACACTGACTGTTTTTCCTTGCAAGACATTCTTCACATTAAATAAGAATAATACAGATTTAGCTTGTGCATCTACTTTAATTCTTGACTTTTAGGCTTCATTCACTTCTTGTGCACAGTCTGTGAGTAAGATAAACTCTCATTGTATATATGTACATTTCAGACATTGCCCTTCGTAGTCGCTCTGTACGTGTTGGTGATGACGTCCTGCTGCAGTGTGAGCTCAGCTCTAACCTAGCAACACCTCTCTGGACTCTGGACAACAATGAGCTTCAGGGATACGGCCTCAACTCTGGCTTTAGAACGGGCACAGATGGCCTGCTGATCATCGAGGCCCGGCAGGACCAGAGCGGACTATACACCTGCTACGCTGTAGAGAACAGCATCAAGGTCGCCGTAGTTGCTTACAACGTCACCATTCGTCTTGATCTGCCTCCTCCTCCACCTGTCGAGCCAACAGAAGACTCTTTCAATCTCTTTGCCACTCTACCAGTGCCCACTGAGCATGTCCCAACAGAGTGGCCTCGTCCACTGTCCCCAGCTTCTCTCCTTCCACGCTCAGAGCTGCTCTCCCCCAGGAACATGGAGGCCATGTACCTTTCCCTCATCACCGTCCTGGGAGGCCTGTGTGTGGTCCTCACTGTGGTCCTCGTCTACGTGGGCTTCTGCCTGAGAGTGGGAAACAGAGGGAAGTACTCCTTACGTGCCGCAGCATCTGCCTACCCCATCAAGAGGCCCAACAGGAACAGGAAACAGAGCCGAAACTCCACCCACATGGAGCTTAAGACCATCTCAAGCCACTGCAACGGCAACGGGATTTGCAACGGAGTATCAAAGCTGCATAATGGTGACATTCAGGGGGGAGGCTTTCTTCAGATCGTCCCAGGTGAGGGTCACACAGCAGCCAATAAGGAGCCCCCTCCACCGGCCCCTCCTTTACCACCAACTCCACAACATCCTTCTCCAGTTTGTGAGTTCCCGAACGGGCTGTCGGCCACGCTGCCAAGCGTCCTGAGGAGGATGAACGGAAACAGCTACGTGCTGTTGAGGCAGAGTGACTCTGACAACACGTCACCGCTCTGCCACTCCTTCTCAGAGGAGCTCAATAAAATTTTGGAGAAGAGGAAACACACCCAGCTCCTACCCCGACCAGACGAGAGCTCTGTGTAGACTGATGTAGCGCCCCCTGTGGTGGGAGGACTGCTGTTTTTACCTGGTGCTGAAATGCCTGGCTTATGATTTATTATTGTGGGAACTTTTCAGTGATGGTCTCCTTCTACAGTCTGTCCTTTTGGATTTTTCTTTAACAAGTCCACAATAAGACATTCCAGCCTTTTGAAACTTGGAGCTGTTTGTCATATCTTATTCTCAAATGTTCCAGCCACTAACATGGAAAGATAAAAAAAATCAAGCAAGGCATCAAGCAGAAAGAGTAATCTACCTCATCTCAATACTGCCCTGAAGGATATGTTCAGTCAGTCCTATCTCACATCTCTGATCCATGAAGCACAAAGCGAGACCCACAGACTCCAACAAAGAGCAGAGCCCCACAGGAATATAAATACATGTGAAGACTTCTGCTGTGAGGCCGCCATATTTGGCTGGATTTCAAGTGGAGGGCAGCTAGCCAAAGTTTGTTTGCACTGTCAAGTGCACAGATGGCCTATGCATTTTTAAACCATGACATTCACACTTTATAAATGTTGAGGAAGTAGAAGGTGGTGAACGAGGGAGATTGGTTGGGGATGGTTTTAGAAATGACTCAGCCAAACACAACATCAAACTACAAAAAATGAACGCTAACTAATGAAAAGATACACTTCACACCAGCTGCCATTGACAAATGGTGAAGTAATTATTATTTAATATTTAACATGATCTAAATAAGATTTAGTGGTACTATAATGTTTTTTATCAGTTATTCATGCTTGTTAAAAAGTTAATTTATTAAACTTGTTTATAATTACAGTGGAATACAAAAGATAATATGCATCATAGTTCCCATTGTGTTCAGATCCAAAACACGCAGAAACCGTGCAACTAACTGTGCAGCTCTTTAGTAACATCTGCTTTTACCTTGTGCTTGCAGTCTTGTTTGCTATAGGTATGGTAGATGAGCTCTTCGTCCAGAGATATACTTGCTGTTGACTGAACAGATATTTAACTTGTCATCTGTGCAAGTGACCAAGAATTAATACATGCTAGTGCTAGGTACAGCGTTGGCATGGCCGTGAGGATCAGTGTAGAGGAAGAAGAGATAAGTTCAAACTGCCACAGGAACAACAATGACATAAAGTTCTCAAGACAAACTGATAAATAAGGTCAGAAATTCTCCTCATGCATGATGTGTTTTGTCACAGGACAGAAACACTCATGACTGTCAAAATAAGCTGGCAACAGATGAATGAAAAAAACATTTAAACCAGTTAAACTGGTGGATATTAGTTTGGTGTATTGATTTAACCACTGATTCTGTAAACATATGACTGTCAATTAAGTTTTTTTTTGTTAAATATCAGAGGACAATGTTTTATAGGTCACTAAGAGGCACTCAAGAGGACACTGTTTCCTCTTGGTGCTTTAACAACACCTATTGACACAAATGTCTAAAAGCCACCAGTTAACACTGTCCCAAATTTAATCATTACTTTTCTGTCCACCAGTCACCATTCACCTACACTTGTGATGACATGTATTATCGCAGTTTATTTGTGAATTTTAGTCCAATATTTTTGGTTTATTTCTAGCACAAAAGATAGTTGTATACAGCCTGAGCTCTTTGGTGCGCTCTCTCTTGGCTCCTTTGACACATTGTCCATAGGCAAGTATATTTACAACAGTGCTCATGATGTAGCACAAGCAAATGCAAATGTAAGGATAAACAGGAGGTCCAGCTATGGCTGTAATTGGTCACAGTTCTCAAATAATGCGAGCAAATGTTCAGTCTTGATATGTTACATGCAGGTGGGGGTGGTGGCAGATCACAGTCCCAACTGTGTGTGCGTCTACATATTATCCTGGCAGAATGATTTTACTGTTGCACAAGACCCAGCCAGATTTTTAATAAAAAGGGTATTAAAATAATGTTTTATCCTCAAAGCTTATGGTACATAATGTACAGATAAATTGCAGTTGAAGATCAGAATCCACAGTGAGTGCTTCAGAACTGCTTTTTTTAAGTCTTACATCATCTTGTATTTCAAACTATGTCCTTAACTTTGTTAGCACATGCCTATCAAACACATCTATCCATAAACATTGTAAGGAAATAACTTATATATCATTTTATAATGTTTGGCAAAAGAAGCATATTATAAATGAACCTTTGCCCAATTCAATAAATGTTGAATAATGATTATTTCACCATGTGGAAAAAGACAAATGAAGATAAAATGTCAGTATTATTGATTTGAATGCACTTTAAATGCCAGTTTTAAAGCGCTTTGGGAACATTAATGGACACTTTTTTGGACCTTGAAAGAAAAAGATTTGGAAAAAAGAAGCAGCAGGCAAACAGCTTTCTGATCAGCAGTTTCTCAGTATCAAGAGCTACATATGTGTGTTTGATGGACCTATACAAACAAAAGTGGACTAAAAGGAAAACCTTGACTGTCTGAGATGATCATAGCCATTGCTGGCTGTGCATCAACCTGCAGGAAACTAACCAAGAATGAAGGACCACTGGGGCACAACGAGAGGCAAAATCATCCAAGGTAAATAATGTTTCTATCTCACTCACTCATCTCCTCTGCAGGCGCTTTGCCAAATAAGCACTTAAACAAATTAATTACAGAATAAGAGCACTGGGCACTCTGCACCAGCACATTTAACACTTGATAGTTACAGAACACTGAGGCCAAAGTGTTATCTCCATGTTTAATGGATTTAAATCCATTTGTATGCCAGCAGCTTATTAATCTGCCTGCATGGTTGCTTTTTTAATTTGTTGAACAAGTTTAAGTTCAGAGTTGCCCAATGAAAACACTGCTACGGGCTGATTCACATATAAACACAACCACTTAACAATCTGTGAGCATATTTTATTAATGAGACGAATCCGCTCATGAAGGCCATTACAACACCAAGGTCTTCGTCTCTGTAAATCTGGCTGAGTCCAGGCAGTGCTGGGCAAAATAATAGGATTTAAAGAGATCATTGTAGGATCCTGTACTATTTGGAAAAAAATCAAAGAAGTTTGTGACACCTCAGCAACAAAAAAGTCGGACACTACAAATGCCATGCATGTTTTTTGATTTTTCACAATAAAATACTTTAGTAAAGGTGTCCCAGTCAATCAGGGACTGATCATTATTGTGTAGTTACCATCAAAAATCCACCATTAGTTGATCGGAGAAGGTGTTGCAGAGTTTGTCTGCAATTTCTAATAATCAGAAATAAAAGCATTCTCAGATATTAGATGTCTAGGACTTCTGTTTTTGTTACCATGCTGTCACACAGTTATCAGTATTAAAATGTGTTTTTTCAGTCCATATTGCCCACTCTTACTCCCAGGCTTTCAGCAAACTTTTCATCAAACTTTGGCTCTTTAATATCAGTCTGTTTATTTTCCTTCAGTGTGTCCTCCTGCTGTTGTTCTCCTGTCAGAGGGCGGTGTTAATTAAACAGCCTTCTTATGACAAGTCTGACCTTATTGCAGAAGGGAGGAGAGACAGACGGACTGAGTTGGAGATCTCCTCAGAGATTCAAAGCATAAAACACTCTCAAGCTCCCAATTATTTTCCCATAACCCCGGGCTCAGACTTGGATTTTGTATCATATCACTGCATGTCACAACAGAAGCTGTCAAGTATATTTATAATTTGCTTATGGGCACATATAGCTGAAGAGTGTATATGTTTCTATAGGAGATCCTGTTGCACACACTTGCATAATGGCCGATATGATTGAATCCAACGAGCCTGCAATGTCAGGATGTGAGAAGCTCTCTGTGCTGCTGTGGGATTGCAGAGCAGAAGACTTAGACGAGCGAAGCTTTGCAGTCAGTGGCATTGATCAAAGACATGAAAGGAGGAGGACATGGCTGTACGCTTTGCACATTAAAAGCCTTCATTAACGCCCTTTCCCCTTTTTTTCAAAGCACAACACAAGGTGAATACCCAGTAGGGACTGTGTTTGTGAAATTTTCCACCCATACACCTGAAATAGCACCTCAGCTCAGTGTTGTTAGTATTTTTATACCTCTATTCTAGCATTCTAGTAAGACTGGGAAATAGGATGAGATTTTCAGATGTATCATTTGATGTTTGTATGGCATATATTAAGTTAATATAGTTTATCAATATAATTTGTTGACTGAAAAAAAGATGCTACTGCTTATGCTCAGTTAAAAGATTGTTTACCGTAAGATCCACTAATTTAAAAATAAATATTTCTTAACCACAAGATTTGAAAAGTATTTGAAAGTCTTTGTCTCAATAAGGTTTTAGTATTTCAATTTAATTAGGACTATTTATATTATCCATAAAAGCTTAAAACTGTTGAAACATATTTGATATCGCAGTCACAACAGCAGAAGTCCTTATTACTCAGTGTTTATTTATTGTTTTTAATTTATAAAAATTGTGGACAAATGAAAACACTGTCTTAATTTTACAAAGTGAGTGAAACTGTCCAGGAGCAAGGAAAATCCTTGCTAGTTCTACCCACTTTTGAAACCCAGTATGTATAAAGTAATTAAGATAATGATCCTCTTGGTTAAAATATGATTAAATGAAATCAAATTTCTGCGCTCAAATAGCACCAATCATATGCTGTAAATGTTTTGGTTTTTTTTCATTTTCAATTATTGGTGTGAAACTGGTGAGAAGTAGCGATACATGAGTTAGACACCTAAATGGTAAATGTATAAAAAACACCCTAGCTGGCATTTGATTTTAACTTGTTCAATAAATTCTCTATTTTTCATTCATAAAGGCCTCAAATCCTGGTCAGCTGCTCTGTCTATTCTGTAATACAGCTGTCCACCACTGTAGCTCAGCTTGATGGCAGCTGCCATGCTGCAGAGATGTCCTGAAATTATCAGCTCTCACTGTACACCAGTTCTTCTACAAATGTTGGCAATGTGTTTCTGCAATTTAGACAGTGCTCTCTCTCTCTCTCTCTCTCTCAGATGCCCAGTATTATCGGTACCTTTAAAAAGGTCAGCATTTTAATGCTTACGTCCATCCACTCTTTCATTATTTCCAAATCTTTGAAGGCTCTTAATAAATAAATTGTCTCGACTCTAGTCCAACGCTTGCTTCAGGCGGCCATCCTGTTCCCGCTAGCGTCTCGTGCGTCATCGCGACAGGACAAGGGAACGAGCATGCGCACTGGAATTAATGTGAGGCGGAATGAACGTATACATGATCGAGGAATTATTTCATTTGGATTTAAAATCAGAATAAACCAGCCACTTACTTAGGTATTAAGTTTTATTCGGAAATATCATTTTCATTTGGAATCAGGTGTTTACATGGTCATTTTTAATCTTTTTAAAGAGAATTGATGTTTTATTCGGAATTAAAGGAGAACTAAAGCTCTCTTGTAAACGTGATAAATGGTTAATAGAAGTGATGCATTGAAGGGTACGCCCTCTGCTTTTTCCTGTGCTTTGACTGTGACATCAGCACAGTCAATTGCAGTTCATCAGTTAACATGGTAAATAAAATGTTTTTCATTTAAATACCTGAAAATTAGCACTTTTTACTAAATGAGGTTATGGTCTGATAGCAGATTTGTTGCCTGCTTGCAGAGAATTGCTGGATTTAATGCATGTCTGAATGGTTGGTTTTCTGTGCCTCTCATTTTGCAGGTCTGGTGTTTGAGGGTCAGTTAAAACTCTTCTTAACTTCAATCCCGGGGACACCAAGCCAGCGTCAGATGGCAGGACCGGCTGCTGAGATGTTCTTTTAATGAGCAGTGAAATGAAACTCACCATCATTAGTGGACAGCTGAGTCACACAAGAGAGCGAAAAGGGCTACAGCATCAGCATGAACGTCTGCACCTGCACACAACTGGAATGAAAACTTGAGAGGAAACATGTTGGGGTGAGCGCTACACCAGGTCAAAGGACGGAGGTATAGTTCTTCAGCATTTTGGAATAAAAACTGTCAGATGGTGCAGCATTCATCCCTCAGACGGTGGATCTTTGTGAGCACAGAGCTTTCCTGCCTCAATACAAACTCTTCAAATGAACTCTGACCTTTCTGTCACACCTGCTGCATGGAGTATTTTCACACTGCTGTTTTTGATTCTTAATGTCAAGGAAATAACAAGGTTGTTAATTTTTGTGAAAGTGCCAAGGTTGTTGTTTAAAAAGTGCTTTTTGAGCCCTTTTTACTGCAAAAAAAGAAGGTGAATGTTTTTAAAAACAAGGCTTATTTATTTTGCTATTTTGTACGTCGTGTTTTTTTGTGTTTTTAAAGTAATTGTCCGTTTTTGGTGTCCCGGTGCACAAGTCGCCTGTGTTGCACAAAATGTGATAAATAGGAGCACGGTAGCCAAAAGCATGCAGCGGCTAAACCAGCACAACTTAGTATTTATAACCAACTAATGAGAGGAATATCTTCTATTTACCTTTTTACTCTAACCTGTTTATTAGGCATCACTGAGCTTTTCTGTCTCTTCAGTGTCCACCTATGAGCTTCATTTCTATTTGCATGTTACACCAAGTTTGTGCACAGAGCAAATCTTTTACTGAACTAACGGAGAGAATAACAGGGCAGCGGGTTCCTTTACATTTCAAAGAGTTGGAATAAAACTTTGTACTTAAAGCTCCACCTCTTTTCTTTGCCTTGTTTGTCTTTTATGTTTGACAAAGATGAGCAGATGAAACTGGTATGATCCATCTAAGAGGAGGCGTACTGAATGAGATCATTCTGTAAATAAAGTTAGACACTGGAAGAAAGGAGCTGAGAGCACACACTGTAGGAATCCAAATATTAGCAAGTGAATCATCTCTAGTTGATGAAGTGTAATTACTCCTCACACAACTCCAGCCACCTGACACATCATCTTTGTTGAAGACGTAAAAAGCTAAACTAAAGTCCTCTGTTGATGACCTGAAGCACCAAATGGGTTGTTTAATGAGTCCAAAGAATGTATTTCACCAGTCTATCTGAGAAACACCCAAAAATAAGTTTGGGAGGAACAAGAACTTTATATAAAATATGGGAGGTGACTTAATGAAGGTCGTGTCTGTTGCTTTAATTTACGATAAACCGTAATAACCCTAACCCAACAAACGGTAGATGCAGTAGGCCGGCAACTAGTTAAAAAAGGTACCTACATAATGAGCCAGTTAGTAAATCACACTCTTGGTAAACCTCCCTAGGAAGTGAGCAAACCATCTTCTCCATCAAGAAACACTTCTATTGTCTGTCTTTGCTCATCTTTAAGGTGGTTTTCACACCTACAGCTCAGTTTCTTTCTCCTGATTCAGTTTCTAAAACATTACAGATTTGCATATTTCCTTTGAATTGTTTCATGTTCACATGGTAGCATTTTGAAGTGGGCCGAGTTGGTCCAGACTCAGTCATTTCTCCAGAGTTGGCTTTACCTCATTACGTCACAGCCAGCATTGCTATGACTACAAGTAGCTGTATTATGGGAAGGAAGCTAGCAGGCTAAGCTACATACAAAATGAGTTCCTGTTCTCGAGTAGAGGTTGAATGTCTTATGAACGATTGATTACACAGTTGAACACATTTATCAATGTGTGTGATGTGCTTTATTATAAAAAAATAAAAAACTCAGAGCATGGAGAAGAGGGGCTTTTAATGCTTTTGGTGTCTACCACAGAGGGCACCAGGTAGCACGGTATCTTAATACACCATAACACCCAGTGTCAGCAGAGAGTCTGTCAGTGATGTGGAAAGGTAGAGAGCAGCTTTTAGACTTGTTTCACACTGGATGCATTTTACTCACCTGACGGCAGCAGCATGTTATCAAGTCAGAGATTGAATACTGGAAGCACGAGCTGCTCATCTTAGGTGTCTCTCCAATGCCGAAAATCTTGAGAAAAGGAGGCTAGCTGTTTTTTTCCGCAAGCCACACTCTTATCTCGAAAAAGACAGAAATGATACATATAGAGCCATATTTACCTTAATCCAGCTGGTATGTATGTCCACGGTGGTAGGATATCTCCCCCTTACAATACCTGGCTGTTCCTCTTAAAGTTAAAGTTCAGCTTCCCTCCTCTGTGGAGAAACTCCCCTTGAATGCTTTCATTTTTCAGGTTTTCCAGGTCAGTTATGCAATAAATCACATTCCTTGTGGAGAGACTTACTGTGACATTCAAGTGCCTGGTATGAAAGCTGTGGTGGCACTTGCCAGAGCTGACCTTCAAGGTAAGTGCAACGCAATGAAAACGCCTCCAGTGTGGAACGGGCATAGAAAGGGTAAATTCTGCTTGAATGGTGGACCAATTTGTGGTACTAAAGTTTTTGAACCAGCTGAGTCCTGTGATGATCTGCAGTAGAGAGGACATACAGTGTTTACCTGTCACTATTTTCATGGTGAATGTGCCTGAGCACAGGCAAGGACTCTGAGATCAAAAACTGTATTATTAAGTAGTGCTCTGTTCAGACAAGTTGACTGTTGAAACAGGGATTGATTGTTGTGTTTAAAGATATTCAAATGAACTCTTCCCCACATGGAATGCCCACTTGTATTGGAACAACTCTCCCCAATGATCTTTACTCAGTAAGATTGCAGAAATGTTCACTGATTGCGACACAAAGAGACAAGGGCAGAAAGAGTTAAGCTACAATGAAGCTAAACCTGCTGCATGGGTTTTCTTACCAAAGAATATTTACATGAACTGATGTCCACTAAGAACTAGAGATGGACCATCAGTTTTTACACTTTTGACCCTACTACAGTTCAGTTGCACTTCTTAAATCACTGAAATGGCAAAGTCTGTACAAGAACATCTCTCTAGTGTTGTTTACATGTCGTAATAGTGGAGAATCCTCCCCTTACACCACAAAGTCTCCAACAGTATAACCAACCTTACATATTATGATGATCTTGGATCAATAATGCTGCTTTCTGAGAGGTAAATAATAAGAAATTCCTTATTTTCAAAGCTTGGGTTAGTGCTAATAAGCTAACAGTTGCAAATTATATAAAACTGTTGGCTGGAAGTTGACTGGTGATTGGCTGGAAGTCTGCAGGCTTTGACTGGGAGGGGAAAATCTGAGGGGCTGCATCAGTATGATATCAGCATCATTGCCAGCTGTCAGTCTGTGATCTTTTGAAGTACTTTATTTAAAGTTACTTTATGAAAATTATGATCTGCACAAGATTTGATGGTAGCATTAGAAGAGGTCTGTTTGATGCTGCTGTCTATTGTAATTAAGGACAAAGGGGCATCTGACAGCAGTAGACAAGAAATCACCTTTGGTCTTATTTTGTGCCAACTTCTGTTGTTGCCATTGTATGACTTCTTTAGCTGGTATTATGTCATTTTAAATAATGTCATATTGCTGTTAAAAATCTGGCATTTTGACAACCCTAGTTCTGCAACATGTTTGATGTATTGAGGTGAAAATGTGATTTTTGTGTTTGCAGATCAATAGCCGTCCTTAAATCCAATCCATCTGGACTGACCCTCTGGAAATGCCACAGTCAGTATAGGAAACATATTTTTCCATTATATGTTTGACCTTTCTCGTGTTCCTGGGTTCAGGGGAAACGCCCAGCTCTCAGACAATACCTGTTGTGATGATATATAACCGGCAGCACGACACAACAGCCATAAATAGGACTCGGTGTCATGCACAAGCAGACAAACACAGCCACAGGGCGACTTGTAAAAGAGCCAGGTACCTGCAGAGCGTGACATGTGATTAACAGGCTGTCAGGCTCAGCGTGTTATTCACGTAACACTGCGTTGGTTTAATCAGGGTCAATGTGAGGAGCTGCCGCTGCCATCAGAGTGAAAGAGAGGGTGGAATATTAACATCTCTCAAAATTTAGATCAAATAAGAATCCGCTTCTTTGATGAGGTACGTGTTGATGTTTGCAACATAAAATCAGGAGAGAAACGTCATCCTCTTCTCTTGGGGTGAAGTTTCAGGAGTGCGTCTGATTAACCACACAGACAGCAACGTAAGGTGTCCTTCATTTCTTAATGTCATTTACGCACCTTTACACGCTCTCACACTTTGACAGGTTAGTGTTTGCATCAGCATGTGACTGCAGGAAGGGATCAAATCCCTCTCCTTTCTGTTGAAAAAAATGGACTCCATCACCCTTATTCATAAAAAATTTTACAAGCCTCAATTCCAGTGAAGTTGGGACATTGTGTAAAGCGTACATTTAACAGAATACAATAAAATCCTTCTTGATATATAATCAGCTGAATACACAAGACATACAAGACAAGACAGTTAACATTCAAAGTGATAAACTTCATTTTTTTATGCAAATATTCACTCATTTGAAATCGATGTTTGCAATATGCTCCAAAAAAGCTGATATGGGGCAACAGAATACTGAGATAGCTGAGGGATGCTCAAAAATCACCTGTTCGGAACATTCTACAGGTGAGCAGGTTGATGCCATTCAGAAAAACATTGTCACCACGGTTTATCTACAAGTGCAAGTTAAAGCTCTACTGTGCAAAATGAAAGCCTTATGTTTTCTTTCAGTTGGACCGAGGCAAAGTAGGTAAGTGTGCTTTGGTTTGACGAGTCCACATTTGAAATTATTTTTGGAAACATGGACGATCTCTAGGCTAAAGAGGAAAAGAACCAATCAGATTGTTATCAATGCAAGGTTCAAAAGCCAGCATCTGTGATGGCCTGCACCATTGTCAACAGCTCTGCATTCTTTCTTCAGTCTAAGCTTTGCACAGGGCTCATGGCACAATTTTATGGTTTATTACTTGTGTTTTTGTACATTTAGAAACCATTAGTGAACTTAAAAACAATTATTGATTCTATTTAACATGCTATACAGCGTTATAAATAAAAGGCAATACATTTATGAACATAAACTTGGTTACATCTTTAAACTGATTATTTTATGTAGCTCAGAAAACAGAGTTCACCCCAGTCAACATTATTTATTCAAGGCTATAACTGAAATCTAAACTCCAATCTCTGAAAATTACATTTGAACACATCAAGTGCTTACTTTTGCCAAATATTAGTTTTACTGAGCTAACATAAACGCATCACAATGTTTCTGACTGGACCCCAAACATATCACAAAACACAACTTATGTTGTGCAGCAACATGCTTATCAGTTAGCTCCGCTGATTAGCATTTGTCCTGTTGGTCTCAGACTGAACAGACCTCAAGCTGGATGAACATTTCAGAGCAGAGGATGAGTGAGTGATTTGTTGTCATCCTGAAGGTCAGTATGTAAAATACAGGTGATTCATCAGTGATGCAGCATTTGTTTTAATCAGCAGATCACATTGATATTTGATATTGATCGGTGTTCGATTGATTGAGGCACCTTTCATGCAGGTGAATCAGATGAACTCTGGATATGAAAACTAAAGAGGACTTTTTCAACATTAGTGGTTGTGTCAGGCAGTCATCAAAATGAAATTCATGAAACCAGGTTAAGGATATTTGGCCATTATACCCCTGAGTGGATGGTAGGGCTGGGTGACATGGCCTAAAAATAATACCTGATTTTATTTTTACACAGAGCTCTTTTTCCAATTTAACATTTTTATTA
Source organism: Cetoscarus ocellatus (assembly GCA_037902135.1). Classification (NCBI taxonomy): domain Eukaryota; kingdom Metazoa; phylum Chordata; class Actinopteri; order Labriformes; family Labridae; genus Cetoscarus; species Cetoscarus ocellatus. The sequence continues at coordinate 560,921 of JBAMNC010000022.1, read as the reverse complement.
TCTCTTTAAGAAAATTTACTTTAAAAACATGTCATGCCATAATTTTATCAAAATGTATCACCAAACTAAAGTCTTATGATGGAAGTACACGCTGTAATTTTGTAATCAAAAGCTACCCTAGGTAGTTTGAACATAGGCAGGCTCATCTGCATTAACCCTGAAAGTGTGAAGGTTTTCAAAAAGATGATCCAACTGCAGGAAAATACATGCTTAAATGTGGACATAGCCTAAGTGACTGCAGGTCATGTAAAAGCAGAGCTGAGAACAACAAACCCAGATAGATTTTGACTTTGTTCTCTTCCTAGGAGCTCATTACCCCACTACATAGTTATCTAATCTGGATTTATTTGATCTCTGCTACATACATATATAAATATATATACTCAGGATATCATGTATTCAGCTTTTAGGCAACAAGTTTAAGATCAGAGTTTGGATGAAACTGAAGAGTTCAGATCAAGGTTTTCCTGAGAAGTCAAACTTTGGGGTGAAACCTAAAACTAAATTAGTTCAATCTGACTCAATAATGCCACACCTCAAATGTTTACACTTGCATTCAGCACAATAAATAGAGTAAAACTAACATTTATACTAGGACTGGAATTATTGTTTACCTGTACATCGTATTTGCCATGTTATACGACGCTGTTATTTCTGTTATGGTCTTCTCACAAAGCCCTCCATACCTGACAGAAATAAGCTGCCACATAACTTTATCTTAACTTAATCTGAGTTAAAACATATTTTCTATTCCTGGACTGTATTTACACCTCAAAATGCTTTCACAGATCCTCTCTCTTTGTTGTGACTCTAAGTTGTAGATAAACACAATCCCATGGAGAGACAGATGAAAGAGCTTGCAGTGACAGACGATAATAAAAAATAGATTTTTGCTCGCAGACATCAATCACATATCAAGGTAACCTTCAGTGAGTCAGAGTAAAAGAGGAGGGAGCTGTTAGAATCATATCTGTGTGGTTGATCAGTCCCTCTTCTCTTGTTCGTTCTCTTTTTTTGTTCCTTCAGGCTCTATTATCTCAGCTCCTTGTCGTGTTTATTCATTCTTCTGAATGCGCTGTTAGTCGTGAGAGGGCCGCTTTTCAGAGTGTTTGATGAAGCACTAAAATAAACCCACACACCCATACATCCTGATCCATCTTTGTTCACAGTTACAGAAGTCAGATATGTCATGGAAGAAATCAGAAAGTCAGAGTGACTCATGAGGACTGCAGAGAGGACAAACAGCTCTGACGAGAATTTCTTCACATTGTTGTGCAACTCTGGCTGATGTGTAGAGGTAACACTACAACAGAAGAATAAGAGATGACAAAATTTCTTCAAGGTCCCAGGTCTAGACAGCCATTATTATCCTTTTCTTGCCCTCAATCTACCCACCAAACCTCCGAGCAACATGTCTCCAACTCTCCAAACAGAGCAGCAGTATTAAAGTTCTGACAGCCAGGATGAATTAAGAGGATCTGGAGCCTTAAGTACTGCTAATGCTGCCATGACATGTATGACACAGAGTTATCTTTAATTCCTTAACCCTCGTCTCCCATAGAACTGGCCAATGAGGAGCAAAAGTTATATCTCAATCCTTTTTCGTGGAGTTATGCATAATATATTCTCCTAAAAAAAAAGTTTGGAAACATTATTTTGGTTGATTATTTCCCCCCTTTAATAAAACCAATTGGTATTTTATTTTATATCATTGGAGAGCCTGATTGGTCACCTGTACAGCAAGGTACAACATGTAAGGATTGTGCATTTGTGGAATGAGCAAAATAGCTAAACATGTGGGTAGTGCCCCAAAAAATGTGCCCAAACCCCCTGCATATCTAAGCTGGTGTTCCAGTACGCAGAGTGGCACCATTTTTTTGGTATCATCCCCTTTTCCAAATTTAGGGAAAGGTTCCATGAGACTGGTGAAGTCTAAGACAGACCATAAAGTAAGTAGGTAGGTACTTTGTATGCATTGTAGAGTCTCATGGCAGTAGGCAAGAAGGAGTGTCTATGTCTTTATGTAGTTCACTGAGGCAGAGTGAACCTGCTACTAAACAAGCTCCTCTGCCTGGTTGTATAAAGTGGATGAGAGGGGTTGTGCATGATGGCCAGTAGCCTCTTCAGCATCCTTCTCTCAGCCACCACACTCACAGGCCCCAGACTGGTCCCAAGTTCAGACCCAGCCTTCCTCAGCAGCTTGTTGATATTGTTTTTGTCTGCAGCTTTCATGCCGCTGCCCCAGCATGATATTTCAAAAGGGAGAGCACTCTCTACTACTGAATGGTAGAAAGCATTCAGCATAAGGCCACAGGCATCGAATGACCTGAGCCTTCTCAGGAAATGGAGGTGACTCTGGCCTTTTTTATATAAGGTACTTCCAAGTACTGATTGGACTGCACAATCTCCACATCCCCCCCTGATAGAGACTGGAGAGATCAGTGTTTTAGTCCTCTTAAAATCAATAATCATCTCCTTGTTTTTTTTATGTTGAGGTGCAGATGATCCACAGAGTCACTGACCAGACCTCTGTACCCCCCCCTCCTGTCCCTCTCTAACACATCCAACAATCACAGAGTCATCTGCGAATTTCTGGAGGTGACATAACTCTGAGTTCAAGGTGAAGTAGGCTTCTGAGGAAGACAACACCCTGAGAGGATGGGCTCCTCACTCTAACGTTACTGAGGGTTTTCTTCCAGGGGACGAGGGGATTTTGGCACAACTTTTTTGGGGGCTGCTACCCACATGTTTAGCTGTGTTGCTCATTCCACGAATGCATGATCATTACAAGTTGTACCTTTTTGTAATGTTGATTCATCCGGCCTTCCAACGATATAAAATACAATACAAATTGGTATTGTTAAAGGGGAGAAATAATCAACCAAAAAAAACATTTGTTGAATGGCAAACTTCATAAGTACCTCTATGTCTTTTGGTTGTCATGATGCCTGAATATTGAACTTTGATCAAATAATGAAACTGAAAACTGCTTTCTAGCATGTTGACAAACCACAGGTCCTAGGAACCAATTACTGGGATTTTTTTTTCTGTCATAATTGTGGAACGTTGTTGAAACACTTAAAAAAGTTTTTGGGATTAATAAGGGAAGCGGGTCGGACAGTTTGCAGGGGTTTCATGCAGTTTTTCATCGGGGTGTTGACATTAGGGCAGTGAGCGACTACTGCAAAATAATAGTAGGATACTGTAAACACTCTTTCTCACTGAACTTGGACGTGCCAACAGTTTTTTTTTCCTTTAATCAGTACACATGAGGGCTGAGTGGTAAATCAGTCCTCAATTAGCACATAGGTTATAGTCACACCACAGCTTATGTGATTTTAGCCACATGACCTGAAGTATGTCATGCTGACTAAAACCAAAACCACAAGTTCTTGTTTTTATGACGAAATTCTGATATCAGCCTTGGTGCGTCTCTGTGTCTCCTGATGTTCATCCATCCATTATCTATACCCCTTACCCCTTTTGGGGTCATGGAGGGTTGGAGCCTATCCAAGCTGCCATTGGGCAAGAGCCGGGGTACACACTGAACTGGTCACCAGCCAATTGCAGGGCCACACAGAGACAGACAACCATTCACTCTCACTCTCATATCTATGTAATTTAAAGACCCCACTCAGTCTATTGAGCCTGTTTTTGTGGAAGGAAGCCAGAGTGCCTGGAAAAAATTCTGAAAAGCCCTGACCAACATTCAGTTTAATCCATTAACTCTTCTAGCTTTGAGGCACCTGCACTACCTGCTGCACCACCATTATGCCCACCTATAATATAACAGAACAACAACTATAAATCTTTAATTAGATATACATTTTTATTTTCATGCTCAGAACCAAACAGAAAAGCATTTTAATGAGCTGAAAACAGAACTAATGCCATTTGAATGTCATTTTTAAATACAATAAATGAGTATATACCATTCTTTTTAATCAAATTATCTATTTTACCTCAAATTCACTGGTTAATCTTAATAAGAATAAGAACACATTTTACAAAAGTCACCTCCCCAATGGACTAGTTATAAAAATTTTGGTATTGATGGGTATTTAAGTTCATTTGATATCGACTGGTGGGCTGCACTGAGTAAGAGGAGGGCTGTCCCCAGGCCACTAGTTGCCCACCCTGATCTATCTTTTGTAATCTTTTAGCCTTTATCAAAAAAATCAGATCATACACTATACAATTTAAGGAAAATAAAAAAGCACAATGTAATTTATTCCTATCATCATTTAGTCCTAACATAAATACATCCGTCTTACTCTGCATCTCATATCTGAAGAACTTGATATAACGTCCTGCCATGGTCTCGCACCAAAAGGATACATCGTACCCCATTTGGATGAGAATTTATCAGGACACTGTTATTCCTGTTTGCAGTCATTATGTAGCCAACAATACCCCACATAAAGGGGTTCATAATGTTGATCACTGTTTTCACTCTGACACACTTCAGTGCATGTCACCATTATGGAAAAGCCAATCAAATGAGTTCACAAAAGGGAAGTGTGTCACTCAGCACTTTTCTTCCCTAAAAACAAACAGATACTGTTGCTGTCACGCCTCCTCCCAGACCGGTTTGACACCAGAAGAAAAAAGCCACGTGCCTGAGCCATCACAAAGCACACACACACAAACTACCGAATCAATCAGCCTCTTTATCAGCTTCCTCCACTCGACCCCGCCGCCCGCCTCTCCGTCTGTCTGTCACTGTTTCCTTCAGACAAAGACGCACGCCAGTCAAACTCACAGGGGCTGGCATCTGCAGGCAAAACAGACAAACCTGCAGAGAATCTCAAAGCCTATAAAAAAGATGGATTCATTACAGAGATTAAGATATATCAAACTGCTATTTAAAGCTCATTGGTTTATTGTTATTCGATACAGGCTGAATATAGCACTCCAGGTTTTGTTGTTGTTCTTAAAGGAGCATCTTTTCTTACATTCTTCCTGATGCCAGCCGACAAAATCAATAAGAGGGCAGCCTCTTCAAAACAAAATGCATTAAAAAGAAGCACAGTGGTTTTCTGTTTGTGGTGCAGGACAGGAGGAAATAAGAGAAAAGAAAATAAATAGAGCGACAAAAGAGGCCAAAGACACACCCTGATGACTGTGTCCTGAGATTAGGGCTGGGGATTACACTAAGTTTAAGAAACACTGATATATTTTCAAACCAAATACAGAGCAAGTCTTACAGTTTTGTGCAGTTTTCTCTTGTCTTGGGTCTGAATGTGGAGATGAGCCATTAACGTCAGCACTCTACAATGCAAAGATTCAATCAATCAATCAATCTTTATTTGTATAGTGTTATCTAACAAGTGTTATCTCAAGGCACTTATATACAGTGGCCCCCCTCCATCGCGGAGGTTAGGTTCTAGATCCACTCACGATAAGTGGAAATACACGAAATAGAAATACCCTATTTAAATATACCTTAGGCATGTTTTTATAACTTTATGTGTATATAACAAAATCAATGCGCAAAACACTAAAGTTTGCAGAAAACCAATCACTGTAGAGAGAACTGAGAGAGAACAAAGCAAGCATCTCTCCTCCCTGCGAGATGCGAAGCTACGTGATACACAACAGTCAAAAAGTGGCCGAGAAAAAAATACAGACACTCTGATTTGCTGAATCAGTACGTCATTATATTGTGACGTGCGAGATTTAAACTCATAAACAATGCTGCAGGATGCCGCGAAATGCAGAAAATGTACGCAATATCAAAATTAATAGGTCTTACAGAAAAAACGCGAAATACCAGGACCTCATGATTTAATAGTTACATATACAGTATATGTATATTTACAAATATATATTTTTATATTTGTATGTACACATACATACATCCAGAGATGTATCCATCCAGGCAGAGACAAAGGGACTAAAAATAAGAATTTATGATAGTGACAAACCCATGGACGCCCAGATCATAAATCTGTCCTCATCACATTTGTCTCTGCTGTATATATATATAGATTGATTCAGTCAGTCAATCTGTATCTGTATAGCATCATATTTGTTAAATATAAATTTATTTAAGGTAAGCCCTTTGAGATGTGACATCTCATTTTCAAGAGGGACCTCATGTCTATATGTTTGTAAAGATAGTTTACAACCATAAATTATTGTTGTTCTTTGTTGATTGTTGTTTGTAATCCTAAGCAGAGGCTGATCCAGTGGTGGGCAGTTATGATCAAGGTCCCTTGAAACTGATTGGCCACCCCAACCAAAATCCTTCACATTGATTGGCTATTGAATTATCAGGCCGTTAACAAAAGGCTCTGACTTTATTTTCTAAAAGAATGCTCAATCGCCAAGCCCCTTCTAACCCATGTTGGATTAGTTTTACTTACTTTGATCCTCTGAAGATTGGTGAATCAATCTGGCCCTGCAGTCTTAATATTTTTGTATGTGGCCCTTGGTAAAAGAAGTTTGGACAACTCTAGATTAGCATAGTTGGTAACTGCTTCAGTAGCAGCTTTCAGATACAGACCACATTTTTTTATTACATGAAAAACAAAGAACAGCATTCTGAACATCTCAATAGAAATGATATTTTCGCTCCGCTTCAGACATGTCTTGCCTTGAGTTCGTTTTGCGCAGTGGCTTCAGTTTTGTCCTTTATACCGCAGCAGTAGAGCCCTCCTGCAACATTATCTGACTGGCCCACAATGGATGTGATTGATGGAATGATCGTCTCAATCACCTGCCAGCTATGCTTTTAAAAGTTTCTGCCCATCCCCAAACGCTTTCTATGGACTCTATGGGTGAAATATATGAATGGTCCATCTGTTGTGTCAGATTAACGTGCTTATTGATCACTTGATCATCTATTAGAGATGTCTGGTCATTTGCTTTTATAATTTTCATTCTGTTTATTTTGATATTTGGTCCTAAACACCAATTACTGGAAAATTATTTTTTAACTATCAGGAAAAACTCCAGTATCTTTAAACAGCACAATTATTTATTTAATATTTAAGCCAGTTGAACTTGCTGACAGAGCCCCCACCTCCCTGAGGGGTCTGGATCCAAGGTTGGGAAACAAGCCTCAAATCTCAAAAGTAATCTATAGCCCACACCATCACAAGAAAGCATTTTCCTAACTAAATGTTAGCAATTCAAGGGGAATTTTATAAATGAAGAAAACTGTTGCCTTAGAGCCAAAGACACCACATCATCATCATTTTCTGGCTTTCTAAAGCCTGAATACACACTACAGTATAAGACCAGCTGCTTTATTCATCTATCATCTAGTGGTTCCCGATCGGTGTTACCCAAAGTTGAACCTAGTTGCACCTTAGAAGAGTCGAGCCCTCCCCGAGAGACCTCTGTAAAAAAGTGTGAATTATGGCTTGGCAAAATTAAACACCTATTTTGATCATTTTCATCCAATAAGCAAAATGAATTGGGCCTTCAATCATGCTAATTAGGTTAATTTGTGTTTCTAAAATTACCCTAAGACATTTTTGTGTGTGTGAATGGTTGTCTGTCCCTTTATGTCAGTCCTGCGACTGGCTGGTTACTAGTGCAGGGTGTTCTCTAGTTTTCACCCAGTGTCAGCTGGGACAGGCTTCAGCCCCTCACAACCCTGACAGGGGTAAAGATGTACAGATAATGGAGGAATTTTCATTCAAGTTTTTCAAAATATGATGTACTGTCTGATGCCAAGTGTTTAGAAATAATGAAATCACCATCATTTTAATGTTCTGCCATGTTTAAAAGTACACAAACAAAATAATCATCAGTCTTAGATTTTGACCAAAGTATTTTTCATTTAGTCTGTGTTAAGGAGTTTACCTGCAATTTTTATTTATAAAAAAAAAAACCCAAAGTCACCCGGTATTGGGTGCCAAATCATTTAGGTTTTAAAGATCTAACAGATCATTTGAGTTATAATGACTATTTGTTATTTCTTTAAAAAGATAAATCAATATCATTGATCTCTATTCAGCTAAAAGAAACAAAAACATTGAGATATAATTTTGGTCCATGTTGTCCAGCCCTACAACTAACACATCACCTCAATGATCTGCTTACACACCTGAAAGTCTCATTTTTGTGGGATTACAGTTTCACTGAGTAGGTGTTTTGATAGCAGCTCAGTTTCTGTTTCACTTGAAACTTAAAGGGACACAAAACAAAGGCTGATCTCTTTTACCTCATTTAGGAACTTTTCCTCTGTGACATCAAGAAAAAAAAAACTGATTTGGACAAACAGACGTCTTCTCAGGTGCTGTTTAACTATGCAGATGTTAAGAAGATTCACAGACATGTGTGTAAACATGAATATCTCACTGAAGCAGACACACAGCCTCAGACTTTGACTTTTTGGACTTTAGAGGTATTGACGGTGTGCAAACATCCTTCTGTGTCTGTGCCGCAGCTTTCTCTCTGATGTCTGAAACTGGACAGAGAAGAGGCCATGGGAGCTGCGCTGCAAGTTCTAGTTGTATGTTTGTTTATGATGTATATGAGTGATCAGTGTGTTCTTTATATGTGTGAGTGATTAAGGTATATATATGTGTTGCTCAAGGCAATGAGCTGCTGGATTCCCCTCTGGACTCTGATCTCATCCTGATACACTTATTCATGTACTTAAGGCGCCATCTAGTGGTCCAATATTCCAGTAACATCAAGAGTTTGTTTCCAAAAAAGCTTAGGCCCACAAAAGTTTAATTAAAGTTAAATACAGAGAGAGTACAGTAATTTAAAAATCATTTACAAGCTATATTCAGACTAATAAAGCACAAAGATGTGAAATTTAATAATATTTAATGTAAAAAGTTTGTCTATTCATGGTGCTGTAATGTACAGATTTTGACTGATAATCTTCATTCAACTTTACATACAATACTCAGTGCAATACTTTTAAGTGCAATAGGCCTCCTGTCAAAACAGTGCATTTATATCTATAGTAATATTGTATATATAGTTAATAGTGTAAATTCTTAGTGTGTCTTAGATGGCTTCCGTTGCTCTTATTTATCTTTGTATTTATTTTTCTTATTATTGGTATTTCTTAAAATATTCAGACCCTGGTCATTTACACTTGTATCTTATTTTAATGTCTATTTCTTACTTTTTTCCTATACTGTGTATAAGAGCAACTTAAACAACCAGATTTCTTCAGGATGAATGAAGTTTTTCTGATTCTGAAATTCATGAACTTCAAGCTTCTCAATCTGAATATGATCCTTCAAACATGTCCCAAAAACATTTGGGACAGTCGCGGAGAAAGGACTGTAAAAATCAAGGGTAAGTGGGTTAATAGGTAACAGGGGATAGTGCCATGATTGGGTAAAAAAGAAGCAGGCACAGTCGTTCCTTATCAATGATATTTGAGTTTCTCCATTTTGTGAAAAACTATGTGGACAAATAGTCCAAGAGTTTATCAACAATGTTCCTTTACATGCCACTACCAAAAATTCAGACATTTTACCATCTACAGTCCATAATATCATTAAAAGATAGAGATTCTGGAGGAACATTAAAATGTTCGGGCAAGGCTGAAAATCAATATTGAATGCCTGGGACTTCTGATCCCTCCGATGGCACTGCTTTAAAGTAGGGATAAATGATACTATCAGAACAAAATATCAATATCAGACAATTGCCCAAGAAGTTGAATTTAAGTATTAGCAGATATGACATCTTTTCACATATATTTACAGCTGATATCTCTGCAAAAGGGGCCATAAATATCCCATATATTGGATGTTAGATGCTTTGTCCTGGGGTGCTGCAACACTTAAAGGATTACCTTATCTTTTCTTGTATGCTACAAATTTTCCATCATGAATAACCTAAACATTGTATGTAATCAAACCGGTCATTAGCTTATTAAGAGTGTCCAAGAATCTGTGACTATTTGGTTCTCTGACAATGTGAATGAAATCACTGCAGCTCATTTGGTTTCCACAGTTGCTCATTTTTGATCCAGATCTTCATTGAAGCGGAGCTCAAAAGCCAGCGTCTGTGATGGCATAAGTGCCCATGGCATGGGTAACTTGAAATCTGTGCAGGCACCATTAAAACTAGATTACATCTTTTCCCAGGGCTGTTCCTGCTCACTTCAGCAAAACGATGCTTAGCCACAGTTTTATTACAGACTCGTCTACATGCAGCTCAGATCTGTCACCCTTTGAAAATATATGTTTCACTGTGAAGCACAAACTTAAGAAATACATCAAGCAAGAACAGGAGTGAATTCCCCCTTTAACACAATTATAAGTAATGTCTCCAATCTCTAGACTCTTATGGAGTGTTGTTTACAGAAATTATGATAAAATACAGGGATAATTGTCTGTTGGTCAATATCAGACTCAAACCATCTAAAAATCTAAAATGATTTTTTACAGCCATCTATTTGCAGTAACCTATAATACAGCCTGAGCTTAGTTTTTGACATTTTATCATGCTCCTCTTGTTTATGTTAATAAATGTTTTTTTGCTGGCGTTTCAGTTATGAACAGAGGTGGATGAAATTTTCAGGATAGTTTAGAAATGGGCCAAGGACCAATTGTTAAATTATTGGTGGTGATCCAAATCCAAGTGCAGATCAAGGAATTTTTTAAAGGATTTGTTAACATTGTGAGATTTGGATTTTCCATATTTTTTGCCACTAACTCAATAAGTTCTCAATAGGTCTTGATGACATTTAAGGAATGTTGTTCTTGGCAAAAGGGACAAGTGATAACGTTCTGGTGGTGATCTGAACCCAGATGAAGATCCAGGAATTTTCAAGAATTTTTTCTTGAAAAAGCATTTTCCACATTTTTGACGGTAACTCGCCTGACAGTGTTGGAAAGGTCTTGGTGAAGGTTTTTCCTTTTTTTCTGCTTTATGAGTTTGCATAGATCTGAAGTCAGGTGAGGTTGTTTCAAATGTGTTGCAGAGATCAATTTTGAGTTGAGATGAAAGTAAAGATGCTCCTGTCCCAACTTTTCTTGGAATGTGTAGCTGGGTTTTAATTCATATCCGAACCCTCAAATTCTTAAGTTGTCGCCAACAAAAGTTGTGATTTGTTAGAGGTTCCTCCATCCATCTTTCTTCCTAGTAGGACATCCACGTTAAAAAAATGTTCAATAAAAATCTCACATCCATCCAGAACCTCTTGACCCCTGCAGTGTCAAAGTTTATTCCCTGAGTTCCAGTTGCATCGACACGAGTGTAATTCATTGTAGTTCTCCTATTGACCACTAGAGTTCATCATCAGTCTGCTTCATAAACAACTTCACACTCATGCTCTCCCAGTTTGAACTCTGAAATCACCAGAAAAAAAACTGGATTGTTAGACAAATCTGCTTTTTCTCCACCTCACTCTCCAAATGTAATCGTATTTCTGTGCTGGTGGGACACACAGGATGTTCTTGCCGGAGATCAAACAGCTGTGGAGATAATCTGAGAGAGAGACAACAAGCAGAGATGAAAGTAATCTAATTGTGTATCATAGTGAGTGTGTATTTGTATGAACAGTGTATTTATGTCGTCCACTTTTCCAGTAAAGCTTTCACTGTCTGTCTGGATGACATCTGGCTTGAAGAAGCAGGATTACCTCAGTGTGTGTGTTTCATGCTGAGTGGCAACAAAACAGGTCAGATGTTAGTGAGTCAGTGACTCAGAAAAGATGAGCTGATTTCCTTCGATTGTCTGACGCTCCTGTTTTACTTTCCTACATGCTCATCTGGCTGAACTGGACAGAGGCAGGTTTGTAAAGAGAATTGCAGGCTGACCTTGGCACAGAAAAACCTGGCCTTAATCTTTCAGGTCTTCAGGAATCCTATCTGATGAATGTCTAACAATGAGGATAAAGTGCTGCTGGCTACGGAAGTACACCACTGACCGTGATCTCTGATCTTCCTCTGAATAAAAACAAAAGTTCCCGAGGGGCAATTCCAGCATTAAAGTATATTAACCTGAAACACTTTAACTGAGGAGAAACCTTAAATCTACTTGATTTTTTCCAGGAAACATGACATTTTGTACCAGTTTTAAGATTTTATACAGTTCTAAACAAAGTCCTGGATGCATGTGAGGGTTTTCATTTTATTCCAGCCACACCAACATTAAAGAATCCACTGCTCTTGCAAGATTTTTCTTGGTTTGGATTGTTTTGGGTTTTGCTCCGTTTCTAACTCGCAGCGCATTATTTCAGGGGGCCAGAATACAAAATGAGGCAGCAAAACAGGCAAATGAAGTGCTGTTAATAAAAGGGTGACTAATACATTGATCAAGAACTAACTAAACTAAATGAAAATGTCAATAAACCAAAGCACAAAATCTAATCACTAAAAAATGCACAACAAAATTGCACAGTGTTACCTTAAAGGAAAAGTTTTTAGAAGTGACTACAAACAGCTTTATAGCAAACCCTGCCTGTTTCTCTTACAAGTTCAGTTTACAAGTTCATTCAAATAAACGTCTAACAATCACAGGATCTGAACACTGCACAGAACAGACAATTGAGTTTGCCCGGGACATGAGGCAGCAGCAAGCTTTACAAAGGCTGGCTGAGTCAGTCTTCTCTCTGATTGGTGGACCAGTTCTCTGCAGCTGCTCTTCAATCAGGCTCATCAAGGCTGCCGCAGGTGAAGGACATCACCATCAAAAAAGACACCTTCACAATTACTCCCACAGCTACACACAGAACACTCTAAAACAGGAAAGTTAAACACGGACAGAGGAGAGAGTGTGGTGGCAGCCGCAACACAAGTTATTATCCAAAATGATAAAAACTGTCGTATATCACAATGTTAGCAAATCCTTAAAATACTCTGAAAGGAACCACATCTAGATTCAGATCATTACCAGAATCTAGTCGTTAATCCTGTGCACCATGACCAACATTCCCCAAAATTTCCTCAAACTCTGTTGATAACTTTTTGAGTTATCAACAAAAATATGGAAAACTGTCCTATGTTGCAATTCTAACAAATCCTTTTAAAAAGTCCTGGATCTGCCTACATATTCGGATCACCACCAAAACCTAACCACATTTTCCTTGTGCCATGATTAATGTTCCCTTGGAAATGACATCAAAATCTTTTGAGGCCTTTTAGTGTTAATACTGAAAATGTGGGAAACTGGCCTATTGTACTATGCTAACAAATCCTTTAACATCCTTAAAAAAAGATCTGCATACATACTGCCAAAATTAAATTAGTCCTCTTTTGTGCCATAACAAACATGTGCTGAAAATTGATTTAAAACCTTTAAAGAACTTTTTACATATCACTTTCAGACAGACACAAAAACAGGACGTCTTCAGTTGAGGTAAATATAAGTGATTTTGTCTTGAGTAACCAGTCTTTACAGTAAGTATAAAATCAGAGTCTCAATCGACAGACTGAAGAGTTTTCCTGCAAATGAATCATTTACAGAGACAAATAGAAACAGTGTGGGCAGGAAACGCACTTGCAGTAAAGTTTAACCTCATTTTCAGCACAGCACATCTTCATGATTCGGTGTGGCCCCATCGCACCATCAGGAAGAGGCCTTAGATTGGTGGCTGCTTAACTGACCGGAAAGCTCTCCTGTTGAACAGCACCTTCACTCCATGCATAAATTCAATCTCCTGAGCAGAATATCAAATCTTCCTCAAATTGGTGTGAGCGAGGGGCAAATGAATGAGACAAGTCACACACATACATGCACACACACACACACTGACTCTGTCATGGTGTCCCTGCTCTTGTTTCACTGAGTGTGAAACACAATCAACAGCAGGAAGGAAAGGCAATTTCAGGCTCCAGCGACGAGAACACTTGTCTGTATTTCAGTGTCGTTCTTGTTTAGGGTGGATGGAGAAGTCAGACGTGTGTGTGTATTTGTGTGTGTGCTAATGCATGTGTGTCTCATTTCTGCTGACTTATGCTGTTTCCTCTTTCCCGCCATCATTTTGTCCCGTCATTTGTTGGCAGCACATGTTGCCGCCACTGTCTGTACCTGAATATACTGTCACATCATTCAGAGGAAAAGCCTTTGCTGCTGATGCTCACTGCTGCTTTACATAACTCTCAATTACGGGAAATGGCTGTTAAATGATGAAAAACCACGCGGTTCACTCAGCGTTATCTATATTAAAGCTTGTGTGTTCATGCACAACAGCTACAAGGTTTACAGTTAGCATTAACTTATTAACCTGAAATTTTTGGTTAAAGTGAATAAAATAGGAGCCAGGTCTTTTGGTACATTAAAGGCATACGACAACATTTTATTTGTTTTCATTTCTTGATTCACTCCTGAGTCCTTGACAAGCAGATAGACACCATTCTTTCAACTGTGCGTGCAGTAACAAGAAAGAGACAGGCAGAGCTCACCCACCGCTAATTAGCTTAGCTCAAACACTGGGAGTCAATGGGTAGTGTTAGCCTGCCTCTGCCCACAGTCATCAGATAAACTCTTCAGCAGCTCTAAACAGTCCTGTGTGCTTGTTATGACTCATACAAACATACATAAAAAACTAAACCACAGGGCAGACGCACAAACCACCAAGCCTCTGTTTACGAGTAGAAGAAGATTGGTACTAAGGATTATGGTTGACTTTGTAAGAGAGGATGAGGATGATTTCTTTGGACTCACGAAGATCTACAACCTTAGCTATTTGAACCAGAGTGTATGGAGGAGGAATTACATGTTTTGGAAGCTGAACGTGCATGAAGAGAAGCTGAGGCAGTGAAACAGTTTTATATCCCTGGCGTAGCCCTTTAACTGAGGTGTAAAGCCTGTTTTCTACTTAATGCATCCACGAGGTAGCAGGTGTCCACACAGCTAGAGTGACGTCAGATATCCAGACACGCCCCTTCGCAGAGGTACAACATGGTGGATTTTCACCTGGTCCAACACTTCCCAAAAATTTTTCACGGATGCGGAGGACCACAAGATGGCTGTGAGGATCTACAGTTGCCATTAGTTCAAAATCAGGGAAAAGACTTTAAGACACATTTTTAAAATATATTCTTATATATAACCCATACCTTTCCCTTCCATCTCATTGTCCTCAGGTATATTATCCTTCATCTTGTCTTGTCCTCTCTTGATTTAGCAGCAGTTCTGACCATATCTCCCCCTTTTATTGTCACAGTAAAATATGTGAGCACAACAACTTCTCATGGTTGTCCATATTGAGAACAGGTAATATTTTTTCCAAACTTAAGTTAAAACTTGCAATAAACAAGACAATGCCCCGTGACGTTTGAGAGAATATCACTTTGTGGCAAGGAGAGTCGTATGGGTCATAAGCACACTAACCGCGTCATGAGTCCAAGACAGTTTGTGTTTGCACAACTGTCCGTGCAGAAAGCGTTACTGAGCCTCAAGGGGAACGCTGAATGGCACATGCACGTGTGTCTGAATGGAACAAACAACTTTTAGAGGGGCAGAAAGTTTATCCAGGACCATGAACATCCTGGGCACACCTGCACATCAAAAACATTTGAAAATATTCAATAAATTTAACAAATTGTTCTAAATGATTGACCACTCAGTTAAAGAGTGATAACAGAAATGGTCGCCACTGATAGAAGACAGTTTGGCAAATTTTGCATCAAAATTTGAACATGAAAAATGTGTGTCCCAAAGTTGACTCCAAAGGAAAAATGCAAGCGAATTTGTGGAGACATTTTAAACAAACTGAAGGAAACCCATTTATTTTAGAAGGAGTGATTACATGTGAAAAACTTTGATCTACCAATATGATTCTGAGACAAAAGGGCTGGCAACGCATTTGATAATATTATCACCAAGGATGAGAAAGCATGACAAAGCAAGTCCAAACTCAAGGTCATGTTGATCATTTTCTTCAACATTAAGGGTATCATTTTTGAGGAGTGGGTTCCAGAAGAGTCAACAGTGAATCAACACTATTACAAAAAACTCTAGAAAAGTCTGAAGAAAGAGACTATAGCTGTGGAAAAATGGTTGAATTTTCATCATGACAGCACATCAGCTCACACTGCACTTTCGGTAAAGCAGTTTCTGACTCAAAAACAAATCACAGTGCTCGATCACCCTCTCTGTTCACCTGATTGAGCACTGTGTGACTTTTTCCTTTTCTCTGAGATCACATCTGTGCTCAAATGACATGTTTTGAGTCTGTGTCAGAAGTTAAAAAAAGAACAACGGAAGTTTCAGTCAGTCGAAGACCAGAATGTTGATGCAGAAGGGGAAGAGATTGAAGGAGAGTCACTGAAAAAAGATTATGTTCAACAAAATTTTATCAAAGCATCAGTCTTGTTTTAAATGTACCTCACACTGTGATATGCATCAAGTTGTAAGATTGAATATTTGTACTCAGCCATTCTCAAAACAAACATCAGGGAGTCAAAGTCAATTTCTGGTCCATATTAGGCACTATTATGTAAAAACAGAGACATCATTTAAGGACACAAGGGCTGTGTGATGGACAACAAAACACAATTTGTGACACTTTGGTGTTACATCACAGAATTCAGACAGCAGGGCGCAGAAAACATGTTGATATTTTTAATAATCTGGTTTTGTGCACAGATGTGTGTGCTGGTCATTCACACCATCAGCGGATGTGAGATGGTTTTATGAGTGTTGTGTGTGAAGGGTTAGGCAGGGGGAATGAAGAGGTTAGTGTGAGGTTAAGGTTGGTTTGGTTAATAGTTAGGAGATTTAATGAGTGTGTGTTTTTATGTGTGTGTGCATATTTAACTGAGTTACAGGATCCTGCTCCAATCCCGGATTAACGCTCGTCTTCTCTGTGTTTATCTCCCAGCGGACCATCTGAGAGGCAACAGAGGGGTTTGACCCAGTTAGACACACACACAAACACACAAACACACCAAAATGCAGTAAACCATAATGAGGAAATCTACGTGTGTATTACTTCTTTGGTGATTGATTGGGAGAAACAACAGAAGCAGGTGGCGATTCAGCAGGGAACTGCTAATGACTTGGGAATGAGACTGCGGGTCCACTTGTTACCTTCACCCCGGTCTCACTCGTGTGTTCCTGTAAGATCTGCAATGCAGCAGCTGCTCTCTATATTCATCATCAATACCTGAATGATGCAGTTAGTGATCCGGCTAATGAGAACACACATCTTACTCCACTCTCAGATGGATCTCTTTTTACGACCAAGCAAAAAGCAATTAACTTAAATCATCTTTATCTTTAGGGAGGTCTTAGTCTGGCTTGTTGAAACATGAGCATTTTTCACACATGCACCCCTGAAAATGTCTGTGCCTGCCCACTTGCTGTGTCTCACACTTATTCCTCATATTAAGAAGTCTGAACCGTCTAAAAAGGGAGGCAAGTCTCTGGCAAAGCAAGAGCTCAAGTAAAGAGGACACTGAAAGTCACTAATGCAGTGTGAAGGTACAACATGATGATACAAGAGGTCTGTAATTATTCAACTCTTGTTGCAGCTCTGGTGATAAGATTGCTGCTGCTGCCAAGAATGTGTTTCTAATTACCACAGGACGAGTCTGAAAGCAAACAGAGCAGAGACAGCAGAGAAAGCTCAACATCTTTGGCTCTGATGTTTAAACTGGTACCAAACAAAAGCACTGAAAGCTGTGTCATACTGCAGTTTGGTTTGTACTGGATGCGTTGTTAGTAGGGTTGCAAAATTCCTTGAATTTGCATAGTTGGAAACTTTCCATGGAAATTTCCTGGAATGTACAAAATTGAAGGTTGGCCCCTAACAGGTATGTTAAATATAGTTAAGGAAAATACATTTTAGCAAATGTTTACTAAAACAAACAGATTTTATGCAAGTATACTTGAGAATAACTATGTTATTCCTCAATCACGTGTACATAGCACACTGCTTACTGCAGGAGTATTGAGGCCACACCACTATATGCACTGTGCATTTCTCCTTCACACAAACAAATGATTTCTAGAACCCTGGACCACTGAGGCAACCCCTTAAGAGGCTGTGGACTACGTAAAGTAGAGTTAAAAATGATTGTTCAATAAATTATTAAATCTGTTGAAATGCAATGTTTTTTACTTGTATTATTTTGCATAGATCTTTGCCTGTGATAGAACACAATGTTTATATATACGTATGGATATGATACAGTTTGTTTCAATTACCACCAATTTCTAATTAATTCCCATAAATTCCCATAAGTCTTATGGAAAGTTTCCAGTTTGGAATATATCCAAAATTCCCCAGCTTAACTTCACATGGAAAGTTCCTGGTAAGTTTCTGGGAAATTTACATCAAATTTTGTCACCCCTTTGCAACCCTAGCTGTTAGGATACCTGGTTCCTATTCCTATTCCTACTCAGGAGGAAAGACGTGATTGATTAGGTGGCTGTGGAAGTCACAGGATTCACAGATGTTATTTATTTACAAGATAAGCAAACTGGCAGATTAGGCAGCAGAGTCTGATGCTGTAATGACAGTTTTGGCCATTATTAATGCTTTGAGTGATTGGATATTTAGAAGCTTTCAGAGGCTCATATGCTGTAGGTGAGTATTTTTTACTTTAATATGGGGCTTTAAACAAGACCTGTCATGAGTCAGGGATATCTGGAATCGATATGCTTCTGTAGTTTGCTTTTTAATGCTGCCATTGGTAGAATGTTGTTTTGCTGCTTGCAATAATCAAATGTATTTAATCTCCTCACAATGAAAAAAAGCAATGTAGTGGCGGGCGTCTCTATCGCCTCTGTTTCTTCTGTTGCTGTTAGTATGCTACGGTAGTTTTGCACAGCTACGTTATGACAACCCCACCTACTTGCCTTTTAAGCACCACATAGCTCTTAGTTCCCTCTCTCTGCTCCCCCCCCCGAACAAGGCTGATGTAAGGTTTAATGGTGTTGCTGTTATGAGCCTAGGGTCCACCCAAGGGTCTTAGAAACAACATGAGGATGATCTTTTTACGCTTCCAGATTCCCTCTGCCTCTTGTGGTGAAATATGAAGTGTTGTGTGAATGTGAAATGATGTAGTAGTCCAGTGAGGCCTCTTGGAGCCGTCTAGTCCTGGGTAAACTGGAGAAAAGGAGTCATGAGGTTCAGTGGAGGACATGGGAGGAGCATATGAAACATGCTTCCTGCAAATTCTCCTCCTTTACACGAGAGAAATATCAGGGAACATGCAGGAGCATGAGAGGGAAGCCTTTTTCCTCAAAAGAGCAGAGATCAAGCGGCTGAATTCCTTTTAAATTAACTCTAAATTATTAAACAAGTGCCATTAGATTGGGGTTGATTGACCTCTAATCTTCTCCAGATTTCCTCCAGAGGAAGACAAATGAGGACAGACAGGCTAAAAACCTCCCCTCATTTCTTTCCAATCCTTGTTTTTCTGCACCCAGAGCTGAACATGCTAATCTCTTATGTAATAATGTTCCACATGCACACACGCTCTGAATTATTTCTAAGACCTCGGCTGTAATAACACTCCAATATTTTTACAGCCTTCCGCTATGAAACAGAGCAACCGTGACTGACCCTGGGCTGGGGAGGAACAACTGCAGCCTGCTCACCGTTATCCAACTCCTGTGGGAGGAGCGTCAGTGTGTTTTTTTCTGAAGGTAAAATGCGGCCTGTTCAGAGCACACTGTGGACATAAACACAAAAAAAAGAGGCTCAGAGGGAGTGAAAGACTGAAAAAAGTAAAAGAGAGAGGGGTTCAGGAAGAAGTGGATGGATGAGGATGGATTTTTAGAGACTCTAAAAACAGATGCTCCCCTGACTTGCCCTGTCTCCCCACATTAGTGCAGTGTACCTGCTTTTCTCTCCTCCTCTGTCATCCCTCTCTCCTTTTTCTGCACCTCTCACATGCACTTGGCTCCTCATCTCCTACAGGCTGTTTCATGGCCTAAAACCACCCCCTAAAATCTTTCCCACTTGTCCTGTGTTGAACCCTGATAAAGACAATATCCTATGAGTAAAATGTATTACCGTGTAACAAAATAATCTAACCTCTGACACCAATTTAAAACACAGTTAGAGAATCAAGTTTGGTGGCTGTGTAGAACCCAAAAGCCACATTCACACACTGACTTTTAGGGAAAGTATGCTGAGTCAGCCCATGAAGGCCTAAGTTAATATGAGTTGGGCAACGCTGATGTAGAAAAATTTGATGCATGCTCAAAACTATCTGATGTCTGATCTATAACATGCTTCTAAATGTCAGTAAGAGTTGACCTTCACTTACCTTTGCAACCTCGGCTCCAGCTGCTTCCTCCTTGGAACTGGATTCCTGTTGTACGTCTTTGGGGACAGTCGCCTTTCGTCCTGTACGCATGTTGTCTGAATACTGAAACCAGCTGTAGTTGCACATGGTGATACAACATATGACCACCTGCCTAATTTTATGTGTCTCCTATGCAGCCCCATATGCAACAAACTGTGATGCACTTTGTATTGTGACACCTTTCTGTCCGAACCAACAATCACTTCTTCAGCAATTTGAACAACAGCCTTCACTACCCGCATGCATCAGTGAGCCTTGGCTGACCATGACCCTGTCACCAGTTCACCACTGTTTCTTCCTTGGGCCACTTTTAATAGATACTGACAACTACAGACCGGGAGCTATCCCACAAGAGCTGCAGTTTGGGAGATGTTCTGAACAAGTCGTCTATGCATCCGCTCTATATGCACTGCGTTGATAACCTGACACGCCAGATGGATAGTTCCATGTATCCGCCATGGAAATATTTCACTTGTCCATCTGGGACAGAGCCGTTTGAAAATGTTTTCAGAGGGCAGAACCTTCAAAAACAGCTGCAGCTGGTGATTGGACGATTGTTCTGCTTGTCACACTCATCACAGACCAATCCATATCAAGCCACAGTATGACGTAGCAGCTCGACCCTGTTGTTAGCCGTTAGATTAAACTACGTTTCAGACCTTAGACTATCGTCTAACATGAAATTATACCACATAGATGTATGATTTACCATTTATATGTGACAAACCTCGTCAACAACAGTCCCCACCAAGTTCTCCCAGTAAACTTCTGAGGAGAGCAGATTTCGCCGGGTATAACCATGACTACCATAGATTAACCGGCATCATCCGTGGAGGATTTTCACATTCTCTCCCAGTTTCCCAGCAGTGATCCCGGTCGGGAGAAGAGCAAAAAAATGGTTTCCCATAAGAGAGGTTTGAGAAGCCACCGTTGTTTTCAGCCATGCAGTCACTTCCCGCTGACATCATGTCTTCAGCTCCCACCTCTTTCCCCTGACTGGGCCGTTAAGCATTTAGCCGGTGAAGTCAATGGACAATGGATGTTAACAAGATGGTACTGCAAGAAGGAAACATCATAGTCCACCATCGCAATGCTTTTCCTCACTTTAGATACATTGACCGGCGTTAAATACAGCAAAGTTATACTTTTACTGAAAGTTAGATGATTTTTCAACATTGGTCAATGTCAGCTATGCCAGGAAAATATGATGTGTTAATGCAGCATTAGGAGTGTAAACCTTTCTCCAAATGCAAAAGTGAGCAATAGTGCACAATGGAAGGAGCAAAATTAGATGTATGGATAGAATTAACAGGAGTGGTAACACTCTGGGAACATTTTGACCACATAAAGAGCGGTGAAGAATTGAGGCACTGTCTGTTCATATCAGTGTGCGGTTTAAGGTCAGTGTGTAGCTCAGTCTGTAAGGGCTAGAGTTGGGGACTGGAGGGTCCCTGGTTCAAGTCCATATCCATCCATGCTAGGATGTTGGTTTGGTAACTGGGGAGATGCAAACTGACTTCCTCAGGCACTGTCGCTGGTTACAGCAGTTGGTAATGCAGCTGAAGAGGTTACTGTCCCTTGCCTCTGTAGCCTCGGGTGTGGGGTTTGCACCCTTGTGCCCTTAAACCTCATCGCACGTAAACACCTACAGTTTAAGTAGAGTTAACGTTGCCAGTGATGCAGACGAGTTGTAAAGAATGATGAATGGTGAAGTGCTGACCCTGCATTTGCTCCAAAACCTGACCGAACCTGAATAACATTTTGAGACATGATAGAATTTCAATCGCACTCCGTTTTATTTTTGGATTGCCATTTAATGTATTTCTGATTGATCATGATATTTGTGTGAGTGTAATTATAAATAATCAGTAATGATCTTAGACTCTCAATTGTTGATGTTTTATTAAAAATTTTGCTTTAGTTGAACCATTGTGAAAAATAATCCTCACTTATGCTACAGTTCAAAGAAGTAAGAGAGGCACTTGAGTCTGACTCCTCCACATGAGAGAATGTCAGAGCCCTGTCATAATAACACACTCACACACACTGCACAGCCTTTTACTGGGACAAACAGAGCATGCAGGCATGACTCATGCTGAGTTCAAGGACCCTGCTACAATATCATTTATGGCTCCAGTTCAGACGTGCTGTAGCATTAGCAGGGAGGACACGTTAAATAAATGTCTCCTCATGTGTTCACACACATCTGCTTAGTGTCTGGAGACTCACACTGTTTGTATCGTCTCTGCCAAACTAAATATTTCCACATGTGCTGGGAATATCATTCTGTTGTCCATGCAGCAGCTTCTTCTGACTGGATTTTCTCGATTGTTTTTATTAATTCTGTTTGAGAAATTATTTTCCTTCTTTTGTTGCAATGTGAAGGAAACACTTTAAGCTTTCTTTTTTTTTACCTTGATCCTTGCTCAGGTGTCAGTAAGAAAAGGTGTCAAGATAATTTAACGGCTGAGCTATCCTGCAGCCATGTCCTTGACCTGTTTGATATTGGAAACATGCTGTTGGTTGAGCAAAAGGCACCCACCATCAACATGTCACTGCCCAACCTTCATATCCAAGACTGTGACGCACACAGCTAATACTTGACTGCAGCGCAATCACATAAAAGCATGGAAGATACAAGGTGAAATTAATAAAACTGAAAATGATAAAGCAGCAACTTTTAAATGTGTAAATTAGGTTTATTTGAAAATTTAGTCCCATGTTTTTTTTTAAATGACAGCCCAAGTAAATTATGATGAGTTAAACTAATTAAAGGCAAAGACAAACTAACATGTTCATGTGATGCTGAAATATGCTCTATCATTTTGATAATAAAGCATATTAAAAATGTAATGTTAAAGTTATTTAAGTAATTAACTTTTTGGGTAAGGTTCATTTTTGTGTATGCATGTATTTTTCATAATATTCAATAACACGGTGGAAAGGGGGATGTGGGGGATCTCAGTCTTGTTTCAGGGAGCGTTTGAGACCCTGCTAACTCCCGTCTTGGCGCCATTGGTCTGAAGACAAACACATTTAGTCATGATTCAGGCTTTTTAAAGGTCAGTAAACTCTGATGGTCACTGAAGCACAAAATCTTATTATTCATGTTGTGCTGATGGCAAAGAACAGACAGTTATTATTAGGGATGCAGAATGTAAAATCACAACCGCATGGCTGAATGTTGCATAACATTGTTTTTTCTCTATAGTATTCTCATTCATCTCTTCTCCAAACGTGCCATAGTCTTATCATTAACCTGCAGGGAAAGAGCGTTGTCCTGCAGCCAGATGTACACAACATGACAGCGTGTTGCCCGCAGCCTTTCCCTGACTAAAATAACCATCTGCACTGAGCTGTCTGGGACACGTGCAGCATAATTCAGTGCCACTTACTACTAACCGCATGCTCTAATCTGTGTCACTTACTATGGGAGAATAAAACAGTTTAATCCACAACAAAACACAAATGAACTAAATTTTAAACACTGATGTCTGAACATGAACTGGTTTGATCATCTTACATGTTTGCTTTGCATGGACAAATCACACGGGCATATTGTTACTGCTGGGCAAATGAACCCTATCTCCATTTTCTATGAATTTCATTTTTTTAATAAAACGGTGCTATTGCTCACGTTCAGTGTTGGTGAGTGGTTTTCATAAACTTTCAACTAAATTTAAGGACAAAAAAATGATGTAGGACATTTTATGAAACATTTGACACGAATCCCAACAACCTTTACTGAGATATGCTTTTCACAATGAAACATCAGCCTATGGCCTATGACCTCAAACTCAACCAATTTATTATTGACTTGTTATGGACATTTTGGCAAATTTGAAAGAAAGTCCTCCAAAGCGTTCTTGACACAGTAGTTCAGAAGCAAGAAATGAACATGGGTCACTACCTTGACCTTTGATTAATGACCTCCACAATATCTCATCCGTGAGTCAGAATGTTAATAATTCAGAGTTTGAAGGATGTGCACTTAAGCTTCCCTGATATATTACTTCACAAACAAGAGACCAGCACAAGGCACAATGACCTTTTGCCTCCAATATTGAATCACTTTTTTCTAGAGTCAGAGTGGACAGTTGAGCAAAGTCTGAAGAAAATCCCTCAAAGAATTCTAGAGATAAGTGTACATAAGCAAGGGACAAACAGGAGACACCATGACCTCAACCTTTGACCTGAAATCAAATCAGCTCAGCCTTTAATTATAAAGAATAGTTACGTAAAGCTTTGACTGAAAACCAACATTATGAGACTTGATTTTCACAAGCAAAAGAATAACATGAGGCACAAATAACAAGATTATTTTGTCCCTTTATCCTCAGAGAGAACATTTGTGCAAAGTGTCAAGAAAATCCCACAATGTGTTTTTGAGACATGGTGTTGACAAGAGCGCGATGAGCATGAGACCCTATGGCCTTGACCTTTGAGAGTTTGTGAGTTTTGAAGTACTTGAACCTTGAGTCAGAGGGGACATTTGTGCAAAGCTGTATGAAACTCCCTCATAGTGTTCTTCAAAATGGTATTAACGATTAGCATACAACCAAATGACTTTTAACACAGCTTATTTATAGAAAATCTGTCAAAGATTTCTTAAGAATTATTCACAAGGCAGACCATGACTGTGACCTTTGACCTTTTATCTTCAAAATTGGACTTGTCTTTCCTTGAGTCAGAGTGAACAATGGTGTAACAATCCATCAGAAAATTATAGAGATATTGCTTTACAAAAATGGTCTAGAAGGACATAGAGATGGATGGAAGTACAGACAGGTGGACAGACTGACAACCCAATGAATGAATAACTAAACATTGACTGTCACTGACACAAAAAAAGTCCTAAAAAGTATATAGAAACATGACTCTACATGATGTGAAGCCCCTAATGATCAATCTATTTCTCAAAAATCTGTAGTGAGTGCAGCGTTTGACTGTGTCTCGTGTCTCTGCTCATGCTTTTGGTTTTTTGGGGTTTGGTAAATTAATTCTACTCAACCTACTTTCTTTTGCCACATGCAGAAATGAAATATAAAACCCTAAAGCACACATCTTACACTCACGTTTGGTTTTCCCCAAATTATTCTGTGGCAGCTCCTCTTCAGTTACTCTGACATTTACTCACTGATTTTTTTTCCCTGCATATCAATAATGCAGGATTATAATTGCTTTCCTTTGAAGTGGCTGTTTAAATAATCCAAGGAGGATTGCTGCTCTTGGCATCCCATTTTCAGCTCAGAGAATAAAATAAGCCGCTATGAAAAAAAAGCCCTGAATCTTGAGGTTGAGGATGAGAAGATGTGTGAGCCACTGGAGGTAGTTAGCTTTAATCTGCTGGCCTGGAAATCTGCTTTGCTCTATTAAGCGCTAACAGTGTGTTCACTTCACAAGACGGTGCAGAATGAGGATGTTATTTGTCGGAGCAGTGTGTAAAGGAAAACCTCATTGATCGCTGGTATTTGGTGCCCTGTGGGAGATTAGCACAAGGCTAATGAGTGTGAAAGAAACTAGAGCAATCGTGTCTTTGGTTAATTAAGGTTTCTGGTGATAGAGATGTGACGGTCTTTTACGGTTTTCAACATCCAATAGAAATACAAGCACGGAGTGAAATCCCATTTTTAATTCTGACCCACTAAACCCTTAAGAAGACACATCCATACACATACATTTATTCTACTGTTTTCAGGATAACAAGTCCATTTTGGGGATTAATTTATCTCAATATGGTTGCCTAACAAAGCAGATTCTCCTACGATTGGGATTTTTTAAGTTAGTAGCTAGGTAAGAAAATTACATTAACTAAAAACATGAGGAAACCTATTTTTTAATCTTAATATCATGAAATAAATTATTTGCAATCTGAAGAAAAGAACCAACGTTTAATTGTTATCATGATAAAACAGAGTAAAATAATATTTGGATGCAAACTCATAGGTGCAGTTGCCCTGAACATCATTTCACAAAATGAAAAACTTTCTTTTAAATGCATTTTTACCAAAAGTCTTAACCCTTTCATGAAATATTAAGACTAGAGCTGTCAATATCAATGCACATGTCATTTTATTGCTAGCATGTTGTTGGCATGTTGATCTTTGTTGTTGGCCTGTGGGGCTTTTACACAGATTGACTCTACCGTGTTTTGTTTCGTCAATCAGAGATGGTACCTGGCACATTTTTTTGTCTAATTTTTTGAGGGTTTGAAGTGAGCTGAGACTTAAGGTCTATTCACACATCAATGAACAGTATGTCAGCTGACACTAAACAGTGTTGTGAAATCATCAACATTTGGTGAATATACATTCCTGGGGTCAATTATGTTGTATTCCACAGAGCTCAACGTACATAAAATGTAGAGAAACATTGCGCTGGTGGAGTATGACGTTTCCTGACAGTGCGGTGTCAAACTGTAGATGGATTCTAAACATTTGCCAAAGTAGATGTAACTTGGATGGACTGATCTGTATGGTGGCCGATGAGGGCAAATGGCCTACAATGGCTGGATGCAGTTCAGTAAGAGGAAAACAGCTTTAAAAACAGAAAAGATTCAAGTACAGAAACACAACCAAAAGTCAGGACAAAATACAAGCACGGAAATCTTCACCCTCACAGGAGTTTTCCAAAATATGCATTTTCACTGACCTAAAACACCAATTACGTACGGACAGATGGACAAGGCACACAGAAAAATCTGTGTTTTCAAAAACACCTGCCTATGTGTGGTCATAGCTTCAAAGTCAGCATGAGGAAACAACTGTCATTGTCATACTATTTCCTTCATATAATTCTGTCAGGACCACTTTCAGAAAAGACAGCGAGCAGCTCTTTGAATTAATTTTATTTGCATGACGATGTACCACTGATGGGGGCTCTCCCTGCCTTTCCACAAAGGGATAGTAGAAGCCCTAAGCAAGAATGGCACATATTTCTGCCTTCCTTGAGCCTACACAGAAAGCATGAGGCAGGGAGAGAAGCAGCAAAATCCCCTGCGAGCAAGCATCAATGTCACATGGCATTGATTAAGTCCAAGAAAAGCATGAAGAAGGAGCTGGTGTAGGAGGAGGGTTGTAAAGCAGCTTGCAGCAGGAGCAGCAATGAGTAGGCAGGCAGCTTGAGTAAGGCGATCTTACTGTATTTAGTCAATGGCAGCTTAGAGGTGATCAGCTAGCTGTCAGCTGTGGCAGGCTAACTTTGGATCAGCTGTTTACATTGGCATGCAGGCATGTTAGCAATCTTGACCGCATGTCCCAGAACTAACTCTTTGCTCCATCGGTTTTTCTATAGAAAAACAAATATATCAAGGAAATAGCGCAAAAGTGATAGGCTAGTGGTTGAGAGATGAAAAACTGCAATTGTTCAGCAGATGAGGAACAAACTGCAAATTTTCATGCAGGAATACTTTCATACTAAACTTTTGCTAGAAGATCTATTATAAAACATTGTTGATTTAAATATTTTGCTTTTCATCAACTGTTTGGGTGTTTTTTTGTGATTTCGCGAATATTTTTTGCAGTTCGAGAAATTATGCAGTTTTAGGCCTCCATATTTAAGAGCTTCCATAGATATCCTGTGTGATGATCTATTGTTACTTTAGGATTTAATATAAAATAAATCCCTGTTATTGATTCTGACCAAAAGCAGACCCTGTACTATTGACTTAATTCTACCTTCATTTTCTGCTCTCAGACTACAATGCTCTTCAGCTGCACTTAAAATGTCAGCTAAAGGTCACTTCATTCATGTTAAGTCAACCAGAAAAACAACAAACAATAAAAAGGGTCTTTTAAATTAAGGTAGGTTACTTTGTTGTTGTTTTTTTAAATGAATAAAGTGAGTAAGATTGGACTTTTTCATGAGGAAAGAAACATTTGTATTATACAGAGCTTGCAGGGTGGTTTGTATTTGTTGAATTTTCTATGACTTTAAAGGAATTAATTGTCAACGTTTGACCACTAAATTAGACTTCATTGATATATAAATTAGACATAAAACAGGACTGCAAGACTGTTTTTTATTGTGGAAAACTTTTTAAAACAAGAATTTCAAATTCGTCTAAAGGTTCATCTCAGTCCCAAAAGCAAAGAACACAAAATTCATGCATAAATTCAAACATTTAAACAAAACAGTTGCATAACCTTTTCTGAAAAGTGCAGCAATTGCACACTGATGAGGACAAAAAGTTAGATCTTCAAGTTTCAGAGTGTTTCTAAGAGTTCAAGCTGTCCTTCCTGAAGCATGTTATGGTTGCATTTCTGTAATTTATGAGCACTAATGATATCTTTGCTTTAATGCAGGGGTTCTGATGAGGTCAGAGTTCAGTTACAGTGCGAGGGATGGATGAGCATATGGGACAGTAATTAAAATGTATGAAAGTGCATCAGGACGGGGAATAAAAGGCAGATCAAAGTGGTGGCTGGCGACTGAATAAATCATCTTCGTGGTTATTTTTGTTGCACACACGGACGCCTAACGAGCACGTGCAGAACAGTGGTATTAAATAATCATCCTCAGTGTGTGGTTTGAGTTAGTTTGCACTGTTCACTACACATGCTGCTGTGGAATATTCCTCTGGATAAGACAGAAACTGAAAATTCATGTTGTGTTACAAAACCAAACTTAACAGAAAAGGGATTAAGAGACAGAACTATCAAAACAAAGATGTCTCAGTTCTTCTTTCCCCCCTGCATCAGACATTCTGGTGGTAGACAAAGAATTCAATATTAGATGAGTTTGGAGAAGGGCTTGGGAGTCAGAACCAAAAAGGAAGAAATATAGAAAAACTTGTACAAATGTGTTGCCAACATTTGAAAGAGCAAGTGAAAGTGCCAAGGAAACACTTCATCTTTGCCATTTTCATCCACTCTAACAAATGTTGCCTAAACATTTGTTCAATTTAGAAAGTGTGCAGAAGTTTGCTTTCAGGTTCTGATCATCAGAGACAATAAAATGTGCAATATTGGGTGTTGAAAACTATTTTTTCATCATTTTAAACAGATATCAATATCACTCCATTTTCTCAACAGCATAAAATGATAAGACCATAACAGAAATAAAAGTCAGAGACACTCGCTATTAAGTATTTCCTGTGTATAATTATCTGACTGTCTGCTCCGCACAGAAACATTGTCAACATATCCACATACAGAGGTTGTCAGAAAACAACTCCACATACCCCGGTTCTTGGAAAAGCAGGGCATCTGGAGAAAAAAAATGGCAAATGTACCAGAAGAACATAGAAACTGCACACAGAAAGGCTCTGATTGAGAACTGGATTAAAAACTTTCTTGCTTTGAGGGACCAAAAGTCATTGCAACACTATACAGCTTTAATGCCTCAATAATCAAATAATAATCATCAGTCCCACTCTGGCTGTCTTACCTCCACAAATACAGTGACAACATGTGGAAAAATGGGTGGTACTGCCCTTTACTTCTCTAAATGCTGCTCGTGTATTTGTGTAGTTAAGACAGAACTCACTCTCTCTCCTGGTTAATAATATAACTGGAGTTCATTAAGTTTGTGTTTTGTTGTTGTTACCAATCACTGAAGTAATGCAGATTTCATCATTTGAAACAGTATTTTAAATTATGAACATTTTAACAACAACAACAACATACACTATATTGCCAAAAGTATTCACTCACCCATCCAAATAATCAGAATCAGGTGTTCCAATCACTTCCATGGCCACAGGTGTATAAAGTCAAGCACCTAGGCATGCAGACTGCTTTTACAAACATTTGTGAAAGAATGGGTCACTCTCAGGAGCTCAGTGAATTCCAGCATGGAACTGTGATAGGATGCCACCTGTGCAACAAATCCAGTCGTGAAACTTCCTCACTCCTAAATATTCCACAGTCAACTTTCAGCTGTATTATAAGAACGTGGAAGTGTTTGGGAACGACAGCAACTCAGCCACGAAGTGGTAGGCCACGCAAACTGACGGCGGGGGGTCAGCGGATGCTGAGGCGCATAGTGCGAAGAGGTCGCCAACTTTCTGCAGAGTCAAAGCCAGACAGGAAGCAAAACCTACGGAAACAAGGAGAGACGGGTAATACAAGAACAAAACGGATAACTTAACTAATAAGAGAGCCGGATCATGACAGTTCTCGGGGATGATGTTTTCCTGGACACCCACTTTCATTTCTCTTTGACCTCACCAGTCACACAGAACTTGGTCCTAAGTTTGGAAATGGTACTAGGACTGACACCAAATAATGCTGCCACTCTGCATACATGAACAACAGCTTCAGTCAGATGGGATTTTTTCACATTTTTTGGGTACTACCCACACTCACAGTCCTGACAAGGTTTACCTCATTATAAAGGGGACTAATCAGGCATTCCATTGATATAAAATACAATACCAGCTGGTATCATTAAATGGTAGAAAAAAATGTCTGAAATAATGTTTCAAAACTTTTTTTGAGGAGTATATCTTGTGGTCAGTAAGCATTTTCCTGTTGATGGTTCTTGCTGTGAACATAATTCATTAATCACTACATCTACCATCTTAAAAATATAAACATAAACAACATTGTCCTACCCTTTTCCTCATTTGAAAACACTGGATACACCTAAAAAATTAATATATTTTCCAGCCCTACTTTACAGCCCGAGACCAGAGCAGGGATCTTTTTCATGCTCGACTGCACTCTTCTAATTTAACCATTATGGAAATATGTAAATAACCCTCCACAGAGTGCTGCAGTTCCAGCATTGGAGAACTCTAATTGGGAACATGACAGAGACGTCATTTAGTTTTTGATGGATTTTCTAAAGGGCCCAAACAAAGGTGATGGCGTCATTCAGAATTCAACATTGTTGTGTTTGGCAGATTCATTCTGTATGCACTTTGAGCTTCATTGTTTATTGAACAGCTAAAATTCATCCTGTTGGCAAGAGGGCATAAACAATTCATGATTCATTACACACCAAGCTCGGACAAGTAGAGGAGGCAACAGAGCAAAACAAAAAGCATGAGAGAAAGAGATGCAGACAGGTTCTGAAGTTCTTTTGAATAATTTTAGCAGCAGTGCCACAAGCTCTTTGATATTTCTGAGTCATGTTGGGGCTGAGGGTCGGGCTCTGGTCAGGTATCTGGAGTGGATGAAGACCCTGAGGGGAAGGAGCATGTGTGAGTCATATGATCCCGGCGTTCACACAAACAGCCGTGGACAGACCAAAGCTGATTGGAAACAAAGGCTGGCAGTGTATTATTCCTGCCCAGGCGTGAGCGTGAGGAATTCTCCATGAATCTGTTTCATCTTGCTTTATGAGACTCTCACACCAAACATAGTGAGAGATGTGTCACTTCAGTTGGTCTTCAGAATCCCCCCTCTGGGAGGCCCCTGCCTGTTCTCACGGTATCAGAGCTGCTGTGGAGGCATATGTGTGCTGCTGGACTAACGCAGCGTGGATAGAAAAGTGGAACACAGATAGACCGTGTGCCATGTTAAAGCTATGAAGAAGAGGAATCAAAGACAGAATATCAACCAAAACTGACCTCAATAAAGCCTTGTTGTTCCGTCATTATCTCATAAGATTTGAAAGTCTTTTGAACACTATCTAAAGGGATAGTTCAGTGTTTTTTTAAGTAAGGTTGTATGAGATACAGAAAATACATGAGCAGTAACTTTGATCAGCTCCCCTCCAAGAAGAGAATAGGCACAGAGGTCAGGCTTCAGATGGGGTCAAAAGCTCTGTTTATGTTAGTTAATTTGAGGTGTGAAAAACAGTGCTAGTGAAATTGTTCACCGTAACAAAAACATTTACAATGCTGTACTTTTCTGCTAGCACGGCCTGTTGTTTTTAGGTGGAGGGACACATAGGCTATGCAGCTACATGCATTGAGCAGTCACCCCAGTGCTGTTTTCGTTAGTTTGCTCTCACCCAGAATTAATTAGCCTAAATTTTACAGATCTCTTTGCCTGATCTGCAGCAGTCTTTATCCAAGCTCCTGTTTTAGTTAAGCTACCCTTGTGCAGCAGACAAACCTGTCTGATTCAATGGCTGTCATTAGTGTTAGATTAGAAAAGATCAGCTTAAGTGGCAGTTTTTTTTTTAACAATGAATGCACTTAAGGGCATAAACACTTTGGCAGAAGCTACTGTAGGTCTGTGAACAAACTGCTGTACATAAAACACTCATAAGATCAGCAAAGCTGCCAAGACTGACCCTCCCATCTAAAACTTTGTCAAAAAAAGGAAAATAAAATACCATAAAGAAATGAAAAGGAGGATCCTGTAAGTTCTTCAGAGTAATCCAATGGGGAACACGACTGACTGCAGACATTTCTAACAATTTAAAGGTTGCTGAGATATTTGAATCTGGACTGAGTGTTGGGTTCTGTCCCCAGAGTTGCTCCACTTGTAGCTCAAAACAAACCGTTTAAGCTAAAACAGGAGTCAAAATTTGCAGGACTTTCTGGTCCTCCTCTTGGGGATTATGAAATAAACAGTCCTGTCTTATGCAAACCTCATGGACTGCCAAGGGCAAGGACTTTTTTTTTTGGAAATGCACTTGAGCAAACAGAGATTTAGACAGGCACACAGCGGCACACACACGTACACAAAGGCTTCCTTTTTTTGTGGAAAGACAATAAACTTAAAGGATTTGTGACGCTGTTGAAAATAACTTTCCCTCTTCCCACAAATATCAAGACCCAAAAAGTGTTTTGAATTTAATCCTCTGCAGTTGTACCCACCACGGCCCCTAATGAAGGAGACTCCAACGAGAACTCACTGGGGATAAGCAGAGACTGTGGCACATTTGCACGTTTCATTTCAGCTGGAAATCATATTAGTGTCGAGGGCAGTCCAAGCCTGAAGCTGAAATGAACCATGGAGGCAATTTAAAGGAGAAAGGGATTGAGAAAGAGAAGAACTGGGTTGGAGAATCAGGAGGGTGGAGGCTGAGTATGGCAGAGGTGGAGCTCATATATAGCATCTGAAACCACGAGGAGATGAAGATTAGGGAGAAGAGAGGGGGGACAATCTAAAGGGAGGAATGAGGAGATGAAACAGGGCGCAGAGGAGGTGGTGGGGGGGAGAGATGGGGTTAGGTGCTTGGAATTGGTGCAAGAAGTAAATTGGTATGTTGTAGGCAGTGGAGGAGAGGTCAGGTGGAGTTCAAATGTGAGTGTTACTCTCTTTAGGCAGGAGAGCATCAAAGACAGAAGGTGATGCTGTGAAGCTGTACTTGAAAAATAACGTATTCAGCTGAACTCTTCTGCTGATGTTTTTAGACCTGCATAGAACAGCATCACATCGTCTTGTTTTCAAGGGGGTTCTCCTCTCTATATGGTCATAAAGGCAGATATATTAAGGTAGTTATTGTTGAACCACTTTGTCTTTTAGTCACTGTTGGGCACAAATCTCTGATCTTCATTTCTTTCATGATTTTCTTTATTTTCAACAAGCAGTACTTTTGGTCACTTTTCATATTGGTGAGTGGGTTTTATAAACTCATCCAAATTAAAATTCAAAAAAAGAATTTGTAATCAGGATAATGCAATATTCATTCAGTAGTCTGAAAAGTAGCAATTTTGGAGATAGGAGTTTTTGTGCCCAACAGCAATGATATGAAAAGTAGAAAATAAATATTTTTAACTTTATACAATTGGGACTGACATTAGTGAGAAAAATGGTGCAGTAAAAGATATAAATAATATATAACAATTTATGGCCCTTTTCTGATGTTTCCACTTTAGGTGCTTAGTTTGCCATAAATAAAAATCTTTTTTATTCTGATTAGGAAGCTTTTTTTTTCTAATAAAATCTCTTTTTGTGATCAGGAAGTTTTTTTGCATGTCATAACTTCATGTAAATATATAAAGCTCTAACAGTATGTACAGTTGCCTGTCTGTATCGGTGCCTGTCTGACATTTGGCATTCAGCACATGTTGATAAACCTGACACGCTAGATGAAGTATTTTACACAACAGTGGGATATATTCCACCTGTCCGTCTAAGTGATAGCTCATCAGACCTGTTTGGAGAGGAGTTAAAGATGATTGTCAAATGTTCTGTCTGACACATTCAAGCCTACAGATCAATCAGATGACATGCTGCTGCTGAGAATGACACAATGTGACTCAGTTGGCAAATTAAAAGCAAACCAGACCATCAGCATAAAGATTCATCATTTACATATTCTTAGTTTTGTGGTTTCAAACTGATGCCAGGGGGTAAGTGTCAGGCTAAATCACTGACTGCAGTAATATGCTGCACATACACAGCAAACTGAGGGGAGGTAAAATTTGGGTATTGGTTAAATTGCCTCAAGGCCAGAGTTGATTATACAATGGATATTCAATCTGAAAATTTGCTCTTAATCGAAAAAGAGTTGGAGTCATAAAAATTAGTCTAACTGGTCATTTTGAACTCTGAACCGGGAATTAACTCTTATAGTATCAATCTTTCCATCCCACCCATGTACCAACAACTGCTACGAGGCTCAAGCAGGAAATCTGCAGTCTGTGCTTGACCTCTGGATTTGGGGCACATTGTCAGTGGATTTACAGCACTGAATACTAGATTGATTCCATGACATTGTGTGTTTATGAAAACCTGTTAAAACCAAACACAGTATTAGTATTTCAACAAAATGTTCCCGTAGTATTAAATAATTTATTACAGCAATATTTACATCTTTCAGTGTTGATTGGAAGTTACACTTTCACAGTGAAAAGGAAACTCTGAGAGAGTACATTTCTAACACTGCATAGAAGTGTTGATCATAAGTCACATTGTTAAAGCCCCATGTAAGATTCTGGCTTGCAGCTCTCTAGGGGCCTCTATGGACGTTGAGTGTAACTGCACTGTCGTAAAACAGGGCGCCTCACACCAATGGCATTTGTTGACATACAGAGGGAGGAGAAGCGACAGGACGTCCTGAAAGACAAATAAACCATATAGGCTGATAAGGTACAGTCTGATCATGCTTCTTTTCGAATGAATTACTTTTCAAGCCTCAGCTGTCAGTTGTTAGCAACATGTACTTACAAGTCCAACAATAACAGGGCCAAATCAGCATTAGTCGGACATCCCTCCTCGTCTTTCAGCTCACGCCAGCGAGTGAGCGCCGGGCCGATGTTTATCCTTGTACAGGCATTTAGCTTGTTACTCTCCTGATTTCTTTTTTTCATCTCTTTCGATAAAACTTTTCTTTTCTTTGGGACTTTCGCTGCTTCGGCCATGATAACAACTCTATGTTTAGCTTTCTTCTTCTTCTTCTTTTTTAACTGCGGTTGGCATCGGTCTCATCGGTGCATTACCGCCACTGTTTAGCTTTTGCCTCGACTTCCGTCTTTTAAACAAATCGGGAAGGAGGGGGAATTGAAATATGCTGTAAAGCAGTCAAAGCAGTATAAATTTGTAGTTTTTAGGGTTTCTACCATCCACCTCGAAGTTACATAGTGCCAGTGAAGGCAATACAGACCCCCTCAGACCACGACAGAGGTGTCATTCAACCTGTTGTAAGGTGATGTACCATCACAATGACTCTAGAAATATTTTATTAAGGTGGAAAAATTACATAGAGTGCAACATTTTAACTCCAAAAAGAGTCAATTATGACACTTTATTCATGTTAAGCAGACTACCGACTCTCAGGAAAGAGTTAAATCAACTCTCTGTGGTGTGGACCCATATAGACACTTCAGAAGTGTTAGTATTGACTCTGGAAGTGTTAGTTTGCTGATATGCTGATTTTGTTGTGTACAAATGGCCTTAGAGAAGATTCTTTACAGTAAATAATGATTGGAACTCTATAACACAGCTTTGTATGCATGAATTTAAGTTTGGCCATGAGGGAAGAAACATTCGTTGTTTCTGGTCACCAAACAGCCTTTAAACAGGGTTTTTCTCTGTAAATCAGCTCTCATCTGTGGTAGTCTATGTATAATCCACAGGAGGATGCTCAGGTAACTCTAGACGGGTTAAGATTACTACAGCAGCTGCTCACTCTGAATGGCAGAGATTTTTGCACCTTGAGCCCCTTGAACAACTCAAACCGTACATTCCTCCTACAAATGAGGTCATTCAGATATTCATACAGCTCCTCTTTCATGGATGAAACAGGCAGGTGGTGCCTATTGTAGACAGAGAGAAGACCCCAGATTGTGTTGCAGGGTGAATGAGTGGACAGAAGGCAGGGGACGGGAATCTTTACACCTGAGAGTTCAAAGAGGGAAACAGCTGAAAAGGAGCTCACCTGCAGCCGCTCTGCTCCAGTGTTTCTGACGTCTAGGAAGCAAAATAGCCACATATATGAAATATTTGCAATCATTTCCTCCAGGTGACTTTTTGAAATTTATGTATGTGTGTAGAGTATGCACGAATGACTAAGCCGCTGCAGCTGAATGATGACTATCCAAAATTCATAAAAAGACAATACAGGTGAAATTTGAACCAAAGGCCCATTTCATAAAGGGGGACAGAAGAACCACTTAAAAGTTGTTTTTGTGCATATTTGATGTTGATATTATCATTTGTGTTTTTCACTGAATTACTTATGATATCATATTTATTTAAAGCATCAAATTCATTATTTTATTAATGTCTGTATCATAACAGAGGCTCCCTCTTAATACATTAGAACGACCCGTCTGGGGAGTTGATCCAGCAACCTTCTTACTCTGAGGTACAAGCACTACCTTCTGCACCACCATAAAGCCCCATTATACATCGAAAAGTTCAAATATTATGTCATAGTTTTTTTTATATATATAGGCTATGTTAGAATAGGATTGGTATGGCAAAAATAAAGAATATAATTTAAATAATTTATGTCAATTTTGTTCTTAAAATTGTCCTTATACTTTTAAAAAATGTATCCTCGTTTTATTTTTGACTTTTCAGTTGAACCATATTCTCTACATTTCAATTGTTTCTTAAAATTTGTATGTCTTTGTCAAACATAAAGCCAATACGAGAATTGCTGCTTAGGCACCAAGGTATTTTTTTAAACAAATCACAAAGATAGAAAACATGTCTTGTACTTTCAAGAAATTTATCTCAATAACTCAGAAAACGGAGCAAGTTTGAAGCCCCAAAGTGTTTGTTTATTTGCTTCTTTAAAATACCTTTTTTTATGTCAGAGACAGTGACAGCATTCAGTGTTTTCATTTCTCTAGTTATGCTCTACACAGGGCCACCCCTGGCCAAATTGGGGCCCTAAGCAGAATTTTATTTTGAGCATGTATATGCAGTTAACTAGACATTCAATAAATGATAATCGGGGCCGTAGGAAAATGTAATCTCCAGTCCACATCTAGGTTTATTCTAGTGGGTATACTCTGACATACTCTGATGGGTGTTTGTCCTCTTAGAGCCGCCATACACTGAAGACATGTTTGCCACAGTTTTACCTGATTTATACACTGTCCACTGAAAACAGCTCTGAGACCCACTTATTGGCCTCCACCCACAGGTTGTATTTGAAGCTTGATCCTTCAAAGATTGTTCTTATATCATGGAGAATAAGTGAT
Source organism: Cetoscarus ocellatus (assembly GCA_037902135.1). Lineage (NCBI taxonomy): Eukaryota > Metazoa > Chordata > Actinopteri > Labriformes > Labridae > Cetoscarus > Cetoscarus ocellatus. Next base: position 523,223 of record JBAMNC010000022.1, on the reverse strand, counting down.
CCAGGATACCTCAGGCTGAATTTATCATTTAAAAAAACAGCAGCTCAGAGCTGGACGGTTGAAGAATGTAGAGTTTTGATTCATCAACAGCTTGACTCGCCTTGTTTTTAAGTCTTTGTGTTACTTAAACCGGGCACATGAGCTATCAAGACAATATTTGAATTATAAAATCACACAAAGTGACTGATGCTTCCTCACTTTCCCCTGCCATGCGCGCCTATCTGCGTCTTTACGCTCACTGGCTGATGGAGGAGCGCGCGCACACAGACGCTACGCAATTTAGGCAGTATTTAGATCAAAAGTTCACACGTGCATTGGCTGCACTGCAAAATCATAACTGACACACTTTAAATGGAAAATATCAGGCCTGTAGTCCACAGAGCGGATCGTGGCTGCATCAGACAGCGGAGAATGCATCCCCTTGAGCAAAATGGGGCCCCCCATTGATCGCGGGGCCCTACGCACAGCACGTGTTTTGCGTTTAGGGAGGGGCGGCACTGGCTGTACATTTAAGGAAATTGCTATTTTAACAGGCATGATTTTGTTCAGTGGAAGGAAACCAGAGTACCTGGAGAAAATCCACAAACTTCACACTGAGGGCCCAGTTCAACAGGTCAGCTGATCCAGCAACCTTTTCACTGTGAGGGACAAGCACAACCTGCTGCACCACCACAAAGCCCCATCATGCATGAAGAAATAATTTCTTATGTCAAGAAGAAGGTTAAAATGTCAGCATTAAAGTTGATATATCAAAAACAAAGTGGAGCATTTTCTTAAAATTGTATAAGATTTAGATTTTTCACCTCCCGTTTAGATTACTGTAACTCACTCCTCTTCAGCCTCCCACAAAAGTCCCTCCATAAACTTCAACTGGTCCAGAACTCAGCTTCCCTCAGCATCATCACCAGAACCCCCTCCCACCATCACATCACCCCCATCCTGCAGCAGCTCCACTGGCTCCCGGTCAAGCATAGGATACAATTCAAACTGCTCCTGTACACCTTTAAGGCCATCCACAACCTTGCCCCTCCATATCTGTCTGACCTCCTCCACATCGCCACTCCAGCCCGCTCCCTCAGATCCTCCTCCTCCATCCACCTCACCGTGCCTACTGCACGCCTCAGCACCATGGGGAGCAGGGCCTTCAGTCGCTCTACTCCCCAGCTCCTGAACTCTCTCCCATCGGACCTCAGAAACTTAGACTCTTTGTCCCTTTTCAAATCCAGACTCAAAACCCATCTGTTCAGGACTGCATACTCCATTCAACAATAATGCCCCACCTCTTCCCATACCATGTCATTGTCTGTTGTGTTTCGATGATTTTATTGTTGATTTTATTGCTGATTTTATTGTTATTTATTTTTACTCTTGTACAGCGTCCTTGAGTGTCGTGAAAGGCGTTTATAAATAAAATGTATCATTATTATTATTATTTTACTTTTTAATTTTATTTTTGACATTTAAATTCATCTTTATTTTTGTGCATATTTATTTCAACTGTATACTTTAAATTTTGATTATAATGTCAACATTTCAGTTTCCCCCCCTCAAAGTGCATCATACAAAATCTACCTCCACTGAGACACTCCTTCCTGTGTTGGCCCAGTGCCGTGCTCATGATGGATTCATCTGATTTGGTGCTATACAAATAAAGACTGATTGATTGGTTGATTGATTGATTGTCTCATGTCTGACCCTGATACTTTTTCATGCTACAAAGTACCCAGTCCAGAAAGGGAAAAAGTAGAAAATAGTTAAAATGATAAGATAAAAAATTAAAAAAATCATAGTGTTGAGAGTTAAGCTGTAGTCATTCATGCGGATAAAGTTTTTTGAATATAATTGACCTTAACTATCACAATAGTACTATTTTATATCTTTATAATTATCTATTTCACTTTTATGATAATAATAGTTATTATTATTATTATAATTGTTTTTATTACATGCTTTTTCAATAAAGCCCACATTCATGCTGATTAGTTTTTTGAATTTGATTGATTTGATTGAATTGACTGAAGTTAAATACAAAAGGCTTATGAATCTACAGTCCATGAATCTACTCTGTAAACCAATGCAACATCCGCTGTTGAGAGTACTTCCTTCATCGTTCGTCGCTGCCCCCCTGTGGACCCCCTGCTCTTTCCTCTGGTACCAAACCTCTCTATAGTAGATCATCAGTCGAGCCCCTGCCTGAGCGCAGAGCTGCCCGCCCGCTCGGAGAGGCAGACCGGGCCCTGACGGTAACAGAACCGAGGACACTCCGGCAGTCCGGGCAGCAGCGGAGCGTGCGCCTGGCCCAACAGCAGGACCAACACCGAGCTGGTTTGGCAGAGGAACCGCTCGGAGCAGAGGGAGAAGAGGACAGTTTGTTTGTTGGTGCCTTCTGTCCTGTTACTGTTACCAAAAAGTTGTGACCGTTCAGGCGGGACGACCGGATACTCGCTCGAGGCTTCAGTTGGAGGATATTGCAGCGCGTGCTGATTGTTGAGAACATCTTGTCAAAGGTGAGTAACGTGAACGCAGCTCGCAACAGTGATTTACGCGAAAGTTTGTCCATTTAAACAGAGAAATGCACAAGTTTTTCGTTTTGTAAAGTTTTTCAAGCTTTGTTGTGAGGCTTTTATTGATATTAAGTGTGGAAAGAGAGCAGCTGTGTCTTCATTTTGATTATTTTTTTGCTAAATTAAATGCAAACAAGCGTGCGGGTGGGATACCTGTGTCTACATAAGGGGTGAAGTTTGTTTATTTAGGGATAAAATAGCTGCTTAGAACATGTAGAATGAAGTAAGTAAATATTATGAATTATTGTATTTTTATATAGCTGATTGGTGCAGTGGTTCTTAAATGGACAAGTGCTTTGGGACAAGTCCAGATGTCCCTTCATAATTTTCTTTACACCCATGTGTTCTGACTACAAGAACAGAGCAGGCGATGGTTGAGTTTTCATTGTACTGTATTTGTACTATGAATGATTAATATTTGTATTAAAATGCTACCTTATTAACAGTAAAACATCCTTTTTTGCCTGAGCAATAAGCATTAAATTAAACTAAAATGCCTGACATTTTGTCAGACAGAAAACAGAACAAAACAAACAAAATATCTGATAACTTTAAGTCATTGAAAAAAAAATTAATACAGCCAGTTAGGGCTGCTCAATTATGGCAAAATTCATGATCTTATTTATTTTGATAGGTATTAATGTCACGGTTATAAAACCAAATTACTAATAGATTTAACTACAAGTGCCGCATTCATGATCCTCTAAACACTATCATTTTGAACATTCAAGAACAAGTTAAAGTAAAAGTGAAAAAAACCCCGCTAAATATCACGATAGATGGAAAAACACAAAACAAGCCCAACAATTCATGTGGCACAATAATCTTTAGACCTCAATCACTTAGTGTTCATAACTGTGAAAGACAACAATTTTAATTGAGATAAAAGTATGATCAATTGGCCAGCTCTGCAGTCAGTGTCATTAATCTCTATTTTAATGAAGTTATTTTTTCTCACTTAACAGACCAACAAACACTGTGACATGTTCAAAGTCAGCTCAGAAAAAATACTGTCTGGTTGGTTTAATAAATGTCACTGTGATTTGATTGAATGTAATACAAGAGAAAGAAATGACTGTTTTTATAAGAAACTATTTATTTTAGGTATTTCTTTCATTCACAGTAATTTTCTAATTAACACAAGTTAATGGATAAAAAATAAACGTTGCAGAATAATCACAAACGGATTTGTCATATTAATAAGGCATTTTTGCATGGATATATCTGTGATGTCCCTCGATATTTTGGCTTGATTCTTGGTGTGCCTTGAGTCGAACAAGTTTGAAAACATATGTATTAGTGTGATTATGGTATCAGAGCTCTGTATTTGTATTGTAGTTTTGATTTTCTGACCAGTTTCCTCAGGAGATTGTACTCCATGCAAAGACTGTGTGAGTGCACGTGACTTTACATTTTAGAGTAATAACACACTGGCATAATCTGAACTATCCACCAGCTTTGATTTTCTTAGACGTTTGCTCGTTGTTCAGTCTGTATTCTGTTGTTTTTCCCAAGAAATGGTAGCTTATGTGACTAAGCCTGTATTAAAAGAGCCTGTATTTATAAACTTTTACTTTTTTGGGTTATGCTTTAGAGTGTTCATCATGTCTGCTCTACATAATAGAGTACTTTTATGCACAAGACAAAAAGCGCATGGCATCAACATTCCCCCTTTTCCCCTCTTTATTTTGCCAGTAGCTGCCTGAAACAGCCCAGTCCCCCGACCCCCTGTATAGACTGACAGGTGGGACGTCCTACCAGTGTTTGTGGGCCGTTTCAGTGCGTTGGCTTGAGCCGGCAAACCCTGGCAACACGGTGCAGAGCAGTGCTGAACTGACCAGTTACCACAGAGTGGACAGTCAACCAAACAGAGCGCTTTGGGCTCACAGGGGGAAGGGGTCTTAAAGGGGTAGGAGGTCTAACAAAGTGCCTCAGACTGACTGAGAATACAGCTGGATCAGGGGTACTCAAACTAGAAGGACTTTGAACTTTAGCAGTTGTGAAAAAATCAGTTATCAAAATATATGTACGAACTCAGGTAAGAGCAAAATATTAAGTGTGCAGGATGTTTGACATTTAGGCACTATACTTGTGAAACTTTAGCATTACTCGATGTTGTTCTAGTTCCATTTCCCACAGACTTGTTAACACTGGGCTGTTTCCTTTCAAGAAATGGTTAAAGGAGTGTTTGTGGTTTTTATAGTTTCATTGTTTGTAATGGTACGGCACATTAAGCACTATTTGTAGTTGTTTCAGGTCCATTTTCCCTGCTAGTTTACTAGTTTTTTTTTACACAATGTTCAGCTGTTTCCTTTAAAAACTGGTATATAAAAGTATTTTCAGTGTTACAATAATCTGTTTGTCATTGTCTGATACAACTGAGTAACTATTTTGTCAGTTTCTTTGCACAACATCTGTCCATTTCCCTCATAAAATGTTAATATGAGTGAGTTAAGTTTTTTGTTTTTGGCTACAGTTTGTTTGAAATAGTGTGAGATATTAGAGTATTTACAATACTTACGTAACCGGAGCAAATTCAGTGACGTATTCCCCATCTTTTCTCCTTGGCTTTTGACACTATGCGAGACCTTTGAATGTATTACAATTTTTATTGATTTGTTTTTATGTGGTAATTTGTATTGGTTAATTGGTTTAACCTTGTTTTATTGTATTACATTGTTTTAACTGAACAGCTGTTTTATGCCTCCTAGTCTGTTCTTGTGTTTTATTTTATTTTATTTTATTTATTTTATTTTATTTTACTTTATTCTTTCTTCTGCACAGCACTTTGGTCCACTATGGTGGTTTTTAAAGTTCTTTACAAATAAGTTTGCAATAGGGTTGGACAATCATCCCACAAATTTGCCATTTTTAGCTGGTTTTCTTTCAAAAATGGGTTGTGAAGCATGTGTACCAATGGGATATAAGTCCATTTTCATACTTTGATAATTGCAGTACTTGAACATTATCTGTAGTTGTTCCAGTTGGAAGCAGTGACTTGATTCCCATGCAATTTGCCAGTTATTTACACTGTTTTGCTGTTTCCCATCAAGATCTGGTATTTAAATGTGTGCATTCTTGTGTGTTTAAGGCTTCATAATTACTTTGCTTTCAACAGTTTAATAGATTAGAGTAATTTCGACTCTTGAGCGAATTTAATGACATCATTTCTCCACTGATTATCTCCTTTTGCATTTTATTCTGCTAAAGAAACTGTACGTTGTGTACTTGCGTGTGTGTGTGTAGAGACAGAGAGAGAAACAGAACATTGTGTGCACGAGGAAGAGGCAGAAACTAGAGAATAAGCATTTCTCTGTTATCTTCATCCAGCTGTTTCAGTGAATGGGGCTTTGCTGCACACACAACACACACACACACTTTGTTTTTGCATGCCACTTGTGTTGTTTTGGCATTTCCCTCCCTTGATATCCGCAGCTTCTCCTTCCTCTGAGGATGGAACAAATGTGATGAAAAAGGAAAAGGTCACACAAAGAAAGAGAGAGACCTCTGCTCTCTGTTTGCTTTATGCTCTCAAGGCTGATACTTAAATATATGGATTAGTTAGAAGTTGAACTGGAGACGCCCAGGGTCTTATTGGATCATAAATAACCCCCCACCACCCGCAGGAGCTGATATAAACGCCGGAGATCCTCTCCATCCCCGTTCCATGCGTGAAGAATGCCCTCGGTGCAGATGATTGATGTGTTGGACATCTCATCATCACAGCCATGAGACGTAGAATTGATGCAAACATGACAACAGTCACAGTCGAGTATGCACGAGCTGCAAAATATGTTTCTTAAATGTTTTTGCAGGCGCATAATGCATCCACCGCTGCACACGGATGTTAACTTAGCATCACACCTCCTCGCAGGGAGACCCTATATCATCCTGCCCTGTCACTACAGCACAGCAGAGCACGCAGAGCAGAGGGAGGAGGGAGGGTTTGATGGTGGTGGTGGTGGAGGGTGATAGCCAAGCTGTCGGGCGTTGGGGATTGGAGCAGCTAAGGAGGCGGGCGGACAACAGACAGGGGAGGAGGGGGGATGCTGAGAGATCATATGTATCACATGGCAAGTTCACAGGATTAGAAGCACAACGTTTTTTTCATTTCATTGTGTTAATCTGTTAACTTATTGACCAACAGGTATAAAATCTCAACTTTTTGATCATCAGTTCATCTCTTGATGCACTTTCAAGCAACAAAGTCAAACATTTCCAGGTTTTAGCTTTTTTAAAGTGAAAAATTAGCTGTTTTAATGCCACTTTTCCTGTATGTATGTACAATTTGAGCCTGACTGTTCTGTGAACTCAAGTTTTTATACCAAAGCCTGTAGAAAATACTGGATAAAGCCTGAGTGATGTCAGTTTTGTTCATAAAGGGTTGGGTTGTCCAAGCACTTACCAGAAAGGGCCACCTAAAATTCAAGAATTACAAGGATGACTGGAGAACACTGATATGTCAAACTTTTAGTCTATGGACTTTGATGATTTAGGGGCGTCATTTGTTGATTTCAGGAAACTAGAATCAAAAAGAGGCCCAGAGCTGCAGAGGAGGCACAAAACAAGAGAAAACTGCACGAAGCTTATGTTTGTTGGCGTGTTGGTTCTTGATGACCATGCAAAGAGGCTGGATTTGCCAGAGTTCCTGTTTGTCACTGGGCAGATCCATCTTGCAAAGGTTCAAACTATTGCATTTCTTGCAGGTCAGAAAAAGAACTCAAACAAACAGGGTCCTTTGAGGAGAACGTGGCTATATTTACAGGTATGAGTCAGTGATGGTTAAAATGAGAAGCAACTGCAAGCCTACCATGATGAATTTTTGTCCCGTCACTCTCTGATTACTTTTTATGGGTTTTGTGTCCTTACATATTGTCCTGCCCCCACTTTTTTTGGGATGTTGCATGGTTGGATTTGTGAAACATATCCTGTTGATCTGTGAAACTGTCTTCCTGGTATGTAAGGTTAGGTGTTTGAAGATGATTATTGCTATATGCTATGTAAATCTGACTCTTATATTAAACCGATGGTACAGAAGATTGGACTACTGGCTTCGGCTGACCTGTGGGCTACAGTTTGACTCGTGCCAAATGGAGGTATTTCAGTCAAATTTGCTTTGGCTACCAAGTTGTAAAAGGTGTCATAAACTAATCTTCAGGTCAACATAACAAAAAATAAAGAGGCAAAATGTAGACATGACTTTGGCCTCCTGACGTTGTTGTTCGACCAGATTATGAGTCATAGACTGCATTGAGGGTTTGGAACTTGAATAATGAATGCTGCTATACTGCTCTTGCAATCTCAGCCAAACTTAAGCTCAACCTAATCAGAGAGGAAGAGGCCATCTGGGCATTAGGCCCCAGAGGTCGCCACTTGCTACAAACGTTTTTTATTTCCTCTATAAAAACTGACATTTTAAAAAACGGTCTGAATGCACCTTCTGTTGCTTTCTACTTTAAGTGGACTCTTGAGGGACTGCAGTTATTTTTGTACTTTTTCCAAGAGGATGCTGCTTGGTCATAACTGAGATATTTTGATTGATTTTCTGAGTCTATTTTTAATAGATACAGACATTTTTGTTATTCAGATGAGGTTCTGCTAGTATTTGATCAGAAAGGCTTTTGGTCACCTCCTTTTGGAGGTATTCTGTCGGTACATCCAACTGGGAGAGACGTGAGGTACACCCGGAGCTTGCTGGAGGGACTATATATCCCCTCTGGCCTGGGAACACCTCAGGGTCCTCCAGCAGGACTTAGAGAGCATCCCTGGGAAGAGAGACATCTGGGCCAAATTAATAAGGCTGCTGCTGCCATGACCCATCCCTGAAGGAGAAACATGTATGTATAGAATCTCTGTTATGTAATGATCACTGGTTCAAAAAGTGCTAAAACTGTTTTTCATAAAACAGGTGTGTGAGAGAGAAATCAAACTATCAAAAAATGGTAGGAAAACATATTTTATACTGTTTTGCACTAACAGTATCAAAACAGTGGCAACATTTTTGTTAATTAAGAAGCTGCGAAGATGATTGACCGCAAATTTTGAAGGTGGAAAACAATAAGTTACACTATATTGGATTCCTGGGACTTTATTTTTTTTATTGCCATGGTACCAAAACAGGTATCCATATGGTTTGATTTTTACTATTGAATTAAGAAGTTTACAATTCAAGAGTTGGGACAATCATAGTCTGAGCGGACAATACAAATTTGGAGACCTAGTGTTCGGCTTCTGGAAATTGTGAAGATCATTTGTAAATGAATTTTGTGCATCTAGACGATAAATGGAAATGCGAATCTAGAAATGAGCGCTAAAAAAATCTGAAATGAAAATGTCAATGAATTTAAGCCTTATTTTTATGAAACTGCAAAAACAGAGCCACAGAATATTAATGTTGAAGTATTGCTTTGGTTTAAATAATTCTGAATAATTATGCTTTTAATTGTATAAAATGTCAAACATCTCTCATGTCTGCTTCAAAACGTTTTCCTCCTCTACTTGCCTAAATAAAAACTAAAATTAGTCTCAACTGGAGCACAGCTACAGGCACAATCCCATCTTATTCACATCTGCCAGCTCTTCCTCTGAAGACACCAAAACATCATTGACATTCTGTAGTGTTCAAAACCTAACAATCATCTTTTGTAGTTCATTTTGCTCATTAATTAGATCATCTCATCTGTACATAAATGTGTACACACATGGGCCACATCTGTGCGCTGAGGAGCACACTTACATAACATGTAAAGGAAAATCATCTGTGAAGCAGCCTACAGTGAGAACCCCCCGCACTGAGGTGATGTACAGTAAAGAGAGAGAGAGAGTTTGATCCACACCTGTGACGCTCAATTAGTAAGATGCCTCTGCTGCCATCTGGCTCTGCCATTTCATTTTGCTGCTGCTGTGATGACGCTGAGCCGTCGATGTGATTAAAAGCATGCGAGCAGAGTGTCGGCATGTTTAATTCGATGTCATCCATCATGATGTAACACAGGCTGCTAAAGCAATGATAGAAACACTACTCTTATTAAAAACTGCTGTAGTAACATCAAAGAGGATAAAGAGAGGGCCGTCTGTTTTTACTGCAGACAGTATCATCAAGTCATTAAGGAAAATATGGACTTAAAAAATCTTATTTAGTTTTTTAGATTGATGGTGATACATAAAACATATATTAACAATGCATTTATAGTTTATCTGAAAAATTGCAAATGGTTGCTACAATGAGGAATTATGAAATTTGAAAGGAGTCTAGTAAAACGGATATAAATTGATGCAACTGCAACAAAACAGAAACGATAAACACCCAATATTATATCCTTTTGTTTTACATAACCAAAAATTGCAGACAAATTCCCAGATGGAATGAATTGCACAAAAAAGTTAGTTCAAGCACTATTATTAGAAGAAAAACATACTTTTTTATGAGTTTCCCATCATCACTTTAAAGTTAAGGTGGCCACCTGAACAAGCTGCCCCAGTCACCTTAACTAGCATTGTAATAAAAGGAATATATTTACCACTTTTATAGATTGTTAAAATGTCAGTATCAGTTTCATTAAAAAGAACTTCAGGGCAGGGCCCCACTTTGGCCAGTGGTAGCCTTGCTCTGTACTCAGAAATGCATGCATGTGAATATAATTGACAAATAAGAACCCTGATGTGTAAATAAATGCCTTTAACGGACAAGTTTGTTTAAAGTGTGCTGTTTCTTATGGAGAAGGTCTTTATTGAAAGGTAGCTTACTTTAATTTTAACAACCACCAAGTTGTAGTTGTAGTTGATTAGCATTTTACTGATTCACTGCTTAGAGATTGTTCCTTACAGCGTGTGGGCATCAGATGCTGAATTGCATCACTCAGCACTGCATGCTTGCTCTGGATCTGTTAAATTCTCAATTCTAAGCCCTGTGTTTCCCCTAACAGTATGTCAAGTGCTTTTATTTTACTGTCAGAGAAATGGGGGTGTGGAGTTAAAATCATAGTATTATGGTTATTAATATTACTAATGCAACACGATCTCCACTTTTGGACAAGCTTACAGGCTCTGCTGAGTAGGTCCTTCCAGCACCAAGGAAACCTGATACTGATATGGTACTGGTACCAATGTAACACACACTTAAGTGCTTCATTTGGTTGCCTTTGGTACTTTTTTCATTTGTGGTATCTGCTCAACTCAACCTCAAAATGGTTTGGATACTGCCCATTTCTTTTTCTATAGTGTACACCAGCCAAGCGTAACATTGTGACCATTAACATTAATATTAACGCTCCAAAAGGGCTGAAGCTTTGGAGATGTTCTGACCAGTTGTCAATTTTGCCCTTGCCAAACTCAAGTCCTGACACTTGCCCATTTTTCCTGCTTCTAACAAATTGAATGTGAGGACAAAATGTTCACTTGCTGCCTATTATTACACCCATCAGTATTTTTCACTCCACCTGTCGGTGGTCATAATGTTATGCCTGATCTGCGTGTGTAGATAGTATCTCTTTAGGTTAAATGTCTGTGAAACTACTGTGGCATTCTCACAACAAGGGAGGAAAGAGAGGTGATAGAGCTGCCGGCTGGTACGTGGCTTTTTGTCATTGCGAGAAGATGAATATTTGTTCCAGAGATGGTTGCAAGCAGTAAAACAAGGAAAGCAGAGGAGTGTTGGGAAGTCATGCAGCATTACGGAGCTGGCAACAGGAGCCATTTCATTTCTATGTCAGACAGTCTAGATTTGTGGAGATACTCAAACTATGGAGTGGTCTTCATGTTGTGTTTGGTCTTGGTTCAGCTTGCTTGGAACCCTGCTAGGGGTGATATGAAAAACTGAACCAGATTCTTCTCACTATCCAAAACAACAGAATTAAGTTGAGACGAGTTTAGCTGATATCACATAGTGAAAGGGTAAAGGTGCTGTACCCTCTTTGCCTTCTTTGCACTAATGCGTGGGACAGAGGGGAAAATAAGAAGGAACGCTGGCTCACATCACGTGCAGTGAGACATGGTGACAGTGGTTCTTATTATAAGCTACAATTTTACTAAACGTTGGAAAGATTTAATCTCTCTATCTCAATTGAAATGTCTGGCTTAAAAATGTCTTGCATTCCCCTGCAAGTTATTATGAACTCCTGTTTCGAGGGAATCCTGCACCCAAAGGAGCCCCTCTGACATGTTTCCCTGCTCTCTGCATAAAGTCACAAGCAGGTCTGTTTGATGTAACGCTGGAGTTCAGTCTCTCCTGTTCAGTTTGTTTTCTTTTCAGACACTCTTTTCAGGAGTGCTGTTGTTCTGAGGTTCACTCCTGCCTGTGATTCCTCTCAGCTGTGATATGTCGAACAGCGGGTGTGTCATTGAGATTTCCGTCTGAGTTTCTCGCTGTCAGCCCATTAAAGAGACGAGAGCAAGAGCACAGCGGGGGGGAGACAAGCTGTCAGTCAGACTCAATATGCACAGGCATACAAACACACACAAACACACACAAAGACTGGGACTGTATGTGAAACAGTAATTAGAAACTGCCTGGGTTTGCAGTGACCTTTCTTTTCCTGCTTTAAAGGCTTGAACAAGGACATCACTTATGGCTGTCCTGGCATGTTTGTGTAGCTTGTGTTTTCAAAGTCATGGAGCAAAATATAAAGCTGCTGTGGTTTTAAATTTACTGAGCCTGTAACATTTCGCACACATCAGCAGGTGAATCTGTCTTTCTTAACGAGGTTCAGGTCAGAGCTGGCTACCACAAGATGTTAAACCGTTGAAGTTGTCAGGGTCTTAACTGGTTTAATATCATAAATACATATGCTGATCATAAACCTTAGTTTTACAAAATTAAACCACTAAACCATCAGACTGGAACAATTTGCCTGATTCCCTTTGATCAATTTCGTCTTTGATTTTTTTCAAGAAATCTGTCTATTTATCTACAAACACCCCGCCCCTGTTTGCAGAATTAAATGTGTGAAATGCTTGACGGTGCTGAAATCTTTGTATTTGTACTTAAAAGTGTAAATGTTTGTATGTAGCTAAATTAGTGTGTGTCTGTCTTACTGATGACAACTATAAGGCTCTGTTTACATGACAATGAAAACGGCAGAAAACAGAGAGTTTTTATGGTGTTTTCGCCTCCTTCTTACACGAAAACAGTGCCCAGAGTGCCTGAATCTGCCAACTTTTGAAACCAGGGTCCAGAGTGAAAAGTTTTGTAAACATTTTCGTATCCGTCTCCATGTAGATGGGATTCAGCGTTTCCAGAGAAAATGCTGACGTCACCGCATGTGCAGTACCCTTTCAGATAAAAGTTGCGCATGCATTCTAGGAACAACAACAACAACAGCTTCAGCCATCTACCGAGCAACATGTGTGATGCTTACTGTGTTCGATTTGTGATCCAGACAGAAATATCCAGACACATTTGCCCTCCAGACAAGAAACTCCTGCGTCTTCGTGCGTCCACTCGCCTTTCTTATCTGTGAAAAGTTTGTGTTCACCATAAAGCGTACACGCCATCTACTGGCCTAGCATGCACGCTACAGTGTTTTTAGTCGTTCTTGTGTGAACGCGGAGGCTTTTGAAAACGCAAATGAGAAACCTTTCCATTTCTGGTGACAAAGTTGTCGTGTGGTGGACTGGTGGGTGAGGGAATGGTTGGGTTGGGAGAGCTTTCTGTGTTTGTTTTGTGTATTTATTATTGATTGATATTTTAGTTAGCATATTTTTTAACTGTTGTGTTGTTTCTCTTGCAATGTTAGAGTGATCTCTGTAGTGTAACGGTTTGTTTCTTACAAATGTTTTGTGTTTGTCTGTATATTGATGTAAAGCCCCCCCTTGAAAATGAGATGATTCATCTCAAGGAGTTATGCCTTAATAAATTGAAATTGAAATTTTAAAGGCTCAAAACTTGGTTGTTCTTTAAAACCTGTCTTTAACTCAATTTGATCCCCAATCGGTCTTCAATACTTCTAAGCTCTGTTCTAGTCTGTTCTAAAAGAATGATGATTTCATCAAACTCCAGTGAAACGTTTTGAGTTATCTTGCTCACAGATGGACAGACAGAAGGAGATTTTGGTGGTGACCCAAATAGGAAGACAGATCCAGAAATATTTTAAAGTATTTGTTAACATTGGGCAATAGGGCAATTTCTCACATTTTCAAGAATAACTCAGTTAACAATGTCAGAAATGCTCTGGCAGAGGTTTGTGCACCCAGAGCATTTCTAATTATTGCATTTTATTTCTGATATTTGTTCTCTTTACTTTCTTGTCTGATTGTCAAAGCACTTTGTAAACCACTGTTTTAAAAAGTGCTATACAAATTATTATTATTATTATTATTATTATTATTATTATTATTATTACTTCTAAAGTCTCTTTCTGATACAACCTGTTTTGCTATCAACTTCTTCAAAGTCTTTTTCCTTTCACACTGAATTGTCTTGTAATAATCACTGTGAGGAGTCAAGTCCCATTTTTTGATACATTTGCCATTTTTTTATGGAAATCAATATTTAGCACAAGCCATTCAACAATTGTACTGTAATAGTCACAGTGTCTGTTTATTTCTATTTTGATATTTTGACCGCTAGTGGTCCCATACTTCCAGAAACAACCAAAGTGGCATGAAACTAAACGTAGTGCCAAACTTCTGTTTAACACAAAACTCCAACAAGGTCAAGGAGGAGGTCTGTTACTGTCTGTTATTGATTTTCTCCTACAATAAATCCGACAAATAAATCCAAATGCTTCCAAAAGGCGTGCATCTCTTAAAAATATCCCCCACTGTGTTCTTGTAAACAAACTTCTTCAAAACATTTTTGCACAGTTTGGTCAGTAATTGAATCCCTCGTGGTGTGTTTATCATTATCACTGGTATAAATCATTTGGAAGAAAACACCAAGCAGTCTTTGTTCACTGGAGAATAACCAAATGCTCATCTTGTTCACAAACTTCAGCCTGATAGAAACATCTTAGACCTTTATGTAATATGAACTGATGATTCATAGTTTACTCTGCACAAAGTCTGATTTTATTCAGAGACATCCCAGTCAATTTGATCCTTTTTGATTGAATTTTACCATCTATCTAACTATCTATCTATATCTAAAATTGTATTTAATTTTTTTAAATAATAAAATCTCAATTATTTTAAAGGGATAGTTGAGTATTACTTTTTTGAGGTTCATTTTTTATTCATTTAATTTTTTGTTGAAATTTTGCCCCACTTGTGTGTCTTTAAAAGGACAATTGCCAAAAAAAACTGTACTAGGAACTGCAAAAATGAAAGCAGATCCAAAATAGGGCTGCCACAAACGACTATTTTGAATAATCGACTAGTCAACGATTATTTTTTGCGATTAGTCGACTAATCACATCATGCATGAATTGCAGCTTACCGCACCAGCATGCAGTTGCTCTTGTATAACCATCATTAGCTTCCAGCTTGAAATGTTTAAGGTATGTGCTAACTAAAAATAAGGACAATTAAGATGGTAGTTCATTCAACTTTTAATGAACTTTGCAGCTGTTATAACGTTGCAGCAAACACGTAACATATGTGCTCTAAGGCTAATTAAATCGTCATCATTAATGTTAACATTCACTGTTGACGCTAATGTTAGCAGCTAACTAGCCAATTAGCTTACCGAGACGACTGTCCCTCTTCGTCAGAAATTGAATCGGCCACGACGTGCTTCCTTTTCAGATGCTTATTCATCGCCGTCATACTGCCATGTAAGGCAAGCTCTGCCTTGCAGATTTTGCACTGCACATTCTTCTCTTTTGTTTTGGTAAAATTCTCCCAAACTTTTAAACTCCGTTGCCAGCTAGCTATGATGCTGTTTGGGCAAAACTCTTCCGGTGACATCACAGCTGACCCCGATTACCACTACTGGGCATGTGCGTCAAGGACAGAAAGGCAGACAAGACAGCAGAAGGTACAGCGGCAGTTTTGAGAGAAAAAAACGCTCAAAAACAAACAAACAACTACGTCGACTATTAAATTAGTAATTGACGATTTTGGTCGTCGACGTCATGAATAGTCGACTAATCTTGGCAGCCCTAATCTAAAATCTAATCACCTCTGGACATAACTGTAAATATATTTGCCTCTGCATGATATACATAACTGGAGGACTCTCAGGGTACACAAGAGTGATGAAGACGGATTTCAAAGCTAAGAACTAATAAAATACCCATCAGTAAACAATGTAAACAACAGATTATCTCAGTCCGATAACCAATGGATAAAAGATGCACCACCAGAATGTATGAATGCTGTGTTTAAAGCATTCTCCAGAAGGTGTGGTGGTTGAATTAGTTTCCGTGTCAACTGGTGACTTTCAGCTGACTGCATTCCAATGTTCCATAAAAACAGTGAGTTCTCATAAATGTCTCTTTACTAGGGTTTAGAGACTAGCCCGTGGCTCCCTCCGATCCTGCGTAATGGTGAATTAAACTGTGCACCACATGTGTGTTTGTTTAACGTCATCGTCACACCCTGCAAGTATTTTTTGTAATAAGAACCAGTGATGTAGCACAAAATGGTTGTCCTAACAGCTTAGGGAGTTCATGCTCCTAACCAATTTGGATTAATGGCAATTATTATACTGTTATTAGCAATACTGCTTTTTTGTGCTTTATTTGAAAGTAATTTGGTTTGTCAATATTATAAATATTTCTCAGCCCTCGCTCAGCAGTCCTATCAAGTTTAGAAATCAAACAAACCAAATAATGCATTTTTTCTTGACGATGCAGACACAGTGCTGTTTTATTGGGCTGAGCTCTAAACAAGAGACGTGCTGATTTGTCCTAGAAACATGCATTCATAGACCTCTCTTTGTGGTTTTGCTGAGGGAGTATAAAAAGTGCTGCAGGACATTCCAGCCTGTCCTGCAAGTCTTTTTGTTGAATTAATCTTTTTTAAACCGATGCATAAAAGAACAAAGCCTCAAATCAGATCATAAGAGGACTTTTTTGTATTTTTGACCCTGAATGACATTAAAGCCCGCTGAGCTATTCTGGGTTTACTGGGCTCTTAGTTAATCTCATAAATCGCTCAAAATGAATGAATAAAGAGTTTAAACTCTGACATTTTAAGTCAGAGGTTATTCAGAGGTCCTGTATTCTTTCACATTATTCAGACTATCCAATCAGCAACAAGAAAGATACTTTTCTTTATTCGAGTGATTGCTGCTGATTCCATCACTTATGTGCTGATGGTAACGACCAGACCTGTGCAGTGCCAAAAACAAACAGCAATCAATTTATCAGAGAGAGAGATTCATGCGCTCAAATTTCCTTGGAGAGTTTAAAACAAAGTGAAGTCAGATTAGCTTTAATAATTATGTTTCTCCTCTGACTGCAGGACCTCTCATTATTTCCAAATAATTGAAAAACAAGCCGTCAAGTGATGAATTTCTGCCGGTGGTTCATTCATCAAGCTGCACAAGGTCAGGTAGGGTCTGCCTGAGGAGAGGACAACTTCTATCAGGAGAGATTTATAGTTTAAGGTGCTGTGTTAAGTGTTTTCTGTGCAGGTGGCACCATCAGTCTGCTGGTCCTTCACTTTCATCTTAACTAAAACATTTTAAAATATGACACTGATGATCTTCCAGCAAAAACAAAAAATGCCCTAAAACTTGAGTGATTTCTTAAAGTTTAGTGCCATCATGATGTTTCCATTGATTTTGATAATACTCTCTTTGTATCTGTCTCATTTTGATGCCTGCTGAAGATCTGTAAGAGATGGACAAAGCCTCAGTGACACCACTTATTGGCTTAGGCTGATTTTTTTAGGTCAAGACATCAGAATTTTAGGAAGCTCAGTGTTGGCTTTGGAGAGTCATATGCAACCATACTTTACAGAGAGGGAGGCTCCAGATGCCTGAGATTTGCTCTTTTTATGACCTCCGTACTTTTCTAATGCTAGGAGGCAGCTTCTTGAAAATATACCCCTTCACTTCCATTGAATTTAACAGTTGCCTTAAATTTGCTCTTTCCAACATGAATTTCAACACCTGGCTACAATTAAAAACTAACAGGACTTGCTGAAATGTTTTGGTGCACTTCCTGCTGCACTGCTGCTTTGAGTGGATCAATGTCCTGCAGGGGTTGAAGATAGTTTTTTGAGTCTGCATGCTGCTTGCTAACCTAACACTCCAGAGAAACTGTTTGATAAAACTATGTGACTTGACTGTGAATATGACATTACTTGATAGAACCTACAAGACTTGATAAAAACAAGCTTGAGAAGCTGCAAGGCGACTGACCTAAGGGTTTTGAAATATGCAGAAGCAGGTTTCAGGCTCCATCTCTCATGTTTAAACTGTGACTTTGCATTCTTATATAAGAATTGGCACGACACTTTGCCAGATCTTACAGGACTGCTTGCAAACCAAAAAGTCAGGAGCTATAGGAGCATGCTTACAGCAATGACATTATACTATACATGACACTATACATGTCTGTTCATCAGCCTCAAGGTGTGGCTGTTCAGACACGGGTGGACCCTCTCTGCTTTCAGCCTGTCATCACTAAGTCATCTGCCTCGGCCTTTCATTTCCCCTCTTGACCTTTTTACAGATGGAAAAACACACCAAAGCATCCATTAACTGCCCCTTGAACTTGGAAACTACCCGTCAGTTTTCATGCTTTTGCAGAACCCTCCTCAGCATAGATGAAGACTTAAAGTATGAAGGATTTTCTGTGCCTGTAGATTCCAGGTCATTAAGTTTTGTTGAATCTGATAGCCGAGATGGCGGGCAGAGATGGGCTCGGAAAGCCTTTAAAGTCCGAAACAAGAGACAGAATCAATGCAGAGTGGAGCGGGTACGTGTATAATGGACAAGAGTGGGCAGATCTCTGGCACAGATCACATTAAAACCAAAAGTGCTGAACTCTGCCAAACCCTCTGAAAAAGTCCATTAGAGGGATGATCATAATGTGCTTCTGCAACTTTCACACATTTGTTTGTTGCACCTTTAAGGTGCTTAAACCAAGATGCACAGACTGACTTTTTCCACTGATATTTGATGTACCAATATTTCCAGACTAATAATTAACCTTTGAAGTGATGATCTGCCAATTGCAGGATTATGCAGGATGTCCATGATTTAATTAAATGAAAGCCCTGATTCTTATATTATTAAAAATCACCTTTATATGATAACAGATTCTCTTTTCCCTCCATCTGAGCTCTGCCTCTCTCTTCTGCTCTTGCTTTCTCTCCTCCTCGAGGAGAAGGTAAAGTGGCCTCATATGTCACAAAGCGTCACTTCACTGCTGTCAGGAGGTTGATATATGAGGACCGAAATGGCCAGTGCTGAAACAGCAGACCACACACCACACACAGGGATACACACAAACACAAGATTGATGGATGACACCAGTATTAAGTCCAGAATTGAGCCTCATTGCCTGGGAACAGATGAACGGTTTTAGGAGGTTGAGGGGAGATGACCTGGGGCTGTGAAATAGATCACATCTTAAAGATCAATTTATTTTTAAATGAGATGTAAGATCAGACAGCACTGTTTATATCAACATAGTTCCTTTTGGGTAGAAATAATAGTATGTGTTTCTTCTTACTTTATTGAGGCACTGATGTGTTAAATTAATAATAAAAGTCAAATTCATGCATAAAATATCAATGCTCAGTAAAAGAATTGTTTACAATTAGAACCACTTACAGTATGTGTTTTGTGATAACATAAAACCTGTCAGAAACAATAAGTCTTCATAGTAAGTCATCATTTTATTTTAGTAAGAATTATTCACATTGTTAGTATAAATAAGTGATTTGGTACTTATTTAATTTAAACACCCAGTAATTGTTGATTTATTGTTTTTGTTATCAATAATGGAGGCATGCTCTGGCTCAGGGTCTAAATTTATTAATTTATTCATTCAATAAACCTTTATTCAGTCGGAAAAATAATTGAGGGTACGGCCTTATTTTCAATGATGTTGAGAGGACAACAAAATAAATATGCATCTTGCAAACCAGTTCAAGGAAGATAATCATGCTTAAAAACAATTACATCCAAAAAACAGAATAGTTTGTTTTAAACTGACCCATGGGGCCATGTGAAAGAAGCAGAGGAGGTTAAAAATGCATTTTTCCAAATGATGTATTTATCTACGTTACTTTCAGCATCAGCCAGTTACTAGAACAAGTTAAGCAGTGATTACTGATTTAACGAAGACGTGATATGCAATGGCATTGATGATTTAACAATCAAGGCTTTATGGATTAATAAAAAAGATAGCTAAAAGACTTTGGCAACATTTGGGAAAAAAAACTCAGAGCAAGAAGAGACAACCCCCCCCGCTTTAAAAGTTTGCCAAATTCAGTATTTTTGCAGTGCAACAGGTTCTCACTCTCTCTGTCAAAGACAAGACTTAAGATCATCAACTTCTGTATTTTTTTATCAGTCCATCAGACCACAAGTCATTTTCATACTGGAGTTTTATCATTTTGGAACGTATTATTTACTAGAATCATATATAATTCACCATTCTGTTAATGTGAGAAGCATTTTTTATTCATATACAGAGAAAGCTGTTGAATTATGTATGTATATCATTTAAGTGTTGTCATTAAAAATACTGAAATAAGACCTTTGGTCCATATGAAATGGTCCACAGCCATTGAATGATGATCTGTAGCTGAAAAATACATAAAAATATTTTTTATTTCAGGTAGTGTTAGAGCTCTTCACATGATTTTGCCTCATTTATTGTATAAATTTAATTATTTATGCAGTTGCAATATCTTGTTTAAGGATAATAAACAATTAAGTTAGTACTGATAATTCTAAAATGTAGAATGCAATTAGATTATTCATTCAGGCCTTTATTTTGGTAGGATTGGCAGTTTTGTCACTGGGTGAGAGATAAGTATAGATGGGCAGGTTAGGTAGCATGGGCAGGCACCTGGGAAGGTGAATGTTCTCTTACCAGGAAGCCAGAAAGCCGTGAATCCAAGAGTGCGCTGTTCACCATGATGATGCCAATTTGTTTATCTTTAGTAAACACAATCTTTTGGCTTGGACAATGCCATTTTAGATCCTGTGTAAGACCTACTCACCTCTTGCCACAGTGGCTGTCAACACCAAATGCCTGCTACAGGTAGTATGGTTGTAATTGAACATTTTGTTGTGTTTGAATTAGTCATGCAGGAGGCATTTTTCTTCTTCTACCCTAAAGGAGGAAAATTTGTGTGTTACTAACAATGCCTGCTTCCCTACAATTGAGAAAGCCATTGATTAAGCTGTGAGTGTTGATTTGCCTCAGTTGGAAACTTTATTTGTGCAATCAAGGGAAGCAAAACAGGAATTATTGATCCAGTTTAAAAAGCGTATCTGGCCCTGCTGCTTTGATTTAGCTGTGGTTTCCCCAGGATTTTCTAAAGGAGCATCTCAAATATAATTTTGGGTTCACAATTTCTTCTCAGCCCTGTCTAATACAACTACCTTAGCAGAATCGAATCAGTGTGACACACAACAGCGATGCTTCGCCGGGGTAATAGCATAAGCAAAGATCTGTTGACACCCCTAGTTGTTTGGACATGTGTCTGATTTATAGATTAGATTTCCTCCACCCTCTTGGACGCCGTCTTCCTGTTCGTGTGTGTGTGTTTTTCACAGCAGAGTGAAGCCAGCTTGGAGGATGCATCTGCCAGATGACCCCACAGCCAAACGTGCAACACCTAATGCCCCTCCCCCTTCATGCGTCAGCCAACTATACTGTAAGAGAAGAGGAGGAGGAGGGGGCTGAGGAGTTTTGAGCTTGAGTGTTTACATCATAGGGCTGAACAATATTGACCGTAAATTCTATCATAATATTTCATTTTGATGTTTCAATTAAACATTTTAATATGATTCTAGTAAAAAATCTAACTATTAAGATACCTGTTTAATAACACAACAACAAAAACATGGACACCAAATATTGGGTAATTTAGATTTTTAATCAAAAGATATTTTAAAAAAGCTCCTAGTCTTCAGTCCACACTGTCCAAATTGTATGAAACTGTTGGCAATATTCTCTTGAGTGTAGGCCTGCAGGATTGTCCTTTTTAAACCCCATGTGCATTTTGAAATTGATACTATACTTTGAATTTCCTTAAGCATCCAAAAGTTTCTATCTATCTATCTATCTATCTATCTATCTATCTATCTATCTATCTATCTATCTATCTATCTATCTATCTATCTATCTATCTATCTATCTATCTATCTGTCTGTCTGTCTGTCTGTCTGTCTGTCTGTCTGTCTGTCTGTACATATTGTTGTACACATAACCATCAATCAAAATGATCAGATCTCCACTATTTTGATCGTCATATGTATCAAAGTACAGTTGTGCAATTTGGGCATTTTCTTTGGATCTTTAAAGCTGCCGTATGCGGTTTATCTTTTTTTTGTTTGTGGCCTCATAAAACATAAATATCTGCCAGGATCTTTTTTTTTTTGAGTCTTCTGGGAGATCATTTGATGTCTGCACCCTCCTCTAGCTCTGTATTCAACCCTCAGAAAGTCTAGCAATGGACACAGGAAGAGCATTGCCTGTGTAACTAATATTGGCTTTTTGTCCAATCAGGGAGCATGATTGTATTGACTGCTCAACTGAGTGATATGCATGTGAACTTCTAACTTGGCAGTTTTCTAATAATATAGTGTATCCCTACCATTTTACAATACTGCAGTATAAATTTAAAACAATGCAATGGAAATGTGTAAAATTGTATAGATTTTTTCAGCTGTATCTAAACAAGAGGAACGGGCTGTAGGGGTGAAGACGATCTTAGACTGAGTGCAGAAGTTTGGCAGCAAATTTTGATGAATTGAAACAATTTCGAAAAATTTTGGGATTGCACTTTTTATTGTTCTGGTGTTAAACAGGTATCACTATTGTATATTTTATCTATCAGAATAAATGTTCCAGTAAGACAGATGTGATCTTAATTCTCTATTTAGACTTAACATTTAAAATACATTTGCAGTCATAACTTTAAACAGGTTTTTTTTTTACTGAGCCTGAGGCCTGATATAAAATTTTAACCAACATAAACTGTATTGATATGGACAACACTGTCTTTGCTTTAACTGGAGAATTTAATGACACATCTTTAAACCTTCACTTAAATCCCAGCCCTCTTACTTCATGACCTATGCGGGCGTTTCTTAGCATTCTCCCAGTGTTGCAAATATGCCACTGATCCCCACTCTCTTTTTTAATTGCTGACAGATGTTCCCCTCTTCTTGGTCTCTTTCCCTCTCGTAAGCACATGTCGGGCCCGGATGTTCCCAGAATTCTTTCGGGAACCTCTGGGATGCAGTCCCAGCCGTGGTCTTTGTAACTCAAGTCCCACCGCCCTCTCCCCATCAGAGCCGGGGCCTCATCCCTGATGGTCCCTCTCGCCTCACGTGGACAGAAAGGACTCAGCTGGCCTGGAAGCTTTCTCTGCGCTTATGAAACATTTGGCAGATTTTAAACAGAGTCGCAGTTGCAGGACACGACTGCGGGCTAAGATAAAATGGGGCTCAGACTGTTGTAGGTGTTGTCTGCCTTTGTGTCACGGTGTCTTTTGTCTGCACTGCATTATCCTGCAGAGGATTGGTTATGGAGGATTGTGTCCATCTGCTGAGTGAGATTTCTTGGAATAGAGACACAAGATGGATCAAAAGTTGAAGGGCGGAGGATGTCTTGTGGCGGATCAGCAGGAAAGTGAAATCAATCCCTCGGCACGAGTTATTCAGTTGGGATGTGACAATACCTCACAGTACAATTTAAAATCAGTACAGATATGTGTAATTATAATTCATTTGACAAAACGTTCTGTTTTTTCAACCAACTAAGGGTTGTTATGATTAGCTGAAGAAGAGAGGGATAAAGAAAGGAAAGTAGCAAGGAGACATTTTGAGGCTCAGTATTTGGGGAATTTTACAAAGACACAAGCTCAGCAGGAGACAGTGGAGCAGGAGGGATTGTATGAATGATTGCAAAAAACGTATGAGCATCACAAATAGCTCAACAAATATGTTGCATCATGAGTAATGGTGCCACACCAGGAAGCTTGAGACAGTAAAAAAATACACAATCAGCTAGGGAATAATTGTCTAAGTTATTGAAGTTGGAGAACCTGTTAGAAGGCACGTAATTTAGTTGTTGGTGAAACTAATTCTTAATTATTCCTGGTTATTTTTTGATGATACTTCAACAACATATTTTGTAATTGAGTGACCCTCCACAATCAGCCTCTGAAGATCGATTTATGGCTCCACCACGTTGGGGCAACACTCTACAACCCAGATGTAAACAAATAACACTGAAAAGACATGTAGCACTTACAGCTTCTGAAGAAACAGCATTGTGTACAGTATTTTGATCTACTGACTTAAATGACTAAGTACCCACAATCACCATGGTTATGTGGATGTACGAGAGCAAGGAAGACTGAAGGCCAGTAATGCTAACACTACTAATATTAGCCACTCTCCACTCAGCAAACCATCTTTACACTGCAGATGCAGTAAATGTTTGTTGACTAAATTGTCATCACTTCTGAGTGTTTTCTTAACTTGTCACTGGTTGACTGAGAAAAATTAGACAAAGCATTTGTCCAGATCTAAGGTTGTTCACTGAGAAAGCAGATTTTTTTAATATTAAAAATCAAAGCCAATGTCGAAGTGCATACAACTGCAGTTCCTCAAGTGTCCAATGAGGGGATCTGCAAAGGCTCCTCAAGTCAGATGTACACTGTGTAAAATACTGTTTTACAGTCTGGGGGCATCAGGGTGCATGTATTGTGGAGTGGGATGCAATCGTGCACATACCATATACTGAGGCCCATTTGTCACGTGTTTTCCCTACTCTCTGTCCCCCTCTCTGACTATAATCACTGTCTCTCCACTATCAATAACTGGGGAAAAGCCTCCAAATAGTGGCTCTGAATAGTCGATTGTCAGATGGCTCTGAGTCCTGACTCAACTTGGCCCCTTTGCCTTATGCCAAGTTAATCTAAAGTTACTTTTGGACAATGTTTTTAACTCAAAAATCACTGTGAATTGGACTCAAAAGAAGCCTGATTCAGTCAAATGGCTGACATCATTCTGGCTTCATCCAATATTCTCCAAAGTCAGTGGCTCGCGCACAGTACAGAGTGCCCATTGTGAGTGTGCCCTTGGTGCTCCGCTCTCTCTCTCACTCTTGTGACAACTTTTTGTCCAAAATACAGCTAAAGATTTTAAGCATTTTTTATTTATTTTGGTACTTTTGTTCATTAAAGTGACAGAGGTTGTAATGGTTGGCAAAACATGACACTGGTTAGTATTAAAATATTACTCATTTTGGCAGCCCATTATTTGTGTGTCTTGACCCTTTGTTTGTGGTACCAGCTGAATTTTTAATGTACCAAACAATGAGTCAGTGTGGTTGTTTCACATCCACGCGTCCTCAAGCCTCCCCCAGCCTCCCTCTCCGATCTCACACTCAAAAGATGCTTTGTCCAAATAAGCCTTTGATATTCATATTATTATCAACAGGCTGGATCAGCGTGAAGCTTGCTGTGTTTGGAGTCTTGGCGTTTTTGTAACCCCCCTCCTCTGTCCAGTGTAAGGGCGACAGAAGTAGGTCAAAGTTTAGTGGAGCGTCCTGTCTGAGCAGAAGGATTGGAGAAGTGGAGGGGGTTAGAGAAAAATTTCATAATGCCCAAAAGATTAGTTTTAATCCATTGTGGAGCTTAAAATAAAGTTCTTGTTATTAAGTTGGGATTCCTCCACAAGTTGATCTCGCTCCTATAGATGGTTTGAGTCTCTGTCTGCTTGACTAATCCTCCTAGCTTTTTGAACCTGCAAGTTTTGTTTTTTTTTTTTGTTTTTTTTTTTATCAGAGCTAGGTTTTTTCCTGAACAATTATCAAAGCACAACAGGTAAAGTCATAAAACTTGAGAACAATTGTTTTCTTGCAAATTGTTTATAGACACTGGCTCATTATAACATCCTCCTATTTTTTTCTTTCACCAAAAGTAATTTGACCTCTCACCTTGCCTTAATTTTCCGTAAATGCAAAATTTTTACGAATTTTCTTTTTTAATCATTTTGACTTCTGTGTGGTAAAGTGTCGGACACAAAGCCCGGCTCTCATAGCCTGACATCTCAAGTGCTATTCTTTAGCAGTATAGCATTTTTACAGATCAGCATCGTGTGCTAGAAAATCAGCAACATGATTATAAAATAACGTGTTACAGTGTTACAGTGTCATTAAGCAGAGCGGACGTACATCTGAGAGTAATTACAACACAAGCAAGAATCTGAACTGATGGGATTAGAAAGTGCAACCAACAGCTTCAAGTCAGTTTGGACACAGGTGCTGCCATGTAGTGCTCGAGGCAGTGCCTGATTTGTATTTTTTTATACCAAGCAATTAACAGAAAACCTTGTCAAATCACCCCAATACCATCATCATCAAGTCCTCATGTCATTGACATTGACATCATATTAAGCATCAACATACTCTGTGCTGAGTTGTTAACAGAGATCTGGGTCTTAAACTTTCTCACTCGTTCTACCAGAGAGGAGTCAGACTAATGGCCCTTTTCCACCGGCCCGCCTTAGCCCTACTCTACTCTACTCTACTCGGCTGTACTCGGTTTGCGTTGCTATTCCACCAGCACAGTACCTCCTAAAACAAACCAGTTTTTAGTACCTACTCTGCTCTGGTTCTAAGCGAGCTGAGTCGATACCAAAAGGTGACGTCGACCGAATGCCGGCTGCTTATTGGTCAGAGAATGTCGTCACCGATGGGTCATGAGCGCGATGTGCAAAACAGGACTGCAGTACATACGCTTTGTTACTTTATGGCAATAACTTGCTGCCATCACAATGTTAAACACAGGACTTTATCATTACGAGCTAGCTAACAAGCCAGTGGTAGCTTCTATTAGCTTACCCTCATACGTTTTTTCTTTGCTGCCCGATTGCTCTCGTCCTCGGCTTCAGACTGTTGTATAGCTTCCAAAACTCTCCTGTACTTCTCAAGGGTATTTGTTCTCGCCGCCTGCAGCCTTCTTCTGCTTTCCTCTTTCATTAGGTTTGTAACAAAAAGCCACAGACCGAGCACCAAGTATACTATTGCCTCCAAGTCCTCCATTGTTTTGGTTGTTGTGTCGCGCTCAAAATGACATGAACGCAGTGTCGCCCAGCTGTTTCACGGCAACCCCGCCCCCGCTGGGTAGGGAACCGGGCTGGTGGAAAAGCAGCACAATGCGAGTAGAGTAGAGCCGGGTAGAGTCAGGGAAAGCCAAGCCGAGTAGAGTAGGGCTAATGGAAATGGCCATAAGTTCACAAGTGCTCCCTTAACATGTTAGCCTTCAACTTTCTCTTGAAAGCAGATAGGGACTCTGCTGGGGGAATGGCGTTGGGTAATTCATTCCACCATTAGGAACAACAGAGGAAAAGATTCTAGCCAGCCATGTTGCAATGGGAGCACCAGGCATATTTCACTATAGTTTCTATTAGGAACACAAGATGTATCATTATGTATTTCCTTTGAACAACTCCACAAACACATTTTATTTGGAAAAAATAACAGCTTGTTGGTTGCATTGTGAGACATTTTGCTACTTTTGACCAGATGCTAGGATTAGCACACTATCATTGTCACAAAAGCAACAGCCAAATGACAACAACATTTACTTTTGATGATATAAATAGCTTATGGGTCAAATCAAATATATTGATATAGAAACAGCAATTCCAACATGCTGATGTGAAGCAGTCTCATAATATAAACAATGATCAAAGTGTTTGTTAGATGTTTGCTTAATACCTTCTGCTAATCATACCTAATACTTTTTTAAATGTCATTTTTACTTATAAATAATACTTTAAGTTCAGGATGTCATGTTACCTGACAGTACAACAGAAATTGGCATAAACATCTATATATATCACAACACTATAAAGGGCAATGCTCAATTATTGGCCAGCAGATTTCACTGTCTGCTTTTGGCTCCTGTTGTTCAATGTCTGACATCATTTTTAAGTAAACTTTAGTAATACACTGATTATGGCAGATACCAATACTAATGTTTGTTGTGTCCAATGTATAACACTTTGGCTGATTATTGCTACAGAGGCTAACATTTTTTATTATTAGTAATTCCCCCAATATGCCAACAGTTTCTCTCATGTTTGACCATGAAACAGATCAGACTTTACCTCTTCGGCAAAGTAAGAAACCTCTTCTCCTAAACAGCACCTAGGTAAGCATCTCAAACTGACATCTCTTCTTTCTGCATTATTTGCAATTGCAGATGCTTGTAAAATGTATGATATTAGCCAATACTATCTTCACTTCTTGAAAAGTTAAATTGAAAAATACTTATCTATTCATAAATTGACTGAACTTGTGTCCATTGAAACACGGTACTCCACTGACCACAGTATTTTTAGTTGAGTGTATATTTTGACATAAAGTGTAACATCTGTATTTTATCAAAAGATGAGTCTGTCAATACTTTGTATCTGTTAGTACCCTGTAGCGTGTTAAGTTTTTGAACTCAGTCTTTTAGCCTTGATGACCCCTTTTAGCCCAACATACCTCCACAGATTAGGCTGTTTGGGTGTCTGGGTGGGACAGGATTTAAGAGGGGTCCAACTGTCAGTTTGGAGTTTGAAGGAGAGGCGCTGGAGGGGCCATGGGTAATGTGGAAAATATGGCTACACCCGTCTAGTTGCCTCATGCACAGAGGTCATCCTGAAAGCAGGGGGGCCATGTAAGGCTGAACAATATTTCTTTTTTTTGCAAAGGTGATGTGTGCATGCATAATAGTCACATACCAGTATGTGCAGTGTCAGTCACATGACTCAGAGCACGTCATGCTGCTGATTGTGTGTTTTTTAATGGAAACCAAAACCTCAGATTTTCTTGATTATGCATCCATCTTTAGTGCGCAATTGAAGAATGTCTGATGTCAAAAGACATGGAGTAAAGATCAGATTTGAATAGTTTTTTTGTATAAAAACAGAGTTTTACTAAAAGTTTCCTTTAAAAATTGGTATAAGAAAAACTATTGCAACATTGTATTTTCCTAATATTGTTCAGGTGTAGTCCCATGGCTCAAATCTGACTTATGATTCTTTTTGTCCATATTTTCCATACTCCTTCTCTCTAAACAATTGTCCTAAAATAGGTCAGAGTGCAAGGCCTGTCTTCCAGAGATCAAATTTTGAAGTATGGTATCCCAAAGTCTGAAGATGTGCCTTCAGTTTGGCCCCACTTTTTAAGCTATCTGGCATCAAACTCTGGGAAGTATCTAAAATATTTATCTCTGTTGTCAGCAGAATTTTTGAGCAGGATAATGTCTCGTTCTTTCGTCCCTGTCTCCGTGTCCTTGTTGGCTTGTGTTACATAAGAGAGCTTTTAAAAAGTCAGATGTTAGCATCGACATAAGTGGAAAAGCCCCAGGAAGAGATGCATCTTTTTGATTAAACCGTGACTAACAGCTCAAACTTTAACATACACTCCATAGACTGGGATTTTCTGGTATGTAAAGTATTGTTGCTGCGGCGTGCTGTCAAAGATCAAACAGATAGATTAAGGTGGAGACAGAGCGGTGTGGAGGAGGAGCGGGCGGCAGATGCAGAAATGGGTGGATGAATGAGGCCAGTGTCATCCAGTCTCATTTGCCATGCAGGGTTGGGAGGGGATTAGCCCTGCTTGCATAACTCTGTCTCCCCCATCTTTTCTTTTTAACAACCCATCTCCCCCTTTTCTCTGCCCCTCGCACACTCCTCTCAGAGATCATATTGGTTTAGTCTGTAGTTTTATTCAAGTATTTTAGATCGCTTTGTTTCTTTCAGCTCATCTTGAGAACAAAAAGTCCAAGGAGATAAGAGTCAGATGAAGGCTGATAAAAGTGATTCAAATGGAGATTATGGGGGAAGGGAACAAAATTAGGAAAGGACACAAGGATACAGGAAAGATGAGGAACAGGAAGCAGGAGCAGTGGAGAAAGTGTAACAAAAGGTCTGCAGATGTAGCAAAAGACATGGAGGTGGTGGGCGGGGGGGTAGTGATGGGGGGGATAAGTCTATTTATAGTTTATCCCTTCTGTTGGGTTAGACAGCCTGGTCCAGCACAGCACAGCTCAGCATCCATGTCAGTCTTAATGTCACTCTCCATTAGCTCCGTACACACAAACACTCACGTATAAAGTGTAAACCCTGAGGGGGGTAAATACAGGCTGCCACGAAAACATGGGTCTGCTGACCTCTGACACTGTAGACACAGGAGTAGAAAGGGAATTTACACACTGATGGATTCAGCTGCATGTGCATGTGTGTTTCTGTGTATGTGTGTGGTGTGTGTGTATTTTCATTTGAACATACTCTCTGAGGTGACAGAGTATGCAGCCACACAGTGTGTAGATTACATGCACTGTGAACTGTGGCTGAAATTGCCTGCCATTGAGTGCAGCAGATGAAAGTGGCATTAGCCAGGGAAAGACAAAGTGGTATGTTTTGGATTCTGTTTTATGCCAATGTAAGTGTATACACACATGGACAAAATTATTGGTATCCTTCCGTTAAAGAAATAAGAACCCACAATGGTCATTGAAAAACTTGAAACTGACAAAAGTATTATACATAAAATTAACTGAACAGTTAAAATTACTTAAATGTATATAAGTAGGAGACACCAAAGTTAGGGGCAACCATGAAGTACCGCCTCAGGCTTGAAGGCAGTGCAGGAGTCTGACTATGTTTATATTACACATTAACACAGATTAGAGTGCATCAAAATACTGTCCCCAAGATTGATTTAAGATGCAATACTGTGTCATAAAGCAAAAAAACAGAGGTTTTAAATGTTGATAGAGGGCCATTTGTAATGTAGAATTTAGACATTTGGGTTTACATGATCAGCTCAGAAATAAGAGCCAGTCTTGTAGCTTTCAAAGGCTCTTTATCTTGTGCTTGTTGTTTTTAATGTCACTTAATCAATAACATAAATGTAAAAACACAACAAAAACAGTTACTGAAGCTCTCATTTAAGAGTTGAATCTTAAAGGAGACTTGTTTTTCACTTTTTGACTTGAACTGAGTTTTCATTTTTTAAAGGTTAATTTGACAATTTTTAATCACTGTGGAATTTTTACTGCATGAATTTTGAGAAATTGAAGGAAAAAGCAGAGTGCTGCTAACCTCTTAGATTGTGGCTTATTAGACCTAATTTATTTCACTTAACAGAACATAGCATACAGGAGCTTAACAAGGTGAGATTCAAGCAAAGGTCGTCAGTGCAGTCAAAGTGGTAATGCATAGTGAGATCGCACGTATTTGAGGGCAGTCAGCTTGGTACCTAAATGCCAAAAGAGATGATAATTTTTTTATGTCAATAAACAGAGGTTAAACAGGACTTACGATGGCTAAAAACCAGTCAGCCTGTCTGCTCCAGTTTACCAGTCTTTTTTTTTTTTTCAAAGAGTACTCATAGTTTCAGAGGGTGAGTGACCTCACATATTCAGAGGAACCTTGTTGTCTTCCAAACTTGTTGAAAACAAGCCCAAAAAATGGCCTTGTCTTCACTGACCAGTGTTTCTTGGGATTTTTTTTGCCTCAGTTCAGCCATGCCTACTTAAAAGTCACACTGTTTACAGATATGAAAAGGGTCTTTTGTCTTTAATTTTACCATGACCAACCTAAAGTTATGCCTGTTCTGTACAAAATTGACTGATTCTGGATCCAAAGAAATTAAAAACAACTATTTTAAATACCCAAGCAAAGAAATGCTAAGTAAAACACACCAGTACTGTTTTTTCTTGCTCTTGTTTTTCCTGCAGTTTTGTCACTTTTTATTTATTTTTTTAATATGCAAACACCCTCTCTTGTGCCCTTCATGCTCTTCTGTTTTTAGATCACATTTGCATACCTGTGTTGTCCTGTTGTTTTTCTTAAGCGCTCTAACATAAATGCAGCGAGAAACACACGTGAAAGTAAACGTGTGTCTGACAGAAGAATATGTTTCGGCTCTCACAGCTCACGATGGGCCTCCCCTCAGGCCCACATGGATGACATCAGTGCACTTGTTTGTTGGATCTGCTGCAGGCAAAAACATGCACAAACGCATGCATATGCACATTCATGTAATCTATGAGTCACAGACAGGAGAAACTTCAATTTTTACACTGAGTACTGAGGTTTTTAGGTGTGTTTAAACATTTTTATTGAGTTTACATCTGTGTTTACTATCAAGGTTTAGCTGTACAGTTTTAGGCTTTCCTCTTATTTCCAGATGAACTTGATTTGATTGCATATTTCAAACATTTGATCAGAAAACCAAACACAAAATACAAAACTCCCCCAACTTTTTGGAATTAGACCTTTTTAATTTTACTTTAAGACTCACTGGGTCCAATCATTCCTCTCCTGCTCAAACCAGCCTTAAAAATGTGCCCAGATTTAGCTGTAATTGCTGTTGGTGATGAATATTAATATATTATTGAAATTAGTATTGAAATCAGAAAGTCGACGATTTTTTAACTTACTTCACCAGTTGGCTTATGGTAACATTATGAGGTGTTCATGGAGAATAGCCAGGGAATCTTGTTTCAGTACAGTTGTTGAGGTGAAATGTGTTTTTTAAGTAATATAAAATAAATACCAGATCAAATACAAACATTTTAACTTTTTAGCACAGGTTTGGCTCATGCTGTAGAAGTTATATTAGAGAAATGTTTCATCTTTCAACTAAATGGAAAAGCATCTATTATTATATCAATAAGGACTCTGTTATGGGGAATTAGGGTATCAGTACAAAATAAACATAATGATACCCCATCTGTATTTCTAATAAAACTTTGAAGGCCTTAAACTATATTTCTTGTCAAGAATGTGCTCAGGGTAGGATGCAAAGCTGTGTTTCAATTCAGGGGAAGCAAACTTTAAGTGGCCCAGGTTATGAATGCCACTTCAGAAAATTAGACGGTCTGGTTCACAGAAGTATTTTGATTGCTTCACCACCTGTTCCCAGGAGCTACAGCTTTTGGTGCTTTTGCATGGGCCTCCTTCTTCAGCCCTGAAGCTTGTCGTTTTCTCTGATCACGCCCTGGTTCAGAGAGTGTCTCCTATCTTGGAGAAGTGGCATATCCTTTAATGAAATCATTAAGGGACAATTGACAAATGGACTGTTTGAGCAAACATTTTCCAAAAGGTGAAGCAAATTACAGAGGGGTGGGAGTATCTGTTGGTAGAAAAAGACAAAGTAGACATGAACATCCCTAGTTGGGTGCTGGATCCAAAAAAAAAGTCACATAAAAAAGCACAAATAAGGACACTGAAAGGAGCTCCCTTCTAGAATTTATTGTGAATATTGGTGATGTTTTGAGATGCAAATTCTTGAAGGGAGCTACTTTTGGTGTGCAGATCTTTTTGTGCTTTTTCAAGTATCTGTTGGAAGGCCATTTTTATTTATAACCATAAAAAGTGTACTTTGGGTCCTACAAGTAGTTTTGTTGCTTTTTTTAAGTAGTACATTTTTTTAAAGTTTTTTTTTTTTTAGTTAACTGGCCAACACAGGCTCCAAGGACGAGCTTAATGCATTTTCTGTTGCCTGTGATAAAAAAAATGCATTTGGAGGAGCCTGATGCAATAAGTCTTAAAGATTCCAACCCCTGAAATGGGACACAGCTCATGTTTTATGCTCATGAATTTGTGTTTTTGTTGTTGGCTGATGTCAAGAGTAAGAATATACACAGAATAAACAGAGCATACTGAAAGTAACCCAGCAGTTTTCCTCTGACTCTAAATATAACGTTAATGACAGAAGCTCTACTTATATGCTATTTCTGTTTGTTTGATTTTGGGGAGGTTATGTCCAAACCAAGAACATGTTATATTTTTTTAAATCAAATCCTTACAGGAAATTTTGCATGTGAAGCATTCACTGTGAGCTAAAGCAAAGAGGGCCGGTCAGCAGAGTTCCTGGATGATTCATGGAATAGTCTCCGGGTTGCACAGGACCTCGTTTGTTTCTGCTGTTTCTGCCCCCGGCTCACCCTGCTCCAATAACACACATACACTGCAGTGCACACACATATACACAGGCATACATTCTTTTTTCATACATAAATGAAAGCATTCGCTGTATGAACTGGTGCAGGTTGCTACAAGCTCGCATTACCAGATGTTTACGTATTCATTCACATTTTTTACTCCAAATGTCTCGTGCGGCAACAGAGTCAGATCCTGGAAGTAAACCTAAGACTTCAGTCTTAAAGATGTCTTGTACTTGTTCTTTAATCTGTTGGAGGTTATTGACCACAGTCTTGTAAATAAGTTTTGTCTTTGCTGTGAAAGATAGTGGCATGCTTGTGGTTTAGGTGCTTGGTCTTTATTTGAGTGTGTATATTTTCTTGTGCTGGATCCTCCAACACCAGAGAGAACAGTTTGGTTTTTACTACTTCACATTTGTTTTACGCAATCTTTGTATTTACCTGAACAAAATAGCATACTTAAAACAAGTGCTGGGACAAAAAAAATTAGTAGTCATATATTCACACTGACTTGCCATCTTTTGATATCTTAATGCTATAAAAGACGATCAAAACAGACTTCTCTGATATTTAAATCACTGTTTCAGTGGTTTAGGAAACAAACAGAAACAAACCACACATTTAGTTACAGCCAAAACACAAAGACGAGGACACAAAGAACCTTAAAAAAAAAACATCTCTCTGTAATTTTATGCACATGTGAATTGAGTATCATTTCACAGGTTTGTTTCAGGGTGGTTATTGTAGGGGGTTGTAGTGCTTGAAAATGTTGTAAAATGCATGATCCCTTTAAATTTTGTAATAATGGGATGTAATATCATTAACACAAAGAGACAAATAAAAAGTTTTATGATATCTAGGTCATACTGCCCAGCCCTAGAAGGATATAACTTAATGTATTATCTTGACATGAATCGTATTATCAGCAGCCCTATGATTCTTACTTATCACGTATACTTACATTCATGTATACAAAACTGGAATACCTGCATTGTTTGCCATATATTTGTTGTTTTGTACTTATGTAGCACTAACAGAGGCACAGTTTTACCAAAGTCAAAGAAAAGACCAAAAGAAATCAGACAAATATCATGTGTGCAAGTTCTCTTGCTCTCTCAAGCCCTCTTAAATCATCATATGACCTCTCAGGTCTCTCATATGACCCTTTGGAGGGGGATTAAACTCCTAAATTATACACAAAATGGTGCTGATGGCTCCATTTCCCCAACTGAGGTTCCAAACTTCACCTTTTACTTCCACTGATTATACAAAATTATTTTACCGACACAACACATGGTTTATTTTCTTGATAAATTGTATTCTTAAAAAGCATACACTCATTAAAAATCTACCCTTTTTAACTGAAGTTAGATTTAAATGCAGAATCCACACTTGAAATGGAGTTTTATACTTTGCTGCTGTTCTATTTTTCCCAGATAGTCTTGGTATTTCTTCTACTGCTGTTCTGAGGATGGTAATACACCACATGTGCACGCTCAGACTACTTTCCTTGTGCTCTTGTGTCAGCAGATTTGTCCCGCTGTGGTGGTCATGGATGGAGAAACATGTTAGACAAAAATCTTTCAATTTTCTGCAGGCGGCATGAACCGTGACGGCGGCCGATCCCATGCTGTTTGTCTCACTTCTACTCCACATATTTGTGTTCAACGCACAGTTTCAAGTGTGGCCAGATGCTGACAGGTGCTGCTGTGAAAAATGTGCAAATCTCTCGTCTGCCAGCTTGTGCATAATCTGTTTGAGCTGAAACAGGGGGGAGAGCGTGCATAGAAAAATGTATATGAAAAAAATAGTAGAAAGCTGTAGACAGGGGGAATAATATAAGACGGTACAAAAGGAGATGATTCACATCCTCCAGACGGACAAAGTGTTAGAACAGCAGTGGCAGACAAAAGCCAAGATAAATGTTTCGAGCTGAGGCTGTGGTTAATGTGCTGAAAAAGCACAAGAAGAAACTTTCCAGCAGCCTTTTCCACCCTCATTTAATAATGTCCACATCTCCACTGTATCTATTAGCACTTTCCATAAACAAAGGATCTACATTACTCATCAGCTGTCTGCAAACACTCAGGATTATCCTATTTTACTGTGAGGCTTTCCATGCAGAGGTTGATCGTTTTCTACAGCTGTGGACGAGCATCAGCTGCAGCTCTAAGATCGCTTACACAGATAGATTTGATCCACCGCTGCTGCTGTTCCTGCCCACCCCCCTCAATCTTGTGTCATCTCATCTAATCTGCCACCAAAGAGAGCGACTTAAGATGTGAAATCTGAGAGGAGCACTGGAGTGTGGAGAGAGGAGAAAGTTAGAGGAGAGGAATATCGATCGGCCGCTGAGGGAGAATTGAGTTCTGGACATGATGAGGTCATGGTGGAAGTATATACAGTACTTATGCACATGAGTAGATCAAATCTGGAGGTACTTTGAGCTTAATTGAATTTATGCCACGTAATGCTTCTACACTGTTTCATCTTAAAAGCATACGGTATATCCCAGCTTTTCACCTCATTGATTGATAAAATGTCAAGCAAGCAGCCATGGAAATGAAGTTTTTAGAGTTTTTTTCTCTGAGCAAACATGATTCAATAGGCTGAAATAAAAAAATAACAATACACATTTAAAGCAATATTTGAGAATTTGGTTTTTTAACCCTCTAGTGGCCACTGGAGGCTTGAGAGTGTAACTGCATTGATGTGAAACTCAAAATCCTTTTACTGTGTCCACATACGAGTGGCATCAAACTGCAGCCCCGAAGACCAGTGCCTTGCTGCACAGCCCTCTCTTACTGCCCTGGCTGTATGGACTCCATAAAGAGTAGCTTTTGCCTTTGTGACAGTTCATGGAGATCCAAATAAATGAGAAATGAGTCTCCAAGCAGCATCCCGCTGAAGCCTCAGAGACTGGCGCCTTGCTGCACAGCTGTAAGCTTCATATTTATAGTCTATGGCTAGAAGGCCACTTGGGGGATGCCAAGGCTGTGTCTACATGTAGGTTAGTCCCTTTAAAAACTGAGGTTTTTCTCCTCTGCTTTTGAAAATAATCCTGTCTACGTGTGAGTTTTTAAAAACATCATGTTGTCCATACAGAAATGCAAAAATACAAACACATTACCGTCTGCAATATGCAACATTTTTTTTTATTTCTTTGCCAATTAAGTTTTATTTCCGTATGTATTCCAACCGGAAGTCTGATGAGTGTTACAGTTCAAGTTGTGACTTTATCAATTGATGTATTTTTCATTTATATGTCAATTTGAAACAAATCTGATAATCCTTATCAAATCCTGGTATTTATATGTTTTTTTGGGGATGCTCTTTTTTTGTACCTCTCTGCTTAACCAGTTGTCATGAAAACACAGGACATGATCGGTATTGGCTGATCTCACTAATGAGTGATCACTGCCTGGTATTGGCGGCAAAAAGCCTGCTCAGGCCATCCCCACTTTGGACCCCGATTTTTTGCTGCTGTTGGACTGGAACTGTTAACAATTTTCACTTCCAATATCATATTATGTATGCAAAATGTAAATACTGCATTTGTTGTTGTATTACAAATATACATCCATGCATCTGTATTTATATATAGTTCTTTAATTGTTATTTTTATTGAAAAATCTCTGATTTCACCCCAAATTTGTCAGTCTTGATGTAATGAAATAACGGCACAAGGTGCAAGGAGTGAAATTATTTAATTTTTAACATGAAATTGAGATTACAGACAAACACGAATGACTGTGACAGAAAGTGATCTTAAAGTTCTTTAGATTAATCTTGTAAACACAGGATTAGACTAGCATAAAAAAGTTAACTATGTCCAACTTCACAAGCCACAACTGTAAAATAATTCTTCAACACTCATCTAATATTTGAAAGTTGAAAGGCATTTTATTTTTAATAATAAAATGCCTTTCAACCATAACCACTCTAAAAATATTTAGAGTGGTTATGGTTGAGGTAAACAGCAACAAATAAATGATGTGAAAAAAAGTAAAGCTACATTTCAAAAATAATGATGCATGAACACGTTTAACAGAGAAATTATCATTTTTAATTATTCAATAATATCTTAATCTATAATATCTTCAACATATTATTTCATCTCCTGAAGAAAAAAAGAAGCATTTGTTAGGAACAGCACTCTTTACATTCATTACTTTCTACATTTTACTGGTAATACCTCTTCTGTTAGAGATGGTCCTGGTACATACTTTTTGTCTGATTTTATATGAAAGAAACGTTTTTATCATGAAACATGGACAGTTTATGTATTGTAACATTCCTCAAATATTCAGTTAGTTTAAATAGAGAGCAGCCATCATGCTTTCACACTCAGACATGCCGCTCTCTAGTGAGCAGTACAGGAACTGCACTCAGTCTCACCCGAGCTCCTTGATGGGAGTGAAATGCAAACCAACAGGAGTGGAGTTTAATATATTCGGCAGATAGATCCATCAGAGCAGCTCGGGCAAATTCAGCTCCCTTTGTTTTTGTTTTTTCTAACCTATAAGATGAATGGCCCTCATTAATCACAGCCATTTGTCTTCACTTGTAAGTCTGGAGGTCAGTGATTAAACCTCTTTTTCTGAAACGCAGCCAACTCTCACTCTCTCTTTCTCTATCTGTCACTCGCGCCGAGGATCAGAGAAAGAGAGGGAGAGTTGCATTTCGCTCTGCTTTTCATGCCTCTGATGTTGTCTGCCATCAAATCCCAGCTGAATAAAAGTCAGAAATTGAAGCAGCAAATCATGTTTTATGTATGTGTGCTTACACAATGAAAGCAGGCTGGAAAGTGGGCCAAGCATCACACAGGGCATATTATGGCAACAAAGCAGCTTTCCACTTTCTTGGAGAAATGACAGCGGCGGCAGTGCAGAGCGCTGGGCGGGCACAGAGTAAAAATGTGAGTGTTGGGTTAATGACAGCAGAAAATGGAGAGACAGATACATAGAAATTGCATTATGGGACTGCTCCATTCCTGGAAGAGAAGTGTTTTACTCTTCCTATTGATTCTATTCAGGAGGAGAAAATGGGCAGTTGACTTGTCAGCTCAGTTATGTAATAGACCTGTCCAGGGAGGAGAAATATGATGATTTACACTGTGGAAAGATCAACTTAGACCAAAATTATGTGAACTTTAAACCTCTGAAGCTATCATGTACATATCTCTGTTTTTTCATACCAGAGCTCCACTGTTTAATTGATTTATCTTCACCAATTTCTTGTTTGTTTGCTTCATTTTTTATTTATAATGTGCTTGATGAAATGTCAAGTATAATAGAAGTGCTGTCAGAATCGCGTAGTTCTTCTTTATCGGGCCAGTGGACCATTTGATGCACTTCATTTCATCATACTGGGAATATAACTGGTCAGGTTAGGTTTGGGAGGACATGCCGAGTTGGCACTTCTCCATTCAACATCCCTGATGACTTGTCTGCACCACCAGCAATGTGAACCCTACTTTGTTCACATATTTACATGCAATAAAATTTAAGGGCGCTAGGGTGCAAACCCTTTGCCTTGTGGCTTCAAAAGCCAAGGGACACCAACCCCTTTCAGCTTGGCAAGCTGGCGGCAGTGCCTCTGGAGGTCTGCTTGAATCTTCTCAGCTACCAAACCAGCTTCTTATTATGTTTCGATTGGGACTTGTATCAACCACCCTCCAGTCCCCAGCCCAAGCTCTTACAAACTGAGCTACACTGCCCATATAACTGGGATATAAAATCATTCCATAGTAAAATCTTAACTTGTTACTGCCAACTTGTATACCCTGAACTGGTCACCAGCCAATTACCAATAGAGAGACAGACAACCATTCACGCTTACTCTCATACTTTTGGGCAATTTAGAGTCACCAGTAACCTAATGAGCATGTTTCTGGTCTGTTGGGGGAAGCCAGAGTGGCCAGAGAGAACCCACGAATGCAGGGAGACACAGGGTTTTAACCAGTAAACTGTCTTGCTGTGCCACCTTGCTGACCTCACTTTGTGACATATTTTGATCAAATTAAGGCAAGACTTGTAGTACTATGATTTTGTTTTTATGTAATAAATGTGACATATGTAGTTTTGTTTTTCTTTGAGAGGGAATGAATCGACCAAAACCGAAAATAGAGTTTTGTGGGAAATATCTGGGATTTCCCCCGTAGGCCATATCCCCTGTGTTGAGATATGGAAATAAGGGAGTAACAGATGGATACTAATTAAAGATGTAAATTAAAGTGTAAAAACTTTATAGTATAGAATGTATAAAGTCAAGCACAGAAAAAGAACAAAACATGTAGCCCCACAAGTTGCATTTATCTGTGGTTTCTTGGTTATTTGATGACAGTGCTTTGCTTCTGCAATGATGATAAACAGCATGTGTCCACACCCTCCCATCTAATGTGTATGTTGATGTGTTTTAAAGGCTGAACTCCCCTCTATTGTTCCATCCTGTCAGAGAGTCACCTTGGTCCAAATTTAGCTCCGCCCCCTCTGTGACGACAGCCGCGTTCTCCTTCACCCTACTTCACTAGACAGAGCAGCCCCACAACCCAGCACAGTCATAAAGTTCCCACATAACTATAAAGTTACTCGCTCTGTGATTAACAAAGTGCACCCACGTCACACGGGCAGTGTAACCTTAATGACACCCTGAGCTGGAGTTAATACAGCGGCACCCTGCGGGAGTGCCACCCTAAATCACAGTGTCATGGCGCTCACATTAAGCATGGTCCCTGCAGAGAGAACATATGCTGCTATAGCTGTGTAATCTATCCACCAGTGATCTATAGGATTAATAATCCAGACCTAATCTGCACCCATGGGTCCGCATCAACTGTTATATAGGGTGAAGATGTCATCTGCTGATTAGAGATGCTGCACGGAGAGTTTATGTGCACATGTGTGTGTTTATGTGTTTGTGTTTATGAGCTCTAAACCCTCCACAGATCGTTACAGCCTCTTAGGTCGAATCTTTTGGCCTTGATGTGGGTTTTATGAAAATTAAAAAATGTAAAGCTGACCACAGGCCGGCTGGGGTCAGATGTATGTAATTATGTGTGCATTAGTGTGTATGTGTGCAGAAAATACAGCACATGTGCCTGCGTTTGCAGTCCAGAGATCTTTAGATCTGTCCTCTGCCTGACTGAAATGTAACTACAACTATTGGATGCATCGTCCTGTAATTTAAAAGAGACAAAGGGATGTTTATGGGTGAATTTTCAAATCCTGTTAATGCAAATATTAATTGTGTTCTGCCCTCTGGTCTGAAGTGAATAAACACACAAAAGCAGTCAAAATTAAGTACATTTTATTGAACTTGGCCTCACAGCTTTAGTAGGTGAATGGTATGTGATTTATTTGCTTAGTAGAGTGTAGGAAACAGTAACAGTGGTAGCACAGTCAGCTTTAAGTATCATGGGAAACACACTGCAGACTGGACTAAACTGAGGTGTCACAGGTGTCACAAATCACTCTGTTATGCTACTTATAGTTACCTGCCAACATGGCTGGTCGTTCAAGGCTGCAAGTCATCTTCGAGTCAATGGTTTAGCCTCTAGTGTGCTTAACAACACAGTTGTTTATGCCAGTCATGATGGTGTCTGACATATCTCATTTGTGGCAAAAAAAAAAATGTAAGTGATTGTCTAGTGCTGGTTTTCTTCCCAGCTCTGGTGTTAATATGTATTAGATGCTTCATGATTTTTGCTCTTATTTATGTAATTGACAAATGTCTGGATTATTGGATTTCTAATGACTTAATGAGCCCATATTATGCTTTTTGAAGTTTTATAATTATTCATGAAAAGAGCAGGGCTGCAGCACAAAGGTGCAGAAGATAATGCTGTTATCTTACAGTAGGACGAGGGCTGGATTGACATCCTGATTGGACAGGGCCTTTCTGTGTGGAGTTTGCCTGTGTTCCTGCATGCATGAGTCTTTTCCATATGCTCTGGATGCCTCCCACAGACCAAACAGACTCGCTGGTGATCTGTGACTCTGTGTGAAGAACGGGACAGCGGGCAGTCCAGACACAGCAGACTTTTTGTTTTGTGCAAAGTATACAAAACCCTCAACAAACAGAGATGAGTGGTAATAGGAATAACTGCTTGGGAACATACCACAAAACATAATTAAGATGACATTGACATCATCAGCATATCTCCTACAGTATGCATACCTAAAACAAGAGGAAGAATCTAAATAAACTTAAACCTCCCTCTCTCCAGTTTCACCCCCAACACTCCCTGTGTCCCTCGGGAAGGACCTTGACCATCTGTCCTCTTGAAGCCCCCTGTAAGGACATACTAAGTCCTAACTTCATTTGGCCCTTTCTATAGTCTCTGTGCTGTTTAAAGCATCAAATAGAAGGCACATGTCCATCAAATCTGACGACAATAATCAACTCATGGCAAAAGTCCAAGATTATAAAGGCCACATTGCTCAGTTTCACCTTGGTCCACAAACCAAGTGACCCCCAGATATAACAAATTCATTCAGGTATTTGTAAGAGTTTCTGTTTTAGTCGTTGTTGTTTGAAGACATGTACTACTTCAACACATTTGAACTGTTCAAAGGTTGATAAATTATCACATTTTACAGGATCATACATCAGAAGAAAAGCTATTATTGATTTACCTATAAGTTTATGCAGTATCTCTTGTTTTCTGCTCGGTATTAGCACTTCTGTTGCATCTTTTGAGCAGATTATGCCTTGTAAGAAATGCTAGATATTTTGAGGATTTCTTCAGATTATAACTTGGTCATTTAAATTCAAAGAGATGTCCCCTCTGTCCATGTGAAAGCGTTGGTGTTTCAGGAAATGCATCCATTGTTGATTCAAGTTTGACCCCCTGTAGTTGATTTTCCTGCATCTCCGGTCAATAGAATTCTCCCTGACAGTCCTCTCTGGCAGAAACAAAAATCTGTTCTTGTGTTTGTCCATATTCCCGCAGTCGGTCTCTCTGTGACAATGGCTGTGAAAGAGCCCAGTCAGCATCTGCTCGTGTCTCCTGAAAGCAGCTCTTAGTCTTGGCCTGGCAGCCGGACGACGTGGTAGCGCTGACCCCTGCACCGGGACACTGCAGCCAAAATCAATACCTCTATCGTATCACTTATCAGACTGTTACAAGCAGACTGATTACCTCATTGGCTCTTCCTGCAGAGAGACGAGGAGAGAAGGATGGGGTGAGATCAGAAGATAAAAGAAATGTAATTAAAAAAGGAAAGGAGCATTTGCATTTTTACAAGTTATAAGCATTACAAGTGCAGCTAAGGGAAAATCGCTGGATTCTCAGAAGAAAAGAATAGTGACGCATATAGTGATGCAAATAAACAAGAGTGGATTGCTATTTCCATTCCTCTTAAGTCAGATAAGCTGTAAGAGATGTCTCGATGGACTCTAACTCCCCCAATAAACCAGCAAACTCAATTAAAGGGTATTGCATGATAGCCAGCAAATGATATATCACTAAACTTTACTGCCTCATTCCCTCATTTTTTCAGTGAATACCTAATTTAACTTATCATGGAGTCACTGTGGAGGAGTCATTTGCTCTTCCCACCTTTTTCCCAGACTGATTTTCAGTGATAGCTGCTTTGAAAACAGCCTTTGTGTGGGGTTATGAACTTGCAGAGATTTAACTTGAGCAATGTCTCCTTTTTATGGGGAAGGGAGGCCTTTTGTGCCTTAATGTGACAGCTGACAGTTAAGAGATGGCAGGGTAAAAGTGAAGAAAATTACATGAAGAAAGTTTGAGGAGCGTCTTTCACTGAAGTTGAACTTTTGACTCCTAAGTTCAACATTACCTTGTATAACCTGAAAAACCTTAAATACTTAGTGCTGCCAAAAACCTGTAAAGTTTATGTTAGCCGGATAAGCTTTTTTTTGCACTTATTTTGTACTTTGTAAGATTAGGGATTGGAATTGATAATATTTTATTGATACCAGTGCCATTATCAATTCTGCCTATTGATCCAATTTTTTTGTGCTTTAGTGGTGGGACAAAGTGAGATTTACAAAACAAGGCAAGAATAGTACAGTAAAAATGGACAAGGAAGTGTTTAAAGCAATTAAATGGGGAAAGAAGAGAAACAAAAAAATGAAATAAGAAAAAAACAGAGAAAAGACGATGTACACAAACAACAGCCATTCTAAAACAATTTCCTTATCGATTCCTGTGGATTTTCTGGTTGGACAAAAGTGGACCTCCATAGATTTTCAGTGGCAAAAATGTCAAACACATGGCACTCAAGAAATTCAATGCTGTGTTGAATAAATGAATGCCTTTGCAAGTTGTTGTGTTTCCACCCCCTAAATGTTGTCTAGTAGGTGTCTTTTGTCAAAAATCAAATCAGAATTTTGACAATTTCTGCCCCATGTTGGCCTTAATTATGTCTTAGACTTCTTTGTTATCATTTATGCTGACTGAGATTGTGGTCTCCTTGATTTCTAAGGGATACAGAACAAAGTGGAGGGAATTTAGAAGGGATTTGTGAGTAAAAAGACTAATGATATAGATTCTTTGAAGAAGTTGTTATTGATTCTCACTGGAATTGGTTTCTGATTCCCGTCCCTATCCCTGTGTAAGATTCAGTTGGTAACACGGTTTAATTGTGTATGTGTTTTTCTCACATAAGACAGAAGATACTTTATTGTCCTTGTATAAAAATATATATATATATTCTTTGTGACAAGCAGCATTTAACACTTGGTGGAGTACTGGCTAAGTGT
Source organism: Cetoscarus ocellatus (assembly GCA_037902135.1). Classification (NCBI taxonomy): domain Eukaryota; kingdom Metazoa; phylum Chordata; class Actinopteri; order Labriformes; family Labridae; genus Cetoscarus; species Cetoscarus ocellatus. Next base: position 478,890 of record JBAMNC010000022.1, on the reverse strand, counting down.
GCAGAAAGCCTTGGCTCCAGGTGATTGGAGCCAATTTATGCATATTCAAGCAGTCAGTTTTTACTGTGTTGGATTTCAGTAAATCATAAATTAAATTTGAGAAAAACAGTGTGTGATGTACTTTTTAACCTAATATCATTTCACAGTGCTTTATTGCTCTTTGCTGTAGTGGTAATGTGTTTCAGTGTTACAAAATTAGAATGAATCATGCATTTCATCTCCTCTGTCATGACTGTTATATTTTTGCCGGTTTTTGTTAGTTTGTAAACAGGATAAGTGAAGAAGTTCTGAAAAGAATATCATAAAATCTTTAGGATAGGTCAGACATGGACCAAGAACCAATCAATTAGATTTTGCCAGAAATCCAAATCCAAAACTATTTTAAAGATTTGTTAACACTGCAAAATAGGGTAATTTTCCACACTTTGTTAATAACCCATTAAGTTCTCAATGGATTTGGACAATATTCAGGGAATGGTGGTTGTGACATAAGAGACATGATTAGATTTTTGTTTTGCTCTGAATCCAGATGTGGATCCAGGAACTTTTTCAAGAATTTGTTAACAGTGCGAAATAGGGCAGTTTTCCACAATTATGACAATAACTCACCCAACAAAGTTGAAAATGCCTTGTGGGAGGTTTGTGCCCTTGGGCCACTCCTATGTCCATTTAATAAACTAGAACTTATTATGACATTATTTGTTATGTAAACAATTGTCGTTATAATTGAGTTGTACATTTTTATAAGTACCTGCCAGGGGACTATTTCTGAAATTTTGCTATAATGCTATTTTGACATTTTGCATGAATTAAACATTTATTACCATAAGAGACTTTTTCTTGCACAGAGGGCATAAAATAAGACAGCAACAACCACAATGGAAAGGGCATAATTATATCAAAACAGCAAGAAGTGCTCCAAGACCACAAACCTCTGCCAAAGCATTTCCAACATTTGCAATTCAAATGAAATCTTTGGTGTCTGACAGGACTAAGACAGAACTTAGACTAGGTTAAGATTTTTCTTTTAAATTGTTCATTTGGCCTGAAATTTCAATTGAAATAAAAGAAAAATGTCGGTTGATATGAATACAAGTAGTGAATTGCAAAATTGTTGCAATGAATTGAAGCTTCTATACAAAATTTTGAGGTTTGAGTTGATTTTTGCACTCCCTTTGGACAAAGGTGGAGATTTTATTTCTTTGCAGTTTGTCCTGTCCATATCTTTATATGTGTCAGAAACACAAATCCCGCCTTTCAGTCTTTTAATGTTTAATGTCAATCATTGGGAATATTTGCTGTTCAGTAATCATTTGGCAGTGGTTTCCGACATTGAAAATTACCAAAACAATTACTAAAAAGATTAATTTTCATGCTGATTCTCTTGTCTTGCTCATCCATTTCATACAGAGGCCTAAACTTTAATGTCATTGTGTTTCATAGTCAGCTCATAAATCCTGACTGTTGCTTTTAAAGTGATGATCAATGTTTTTCTTTTTATTTGTTTTCGCTGCCCCCTTGTGGTCAAGATTGTTGGTCAGTGCTGCTTTAATCAAATAAATCAAACATGAACTCAATCACTGAATCAACATGTAAACATTATCTTTCTTTTTCTCCCTTCAGGTTGGAGGAGGAGGTCAGAGAGGAGCACGGTCCTGGGATGAGAACTCTCTGCCACTTCCCTTCCTCCCCCAGACCTCCAGGAGGGAGACGCTGGTCGACACTCTGAGGTAAACACACACAAAAATTAAGCATCCTCTGTGGACAAAACCCTCCTCTGACGATGCTGACCTTCAGTATTTGCTGACTCAGATGTCCCCCACCCCCTTCTCCGCCCACATCTCTTGTCCTCTCTCACTTTCTCTCCCGCCCTCTTGCTGTCGTTCTTTCTCTGGCGTCTTCCGAGGGGTCTGGGGACGATGATCAATGGTCTGATTTGTCAGTGGTGTGGGCTCACTTTGGAGTGACCCTCTGTGGCCACTTTGTCACACACAGACATGCACACACATTTATGGCAAGGGGGGGGCCTTGGCCTTCCCTTTTGAAGTGTCGTTTTAGGGATCGGGTTCAGAGATGGATGGCTGTTGGAGTGTATGAGACGAAGGGGGGAAGGGGGAGATGAGGGGTCGGGGGTCAGGAATTTGGGGATATATTTGTTTTTCAATAAGGCAGACGGGTTACTCAAAGATGTCCGTGAATTAGGGATTATTTGTCACTGATCTCCCCCACATCATCGTTTATTCTCTTACCAGAAGTATAGTTTAATGCCTTTTGAAGCCTATTAAATATGTCTAAAAGCCCAATTCACACTATTATGTTCAATGTGAATGTCTTGAGGTGGCACTTCTGCAAAAAGGCACTGTGAATTTATCCAAAGTTTGTCGAAGTATTCATTGCTTTGACACTAATTTCATGTCTAATGTTTGAAAATTAAAATCACTATTATTTTGATAATATGTAGTACCCTGAACTCGGAAAGTCTACAGTTTAATGTCTTAAGTGTCTTGGAAAAGAATGAATCCTTCAAAAATTACAGGCCAAGTTTTCATTGTCATCTAAATTCCAGAAGAACTGTAACATTTACAATGTTTCTTAAATACTTCATACATTTTTTATGGTTGTCATATTTGAAAGCCTTGGAAAGCCTGCAGACTGTAACAGATCACACTGTTGGCTGAGAGAGGTGTTTGCTGTGCTGTTAAGTAGCCCCAATGTGGTAGTGGAAAAGCGAGTTGTTGTCAGAATGTTTGATACAGCATGCAGTCACCCCTACGCTGTTTTTTTGTTTGTTTAGTTTTTTTTTTGGATTGTTTACCTAAAACTTTAAATTACGCAGAGTTGGTGGCCCCATGTACCGTAATGTGTAAAACTAGCTTCTGTGCTGAGTCTTTTAGTAAGGATGCAGATCTGATCTCTGTCACTGTGACCAATGTTTAGAGTAATGCCATGTATGTCAAACAACCCAAAACCATCAAAACATCCCTTTGAAATTTCAGTTAAATGTTACTTTAATATTCTTTTCAACAGCCTTGTCTAATATGCACACTCCAACAGCAGTTCAAGGCATTAACATAACTTAAAATAAAATTCAGATCTGTTATTTGTAGCCTCAGTAGTTCATTAGTACTACAGACTGATGCAGGGATGATGTGCTTTTGTAGGCCGGTTGTGCTGGTTCTCTCAACTTAAAAGCCTATGAGATCTTTCACTGTGGCCTTGTATCATTGCTGACAAAAAGATATGTTGCAAACAAATAAGATAAGACACTTGCATATTTGTTCAATGTAATAATCTTGACAAACAAGTCTAACTTACACATTTTTAAAGCTTAAAACATAACAGCTAGAGTATAAAGCATTTATTAAGCTACTACAGAACTACAACATTGGGATTCAGCTTGTAAGCAGTTTCAATATTTTATAGCGTTGTTGTCTCTTCTTTGAGAATTCATCATAATGAAGTGATCTGGTCAAGTTTGTCCTCATGGCTGTGGCAATGGTACATGAATTACTGTTAATTTAAAAAAAAAAAAATCAGAAATGCCTTCATCAGGGTCCCTGGACATTTTCTTAATCCTTATTAGCAGTTCATTAGCAACCATCCTTTTAAACACACAACAACTCTTTAAAATTCAAAATTGGCCAGTATCAGCATTTCATTATTTCAGATCAAACATTAAAATCTTGTGTGTATTTGTTCATAATGAACTTTATTTTTGTCATTTAACCACAACGCTCTTCTAAAATCCCAAACTCTTTCAGCCTTGGCCTCGGGTACAAGGAGGTGCATTAGCATTATTTTAGTCATCTTAACAGCTAGAAAACCTCCTCACAGGAGCTTTAAATGACTAACACTCAGGAAACAATGAATCTTTGGCATGGAAACTTCAATGAAGGCTGTTTTGGCAACGTGCTGTTAATTACCAAGTCTGACACCTACTCTCTTGAGGCAGATTCACTCAGTACAAGTAGAAAAGTTTTGTTGTTGATGTCTTTTTGATTGCTTTTGTTGGACAAACAAAGTTTTCGCAAATAATACTTTAAGTTTATTTTATAATCAGTTTGAAACTCCTCACAGGAGCTTAAAGAATTTGCAAATATATCAAATCTAGAAAGCTATAGCTATATATTAAAACTTGGTATGTATACATATATCCACAGTGATTAACAAATTTATCAGATCACCTGTCATAAAAACAAGAAACTCGAAATATATACCCAAATTTGAGCCGCCTCACTTGGCTTTTTGAGAAGTCAGAAATGAATCAAACATAAAATTCATCCACTGAAACTATTTTTTCTGTTCAGGAATAAAAGTAGATAAGTATAATTTGGAATCTTTATCAAGAAATTATGATTAGCTGTACTATTATTTCTGTTTTTATGTAAATCAGTACATTTAAAAATACATAGATATTAACAATGATTATATTTTAGCATTATAAATATGATTTTGGTTAAAGAACATCCATTTTATTACTCTCGTTTAACTATTACAGAAACATATTAAATAATTTATTCACCAATGCTGTTAATTCAGGGCAGCTGCGGCATAAACCTTCCATTAAGGTGGTGGTCTAATAAATTTGTTAAGTGCTGTATATAAAATGTAGGCATGACAAATCCATCTGTTAGAGTCAATTTACACCAAAGCTGTTTGGTCTGGCCTCAAAGCCATGAATCTTAAATGACCTCTCTGTTTGTTGGAAAATAAACCATCGAAGGCTGGAACTAAATTCCAAAAGACGCAAATAGACAACCCTGTTTAACACTCAGCACCCACAGCTGTCAATATTCTCACCGAGGAGTTTGCCAACTCTGGGTGTGAATAGTATTTACAGCCTTATTGAATACTTTTCTGCATTTTCTCAGCTGTTATTTTTGTCAATCATTCCTTCACTAAACTGTAGTAAACACAATGTTTGGAACGCTTGCAGGAGAGTTGAAGACATTATTCCAGTTTTTGATCAGGACAGGTTTCTAATGCTTTCAGCTGCTGCCTTTAATATACAAATACACCACAAATTACATCATGAAAAGGGCTGTTTTATACCTCAATTCATTAGCTGCTTAAGCTCCAATTGTGTCAGTCTGCCCTGAACAGCAAAATTGTTTAATGTGTTTTCATTTTGGCCATGAGCAGCCACCATACAGGAGCTCCTTATCATTTCTCTCCGCTCAGTCGTTGCAGTAAAGGGCAGTGCTTTGTAAGAGATACGTGGGGATAATAGTATGTGATCAACACAGCAGCAGCTGTCTTCCTCTCCTCTTTCCGTCGTCTCCATTACAGATCCTCTGCTGTCTCCCCGGCTCTCAGGGTTTCCTTCAGTCCTGCTCCACCTGTCCCAACCCAGCTGTCCCCTTCCTTCATGAACCGTCTCACATCGATACCCCCCGCCTACTTAAGCAAGGTCACTTTCAAAATACAAAGGATGTTGTCATCAGTGTTGCTCTTAACAGGAAAGTGGTTGCAGTAGCTGTGGGTTAAATCTCACAGCTGGTCAGAAATTTGCTAGAATATAAATGCAAGGTGACCAGAGCAGATTTAAAAAACAAAAATAACACTGGCCTAGTGGACAGGAAGTTTAAAGACAGAATTTCTGCATCTGAGCACTTCAGTGCTGAAGAGGAATCTACAGAATTATTTAGTGTTTTGCATAATCACAATAGGAATGGTGGCATTTAAAACTTACAAAACATCTCAATTTATTCTAGAAAGTCAAGTTTTAATGTAAAAAGACAAATTCTTTCCCACTCGGCATGTATACAGTTACGTGTGGGGTGTAGGGCTTGGGTCAGGGTCATACCTTCTGACCATTTTAGTGCAGGGTTAGGGTTGAGTGTCTGTTTTCTTTTTTTCAGATCAGAAAAAGTGCAAATTAAGTGATGAAAAAAATAATTAATTTGGAATTACAAGCATAAGTGTTGTGTAAAGCACAGTAGTAGTGTTACTGATTTTTAGCTGGTATGCACTCTTTCTCATTTGTTCCTTTACAGCTCTTATATCCTTGTCTAAATATGAACCAGTATAATAACTTGGAGGCCTGGTTGAAATTTTCAGTCGTTAAGCAGAAAAAGACAAACCACAGAATTCTTTTGGGACAAAGTCACAGAGAAGAGAGGCTGAATTTGTTTTTAAATGATCAAGTGAACAAAACACACCTCTGAACTTAATTATTACTGCTCTTTCACACACATATTTTAGACTTTTTTGGTAAGATTAGGATGTACAGCCCTCTGAAAAAGTCTTAAAAATTGAAATGTTGCTAAACTGATAAGGCCAAAACTATCAGTATTGAAAAGTCTTCTCTGCAAAGTCATTATGTACTAAACTTTATATTCATTATTTATATTCATTAAAGTTGACCAAATTTCCCTCACGCTCTGTTTAGTGAAACGTTACTATTAATCCATGAAAACAGTTCTAAATGTAGTAATTATGAAGTAAAAATCTGAAGATATGCATCTTCAATTATGCAGATGTTTTTTTGTTAAGAGTACAAAGCTTCCACTTCACCAAAATTGACTTGTCCTTTCATGGTGACAGTTTATGTATCAGATATAAAGTAAGAAAAACATTTTATTCATTAATAAATGATACTTTTGATTTATAAAAGTGGACTTCAGTGATGATGAGGTAAATAATTACGGTAACACTTTATATTCCACCAGTATTACAGCCAATACATGGGATGTGATATTAACATTTTGTCAGACCAAAATATTGGTTGTGCATATCAGCAAATACGTCCATATCTGCCGATACCGATGATTGCTTTTAGGTAAATATCTGCCAATACCGAAATTGTTCTGATAATATTGTGCATCTCTAATTTTAAACTTTAGCTTCAGTTGTTTTGTTTCTTGGCTTGATTATGTGTCTCTTTCCCTTTTTTACTTGAATAAGACCCACATACTGATTTAGTGACATCATGTCAGTTCAATCATTCATCGGCAATCTCAGATGCAAGAAAAGTTCATTAGAAAAAAATCATTTTCAGGATTGTTATGACAAAAATCACTAATTCTTTTCAAAGATAAGCTACAGGCCATGATTCATGAAAACTTAAAAAAAATGTAAAAGCAGTCTCCTAACACCTCCATATTTTAAGAATGATTCTTTTTATCATAAGCAGGAACTTGGCTAAGAGATTGGTGTTCAAACACATTGTTAAATATTTGACCATATGGGGTCAACCCTATAAGCATTTTCCCAGAAAGGAAATTTGGACAGTGAACTGAAGCTTGCAGGAAGGAGCAATAAACTAAAAATCTGCTCAAGGTAAAAAGTGTCAATGACAAACTTGCAGAAAAATTTAGCATAAAGCCTGGATGAACAAATTTCACAGTTTGTGTTCACACATGCACCCCATCTGGACAAGGTCAGGGAATTTTTATTAGTGCAGTGCATGTGTGGAAAGGAGCCATGTTGCTCATTTTACGCTGAATTAACAGGCTACAAAACTTTATGGACTGACATCACATGAATGTCGTTTAACACCTTGCGTGCTCAGGCCCACCCACAAAAATGGCTGGGCCCCCTGAAAGGACTCGTGAATGGGCCCTCCTTCGGTATGATATAAAAATATCAATGTCTAGGAAATGCCAGTGGTCTCATGTTAATTTGCACACCTCATGAATATGATGTAGTCCTTGGAAGTGGCTGGCCTGGTTTGAAGGTGGCTTGTGTATCATACAAAACTCTTTTTTTCAACTCTATCCACTGAACTGTTACCCAAATAGAGAGGAGAAAAAGTCCAAAAATAAACTAAATGCAACAACAACCAAAAACAAGACTGATAATATCAAATGTGCATATCTGATAAGCGGTGTTAGTGCTGGGAAAATTCACATTCGGGGCACCTTTTGAAGCTGGCAAAAAAAAAAAAAAATCATATCACTGAGCACACCAAACATTATTGTGTTTACTGTTTATTCACAATATTAACATCAGAAAATTAAGATTGTACCATTTAAGGAGGGGAAACTTTACACTTCGAAACAGGCAATTACATTTTTTTCTGTAATAACAAATGGTGAGTATTTTGGTTTAATATAAAAGGAAATCATGGTTTATAATTTAGGATGGACCACGTCTTTACAAAAATTTAAGGACCCATGACTCTAGGCCCCAAAAAGCTTTCCCCTTTAACCCGCTTCATGTTTTGATTTGAAAATCTTTAATGTCCCCTAAGGGCAATTTGGTTTGCAGCAGAAGTTAAAACACACATTCTTACAACATCTCACATCACAGAAAAAGCATATAGCCAGATACCATAGACACAATACTAGTAAACACATGTAAATACACAGAGTCAGCACAATTTCACAGGTGTATGGTTCCCATCAAGCTTGCCTATAGCTTGTTTAAGCCTTGCCCTGACAGTTGATGTCCATGTCAGAATTTTCTTAAGTAACAGACAGACAGCTTAAACTTACAGTATGTTTTAAACTTCTCTATTTTTGCCTTTAGTGTCAAAGTCAGCCCTCTTCTCTTCTGACTCGTGATGTTCAAACATGTAACACTGAAAGAATGCGCTCAGTTTGAGTTACTATTTCCTTTTTTGAGCTCAAATAGAAACTTTTGCTGACTCACACACTCACTCGCTCACTGTCACACACACATAAAAGACTGAAAAGCTTTCTGGTGTTGTGTTTCCAGCGTGGAGAGGCCGTCTGTGTTAATGGCAGTAAAGTGCCAACTCAGAGCCCAGAAGTGAACTCTATTCTCACTTGTTGTCCAGACGAGGGCTCAGAGGGAGGTACAGGGAAGTTCCAGGAAAGAGAGAGAGCAGACACACACACACAAAAACACACTCTAATGCTTACACATGTACACAAAAACACACACTCTAAGGCACACACATACACAAAAACACACACTCTATTCTCCTCCAGCATTACTCAGTCCTCCTACTGGTTTTCCATGGGAGCACACAACAATAAACTGAGACTCGTCTGCTACTAAGCATGAAAACAAAAGAACCAGTGAGTTAATCAGATTTATTACAAATTAAAGGACAAATAATTACCTTTTTGATTGTTTAGTCTTTATTTTACCTCAGCCAGCGAAATAAATGCCAACATCCTTATCAAAAAAACACTTCAAGGTGTTTAGGTTTGTTTTAACTGTCTTGTTCTGTGTTTGCTCTCCCAAAAGTATGCTAAATAGTGCTCAAGACAAAGTGCTATTGACGCTGACAATAATGTTGTAATGCTTTCAGGTACTTGGTCAGAAAATTGTGGCACTTGGTGAAGGATTAGAATCTATATCAATTACCATTCAGGGATAACAAAAGTTGTCAGGATTTAAGGCATAAAGGTGCATCACGTAACCTTGCAGTGATGCTAGATTGGCCTGATTCATTGTCTTTAACCAGGCAGGTCCATCTTGAAAAGCTCTGAGGCAGAACAATTGATCTTGGCCAGCAAATGCACTGCCCAACCAGCATCCAATCAGCCCATGAATCCAAGCCAAAATAAAAGTTAGTGTCAATCAATCAATCAATCAAACTTTATCTAAGAAGCACATTTTATACAAAAAGGAACACAAATGCCTCACATAAAACAAACAAAAAACAAAACAGATTGATTGACCTTGTTTTAGCATTTATGTATGTCCACATCAGGAAACACTTCACAGACAAGTTCACACAGTATGGTGTAGGGTTGGGCAGTTAATCTAATTTTAATTGCAATTACAATAACTGTCTTTTATAATTATGAAAACAGAGTAATTGAGATTAAAGATTCAGTTCATAACATGAAGTACCATTCCCTGCATGACTTTCCAACAACTTTTGCAAGTTGCAAGTAAGAATGTCCGCACAGATCAACGCTGCATGAAACACTTTGGAAGTGCACACCTTCCTTGGCATTGTTGGGCAGGAGTAGGTGCAGAGCAGTGTTAATTTTGAAAGCACTTTTTAATGTTGTTTTAGTCATTTGCTTAAAATATCTTCTAGTTTTAGTCATAATTTAGTCATCTAAATTGTTTTAAGGTTAGTCAAGTTTTACTTGAAGAAATTTCACAGCAGTTTCCTTGACAAAATCTACTGTAAATTTAGTCAACTAAAATATGAAGTGTAAAGGGTAAGGCATTATTTATGTTGCCTTGAATTGCTTAAGTCATGTTTTACACTTGAGTAAATTTATTTGTTTCCCATCAACACCAACCCATTTCATATAATATGTCATTATTTTATCACCTCATTAGCACTGCTACAGTGTCAAAGCCGAGTAAAAACTCACCAGTAGGCCATATAGTACCGTAAGCTTGTCAGGATGACTGGCCTGGAGATGCCACTTCGAGTTTGTTGTGTCTTTTATTGGTCATAATCACGCCACACGGTTTACACAGCAACTTGTTCTCCACAGCGTCAAACTTGAAATGCAAAGTGAGATGTGTGCGTAGTACTGACATTGTCGTGTTCACGGGGGAAAATCCAACTGCCCTCCCTCCGAAAGAGACTAGCCCTGATTGGATCTCTCCCGCCACCCAGCAGCTAAAGCAGTTGTGATTGGATGTCCATCTTAATTCATCCAACTTTTCCACACAACCAAAATAGCTGTGATTGGATGTATCCCTGCCTTGTTGCTACTTTCTACATGACGAAATTAGGTCTGATTGGATTTAGTCTCTGTCAAATATTTTCGTCTAGTTTTTATTAGTTGACAAAATTGTCAGTTAATTTTCGTCTTGTCATGTGCACTTGTTTTTATTAGTTACCATCTCATTTTCCTCAGGGGAAAAAGGTTGTTGACGAACTATGACAAAAATTATTAGTCAACAGAATTAACGCTGGTGCAGAGGGAGCTGGATGTACAGTGCTTAGCAAATTTATTAGGCCACCTGTCAGAAAAACAAGAAAACATGAAGATTTGAGAAATCTTTAAAAACTGAGAATGTTATTGTTATTGGACAAACATCTTGATCAGGACTGAGGACTTTATTACTCCCAAATTTGAGCTGGGGCTTCTCTGCGAAGTCAAAAATTAAGAGCTTTAAGCTACTTGTGAATTAACCATTACAGAAACATAAAAATGATTTTGGCAATTTCCTATGCTGTTAATTTAGGGCAGCCGTGGCATAAACCTTACGTTAGGTGTTGGTCTAATAAATCTGTTATGCACTGCAGCTGGCACGATCAGGTGGCAGTTGAGATGCAAGCGGGATCAGGGCTTACTGCTCCAGTCCAAACCATATCAAACTGTACTGAACCAAAGTAGAAAGTGGAAATGCAGCTTAAGGGTGAATTTTCAGGGATTTGCCTCCATACAGAATGTAATCAACTCTGCTCTTTTTGAGATTTTACAAACACCAAAATTATAACCTCACACAATTTGCTGTGTACTTGTGGACATACCTAAAAATTATCTAAACAAGCTCTGATCGTTGTTCATCTAATCATTTAGACAAACTGACTCTTTCTGCTGGCTGTAAACTGCAATAAAATCAAAGTGCACAAGGCTTCATTTGAGGAAGCCACATCATTGTACCAGATAATCAGTGTTTGCTGTCGAGCATGCCTATCTTGATTGACAAACTATCATAATGTCATCACCTTCTACAAACAGCTTCATCCCCTCACTCAAACACAAAGAATGCATTGGCTTGACTTTCCCCCTCACTCATCCTCTGTTTTTTGTTACCTGCTCACCTCCATGTGCACAGAATCGCATGTGTAGTGTGCAAAGAGGAGCAGAAACACGTTACATAACTCACCCCATCTGAATGAACCGACTCCCCTTTCTCTGAGGCGGCTGCGGATCGTTGTGCGGTTGTTTGATAATTGCATAATTTAGTGTAACTGTAGTGTTATTGAGCCTGAGGACAAATGCTTAAATTTGGGAGTAGTGGGAGGTGTTCCCCTGACAAATATAGGCCGTTCTTCCTTTTACAAACACCCCCCTGAAAGTGAAACAGTGAAGCGAGAAGATGTTGGCGCAGGGCAGTGTTGATGCAGAGAATATGGGTGAAAGAGAAGGGGATGGATGAAAGAGGAGTGGGGGTATGGTGTGAGTTAAAAGAGGGAAACTCGAAGCAGGGGGGCTGGCAGACAAATGTGAGAGAGGGGAGGGAGGAATGAGGAGAAGGGGGAGGTAGAGTAGGAGGAGGGGGAGGCGGTGCTAAGGCAGACAGCAGGGAAGGAAAGCTGAGAAGAGGAGCAGTGGAGTGAAGTGAGAAGAGAGAGGAGGAGGAGAGGAAAATAAGGGGGCTTCCATTTGAAAGTGTCAGGATATTAAGTCCTGGAGCGGCGTGGAGTTAACTGCAGGAAGGTGGACAAGACAGAGAACTGGGAAAAAGAAGGAGATACAGACACTGGAGTGATTTTTACTTATTCTTTCCTGCCAAGAGACGGAGACAAGTGGAGGCAGCGATGCAGGGCTTTCACTGGGGTGAGTGTTTGTGCATGTGTCTGCAGAAACATGTGTGAAATAAGGATCAAACTCTTTACACTGCTCTTTGGCTTCTTTTGCATGCATTAGCTTGAGGAAATTTTGCTTTAAATCAGTGTGAGGCTGCTTGAAAGGCTGTCAGCTGAGGAAATGCCAATAATGGAAGGTGTGTAACGGAAAGAGTTGGAGACAAAAGTTGCTTGGCGGGCCCATTCACATGGAAACAGAGATTTTAACAGGGCTGGAAACAAGACAAGGAATGCAAGTTAAGAAGTTGATTGGGGCCTCTGAAAGGTGGTCTAAGAGAAATCTTAGAGGTAAAAGTGTCATTGTGTTCTTATCTTTTTAACTGATTATGTGGTGTTTATGCCGATCTTATTCAATTTGTATTGTGTGAAATGTGCTGTAATTTGTAGTGCTCATGGGATTGCCATTGTCTCCTTAAATGTGGATTGATGTCTGTTTCTATTGATTTGCATTTACTATTACTACTGTTGTAGCACTCTGTATCAAAAGAAATTTTCAAAAGGGATGAAAGTATTGAAAGCTATTGTGTTGTATCACATCCTACCATATTGTTATACAATAAGTCATAACATGATTTAATTTAGTTTACACCCTTGTATCGTATTGTCAGCTTTCACATGATGTCTTATACCAAAAGAAAACCTTCCTGATGGGTACAAAACTCTTGTGTTAAAGTCAAGGATCTCAGTAGCAAACTAGAAATGCACTATGAGCACAAACCTTCACCAAGGCATTTCTAACATTGTTGGGCTTGTTAATGTCAAAACTTTGAAAACTACCCCATCTTGCACTGTTAACAGTTACTTGAAAACCACCAAAATCTACTGCCTTCCCTCATGTGCCATGACCAACATGCTCTGAAAATGTCATCACTGTTCATTGAAAAGTTTGGAGTTATTAGCAAAAATATGGAAAACTGTCATATCTCACACTGTTTACAAACCTTTTATCTGCACCTGGGTTTGGATCACCACCAAAATCCTATCAGTTCTTCCTTATGTCATGACTAACATGACATGTCATCAAAATCAATTGAGACCTTTTCTTGTTGTCTTGCTAACAGACAAACAGACGAATCCATGCAAATTAGTTTGACAGAGTTGAAGGCTCTAATTTATACTGATTAAGGCCCAGATTATTCATCTACAGAACCCATCACAGAAAGAACCCAAACAGGAGCAAATAGCAGATTAGTCTTGTCAGACACTCCATTGTCCTAGTAGGTTATGATAGACAGTAGCATCAAACAGACTTCCTCTGATCTTGGCTAATAATAATATGTTAACTCCAGCTATATATGGCTACCTTTAAGAAAAAATAAATGTGCCTCAGGAACTGACGAAGTGACTGCTGATTATCCACAAACTATCAATGAATATCATTAATTAGCTAATATTATCTTATCAGCACTCTCTTCTTGTGGTTCTCTTCCCAAACAACAGCATTATCGATCCATACAACTTAAAAACACGTAGAGTTGACCATACATACAGTACGTAGACTTTCATCCTGGTGGCAGTGTAAGGGGAGGTATTCTCTACTATTATGATCAGTTAACATCAGTTAATCAAATTATTATTTAGATTGTGACAAGTGTTGCTTACTTGTAACAAGATGATGATGATGATTTAAATTATTTTAAATCATATTGCTAATTCTGATTATTATTAACTTCTCACCTGCCTCCTCCTTGTTGAGCCGTCCCACTTCCATAATTAAGGGAGAGCGTTCAGCTGTTCTGGGGGCTCTGCTTTTTTGTGTTGAAGGAGTGAGGAGTGAGACAGTTTTATCAACCACTAAATAACAATATTTTTGCCTAGAAAGTCAACCACGGAGAATACTTTATTTGTGTTTATGTGAAAAAATCTCAAACTTTTTTGAATCGTAGTAGATCTCCGCGTGTGCTTATGATTTAGTGAGTCGTAAACCTCCTCCTCAAAAGACGAATCGGACTGTTTTTGACGTCTTGTTTTTTGAAAGCAACAACAGCCATGACATCACTGATGTGACACTCTGACAAGGACTTCTCTGATTCTGGTGATTGAAATAATGTCCTAGGATTTTTAAGTGTCCAAACTGAAACTTGCAGTTTGCACCTATGCTTTCCTGTGGTTGTTAGAGGATGCAGACAGGTGTCATTTTGTTGGGATAAAAAAAATAAAAAGCCTGTACACTAAGTGGTCAATGCTAGCCAGGCATATTTTCCTTTCGTCCTACACACAGGTTAAATAGCTAAAAACTAGGGATTATTTGGTGTATATTGTATTGCATGTTATTGTTTCTTACTAAGTTCTTTCTTGTTGTGTTTTTTTAATACCACACTGGTTTCAGCTAAATGCAAGCTCTCCAAGAGTTTGCTAAAGACTTTGACGTCTTAGCTCCATCACAGGGGACAAGTCTGTGCTTACCAGCATCACTGTTAGCTTGGTCTGCCACCGACTCAAACTTATATACTCCTCTCATCTGTTTGTCCTCACTTTCCAACTCTTTCTCCGTGTCATCTTGGTCTAAAAAAGATGGCTGGTTATGGTGTGAGTAAGACGTCTTCTACAACTGAGTGTAGGTTACCCTCATGAATGCCTTTCATGTTTGCTAACAGCTGATGTAGCACCCATTCAGTGCTAAAACATCAGTCAAAAATTATTTTTCACTAGAAATATGTCAACATTTGAAATCATATATACAGCTGCACCCCATCTTTAATTCTCTGTGGAGGAAGCTAGATGAATGAAACACCTCCAGTCCAACACAAAGTCCCCAAGGAGACAACCAAGGTAGTTATTTTGAATTGTGTCATGATGCAATTACCATCATATCCCATCATTTCACTTTGTACTGATACAATGCCAGGTATAATGCAATAATACTAGAGTATTGTGTCATTTTAATTTGTTTTCAAATGTATATTGCATTAAGAATCAGTGAAAAGAAAAGTTGCATGATCCAAATTGAGCTTACCAGCACTAACTTTGATTCTGCATTCATGTCCCTACTCCAGATAACCATGCAGACATTTGGACTGCACAAGCACACACTCAAACACACCCTCTGTCTTGGATTTTGGGAGGTGGGATGATGAGTTTTTGGTGGTGTGTGCGAGCCCAGATTTCCTAATCCTGATCTGGGTTAATCTGCTCATTCCTCTCTGTTGGGGGTATTGATTTGAAATTTTAGCTCTTGGAAAATCTGTTCAATCCTTTGAACAGTTGGCCTGGAGGAGAAAAAGAAGAAGAAGGAGAATCAGGAGGAGGAGTGTGTTATTCAATCCATCGGCACACACTGACACTGAAGATAAGAAAGAGCATGAGGCAGCAGATACATTTCCAGCGGACCATTAGGCTGCGTCTTCAAAGTTTGACCCTTGCATGTTTTTATTCAGAAAAATCAAAGGGAATCTTTGTGTCTCTTTTGATGATGGAGCATTTTCAGAGACACAGGCTGCTGTTGTTTCTCTCCTGTAATTACAGGACTTGCTGCGTGCCCCCGGCCACATATTGAAGTTTCTCATCAAGTTTGTTTTGTGTCAGCAGATATGTTTATAGTCAGAGCGGTTTGAGCCTCGTCCATTCTCTCCACTCTTTGTTGTATCTGTCTATCCAAGGGTGTCGTGTTGAGGTTTCGTTGGATGCGCATTGGGTGAAGGTTGTAATTACACAGTCTGGGTTTTGGCAGAGCTAGAGGGAGTGACGTTTGACTCCATAAACACTACTGCTGTAAATGGGCAGGTGTCAACTAAATGTAAACGTGACGTAAAGTTTCACTCGAGGTTTGTGGTGCACGGGAGTGGGAGTGGGGTCATCTAGGCGGAGAAAATGGGTTACCTCATCTGCTCTGTGCAAAACTAATGAGGTAAATGTGAGCCACGTGTTTCAGCAAGTTTTGTATGAAAGTTTTTCCAGCAGTGTTGACTCACGCTCTCTGTGTCTGTGCTGTGATTTAATGCAGCAGTAAAAACTGTAAAGTAGCTCCAAATAAAAGGTAACGAGACCTTTAATTACCTTTTTTATTTTCCAGATTTCATTAGGCCAGAGTGGATTTGTAAAGCTTTTCGCCAACAAATCTATTTCTAGCCCTCCTTTCTGATACAATATATTTATTTTAAAGTTACATGTAGTGCTTCTTCTGAATCAAGGGTGGGCTAATCTGTTAGCAAGAGGGCCCAAACATTAATCTGACTGCCGAAGGGCCACAATGCTACAAAATGTAGGACACTCTCAACAAGACAATTATAACTCTAACTCAACTTTATTTATACAGCACTTTTGGTACATAAAAATGTAGCCCAAAGTGCTTTAACAGAAATAAACTGCCATGGACTAAACAGCCATGAATGAAATAAAACTATAAAAGATTATAAAGTTAAGTTAAAAGCCACTGCTCATGATCAAAAATGGGTTGAATATACTGCTAACACAGTTACAAAATGGTAATTTAGTATGATACCTTATGCATGCATATATTTGTATACATATATATGTAATCAGAACTGCCTACAGAAAATGGTTGGGCCCTAAATGGACCCAGTAGAAGCCTTTTGAAATGTGGTTTATTATAAACCCCTGCAGGCTGGATCAGTGGAACTAGTGCCTATCTATTACTATCATTCGCCTCTCTGGCCTGGCTTTGATCAGCTCTTGGAGTTTTACAGGTCATTGTTGGGGTCAAATACTCCAAGCTCCCCTTTTCTTTATCTGATTTATTTTCTGCCATCCCAAAGGCTGTGAAGGTCCTAGAAAGGCTACACACAGTTCAACATCAAGGACCATACTGTTAAGTTCAACTGGCATCACTACAATGTTAACATTACAAAAAGGCTTGTATTATCTCAAGAAAAGGGTAATTAAATTTAGATTCAACCAACAATAAACTTTGATATCTGTTGCATGTTCATCTTTTGGTGAGTATTAAGGTAAGAGCATTTTTTGGTTCTCATTGCTTAAATTTGTAATGGATCATGGCATGGATTTCTGACTCATGGCATTAGTGCAGTATTATTTATCCTACATCCATCTTGGTTTACCTTACCCCCCAAAGGTGAATGTCCCCAATCAGCTCCCACTCAGTTATAACTTGTTTCGGTCAAGAGGTTGCAACATAAACCTGTGTTGATAAACCCAATAACATTAACTCAGTCTCCCATTGTCTCCTGAGTCTTGCATCTCATGGTGTCTCTTTGTGTGTCCATCCCTTTACTGATGACTAGATTGTTCAGGTTAAGAATGTGCAACATAAACCTGTGTTGAAAAAAAATCAGTAACATCAATTTAGTCTGTACTTGTCTCCTGTTTCTTTTGCCTCATGGCATCACCACAGAATTCCTTCCCTCTACTGATGACTAGTTTGTTTAGGCCAAGAAGTTGCAACATAAACCTGTGTTGAAAAGTCCAATAACATTAACTCAGTCTCTGATTGTCTCCAGAGTCTTGTGTCTCGTGGCATCAAAATCTACTGATTGTGATACAACAAAAACCTGCATTGAAAAGTCGATTAACATTAATCAGTCTTTGATTGTTCAGTGTCTCATGGTGTTACCATGTGTCCATCTCTTAATTGTTGACAAGAGAAGCTAATTAAACAAAGAAACACCATTATTCCTTGTGTTTTATGTCTGTTTCTCACACTTTCTCATTTTATTCAAGACTACAACTAGGACTCTTACACAAATGAAACTCTTATAAGCATTATTGTAACAGCTAGGATTGTCATAATTAGCTTAATGATCGCCCTCTCAACTGCATCTCTCCTCAGGTTTTGAGCGTTGTGGACAGTTTGTCTCAACACACATATGCCTCAGCACCACATCAGATATTTACTCAGATGAGTGGAAGTGAATAATATATTATACGTCGAGGCTGGCACAGTTAAAACCAAGGCGTTGCTGCTTATGTAATAGCTGCTGTGGGACTCATTTGCCTGGCTGTTTTTAGTAGCACGGGCTGTGTGGGCGGCATTGTGTGCGTTATTTTCTGCCTTGGCTTTGATCAGTGATTTCAAAAATAAAGCTTTGACACCTTTGCAGAGAAATTTTAGAAAACTTGGCCTACTTTCCCCTCATTGGAGCCTGAAGTGAAGGAAGTATAGTGAATGCTCCTGTCACTGCCCCCTCCTCGTTTTCCTGCACTTTGTGGGTCACATTGTCAGTCAGAAGTGTGGCTGCTTTCAGTGCGAGATAACAGGCCCCTTCTCTGAGCTGTTTGCCCTCTGTTATACTGAAACAATAGCCCTCTGCATCAGGAGCAGCAGGGGAGGGGAGGAAGGGAAGTTTAGGAGGGAAAACGTGACTCTTCTGTCCACAGTTTGGACAAAATGAAGTCTGAGTATTCAAAGCACCTGGATTTCCTAAAATATACTCATATAAACATCACATCAAAGAAAAACAACCCGATACGACATCAAAGCTGCCTCATAAATTATTTTTGTAAATCAAAGTCAAAGATTTAAGTCTGAAATGGACACTGATCCTGACAAACAGTAGTCCTCTGGCCAGGCTAATCCTCGTGTCTCTACCACTGGCATTCTCGGTATTTCCAGTGTCTGCGGGTCCGACCACTGACCGCCTCTGGATAACTGTCAGAGGCTGGAAATACTCCTGGAAAATCCAACATTCACAGCAGACAAGGAATGTCAGACATCTTCTCTTTTTAAATACTGTTACCTCAGTTTCCTCCTGAGCTAGCTGACTGTAAACCTATACTTTATAGCTTAAGTGCTGTTTGGAAACATGTTAACTCACATGTCCATTGTGGTGAAATAAAAAACTGTAGAGTAAGAAGCTGGCATAAATTTCTGATCATTAATCAATCTCAATCAATCAATCAATCTTTATTTGTATAGCACCAATTCATAAAAAATATAAGTGTCATTAATCAGTGTTATAGATAAATACCTTTCTTATTCTTGGAAGCAAGCTACAACCTGATTAAAATTAAGCTTAGTCTTGTCTTTAAGGTTTGCTTGTCTCACTCATATCTCTCACCACTTCCTGCTCTAAAGGAAGCTGATTTGGCATGCCTTTTTGGGCTGCACACAGTTGTTGTAGGTTTGAGGCAAGATGGATCTGACTAATAACAACCATTGAATCAAGTGGATCCATCTGCACTGCAAGGTTGGCGCAGTTGGGCAGATTTCCACATTTTCTATAATAACTCAGCAAAAAATGTCAGAAATATCTTGGTGGTGGTTTGTGCTCTCAGAGCACTTCTAGTCTTTGTAAAGAGATTATATTTTCCTTAATGAATTTGCTTTAATTTAATGTTGCCAGCTCAATCATATAACTTATACAGATCTCTCCCTGCTTTGGTCTGAAAAATCGCAGACTCTTCAAATATTTCAGCAACATTTGAAAAAATGTGTGGAACCAGTGGCACAGAAAGGTCATGAAAGCTTAACTCACTTTTCTAAATATTGTTAAGTTAACAAACTGATATTATTTATTTATGTATTTATTTAAATAGAGGACAATTAACATGAATGAACATTGACATATAAATGTGCCAGATTTTAGCCACAGGCTAATTTCTATCTGTAGTCCCCGGCAGGTTGATGTACTAATAGTACATAAAACATCAGTAATAAATGCACAAAACATAAACTCCACATTAATTTACAGGGCACACATATAGCAATATAGAAGGTATTCTAAAGACAAACCATAACAAAAAGGCCCTCAGAATTGAAGTGCATAAGCTGTTCAATGTGCAAAATGCAAAGTGTTAAAGTGCTTAAGTGCTGATATATTGCACACCATAGTAAAAGTGGTGTGCAATAACTTTATGTGGCACTTTTAAAAACTGCGTTTTGCATAGTGCTTTAACAAAAGCACAAAAACCAAGGCATATTAAATTGCTTTTTTAGATTATTTCGCTCTAATTTATAGATGGTGGCCTAATGTTGCACTAGTGAATGTGCTTTATCTTAGTGTGTAAAATGTAGTAAGATATTGTGAGCACATAGTCTAAGCTGTAGAAATATTTTGGCCACTTTTGGAAAAGTTTGTGGAACCAGGAAGGAGCATGCTCCTGCCTAGTTCAGCCACTTTTCCAAAAGTTACCCACATATTTCTACAACTTTGTTAGCAGTTAGGCCCCAAAAATCACATTAGTACAAACAATTGCAACAATAGCAAGCAAATTCCTGACACCACTGAAAGTCCAGAAATCAATCTGAATTGTTTAATTGTGGGCGGCAGATCTGCACAGCAGATCGCGCATGTACCTCACAGAAAGAAGGTTGCTGGTTCCATCCCTGTGCCATTTAGGGCCTCTCTGTGTGGAGTTGGCATGTTCTCCCCGCGCATACGTGGGTTTTCTTCAGGCACTCTGGCTTCCTCCCACATACCACAAACAAGCTCATCAGATTGATTGGTGGCTCCAAATTGCTCTTAAGTATGAGTGTGAGGGTGAGTGGTTGTTTGTCTCTCTATGTGGCCCTGCACTTGGCTGGCAACCAGCTCAGGGTGTTACCCGCCTCTCACCCGGTATCATCTGGGATAGGCTCGAGAGATAAGTGGTATAGATGATGGATGGATTGATGGATGGATAAGTGGATCGATTCTTAACAAGCTTACCAGTTTCTCTTACTTGTCTAATGTTGCCAACTTATTTGTGCAATTTAGACCCTGCTTTTTCTCTTGCACCCTTTGAGTATCACTAAACATCTTTGAGTCCTTGCCATCTTCAACTACCAATCACTGAAATAATGGAGATTTTGATATAAGGAGTAGGTGGTTTTGACAGCTTCAACATACAAAACTGTTGCCAATGTTATCTTACATTTAAGCCAATGTATAGAGTTTTTCTGCAATAAAAGTAGACTAAATTGATAAATTTTTTATTCAGGAAAACAGTATATTTTGTTCACATGCTGTTGTTGCTTTTAGCTAAATGAGAGGGGTCCTGCATTGTTTCTAGCCTGGAGCCACTGAATCACTAAAGTCACCCTGCATTGATTAACTTCGGCGCAGATGCTCTTCACATAGAAATTCAGCTGAAATGAAACCCATAAATAAGAGTGTGATTGACAGATTGTGTCCCCAAATCACCACCGTGTTTCCACAAGACTCTGTCGATGCTTTCATGTAATCTAATTTCAATAGATCGCTGGCTGCTCTCACTGTCAACCCCCACAGGGAGTTTCCCTGCAGTTCTACGTGTGCCTATGTGTGTGCGATGAGAAAACAAACTCCAGTCCTCGGTCACCCCACTCTCCAGCAGCCTGAATTGAGGCCAGATGCTTTGAGATGCTAAAGAGCCAACCTGTGTGCTGTCAGACCGTCTGACACACATAACACTCACTCACTCATTCACCTATTCATTAACTCTTTCTTTCTTCTCCAACTTCTCCGGCGTCTTATTTGCATAAAGAAGAAAAAAATGTGGGCCTCTGCTTCCAAAAAGGAGGGAGAAGCAAAAATCTGCAACAGCATCAAGTTTTTGTATAAGAATAATAATGAAAATGTGAACTGTGGGAGGATCTGCTGCCAATTATTCCAACACAAACTCGCTTTTTTAGAAACTTTACTTCTCCTTTTGTGTCACCGAAGAAAACCTGGTTTAATGAAGTCAGATAGCTGCAGGGCATGGATACAAGAACTCACAACTTTTGTAAAGCTACAATGTCAGCCATGTTAGTTTGCCAGAAAGAACAATATCGCTCTGATTTGATTGAAAGGAGGCTTGGCACCGAGGCAGACGGTTAATGAAGCCTCAGTAGGTTTGCATGCATACAGAACTCCAACACACACACACACAAACTGCGAGATCCTAAAGCCAAGCTGTGTGGGGGTAGGTGACAGTGAGCTACCACGCAGACAGACAGACAGTCATTGTGTTGGAATGGAGGCACATTATAACCTCAGGTCTTCTGGCAAAACATTAGAGAGCCTCTCTCATTTCACACCAGAGTCTGCTGACTTCATCCCAATGCCATTCTCTCTCCTGTTTGAAGTTTTATTGTGCCGTTTCAGTCAGTACTGTAGGTGCATGACAAATGAGTGGGATAGTAGATTAGGTGTAGACTGATTGCCCTGCTGAGGTATTATGTGTGTCAGTGTGCTGCTGCTGCTGCTGCGTCTGTACTTGTGGATTTTCTTTTCTCGGCAGCCGAGGATTATTGTGACTCACCTAGCTTGTGGATTTTCTCCTGAACTCTCTGTCGTTGTCTCTCTATCAGCAAAGATCACGGGTTTTGGGGTTAATCAAGGCCACCCTGGCACGGTATGCATTTGGCTGCAGGTCTGAACAAGCCAAAGTTATTACAACATCCTGTTTTTCTTAATAAAAAACAGGGCTACTCCTCTACCTGATTCTGGAAACACCTCATAGAGCAAACAGTGTGATTCCAGATGGAAAAATCCCATCATTTTTTTATCCAAGTGAAACAGATTTTTAGCCACCATGTCATAATCATCCAAGACTGAGCATTTTGTAGGGGAGGCAAGATTGTGCAGATGCTTTTCCACAACAGGGACATTCAGGAATTCAGACCTTTTGAGGAACTCTGTGTTTTAAGCAAGGACAAGGGTTCAAATTTGGTTCCAAAGTAGTTGATATGAAGCTGAAATCCAGTCTGTGTTCTGGAGGGTCAGCACAACTGGGACTTTCTTTTTGCTTGCCGCCCTGTATGCCATGCATTCTACCCCTTTGCCTTTTCATACATGTGGTGGGCTCTCAGGTTGGTAGTTCTAATTATTGGGGGGTCTAAGCCTCATAAAGGGAAGCTCAACCACTAGATGCTTATTGCAGTAAATGGACTTCGACTTGTGTTGCATGTTGTTGGTCACTTAACCATTCAAAGTCATTCATAGCCCTTTCACACTTTGATGAATTTAAGTTTCTTTACAAGTTGTCCATCAGTATTTACTAATCACAATCACTCTTTTTCATGCCCATTTACATGCCACTGACACAGCAGTGAAAGCAATTTGGATTAAGTTGTCGTACCCAAGGACACATTGATATGTGACTGCAGGAGCTAAGTCCTCAACCTCCTGATTGACAGACAAGGGACTCTCCAGACTGAATCAATGTCATGCCCCAGTTTCCCTACTCCAGGCAAAATGGCTACCTTGGACCTATTTGACTAGACTAGTGCCCCATCAACACAGCTCTGGGGTTCACAGGGCCTCACAAAACCCTCTAAAAAGTTGCTGATTCTTGGAGGAAACCAAATGTACCTGCATCATCATGGTAAAAAGTGAGCAATGCTAGAAGGCAAAGCTTCTGATTAAACAGTTTATCTTTGTTCGAACCTTCACTTGTGGTCATGAACTTGGTGTAATGACAAAAAGAAAAGAGACTGTCTATTTCAGTGGTCATCAAAAGAGAGGGAGAGTTGTGATGGTTCGAGCATCTGATCAGAATGCTTCTTGGTGTCTTCCTTGTTGAGGTCCTGAAAACAGACTCAACTGGAGGGAGACCCCAGGGCAGACCTAGAACTCCCTGGAGAAACTGTTGATCTCTTCTCTCCTGGGATGCCCTTGAATCCCTAAGGAAGAGCCTCAAAACGTTGCTGGGTAACGTTGCTGGGGAGAGGGATATGTGGGCTAACTGGCTTAGCCTGCTGCTGCCACAGCCCAGCCCCACTTCAGTAGAAGAATAGTTATTGGTCTACCCTTTAAAAAAGTAACCACTGCTTGGATGTTTCTATTTTTGCGAGGTTCTAGCAGCATTTATTTACAGTTTGCAATAACACAATTTATGCATCCTGTGATCTGATCTCACTGTTAGTCTAACCAGCATGTTAATGTTATTTTTTTATTTAATTAATACTATTCTACCATCACCTTTAAATGCATGATTTTGTAAGATGAGGAAGAAAACCTCTTAATAGTCACAGCTATTGCAATTATGTGCCGTGTTTGATAAAAGTATTTACATCGTACTCATTTATTCAGAATGCTGGACAAACGCTACACTACCCACAATCCTACAAAAAGTATAACAAAATTGTTATTTTAAACGCAATAGTAAAGCCAAATATAGAAAGAGGGTTCATATACTTTTTGAAAGTCTAAATGCTATTATTTTAATCTCTGCATTTGACTGTGGGATACATAGTTTCTTTATTCACATAAAAACATATAGTCCAGTGTCAATATCATGTTGAATGAAAAATTTTGTAGCAGAGGATCTGAATGTGGAGTTTTACTGCTAATCTAGGACTGAGCTCTATTAAAGTATAACAAGTATCTTTTCATGAATGGCTTCTTTACTCTTTCATTGCTGATAATTTTGCCCTCGTCCTCAGAGTGCTTGCTTTGGGGTAAAAGTTTTATACCTTCCACCTGTTAGTCTGCTCTTCATGCTGCTTTGGCCCTCTGTTAGTCACGCTCTTCTGTGTTGATGTTAAAGAAGGGTCAGATGAAAACCTATCTGCATACATCAGTGAGCAGAGAGTTGGGTTGGTGGGGGTTGAAAAAGGAAAGAGTGACAGCAGAGTGGTGGAGCAATAATCCTACTCAGGAAGTGAAGGTATAGAGGAAAGGGATACTGGTGAAGTTAAACAGGAACAGGAAAGAGGGATGAAAGTGGAGGAAGGAGGTGGAAGACCGTGAAAACACACAGGAGTTTTCAGGATCAATAGTTGAACATGTGTAGCTTTTTTATATGAGTGGATCATTATGTGAAGATTTTGGAGGAGTCAAAGGATTGTTTCTGAATATTGGCTTGCAATAATCTCCACAAACTGGAACTTTTCTGAGTATATTTTGGTTCATAGTTTTCATCTGCAAATTAACTGTTCTGATGTACCCACAAAGCTCTCATGCTATGGTATTAAACATCTAAGCACACATTGATTTACAGAATCAATATGGCCTCAAATGCTGTGACAGCTGTTGTTGATACAGTTTGGGTGACGCTATCCATATTTTAACTTGGGCCTAAAATCTTTGAGGACCTAAGTTTAAGTGTCTTGAGTTGTAGAACAATCATTTTCTTTTTGCAATGAAAAAAACAAATTTAAAGTTATTAGGATTTCTGATAAAAGCATCATAAATGTCCATTATTTACACTTAACGGGATACATATTGCGTCATAGCCTCAGTATAGGGATACGTATCGTATCATGAGGTTGCATGAAATACCCAGCCCTAATAGATAATAATATCCTATTATTTGTGCCCAAAATATTGCAGGTTGCAGGCTAATTACTGGCTATTCACTTTGAAACAATGCACTGCCTTTGCATCTTTCAGTTGTTCTTAGTTCACCAAATATTTGACAAACTTTTGACTACCACTGATAAAAAAATCACAAGTCAGTTGGTCTCAGAAGCATAATGTTCTGTAACTAATGCATAGATGCATGTAGGTAGCATTGTGACATCAGGCCAGAAGGGGACAGGGAGTTGAGGACAGGGCCCTGTCCTGCAGCCGGGCACGAGGCATCTGGGTCTGGTGTGGGTGTGTAAAGGCTCTTTAAGTTCAAACCCAGCCAGTAGACAAAAAAAAAACTGCATTTGTTTGTGACTGTCTGCATCAAAACCAATAAGCACTCCAGCTAGCATCAGACTCTCCCAGTTTGCACATTATCTGGTTTCAGAAGGCTGCATCTGCACTAATGACAACATGCACCCATATTCTCCCAGCTTTTACAGGCCTGGCAATTACATGACAATTAAGCTTCTTTGACCAAAAGTTGCAAACGTCAACAGCTTCTGTGTGAAAGTTACTGAAAAGGCTGCAGTGTTAATGCAAACTGATTTTCTTTTCACTTTTAGTCTCTAATCATCAAAAAATCTGAAGGACCTATAGAGGGAAGATGATAAAAAAAGAGGGAGGGAAATCGACCGAGTAACATTTTCATTGCTCAGCAGTAGGGGAGATGGATTTGATAGGAAATGATGTCTGCCTTCACATTTGATTTTCCTGCTGGGAGATCTCAAAAGGCTCAGACTTGTGTGTCTGTCTGCTGACCAAATAATGTCCAAACAGGATTAAAGGTGCCCCGTGTTCCCAAGATCTAAGGGCCCCTTAGGAAACCTCTCTTGGACTACCTAGTATTGGAATTCCCCCTGAAAAAAAACCCACCATCACCCCCTACTCCATCTACCATTGTGTCTTTGTGTCCTCACTCCTAAACCCACTTCTACTGGCTTTTCACTTTTTCTAACCCCGTCCTGAGCCCAGCAGAGACCCTGGAACACCTCTGAGGTTGTGATGCGTGAACTTTCACTGCAGAATAATGGGCTTCCTGCCTCCCTCGTTATTAACAGACTTATCATAACGGGATTATGTCCCCGTCACAAACCCCACCTCTGGATCTTGTTAGAAAGCTACCTGGGAACCTCCTCTCTGCTGTCAGTCCTGCTCAAAGTCATCCGGGGGCTGACTGGTGGCATGAGGAGGGCAAACTCTCACAACCCCCTCAGAGAGGCTGTTTAAAGCCATTCAGCATCATTTAAGAGTTTTAGAGTGTCAGGATGTGGTGTAAAGTGGCCTCGGGTTGACCCCATAAGAGCTGGATGCATCACTGTGGGAGTTATTTTTGAATGCTGAATCAAATGCCTCGCCTAGAGAACGCCTCATGAAAGACTATCAGAGTGATTTGAGGCACTTGAGATGCTTTCTATTTTTGGTTATGACTGTTTTTTTACTCTTCCTGTCTTGTGCTGCTGACAGCAGAGGAGGATGCAGGTAACGAGGAGGGTGGAGGAAGAGTCGAGTAAAGTACTATAAAGTATTTTCACTTCTCCAGGAGGCCATGATGTCTTTTTATACATTGTCATTTCAAGGTGAGGCTCTTTGTCATCTGATAGGCATTGTCTTTTAGTAAACATGGAGCAGATTAAGAAAGAAATGAAAGCGCCCCAAAAGAACTAAATTATAACTTAAATTTGCACTCAGACAAGGGTACAGAACTTTAACATACTCAAAGTCTTTATCAACAACACTGCTGCAGGGATAATATAAAATATATAGAATAAACTCTTTAATAATTTAGGCAACAGTTTGAACCCAATATGATTGTGGAAATGTTACCAAATGTCTTTGTGGATTACACCAAAATTAAACAAGGACATTACACTGAAATAAATGAATTTAATAAAATCTGCTCAATGGTTATTTTAAAATACTAATTAGGATTTAGCAATTCTGCTTTTGATTGCAACACATTCGTAGAAATGGACACACCACTAAATTACAAGTTTTAAATGCTAATTTACCCGTTGAATTTTTTTTAACAGAAGGTTAGCTTTTACCAAAATGTCCTGTGTTTCCAGGCACAGGATGGCTGCCTAATTTATTTTGCACTATAGATAGCAAACTATTCACCTTAGAATAATAAATAAAATCTTACCTTGATCCTTGATGGAGTATTACACCCATGGTTTCAACACTGGCCTTGACAAAGAGCAATGACACGTGTGGCTCCCTTTTTGTGCATATAGTTTTTTTTTGGGTTGGTCTTAGTATGAATATTTTGTGTTGCCTTCATCACTTAAAAAATTTACATAGATAAATGTGGGGTCCTGGTTTGATAGAGTGGTAAAGCAACCAGTCATGACCCATTTATTCTTCTGCTGGCTCACTCTCACTGCCTTTCACAAGCCTAACCACTGTCTCTCTCCTTTATCAATAAGGACATAAAAAGCCCCAAAATGAACTTAACAAAGGTACACAGATAAAATTAGCCTATGCTGACTTATTTTCTTTTGATACAATCAAGCAATATGTATCAGTTACATTTATTACCTACAGGATCCCTTTTTAAAGTGTCACTCAGAGGCTTTACCGCTCCCTCTCCCCATGCTGCAAGGACAGAGAACACTTTCAGGTGTCCTAAAGCAGAGCTTAAAGAAGACGAGAGGGTGGAGTGACAGCTCCACTCAGTTATTGTAGTGATTTAAATTTATCAACTGTTGACATGATTAAATGGGCCTGCCACCCTTTTTGAAACAGGCTCCTGGGTTCTTGAGAGCCTGCTGAAGACATAATGTCAGTGCAGAGTCAACTTGTTATCCAGTCACCCATTACAAATGTCAGTGCAAGGTATAAACAAGGTCTTCTTGTGGACCTCCTGTTGCTTGCAAGTTTGTGCCTCTTGTGTTTCCACATCATCATAGTATAATATAAGATCACACAGCGGGACCCAATGTAAAAGTTCAAATTCTTGATGATGGTGGTGTTTTGTTGTGGCGCTGTTGCAGACTAACAGTGTATAAGTGGTTTCTAGGAATGCAGGGGGTGGGGACAAGAACCCCCATAATTTTTCAGAAACAACCAGTGAGCTACATCAGAGGGAGAAAATTAGCTTTTGGGATTTGTTGCCAGAGTAGCCTGAACAAAACAAGACTCCTGGAGGTCACAGGGGTGGGAGGAGAGAATCAGACCAGCTCCCCTCCTCTCGGTGGGGGGTCACAGGGTGAGGGCTCGGGGGGTCATGGTTGACGGTCTCGAGGGGTTGTTAATTCTATTATTCCTGCCTGAGAGGTCCTTGTCAGGGCTGGGGGAGAAGAAGAGGTGGGAATGGCTGGATAAAAGGTGAAAGGAGGTTTTGAAGCATGATTATTTTGGCTTGGGAAGTGATCACATACCACACATATCTTCATCTCTTTGACTCGTGTGAACGCTTGAAGTCTTTTATTTTTAACTCCCTTGTCACTTCCTGTCACACAAACACACTCAGGTCAGTTAGAACTGATTCAGCTTTCTCATCACTTGCTCAGAAATAATTAACAAGTTAACCCAGAGCCCTGTGTTTTCATCACATCCACACATAGTGTTAACCTCCATAAATCAACATGTATTAGATAAATGTTGTCTGAACTCTCTCTGCCACACCGTTTTTACTTTATACTCTGTTTTTATTTGACTTTACATCCAATTCATTTGTCTCAAGTGTTCTGCTTAAAATGAACATATAAATGAAGTTTATACTTCCATGTTTAAAGGCAAGGGTGACGCAGTCTGAGGGAAATTTATGGTGTAGCCTTGTCTTTAAGGTCAACGACCTTGTCTCCTCCAATCTGTCACACCTGACTTGTAGCTACAAATAGAGAGACAGAGTGATTAATAGACTGACATTTAAGCAACAGTTTTAAAAAAGGTCATCCTTAAAGTATCAGGACGCTTTAAATAATGCTTCTTGGGTCTTTTAATCAGTTAATCCCTCATAACACAATAAATGAGTGAAAAACCTGCAGTTCTTTGAGTGTCCCCCTTCCACAGGCTGCAGAGCTCCTGGAGGTCACACACTTACCCATGTTAATATGCCTTTTTTCACAGTGAATGTTACAGGGCCCATATTATACTTTTTTGGTTTCATTGTTTAACATGTCTCCTGCAGGTGATAGAACACTTCTGTGCACAACACAGAAAGTCTGCAGTGCCAGGTCTCCTTCCTTCCTTATTTACAGTAGCTAGTAGCTGCCTGAAACGCCTCATGCCCCTGGCTCCCCCTTAACCCTTTAACTGCCAGCTCAACCGTTTGGCAGACCTTGTTTAGCCACTGAGTGAGATGTGTATGAGGAAATACACTTACGATAATCAGCAAGTAAATTTAACATGTTGGGTTGTCATCTGCTGTCATTTTACCACATTGCATTTCTCAACATTATGTCTAAGATGTATGCAGAGACTGGCAGTCACTCAGTGCTGTGCATTGGACCAAACATAGCACTTGCAGTTTTTTTTGTTTTTGTTTCGACGTGTCATCTCCTTTTAGGGTTTTGCACTTCAGACTATGCTCATAGTCCTCTGTGGACCTAGAGCAGAGGTTGAAGTATGAATTAGCCTTAACTGTAAAAAGTCATGAAATTCCCTGTGGAGGTTTTTCCATAAAATTTCTGAGTTACTTGTGTGACAGTGGCTTAGGGCAACAGGAAATGGGGTGAGGGGATACTAGGAGGTTGTTTGAAATATGAAAGTCTGTGTGGAAAATCATGGTGCTTGCATGTAAACATGTTGCTTACCTAAAATAAATTTGAAAAGGTTTGGAGTTTTGTTCATTTCTGAATGATAATTATGCAAATAATGAATTTTAACACTGTGACCAATAAAAAACTTTCCAAATTCAAAGAGGCCATTTTTTTGTCTTAAAATAGGATCATTTATTTATTTTTGATGACTGCTAGAGTATGTTCACAATCACTGATGTTCAGACAACCCTATAGTCGTATACTAGTCATATACAGACTACCCCTGATGATGCTCTA
The DNA here is from genome assembly GCA_037902135.1 of Cetoscarus ocellatus. Taxonomy (NCBI): domain Eukaryota; kingdom Metazoa; phylum Chordata; class Actinopteri; order Labriformes; family Labridae; genus Cetoscarus; species Cetoscarus ocellatus. The sequence goes on along the minus strand of JBAMNC010000022.1, from coordinate 448,309 downwards.
TTCTTAGTCTATCTGAGGAGCTCTGTCGGAGGTCCTGTCACTTTAAGGTTCCCTTCAGTTTAATGCTGTGGTAATTGGTCAGTTCATTGCTGCTTGGCCCCATGTTTTCAATGACTCTGCATTAATTTTAACATCTACGCTCTGCAAGGGGCTAGCTACTATGAGCCAATGGACTAAACTAGACCTTTTGTCTTGTTCATAGAAGGGCCCTATCATGCAAAGGAGACTTGTCAAACACACTTATGGGCATATAAACCTAAAAAAAAACAAAATATGATCGATGTTTTAAACAAATTGTCAACCTTAAAGGGAAGCCATGTTTCTGCCCTTAGAAATTTCTGCTGGACTTCACTGTTTGTGAATTTAGAATAAGAAGATTCTACATCATTCATACAGTAGAGGAACTTATTGATAAACAGTAGTCTGATGTGACTATATTGACAAAAACCTTTATTCATCTGATTCCATCTCCATCGTCGCATGTTTGTGTAGATGTTCATTTACTTTCACCGTGCTCTGTGTGTGTAATAATGTTTGAGTCCTGGCAGACTGTGCAGCCCTTGTTGGCATGGATTATTCCACTTGGCCAGACACATTAGGGTTTGGCACGACAGGCTGAGGATATGTGTCCCCTCTCTGTCCCCCCAGGGGCATCTAACACTGATAATACTATCTGCAAATGGAAGACTTAATCTGCTGCCTCTTACTGTGTTCATATTATGTATCCATGTTCCTCCTCCTAAAAATAGTGCAGAGACCAAGGCAGGCTCTGATTCTGCTTTCAAAGACGTTTTTGATAGGAGTGTGAGCATTGTGATCAGGAAACAGAGAGGGGACGGGTTTTAGAGGCAGGACACAGATGAGTGCTCAGCAGGTTCAGACGGGGACGTTCAGGAAAATCACTGAGCAGCTGCATGCGGTGATGACCGTGACTCATTCTCACTCCCTGCGTGTCTGTTTCAGCCTCAGTTTTCGCTTTTTCTCTCCCTGTCTGGTTAATGACATTGACAATTAGCAACAGCATCACAGGAGATGAGGAGTGTATTTAATGACGATGCCTGGGGACGTGCTCCTCCTGGAGAAATGTTTCAAATGAACAGATGTAAAGTGTCTGCAGGTAATGCGTTCAACAGGGATAAAATCAATACATAATTTGGCCTCATGTTGCAAAGAGGATTGTTTTTAATTTTTCATTGTTGATTCCTTAAATGAGTCTGTCATCTTTTGGTATTGCAAATATTTTAAGATAATGTATCTAAAAGATTTTATTGGATTTGAAAATGATGGTTAAACTAGCTACCTAAATCTACCATGTCTTCACATAATTGGAGTATAAATCACATTAGCTCAATGCTCACCTGATCAGCACTAATTTTTGTTTTAATTTTTCATAAAACAGCAAAAATATCAAACAAGCAAAGTTTCCAGTGTTGAAAACAAACAGTGTCAAGAACACCTCACTCAGGTTGAGTGATGCGAAGTGACAAACTTGGTTGTTGAAAAACAAAGCCTGTGTAAAATGGAGTAAAGGTGTCCACCTGAGGCTGGCGTCACTCCCCTTTAGGCCCTATTCTGAACAGTCATTTTCAACAGTTGAAATAAACAATGTCACATTCTGGTTCAAGAAGAGAATGTGAGATGAACAGCTCATTTCTGTTTGGTTAAAGGATCAGTTTGGGTTTTTTGATGTGTGCTTGCTAAAGGCACATGGCACTAGTAAATATGATTGCCAATAAAGAAACTTGCAAGCCAGTATATAGCAGTACATAGTGCCAACGAAAGCCTCTTAATTGACCCATTAGCGATTAAAACCTCTGAAAAGCCTATGTTGGCTCAACAAGACACTAAAATAGGATTTTTTACAGCTTTTAACTTTTCCTTGACAACCCCACTTCAAAAAACCCGAACCAACCCCTCTGAACTAAAACAGTTGTAGTCTGTTCGATTTGTCACAAAGTATCATCAATTCCCATGCGACGGCAGCGAAAATGAAAACACATACTTCGCCATGTTTAGGTTAGCTGTAGATATAAAGTGATGAGTTGCTGTTGCTGCAAAGACTGTCCACGTGAAACAATGCTCAAAGAGCACCAGAATGCTGGAAGTCCTCCATTGACCACCTCACTGAGTCACGCTGCTGTGATGTCACAAACTTGTGTAGCCGGCAGGACCCTCTCCTCCCAGCTCACATTCCCACCCTCAAGTGAAGGTACAGCTGGCAGTGGAAATGCAAACAACATCAGGGTTTTACCGCTCCAAACTGTACTCAACCAACTTGATGTATAGAAGGTTGGGTTCTCCAATATGGCAACTGCCGCTGTTATGGTTCACAACACATTTTTATAAACTATTGGGTGGCGTTCCTGAGACTACATCAGTGTTTTACACGGTCTATGAGTGTTAAATACAGTAAAGATTGACAGGGATGTTGTGCTCTAAAGCAACACTTATGGATTGCCACTTGTCCAATCATGTTGTCTATTCCAAGCACACTGTTGTATAAAGAAACAAACACCAACATGCTTGGGGAGTAGAGAGAACAGTTTTTCCTCTAATAAGAGTATGTGTAATTGTCACACTTGTTGAACATTTCGGATTAATCAAATGTTTTTTCCTCTCCCTCTAACAGAGTGTGTGGTGTGTCTGACGCTGTCAGGGTGCCATGGCTCTGGTTCAGGCACTTCCTGTCACCGTGACTGACCACCCCAACCCAGGTCTTGAGGTCCAGCAGTGCAGGCCACTATCATCCCACTCCCCCTCCGGCCCCTGCCCTGGCCCCTGTGGTCCCTGCAGCTCCGGGACAGCCATGGGTTCAGTCAGCAGCCTCATATCGGGCCGGACGTACCAGGAGAGGCATTGCCGGGCCGCCAGTGAATTCACCGCCAAGGCACGCCGCTCCACACCGGCCACCAGCTGCTTCAGACTCCAGGATAACACCCTCCGCAGCACAAGCTCCCTGGAGCAGCTGCTGGCCATCAGTAACCAAACGCTTCCCCAGGCCCAGATTCTGCCACCACCACTGCCCACAAAGAAGCAGCCGAGGCCGGGGAACACTGCTGGGGCAACTGGTGGAGCTGCTGTGGGAGCTGTAGGTGGTGTCAATGAAACAAATGGGAACTTTGTGCATGCGAGCGATGAGGCAGTCACTGGAGACTGGAAAGACAACCAGATGGTCTCAGCTGCAAGCCCCTGTAGTGATTCTGAGGACCAAAGGGACAACAGGGGACTGAATGGGAATATTGGAGGGCCTCCCCCAAAACTCATCCCAGTGTCGGGACAGTTAGAGAAGGTAAGATATGACTGATATGACTGGCTTTTGGCTGATTCATAGATGTATTGGATACCAGCAAGAGGTTTTCTAATGCTGTTTCTCTCCTTGTTAAAATTCTGATTCTTGAACTTGGGGATTGGCCAACACAGCGCACAAGTCCAGTTTTACTGCATGTCATAACTAAGTTTTAAATGTATACTAGTTAACTTGTAAAGAAGCTCAAAGAACAACATGAAGCTGAGATAGAAGACTATTGTACTTAATGTCCTTATGAATGTCCTGTGTACAGGTCTATTTAGTTAATTTTCATTCATATAGGAACAAGTATTTGGCAAGTAAATATTACAGCAAACTACTGCCTTAAAGGTCTGAGCTAGTTTCCAATGCCTGTCCATAGACGAGTCTTCAAAACACATCAAACTCAACAGCAAATACAAAAACAGGAAACAAAAGACAGAACAATGCAGAATAAATGTTAATAAAGTTATGATAGTTTTTTTTACTGTATAATTGATATCATGCATTCTCTTACCAAAGTACATTCTGTGCCAGCACTTCACTGTTTTTAGTGCAACTCGCAAGTAAAAGTTTCTGAAATTAGTTTGTATTTGCTGCTCTAAAGCAAGTTCACAACATGAACCAAAAATGAAGCTGCTGTGTTGGGAAAATGGTCTGGACTTATATGAATGGATTTAATCTGAATAATAACTTATGAAATCTGTTCAGGTATTAAAGAAAAGGCAAAAATAAAGAGTATCATGATATTTAGTTGGATTGTTTAAAAGAACTTGAAGCACAAAAAGAAACTCCTTTTTAAGTCGATTCAGAAACCATGTCGTGGGGTGCTAGTGTGGCAGAGTGGATAGCAACCTTGCACGTACCACACACTTAAGCTCTTGCCTTGTGCGAGTGGCCCGGGTTTGAATCCAGTCCATGTCTAGTGTCTTCCTCTACACTCTCTCCAGCTATCCATGTCTTTCTACTGTATCTCTGTTGTCAATAAAGGCCAAAAATGCCCAAAAATTAATCTTAAAAAAGAAACCATGTCATAATCAATAGGTTTTAGTTGAAGGTGGAAATGAAAGCAGGCCATGGGATAAGACTTTATTAGTTTTATATAGTTTTTTCTATCCATAAAATTCTTGTATCAGCTTACTAAAACTTCATGGCTCATCTACATCAGGGATGATCAATTACACTTGCTTAAGGGCCTATTTCTGTTTTAAACAGTGCATTAAGGACCAGATTATAAAATAATTCAAAATATTATTCATATATTGGCCTAATTAAAAATATTTAAAATATGTGAGTCTTTAACCTACTTATTCTGTAAACTGCAAAACTCTTTCAGATCTTTTAGATTATTTTTAGGTTAATGAACTTGTATTTTTATACAGAAATTAAAGCAAGTAAAGTTCTGATAGAGTATTTAATTAAAACCTAAATTATCAGCTGCTTTATAGTTGTTACACATGGTCATATAAATTACCAAGTTATACCAGTGTGTCCCGCCATACCATTTGAGAACCACTGTTCTAATACAAGGTGTTATTTTACCTATTCTATAGATTTTATAAGGGACCAGCATTTATCAGAAAGATTGATACAGAAGGTAGAAAATGATCTTCCTGTAAGTGTAGAAGTGCCCTCAAGTTAGATTCTGGACCTCCACCAACTCCACAATCTAAAGAAACATGTAGTTAGATGTCATCTTATATTACAGCTAGACATTATTTGCTGTGACTTTTAAGATCATAGCAATGCCTTTTCTCGGAATATAAACCATTTTTAAGAGTATTTCTGCAGCATGTGGTGAAATGTTTTACAGCAGGTTGCCTCAGCTGTCTAATTGGCTATTTATTATCATCGACCTAGAGGAAATCTTAATCAGCGGCCTCACATGGACTGTTTGACAGCTCTTCACCCTGCACACACTTCATGATCAATGCCAGAGCTCGCTCACACTCAGTGACGTAACTACAAGAAGAAGAGGAAGATGGTTAATAAAAACATATGAGGACCTTCCACCGTCTCTTTCTTGGTCTTCTCTGTTTCTCACCCTTTAATCAGATTTCCTCTGCCCTCTCATTTTCACTCTCTCCTCTCTTGGCTGGCCCTGAATGTAACATGAAAGGAAAATCATTAAGAAAATTGCTTAATGAAGCTCATGGATATCAATTAAACCAAATTAAACTAATCAGAGCCTGGAGGGTTGACCTGCCAGCATATCACTCACCCTTTACTAATGAGTTTTATTCAGCCATTGCTAATTAGCACAGCTTTGCTTTTATCAATCACTTATGCTTTTTTAATCTCTGCTTTCAGAACATGGAGAAAGTGCTGATCCGTCCTACAGCGTTCAAACCTGTCATCCCCAAGAATCGCCACTCTGTGCACTACCTGTCACCGCGGCCAGGGGGCAGCAGTCTGTCTGAGAGCCAGGCCAGCCTCAACCTCCTGCTGCCCCTCGGAGGGTCCAACAGCTCCAACAACACCAACGGCAATGCAGGGAGCAGCAGCTCAAGCTCTGATGGAAAGCGCAACTCCTACAGCGGAGGGCGAAACGCCCGAAGCAGCCAGTCCTGCTCCATGTCCGATTCAGGGAGGAACTCTCTCTCCAGCCTCCCCACTCACAGCAGCACAGGCTACAGTCTAGCTCCCAGTGAAGGCTCTAGTTCTGGGTCTGGTACTGGGGGCCAGCTGGAGCCTTCCAGTCTGGGTAGAAACACTTCTGGTGGGACTGGGAGCCATAATCACACAAACTCGGACAGTGGACGATCTTCATCCAGTAAGAGCACAGGCTCAGGGTCGCTCAGTGGGCGCGGGCAGCCCCTGTCAGACAGTGGGTCATGTGGCCATTCGCCACCACCTGTGGAGGGCTATGAAGCAGTGGTGAGGGAGCTGGAGGAGAAGCTGAGGGAGAGAGACCTGGAGCTGCAGCAGCTTCGAGAAAATCTGGATGAGAATGAAGCTGCAATCTGCCAGGTGAGAAATAAAATATTGACCACACCATCCTGCAAACACTCGCTAAATAACCTGACGCTGTGCCAAGCACAACCAAAACACTCATCCATGTTTATTTTGCTGAAAGGTGTATGAGGAGAAGCAGCGTCGTTGTGAGAGAGAGATGGAGGAGCTGAGACAGAGCTGTTCAATGAAGATGAAGCAGACTTCTCAGAAAGCTCAGAGGGCACAGCAGGTGCTGCAGTTACAGGTATGCTTGAGATTAAAAGGCATAAAACACACAGGATGTAAAATGTTCTACCAGAGGATCTCACTTAAATCAATAACAAAAGATGATAAGAAGACATGCTGTCAAGTAGCAGCTCCTGGTTCTGGTTTTTTTCACTGCATAGTGTTTCTACTGATGTACTAAACATTTATTTCCTGTCATGGCTGTTGACACAATTAATCAGATCATAACAACTACAGCTAGATGTGCTCCAAGAGCACAAACCTCCACAAACGTACAGATTTAACATTCAGATTAACGCCACTGTATGCTTGAGGTGGGAGTCTTTATTTTGATCTTTGATTTGAGGACTAAAGAGTATCTTTGTATGAACCAAACTGGATGTATTTTTGTCTTTTCAGGTGTTTCAGCTCCAGCAGGAAAAAAAGAAACTGCAAGAGGACTTGTCTACTCTGCTGCAGGACAGAGAAACGCTGGAGAGGAGATGCGCCACCATCCAAAGAGAGCAGACCCAGCTGGGGCCACGGCTGGAGGAGACGAAATGGGAGGTGAGAGACTCTAAAAAGGTGTCAAACAATTAGAGGAGCAGCCTGTGATGTGATTAGAGCTCTGAGGCCTCCCACACCTCCCTCTTTGCAATTTTTACTCAGTGATACAGGATCAATTAATCCAAAAGAAGGTGCTACAACACCTCAGATGAAGTTTAATCAACCCTAAATTAAGCTTAGAGGCATGAGACAATTTGAGGTTTGCCTTTGAGAAGCAAACAAATCCTGAAAGTCTAACTGTGGTGCAGGTGCTCAAAGTGCAGTCATTTTAGTAGCAGAATGCCCAAAACAATTGCTTTATGGGAAATAAGTGTCTAATTTTTTTCCTGCTCAGGTGTGTCAGAAGTCTGGGGAAATCTCCCTCCTGAAGCAGCAGCTGAAGGAGATCCAGTCAGAGCTCAGCCAGAAAGCTGGAGACATTGTGGTGCTGAAGGCCCAGCTGAGAGAAGCTCGCTCTGAACTGCAGGCCAGCCAGGCTCGATCACAGGAGGCCCAGGCGGCCCTGAGGACGAGATCCCTGGAGCTGGAAGTCTGCGAGAACGAACTCCAGAGGCGTAAAAGTGAAGCCGAACTGCTCCGCGAGAAAGTGAGCCGTTTGGACGATGAGTCGGCACGCCTACGTGACACTCTGTCCAGTCACAGCGGACATCTACCTGGAAATGCAAACATGAAGGGCCAGTGCATGAGCCTGACCCTCCAGCAGGGCAGGAGTATGGGAGGAAGGGGAGGGCCCAGTCCCTGTGTTTACAGAGATGGAGAGGAGACTCATCTGGTGTGGGGAGGAGAAAGTGATGAAGCAAAGGCGCAAAGGCAGAACGCAGAGGCGGTGCTGGGACTCAGACAACAGGTACGTGTTTTTATTAGACCTCTTTAAGAAAATAGATCCTAATTATAACTACATTTATACAGCAGAGGGCTACATTTTACACCACAATAGAGTTGTGCAGGAATGAGTGCAAAAACATGGAGGTGAGTTAGCTTTTAGCACTTACTGGTTCCCAACCTCCCAGAGTAAATAGGATTTAGAATACCTGTTTCACATAAAGTTTGTGATAAACACACACACACACACACACACACACAAGATTTTTAATGTTTATTGGGGAATAATAAAATGCATCTGATGCCGCCTGCATTTAAATCTTAAACTGTTGATGTGTGTTTAAAATGATGGTTGCTAACTAACTGCTAATCAGCACTACAAAAATGGGCGGATGGCAAGCATTTCCAGTTGTTTTTTAATAATCAATTATTTATGCACTATTGCCACAGCCACGAGGACCAACTTATTCAGTCACTTGATTATGAGGAAACTCTTAAGCAAGAGGTTACAATAAGATGAACTGGACATATTTTAGTTACCTCTAAGTTGAACCGCCATGTTGTAGTTCTATGGTAGCTTATTAATAGCTTTTTACTCTCACCAATTATATTTAAGCTTTAAACATTGTGTAAAATTGGTTAGTTTGTTCAGATTATCACAAAGAGCAGAACATGGAAGTTTAATCAGTTTTTGTTTGCCACAGAGTTTACTATTAGCAACGATCCAAAACAGTGAAAAATTAAATAGACTTTTAGCGGGCCAGTAGTCAAGTGCACCAGCACAATGCTAACTTCTGCATTGCTCTAATAAAATACATCATCCATGCACCACTCTATAGCAATACAGTATGATACAGCACTGTACAATATGGCATCCTAAGAGATACAATATGATATGATATAATACAGTGTAAGGCTTAAATTAAACTTAATGCACACTATTAACAATATTTTGCATTTACAATTTCTATGTATAAGGACTTCAAAATGTATTTTTTCATGTTTTGCTTTTGCACTAACTGAAGTAAAGGAATGAAACACTTGGAAATATATATAGTTTCTCACATGTTTTGATACTCTATTTCAGGTGGACAGGCTGAAAGCTGAACTTATGTATGAGAGGAGGACGAGCGAAGAGCAACTTTCACACTTTGAGGAGGAAAGGAGGGTGTGGCAGGAGGAGAAGGAAAAGGTAAGAGGAGACTTTTTCACCTACTTTCTGCCTCCAAGTAATAGTTTTCATAATATATCAGTAATGTCCTTGTTAAGTAATCTGTCCCAAAGGGAATACAAGGGGATTTAATACAGGGGTAGCAATGAATTGTTGATTCAGCGGCTTAACTTTGTGTTGCCGGTCCCTGTTTAGAAAAGTTTTATTTTTAAGTGAAACAATTGGATATGGGCTCCTGATAGCGGTTAAGCTGCTTTTTTTAATTTAAATATTTTTTAATTGTGTAAGGCTCTGACTTTTCTTTTTACCTCTGTTCATCTAAGATTGAATGTCTAAGGGAATGCCAGCAGGCATTGTTTGAACAAAGTGACTGGACAGGTTGCTTTCATCAATATGAGTTACGTAATAATTTTCAAAGCTTACTCTGATTCCCTACCTATTTACTCATTTTCTGTACCTTTCCTTCTCTTAGGTAATCCGCTACCAGAAACAGCTGCAGCAGAACTACATCCAGATGTACCGCCGTAACAGGGATCTTGAGCGGGTAATGCGGGAGCTTAGTCTGGAGCTGGAGAACAGGGACATGGAGGACTATGAGGTCCACAGTGGCAGCAACGACATCCACTTTGAGGAAATCACCGCCACTGAGATTTAAAAATATAAAGACTCACAATTAATATGTGCACAGGAACACGGAAACAAAAAAACTCTGAGGATAAAACTCCAGGACAAATACTGCACTACTTCAACATGGCGTTACCTGGACCACAGAGCAAGCACTCACCACTTACCACTGTCAAAAGGGAGATCTCCCAAAGGTGCATTCTTACTCCCTGCTACAACAAGCTCTCCAATAAATCCTTATAAGGTGTCTCCCCCCAGGAGCTTTTTTAATGGGTTTTTCCACTATAAAGCCAGCACAAAGACTCCTTCCAGAAACAGTGTTTCCTTTTTAGACCACGTTCAAATCAGGGTATCCAAATCTAACATGGAAAATAAAGCAAAAAAAAAAGAGAGAGATAATGATAATATATGCACAGCAATATGGTCACTCATTTTCTCGGTAGCACACAAGGTTAAACAGACGGACACCAGCATGCATTAAATGATGCATCATGACAACAGTCCCATTACAAACATCCAACACTGCAGGCTCATAATGATGACATCATCACCCGTCCAAACAACAGTTAACAACATTTTTACTTCAAATAGCAGCAAAAGGGGAACATAATGACATATGCTGATAAGTTTATTTCATACAGATTTCCTTTGCAGAGTTGTAGAAAGGTTGTGTTTTCACATCGCTCTGGAAAAATGCAGGGTGGTCACCACCTGCAGTGGAGGAATCTGTTGCGTGTTGCACCAGCTATGCATTATTAAGGATTTTCTGTTTTGGAAATAGGGAAATGATTGACATGGCTGCCTGTCCCCTGCGGAGTCGCTGTTGGTTAGATGGCTTTAAGTCCTGCCTCAACATAGCGTCTCATTGTGTGAGTAGGTTGAGCTTAAGTTTGGTTGAGACGACGTGAAGTATGTCAGTATCCATTACAACCACAACATTTAAAAGGCTCATTTGATAATAAGGCTGGACGATATTGCCTAATCTCAGTATCACGATTAATTGAAGCTCTTACCTCGATTACAATTAATGAACAATTATTTTATGCTATGCTGGAACAAATTGGTGGTGTTATCGATGGTCGTTGAAACTCTCTTCCTGCAGTATTTACACTTAACTTCTTTCTGCTCGATGTCCTCTGCACAGAATCCAAAATGTGCCCAAACAACGGAGACAGCATTTTTGTTGGTTACAAGGTCCTCTGATAGATTGGCACTTGTCTCCCCCATGCTGGCAGCGTGTCCTTCGTTCTTGGCGAAAGTGAACGCAGACTGTATGGAGGGGGCACGGTCACGTGACTTACACAGGGAAAATAATCAAATAATCAACTTGAGTAAAATTGTTTCAATTAGAGGGTCTAAATGTAGGTTTCGGTTATTTTTCGATTAATTGCCCAGCCCTATTTGATAATCAAATGTGACATGGCTTCGTCCAGTTCTTTTACAGTCTACGGTTTGTCCTCAAGTTATCCCACCTTTGAATACCAGAAAACCATAACCCACGTATTTTATGGTTGGTTTAAGTTAGAACCTGTGATCAAACCGTGCTATGCTTAAACTTATGCAAAGCTGGTGCAACCCTTACCAATGGAAACATGGTCCCATTCAGCACATTGTTCCTGTTCATTTGCAGCCGGCACTCTTTGGAAACTAGTGTGAACATATTTTCTTGAATTTCCTACATCTGGACATCATATTCTGACATTTTTCATCCAAACTGCAAAGGACACATTCACACTGACGTTCGGAGGAAATGTTTTCTGGACCGCCACTCTATCAATCTGTCAATTCATTTATACAATGCAGCAAGTTCTGACATAAACCTTCACACTCAACAGTGATGTAGCACTATAGAAAGCAGACTGTAGCATTTCAGATGTCATAAGAGACTGCTGTTTCTCCTCTTTGTCTGTCTTTTTCTGCCTTTGTCTCCACGTCTGCTCTCTCTCCTCTCTCTGTCTCTAACTCTTCTTCTTACTCAACTATTTTTGTATCAGAGAAAAGCGCCTCGGCAGCCAGTATCAGGAATCTAAAAATGGAGCATATTCTTTTACTTTGAATGTGACGTCACTGAGAGATTTAAGCCTGTGTTTGAACTGTGGCATGCTTATTCAGAGTTTCCCTTTATTCCTCTTTGTTCCCATTAGCACTCTTTATTTAGCCTTTGGCAGCCAAAAGCCAAAATAACACTTTATAAAGTCTTCCTAGTCTCAGCATAGACTATAATCTTCACTGACTGCTACACAGGAAATAAGACTGGCATGTCTGCATGTCTTTGTTATATCAGATTTCAGAAAAGCCTGTTGAGATAGTCCTAAGAAGAGAGTTTGTGGATGCAGTAGTTTCAGCGCTGAATGTCTTCGAGGCAGGTCAGCTGTTGAAGCCTCGTATTAACACAGCAGACATTTGCCTCTGATGCCATGTCCAGGGTTTGAAGTGCTGTTATGATTTACTGCTGTGCTCCAGGTTTGAAGTTGTACATTAAGGGTAAATTACAAGTTATCATCATTCACTAACCCCAGATTAATGGAGACAGGCCCTTTGTCAGTAAATGAAAGGATTAAAGACAGTAAACATTAGAGAACATCAGCCCATACTTTAAGTTAACAACATATTGATATCCCACTGTGGACAAAAGCAGCTAGTCCTTTAACATTTACTGTCTTGGCCTGCTACAAGCATTAGCCCAGATTTGGCTAAGGCTAATTTCAACATTTAGTAGGGTTGTAAAAAAGTGCTTACATACCCATTATTGATATATTTGCTGTGCAACACTGTACCAGTATTTAATGGGGTAATATTGGTATTATATTAGGTAATAATAAAAAATAGGGGTATTTGTTTTATATTGTTATTCAGCCTTTGGCTTCTTGTTGGGAGCAGATCTTCTGTCTCTCTGTTAAATACATTATTTTATCCTACTAGGGGACCATGCTTTAATAACCCTGACTAGAAACTCTACATTTTATGTGGATAATGTTGGTTCACAATACCATACAACATATTTAAAATTAAAACAGACCATAACGTAGAAAATAAGATATATCCTTTTATATCATACCATGAGATTCTTGCCAACACACCCCCACACTTTAGAAATGTAAACAAATACAATGGGGGAAAAAATCTTATAGATGCTCATATAAGCTAGAAAACAGGAGTAAAAATATGCAAACATATGAATACATCAATAGAGAAGGTGTAACTGTCAGCCAGGAGAAAGAAAAACAAAATTAAAAACAAAGGTTTAAAAAAACATTATTAAGAAAGATGTATATACAAGCTAATTCAATCCTAGCCAGGAAGGCGGTTATTTGTAACAATAAAATGTCTTTAAAAATTCTTTGCTAGGAATTGAGTAGCATCCAATACAAAACATCAAATTAAAATTATTTGCTGGTGAAATGTAAACTCAAAATAAACATACATGAAAAAGGTGTAACTACTAGTCAATGTAATGTCAAGGAATTTGTGTCTACATGTTACAAAAGAAAAACAAATTTACAACAAAATAAAGAAAAGTTGGAATTTACAACTCATGTAATGTTAGCAAGGTAATCACATCCCACACAAATAAAACAGTCATTAATTCCTAGCTTTAGTAGTTTATACTGAAAATAAACCTACATGATACATCAGAAAAGGTGGTAATATTAGCCAAAGTTATTGGTAGCAAGGAAGTATTTTCAATGAGTAAAGTCTTTGCTATTATAACATGTAAATACCCAAAAGCAAATTGGTACATTTCTAGCTTATATAACATCCAAATCAGTACTACTGTGATTAAGTCATAGATTTTGTCATTATTACCACAAATAAACCCTGAAACTCAAGTTGCATTAGCAGAGAGAAACAGTCTTTTAGGGTACAACTGAAAATGTGTCTATATATTTCAAGCCAACTCAAGCTAATTCTTGTAGGAAACAACTGTACAATACAAAAAAGGCACTTATTTAGACTTATGTTTTGTAGGAACACACTATCTACATGGTATAAAAGTAAAGCTGCTGGCAAAAAAAATGACAGTTTATCCGAATGAATGCTTAAGTGTTAATGATCAGTACAAATAAATATCTGTGCTAGGGCAAAGCTGACATTATGTTTAGGCTAATTCACATGTTAAATGCTAGCACTAACTGCTGTCAGTTAATATGTCATCATGTCAAAAGACTTTGACCATGAGTTGTCTTTTAGTTGTTCAATAATCAAAAGACACTGAATATTTTATTTTAAATGCTCTACATCAGAGCTTACGGCTTGGAGCACAGCAGTATAACATCATCACTTACAGCTCTGTGTAATATCAGAAGAAAATGGCTCCAGTTTCAATACGTTGATTATCAGCCAGTGAGGAGCACGGTGGCGTGAGTTTCTCTGTTTTTTTCAGCAGAATATGCAGGGCTGTGTAACACTGAGCATGGTGGGTCTTTATTTAAAAAGGGGGCTGAGAACTTTTATTTTACAGAGTCTATATCAATGAAGAATAGTTAAATGGAAATCTATATAATGGAGGAGATGTTGTATATTTTTTTATATATAGCACCTGAAGATATTTTGTGGTAGTACTGGTATAAGTGTGGGTTTAATATACAAAGTATAAAGACTTCTCTCTATATATGAATATATCTATCACGTACCAATATTTCAAATGATTGATCAGTTGTAAATGGAGGCGGCAGCATCGAGGGAGTTCACCTAATACTGTAGTGCATGACAAATGTTTACATGATATAATCTTTGTGACACAAACACTCTAATGACCAAACTTTGCAGCTGTGAAAACAGTTGAGATCTTCTGTTTTGGGCTCTGTTGTCTCTCCATTTCAATTGATCTCTCATTTGATCATCACTATCATAGTACCACATGGTTCATGTCTTCATCGTTGGGTTTTGTGCACGTCATTTGTCTATTAATGCATGAAAAGGGTCATTTTTGAGCGTCTTCTTCATTAAGTCGAGGTTGGAGCTGATGCAAACAAAGTGTTATGTTTCCTATATTTGGAAATTCAGTTAAACCCCTGACCGAAAATTAAATCAGCATGTTTGACCAGTCTTTATTTCGCATGACATCACCACTTTCAATGTGGTTTAAGAGGTTTTGTCAAGTTTAATCTGCAATGTTCATAAAATGTAAATATAAAGCCTTGGGAAGTGACTTTGAATGGAACAAGTTTGCTCTGTCTAACTATGTTCGAGACTGTTCAGACCTAGACTGTTACTTACCGTTAACGCAGCACGTGTGCAGATTAGCAACAAGTACGGGTGCTGCAAGCCAAAATGACTCCCTCACTGAAAGTACTTTATGCATCTATGACTTCCTTCCTCATCTTTCAGTTGTTGTCATTGTTGCATTACAGTTGTCTGTGTAAATATGTAAAACACTAAATAGTATAAGAGAGTGACATTGTCTTTTATTGAGACAAAAATATCTATTTCAAATGTAGCCACTGTGACTAGACCAAAGCAACGTAACACCTTTCTTCTTTCTTTTGTGGCATTTTTCTCTCATCCTCGTGTGTGCTTTTTTTTATGTTTACTTACGTTGTGTCTTCAGTAATTCATAAAGTATGTAGTTGTCCTTGTATATTTTTATGTGTACATTTCTTGTACAAAATGACTGTGTTTATAATTAAAGAACAAGTTGTCACACCTTCAATTGATCAATTGTTATGTCACTGTATTTTTCCTTTGAACAGTATGAGGAACTAGAACTAGCAGCAGGCAGTGGGCAATGGACGTACAGTGCTGGGTCCAAAAGATGGGATGAAATATTGTTTTTTCTTGGTTTTGGTTTAGAAATCACATTTCTTCAATGATTTAGTTGTATGTAAGGTTACAAGCAAGGGATGAGCATGAGGCTCAATAGCCTTGAAATTAAATCTTAACATAAAAACTAATTATTTCATCCATATGTCAGAGTGCGCTGATACTGTGAAGTTTTTTTTATTAGTGTTTACAAAAGCAAGGCATAATTGTGGGTAACAATGGCTTAAAACCTTTGACACTGACATCCTTGAGTTCAGATGGACATTTGTGCAAAGTTTGAAGTAAATTACTCAAACCATTCAAATGAATTAATCCTTGAGTCAGGCTGAACAATAGTGCAAAATTTGAGGTAAATACCTTATTGCAGTGTTTTTCTCACCCATCTGAGCCCCTCCCTAGTTGTACCAAGAAGGAGTCAAGCCCCCAACCCCCCGGGACAGGCAATATATTTTTTGTGTGAGAAATAAACATTATTCTCATCAGACTGCCAATCAATCGATTATCATCGTCTACTGTAGCCTCCCTCCCTCTCAGATTCAAGTGTTTTCAAAGGGGAAGGAAAAAGAGCTGAATCTGATCCTCTATGAAGATTATTATTGTTTTTTTTTTGTACTTGAATCAAATCCTTATTTGATAGACACTCGAGAAAAGATGTAAACGGTAAAACAAATCAGGACGTGGGACCTTTAAAAGAATGTATGATCTTAGGGTGATATCATGGTTTAAGTCAATAAATGGCAACTAATGGCAACATCAAGGCTGACAGAGCCTCGCGCCCTCCTCCCAATCTTCCCAACCAGGTTTGGAACCGAGGCCTTGTAGTATTCTTGAGATATCTTGTTAAAAGCAAGGGATGAAAATAAGGCCAAGTGATGTTAACCTTTGGGTCAGAGAGATTTGTGTTAAAGTTTAAAGAAAAAGACAGGTTGACCTCACAGATCTAACCAATTAATCCTGAAAGGTCTCAGTCCTGGTGTGTTTGACTGTTTCCATGTGGTCCTGGTAGGGGTGGACAGTGTTTAATTTGTACTGAACCGTTTCTGGAAGGACATGTACCGACTGAATACGTGCATACCTGCAACTATGCTTCAGTTAAGTGCTGTGCACAGACCATTTTGCCGGAGCACAAAACACATGTACACGCCGGCAAAACAAACCCTGCACACATGTATCCCGTCAGAGAATACCCTGGCTTCACACACAAAAAATGAAGAAGACAAGGCAACAGTGAATGCGGACATTATCCACCATCTACGGTGATTTAAGTGGTTTGTTCACGTGTTGTGAAAGGAAATATTAGTTTGTGAAGGTGAAAGATTTGTTTTATAAACTTGACACCAACAGAAAATGATCTAAAGCGGTATTTTGTCGGATAAACTCATTCTGTGGACTCTGGGGATGATTACTGTTTCCCTTCTAACGTTTGGCCTCACACAGAAACTTCACCATAGATATTCATCCTGTCCTCCATCAGCGCTCCTCAACAGGTAAGCTAATGTTGCTATCAGCTAGTCACCAAAACATGAGAGATTCAGGGCTGTAAGAGCTTCATTTGACCAGGGGATAAAACAATGTCTCAGTCGAACTCTTAAGTTATCACGAGTCTGAAGTACCAAAGCATTTCAGTGTTAGTCTGAGAGTTATTAGCTATATGCTAATAAGGGGGCGGGGGAAAGCAAATTCAGGCTTCCCATTGGCTTTCAAAAAATTACAACCAATCAGGGTTCTGGGTTTGGTTATAATCCCTCCTGCTTCAATTGTATTAGGTCGACTAGTACTACTAGTAGACTAAAAACAGTCTACGGGACAATCGCAAAATGCTGGAAGTCGATACAGAGGCCAACTACAGGAGGTTGGCTTAAGGACATGGTGCAAGTGGTTGCTATGAAGAGAGTAACATATTCACTGAAGTAAAGTATATATTGTTCGAAGAGATGTGGTCTACCTTTATAGACTTTGTAAGGGGTCCTCATTTTCTTAGGGCCTTAAAGTTACAATATCATTACCCCTGCTTGGCCTTGGAGCAACCCAAGAACACTATAACCTCTGTCTTTGTACCGTTAAGTGTGCATACTAGTTTGATTGTATTTATTTGTATTCTTATTTTCACTCTATATCTTTTATTCTTATAATTTTACTTACTTTTTCTATTGGGGGAGGGGGTCTAGTTTTGGTTTTTGATTATTGTATTTGTTACTTGTTGTTCAAAAAACCCCAATAAACACATTGGGGGAAAAACAGTCGACTAGTACTACTAGTGAGATATTTTGAGTTCAATAGTAGTACTAGTAAACAAAAAATTTGTTTTACTAGTAAAGGTTTGTGGTGCATTAGCACGAGAGTAGACCTTACTAGTAAACACATAATTATCTGATAGAAGAAAATTTTGTTTTACTAGTAAGTTCTATTCGCCAAAATTGAGTACATGTAATCCAGATTTGAGTACCAGTAGAGCTGAACTACAGTTGATATCACTGATATCAGTTTAATGCCTAAAAGTCTTCATGGTGACTGCTGGTCAGACAGTGGATAATAAAACGTTCGTGTCTGTGTGTAATTGTGTGTCAGAAAGTGTCTGTGTGTCGGTATTTGTGACATTGTGTGCATGTTTGACAGTGTGAGAGAAGTTGTGGGTGAAAAATTCAGAAAAACATACCATACTGATAGTGTACTAAACTGAACTGTGACTCAAACATACCAAACTTAACTGAATCAAACCAACACTTTTCTGCACAGTTACACCCCTATGTTTTGGGTGTCTTTTATAAAGGGAATTGATTAAAGTGAACAAAAAAATGAGAAATTTTGTCTCCGCAGCTTCTTTTTCCTCCTTTTGGAAATGCTCAGATTTGAGGGGGTGGGGAGGCTATAATCAGTATGCCCTTATTGTCAGAGTGGATATTTGTTCAAAGTTTGAAGAAATTCCCTGGTTGTGTTTTTCAGTTACGTAGTTCAAAAACAACCATAGAGCATGCGGTCTTATGACAAACAGTTTACCTGTGAGTTGGGGTGAACATCCATTCAGAGTGTAAAGCAAATCCTTTACCGTGTTCCTGAGATTTCACATTCACAAGTGTGGCTTTGAGTGACGGATAACTCAACAACATAATGCCTCTGGCCCTGACATTTGCCATCATGAATACAAATAACACTTCTAAGCAGAACAACCAAAGTAATTTGTAATAATCTGAAGGCACATGCACCCATAATTTCCTCCTTAACTTTAATTGCTTGTCTAAACAGCAGCATGTCACCTTGGGCTCCTCTCATTCGTATTAAAACTAAGTTTGTGTAACATAAATCAATGTCTTACCCTCTGGCTGTCTGCAGAAATGAGGTACTATTAACTCTATATTCCAGTTTCCTTGCTGCCTCCGAAGACCACACTGTGATTTTGACTTTACTCCTGATCCTCATGTCTGGTATTTCTCATGGACACGTTTCTTCTCCTCTTTCACATGTCTGGATAAGCTCAGCCCTCAGCGTGGTGTAATTAAGCCTCTAAAGTGGCAGATTGGTTCAGAGCAGGAGCGCTGCTGCCAAAGAAATAGCAAAAAGTACCAACCAGAAATTTGGTATAATCTCTCCCCATGACATCCACTAAACCCAAACTATCAGTTTTGACATAATACTGAGGATTAATCTGGGTCTAAATCTATAAATCTGATAAAGCAGGCTGGGGTAATCTCCCTCTGGCAGACCTTCTGGACTGAGATGATCCAGCTGAGAAGTGCAAACCTCTTTCTCTACTGTCAGAAAGTGCTAAAAGGTCATCGCACAAGTCAAACTGTGGCACATCTTCAATCAAGGAAACCAAAGTTCATGGACCACATTATGGTAACATAAGATACGGATGTATCAATACATTACATTACAGTGAGGGAATGATATAAATATCGACAATTTAAACCTAATGCAGGAGCATCGATGGCCAAATGCAAAGGTGGGAAATCAGGGGCCTCTCTTCATCGAATTAGGCCTGAAAGTCACGTTCAAATAACAACAAAATCATAACTTTGAAGGGAAATATAACATGATTACTACAAAGGGTTAAAACCTCAATTGCCAATACAACTCCATTATGAGGACCAAATGCATCAGAACATGAAATATGTATTGTTTTATAATTGACCAAAAGTATGTTTTGTTCTTTGTTAGAAATTAGGTATGACCTGCTGTTCTCTAGTCTTCTTTGAATTGTGGCTAAATGCATCTGAAAAAAGAAGTTAGGATGCAATTCAAATTTAATGCACTTTTGTAATTGGTAAAACTCCTCATAGGGCTAAACAAGTAGACTGAAAGGCTTTTAATTCTGTCTATAATAATAAGGTTAAAACAGCCAACTCAGGAACGTAAGTTACCGACCCTTTATCTGACAGTTAGGTCGCACCCCAGGTACAGATACTTTAGAGCTCCAAGCAGATGGCCAGGGTTCAAGTCTTTCCTATTATATATATACTCTCCTGCACAATAAAATCATAACAAGTAAAAAAAAAAAAAAAAAAAAAAAAAAACGACCATTAAAAAAATATATATTAACTGCATTTCTCTTCAAAACCAGCAGAGGGCGTTATCTAAGTGGGGCTGCTTCTGTTCCACATTTGTAGCTGTTGAAAAGTGGTTTACTGGTTTAAAGTGTCAGAGAACTGAAATGAAATAATCATTTTAATCTTAAACAGACCTAAATACAATTTACAAAAAAATGAACAAAGACCTATAATAAAACCAAAACCTGATCCCATTATTAACATACACAACCTTACATTAGTTGAGTGTATTGATACACCCCTATTCTTGTGTTAGGGGTGTATGGTGTAGGGGTAGCTGGTGACTGAGTGGGTTAATTCAGTGCACTCACCATGCTCATGCAGGCATCCTGTGTTTAATTAAAGATTACTGCGGCCCATTTCCCACCAGTCTCCCCCTGCTCTCTGCTGCCTATCTGCTATAAGTAAAGGCAAAACTCAAAAATATATTGAAGAAAAATGGATGTATGATATTGAATTTTGCTAATATCTGATCTGCTAATATTTCCAAACTCGTTTTTGGCAATTACAGCACGTACGTGGTTCTACTGAAAACACTGCAAACTTGATAAATACTTAAACTTAAGACATGGAGCACCACAGCATATCAGTATCCTGACAGACCAGACAGACAGTTTGGTATACATCTGCCAACACCAATAATAAACCTTTAAATGTTTAGCTGCTGATGTAGATATTAGGCAGATGATGTTGTGTATCCCTAACTAATCTGAGTTCAACCTTAAAAAGAAATCAATGAAACAAGGAGCATGTCTGGACTATTTCCTTTTTGCAAAACCTTTATTATGAGTTGGTGATAAACAAAGATTGATCAGTTGATTGAGTATAAAGCACATTGGGTTGCCTTCTGTGTTAAATGTGCTATAAATAAAGTTTGACTTGACTAGACTATTATAAAATATGAAAAATGTTTTTTTTTTTATCTTCAGTTAATGTGCAATAAACGCATTTTGATAATGTTCACTATTGATGTAAAAAAAAGTTGTTTGGTTAAAGAATTTAAGATTTCACATTTTGTTTCAGCAAAATGTGTTCAATCCAGCCTTTATCAGATAAATAGGTTTCTGCTCCACGGTGTTTTCTTTTCTCTTTACAGAGACACATACTGAAATCCTCCCCCTTCACCATGACAGCAGATCTTCCTCCGCTCCTCTGTAGTGAATTTTGGAGTTGATTCACTCTCAGTGGAGTTTCAGGTTTAGTGTCCTTCACGCCTGAGCTCTTGCTCTGCTGTGAGGCACTCAGAGGTTAGTCTGCAGGTCTCCAGGGGCCAGTGTGGGTGTTTAGGACCTTGGGAACCTTGACCACAAAAACCATGGGGTCTTTGGCCTTGTTGCTGAATGCTCGGCGGATAACGTCCACAGCGTACAGATGAGTCACTCCCTGCAGACTCTCGCCATCCACAGATAGCAGCTCATACCCGGCCTGCAGATGTAAACACATAAAAATAATAAAAAATAGCATATAAGTAATAAAGGCATAATCTGAGGACATTTGCAGTGAATGGTCCCAGTTGATGAGAAAAAAGAGACTAATTCTCTGGTTTGTAGAGGATATATATCTAGTTCCGAACCTACATGATCTCAGATATTTCAAGTAGTTTTCACAGCCAGAGTAATCCTCATGGTTTAAGCTGGTAAAAGTCCAAGTAACATTAATGTTAGCCATGTAAGAGGCGCCATGCCAAGACATAACATGTTTTTTATTGCAGTAGAAATGCTTAAATTCTCAAAAAAGGAGCATGAACTGCTACTCAAAGCTGCAGCACTGCCTCTGTCTCATTCATGTTTTGTACCACTGAAGTGCAACCAGCCACAATTATTTTCAGCCATTATCTGCCCGTTCTGTATTTCCAATCTGAAGACCCTCTGCTCAGCTCTGCCCACCTCCACTGTGTACTTACATTATTAAAATGAGGACTCCTTTCAACAAAAGTTTCCCACATAGGGCACATTTATGATCAGCTAACCAGTATTTAGTTTCATGAATGATTTTCTCTTGGTAAGGGGGAGAAGCTTGCAAAAGTGAACTTTCTGGCCGTGTCCTTGCTGGGTATTTTTCTACAGAGAAGAAAAAGACATGTCAGGAATTCTGTAAAAGGCTTATCTTTGTCCATAGTTTATGTATACAGCGACACATATCATACTGGGGCCTCTGTGTCGGGACACATATTGTATCTGGAAGTTGCTGGAAATGTCCATCAAGCCCACCCAGAGGTGCCATATGTTTAGCAGTGTTCTGTCCCATCTCTGCTGGGCCTCTTTGTTACTATGAAGATCTAAAGTTAGTTTAGGACAGTGTTTTCAAAATGGCAGCACTTCTGAACTGCTTCCAAAGACCAATTAAGCAACCAAATGCCAATCATCACTCTGGCTTTGTTCAATATTTTCCAGTCTATAGTCTCTACAAATCATCTATTGTTAATGTTTTGACTGTGAGTCCCCTGGTGGTATAAATTAGACACTACACATTGAATACAAACCATAATGATAATGCAATGTACATTCTTAGTATGTATTTGTACATCTTCTTTCTCAGGTGCATCTCTCTATTTTATTCCACAGCATCGTTATCGACAGTTTCCAAAAAGCAGCAGTGATTGTGTCCTGTAGCGAGGACCTGATTTATGCCACAGAGCATTGGTGCTCTCCTGTTACGTTAATATATTCACACTGAAGGCCGTCACTGCTGCACACATAAAGTTTCCCCTTCAGCACAAGGTTGTTGAGAAGAGAACATACATTGAGACAGGCACACTCTGTCTCACACACATACACACATAGATGAGACCTTCTGTTTCCTGCAGGATGCGGGCAAAGAGTGGTGAAACTTTGGAGCCTTTAGGAGAGGAACTTCCCCTGATGTCATCAGTGATTGTCGAGGATGCACCTGCCTCTTGTGTTCAGCCTCAGTGAAGGTTAGAAACACACAACTCACAATGCCGACGGCCATTGTTGAATCTCCACCTCTCACATCTTTTCCCTTTCCCTTTTCCTCTCCAAGCATTAGATATGATTTTCCCTCTCCAGCACAAACCGTTATTTTATCACCAGGTGTCCAAATGATCTGTAAGCACAGAAGGATGATTGTGCCCTGATTTTGGACTGACAGGTTTTCTAACAGCTCAGCACACAGGCCGTTGTTCACCACTAACCCTGTAACCTTTCGTGAGAGCAGTATCAAAAGATTTAGATTCATTTAAGTGGAGAGCAGATTAAAGGTGCTTTTTCATTTTTGAAAAGTAATTTGTTTGAATTAAATAGATCCGACCTAATCTGCTGCATCCTCTTTTCTGCCATTTATGGAGCATATTTAATTTAGAGGTTTTTTCTCTTTTGGCCAAAGGACATCACAACCTAAAAATAACATGGCCTGGAAAAATGACTACAGCTTGTATGGAAGGATCAGTGAATGATTGTGAGTTGGTTTAGCAGGACATTTCGATTAGATGTAACATAAGTAGATGAGTAACTCAATTCTCATGTATTATTTATGGTGATAATATAGATACAGGAAGTAGTCCTGTCGTTGCACACAAAAAGTAGTAAGAAAATCTGTTTAAATCTAGTAGTGTATGGACGGATTTTTATGTCAACTCTTCTGTAAATCCATTGCATTTTGGTTAGATTGGCTGAAATATAATTGAAATTATTAATAAACAATAGATACAAAACCCACACAAACTACAAAAGTCTAATAGCCCAGGGGTTAGGACCCAAAAGAGAAGCAGATCTGTTCTCAGTAGGCTGCAAATATGTGCCAGAAGGTAAAATACAAAGATTTATGAAGCCATTTTTCAAAAATAGTTTCATAGACTTCATATATTCCATTTTCCTCTGTAGCAAGTACATTTTTATACCTTCATCCGGATCTTAACTTATGTTTCTCGTTCAATTGGGACATCATGGTTCTTCCATAAATGGTTTTGTGGATTTGTGTTTCAGGGCTTTAAAATTTCTCCGTTTTGTTAACTTAAGAAAATAATGGAGCCAGCGAACCATTCAACTTAAAATAAATTTAATGCAGTGGCAGACATTTTTGTAATTGATTAAAAAAATTAGTTTACAGTTTTCTGAAAATTGCAATAAATCTTTAAGATGGTGGTGGTGCTTTAAAGAAGGCTGTATTTTTGTTGAGGTCCACTGCCACAGACTATATTAAACATTCTTTCAGTTGCATTGACTTCATACAATGGTTTCTAGGAACCATCAAGCCTACTATAGCTCTGGTGGTAGCCATATTATTAAGTATATCTCCATTTGACTTTTGATCAATCTAGAAAAAAAGCAAAGATGTGCAGCTATGGTGGGCTTGAAGCCTCCAAAAGGAAGTCTCTGCTTAAGTGTCCTTTAACCCAGCCAAAAGGCTGATTGGTACAAACTAATGCAAAATCTTTATGCCTTTTTGTACACAAAAATAAGTAAGTTATTAAATAAATTTAGCCCAATTTAATTTTTTTTTAAAAAGGAAACAGCTGTGTTGACCCAAACATTTTTAAATAATTTTCTTGTTTATGAGCTTTATACTATGGGTTTTAATGGGATCCCTTATATTTTGCAGCCACCCTCAAGTGGACATTCAAGGAACTGCAACAATTAATGTTTTTTGGTTTGTGACAACGTTAAAACATTAAATTGCATATGTATTTGTATTACATTAATACATTGTAATACATATTTGTATTCACTTGTATTTTCACTTATTGAATGCTTGAGTGCTCAGACTGTTGCCTTAACCAAGCAGTCAAATTGTGTAGAAACGAATTCAAACAAACTAGGATCACAGTATGAACATGGAGAAATTCAACTAGTATTAAGTTTACAGATCAATCTGTGTAGAGATATATCAAATTAACAACTGACAAGTAGAACATAATGTTAGTGGATAAGATTTTTTTCATGGGGATGATTCTTCTGTAAATATGACAACAGCAGTAAAATCCCTCAGCACATTCAGGCCTACAAATAGAAAAGTAGTAGCACTATTCAGCTGTCACCTGTTGGATTATTTACCACACAGTTGAACACAACAACTCCAAGAACGGCCCATGACAACATTTCCTCTGACAACAACAGGTGGCAGAGTCTAAAAAACAAAAATGCTTGAGGCCACACGTCTACTCACACAACAATATTCTTCTCTGATTTTATGTTATCACAAGGGCTAAAGGAAACAGGATGCATGTTAACACTGATCTGCGTGCTCTCACTTCCCTCTGCAGAGTTTGGACTGATAACACAGAGCCAGGAGGCTGATATGAGCAAGGAGACATGGTTTGTTTTGAGGTGTGAGGCAGGAGCAGCAGATAGTAGAAGGGGGCTTAGCAGGTATCCAAACATATTTATCTGACAGCATGACTGTTTTAGACATGTTAGCAGCTCTCTGGTCCAGACTTAAATATCTCTAGGACTTTGACACTAAGGAAAGAACAGCCAGCTCTATTATTCAGGGATACCAAAACCTTTTGGTGAGTGACCCCAAAACAAGTATTACTGGTGGCTGGGGACACCCATCCTCCCTTCAGGTCTCTAAAGCATAATACATGTATATTGATAATGCTGTTTCACAATACCAACAGAAGTACAACGCAACGGAGCAAAACTAGCTAAAAACCATAATATTATTTTTCAGAGTAATTTACTGTAAGACAAGTTAGAGACAGAATATGCTTACTCTTTCCTAGCTCTATAATTGGTTTGCTAACCCACCAACAAGAGAGCCTCTTTTCATAGCATGTGTTAGGTGTAAAAGACAAAAATATAGGCAGCTTCTGGTTCTTGTTATTATAATGAGGTTTAAGCAAAAAGCCCTAAGCGTTTTTTACAGCGATGGTCATGCCCTTTAAGATTTGCTGAGGTGGTGGTACACTCAAGCTGCATTTCCACCAAGCAGAGCGACTCAGTTCGGCTGGGTATGGTATGCAATAATAGGGGGTCCTCCTGTCCAACATAGGGAAGGGTACCCAAATAAATGATGTCCCACTGGCACCCCTCTATGTGGATGCAGAGCATACCAAGGAGACCCCAAAGAGTGGAGGTAAAAACGCTGCAGTCTATTGATTGGTTGCAAGAATCGTGACTCCACATGCAAGACCAGCTAAACATACCACACCATTGAAGTGTTTTCCAGACATTTCTTTACTCTGACTTTACCTGAAATGTTTTCATGCCCTTTCCCTGGTCAATTTTGTTGATAATGTGAATGTGTCAAGCAATGATACAAAATGGAGCTTGCTAATTTATCAAAGTTAAATGTCACTTAAAATTTTAGTTTCCCTTGATAATGAGTAAAAAAGTGATAGATTAAAGGATTACTGTGCCTATGCATATATTTTGCATTTTTTGCTGGTCTTTTAGTGCTCGGACTGATTAAGGAAGTACGATGATTGTGTACAGTGCAGATGTTGTAAAACCAATGAATAATTGTGTTTCATGATCTGAATGTCCATCAGAATAATTGACCCTTTGTCAAGCCAGGAACTGTTGACAGGTTAGACAAACTCTCCTGTCATCAGGCTTCTTCTAACTTAAAACAACTGAAAATAATCCTCGATTTGACTAACTTTTTTACACGTTTAACTGACTTTAATTGTTTAAAATTGGACTTGAGTGAAAGAATACAGACAAATTTATGATTTAAAGCATGTAAAGATGACTCAAAATTTCTACAAACTTGTTGAATTTGCTTGGTATCTGACTGATGTCTGATTCTTGTGATGTTAGTTAAGATTAGCTGGCCTCCTGTGGCATATAAACAAAGTGCTTGTTAAACTACAAGAGATAAAGACTGGTATTACATTTAGATATGTATTATTTAACCTGTGCTTATGATTAGTTTTCAGTCATGTTTACAGTACTTAGTTGAACCAGAAAAGTAATGCTAACATTTTAGCGTACTAACATAATAAGTAATATATACCTGCTATTAAGAAATGTTATTATTAAGGAACATTACCAAAACATCACATATTGTCAGTGTCAAAAATATTTCATCTCATCTTAAACTAAATGAAAGTATTCTTAATGAAAGTCAGTAGGTTGAAATCCCAGTTTATGGCCAAAGAGTTGATTCCGAAGGAGACATTTTCATTGTCAGCCTTCAGATAAGGAAAAAGTCTCCTTGATTAAGATGTGGATACCTTGGTTCTCTCTCTCTCTCTCTCTCTCTCACTGAAACTCAAAGAACAAACTTGCACAAGACTGGAGTTTGTCCAACATGAATACTTAAGCAACAGCTGATATGAGAAGCTCTCTGGTAGGTGGGTCAGCTGGTCAATCAGAGTGCTAACAAAGGGTCAACTGTGATAATACATATATATTTTTTGCCATAATCAAGCAGCCCTGACAAAAAGGCAGAAATGGTCATTCACTTTTGTGATGTTTGTATGTCATTTCTTGCCTACTGGAACCCCTTATGGCAGTCCTGCCTTAAGGTGAATGAGTACAAATGTGGAGATGGCTTTCTTTTGAAAATACAGTCTGACGGGCTAAATCCGCTGCTGTGTCGTGCACTCTGAAAATAGAAACATGACATTCCATCACACAGCAAGGTGAGGCCAAGTGTTTGTGCCTAGTTGTAAATTGGGGTTAGGCATGGGCCTTGTTTTTGTTTGCTTCTCTGTCATGGTATAATATGAAACAGAGAGCTTTACTGATGTGCAACACAACACAACAAATAGAGCTGAAACCCTTTCGGTTAACCCAATAAGGCAGATGTTGTTCTTTATACGCTCAATATCTTGGTTTATTTTTCACTCCTGTCACTTTTGTTGCTCTGTAAATGTTTTTTTATTTGCCTGAGTTTATGTCTCTTTCTTTATATCCTTTCAGTCAGGACCCTTGTGTGTAAAGCTTCTGTTATTGTTGTGTGTTTGCAGAGCTTTTGTACCACACTATAGGGACTTTAAAAGGCAAGTCTGATGAATCTGAAGTGCTGAGCTGATACTGAATTCTCTTCATGTTTGACCCTCTGTTGAGACTAGGACAGCTATAAAAAAGTAAAAAAGAAAACCAACACACAAAAAGATCCACACGTCAGTGTTCTTGTGCTGGTGCTGTCTCTGTTCAGTAATTAGCCTGTGGTTACCTGTAATGAATGAGCGTGTATCAGGTGTGTCCATGTGAACTAAGCCAACATCACGATTGACTGTTAAGTTACTGTGCGGTCGATATATTACCAATACATTAACAGACCAGCGCCTGTGTTCCTCATCAATTATGGAGGTGATGAGCCACTTGAGACATTGATCCACTCATCTTCTCTCCACTCCTCATTGCACACATTCAGAAATATCCATCATAGACACGCTTTCTTATAGTAACAACTAATAACTACAGAAAAGAGAGCTGACAAATACGTTTACTTCAGTCCAACCAAAACAGACCAAGGCTTTAATAGTTTCAAATTCTTCACTTGTTCCTTTTTTATTTTGACTTTTTTCAGCTATTGCTCAGTTTGAATTAATTGTAATGCTGGTTTATTCGTTTTTTTAGGTATTATTTTACACTAGTTTTTGTCTTTGTATTTCAAAGTATTCATAGTAACATCACAAACATTCACTTCCAAAAAAAGGAAAAAATATTTTAATATAGTCTAAAAAGACAAAAGTTCACATATTCTGGGCATGCTCAAAATTAAGAGGATTTCTATCAGGACACCTTTGTCAAGAAAAGACAAAAGAGCAGTTATTTCTCTCTGCCTTTGCCACGACAGTGGAAGACTTATGCAGGAACAGCACGTGTTCCTGCCTTCCTTGCAGCCCACAAGCAAAGCATGAGGTGGGGAGAGATGGAGAAAAATCCCCCCAGGGCATCAGTGTCAACTGACATTGATTAAGTCATAGAATAGCATAAAGGCAGAGCTGTGGTAGAGGAGGGTTGCAAACCAACTTGCAGCAGGAGCAGAGTAGAGTAGGCAGACTAGAGCAGCTTAAGTAATAAAAAACACACACCTTAAGACTACAAAAAGAAATCTCTGTTAAAAGATTGAAACTCACTGGACTAAACCTGAAACGATGAACTGAAACTAGCCCAGATTACCTATTTATTTATCAGTCATTTACTAAATCCATTTATTTATCTATTCAACATTTTATTTCAGCCTCCTGCAATGTTTATTTTGCATTGATTAAAGCACTATATCTCTTGTCAGAGTAAGGATATTCAGCTTTTGTTGCTTTAAACTAACACAACACTTCATTCAATTATAAAATATATACATGCAGCTGTTGAAACATAAGATTCACTAACAAAAAAACTAAGCAAAAGTAGACACGAAATTGAGTTTTGTTTGTGTCAAAGATGATCATTTCTTGATTACATTTACACACTGAAATTTCAGTTAGTTATTGTTCTAAAGTAGTGTCTGATTTTAATTGGAGTTTTCATAATTTTTCTCGCATTTAAGGGTTTTTTTTAAATAATTCTGTCAAAAATAACCCTGGGACACATACTATAGATATCCGGAAATCAGGATTTTGTAATGGAATATAGGAACAGTTTTTAGAGAAAGCTTCCTTCCCTCCAACACTTTCTACAATTTTACCTTGGGCAAGCAATAATAATGGGTTTTTATTTTATACCCTTTTACTATTAAAAAGTAACAGTTTTATTATGTTCTGCATTATTTTTGTGTTTGCCACAACTACTCACCTTTAAAGCCTCATTGGTAGATGCAGCTCCTCCTGGGAAGATTTTTTCTATCTTTATCATCGGCTGGACTCTGGACTCCATCCCCCCTGAAATACTGATACCTGTAAACACACAGAAGAAACAAAGATTACTTGTAAGAAACAGCTTCTTATTTTTTTATTAACTTCTATTTACAAATTTGTTTTAACAGTGTGCTTAAATGTTCAGTAACAGCACAGGATCATGTATTAAAGGCCGTCCAGTCCAACCACTTCTTTGTTCCCATGCACAAACAGAGATAACATCCTTTATTAACAATGCATTAAGTCCCATAATTGAACATAATCTTCATTAGAAATATTCAAATTAGTCTCAAAAGGTCAACGTTGTATTTATTAGACTATAAATTTTGCACTTCACTCACCCTTATCTTGTTTAGAAATAAGTGACACTCTGCCCTCTACTGGTGAATACTGGTGAAAACTTTGATCTGACTTTATTATTTTTGTGATGTGCAGAAAATAAACATAAACCAGTGTTAGTCTTCTTTGACTTGAATTTAGGATGTGCTGATTTTTTATCAATATGGAATATTTATTGTCTTCATACTGAATGAACTATTTGATTTGATCCACAAAGTCCCTATCTACTTTTGAGAGAAATGTGAAGACTTAGCTGATTAGGGAATACTTAGTTTGACTCTTCTCTTAGTCCTCAGTGGTGGAACGAGTTTGAGAGTTTCAGCACTGAGTATGTTGATGCTTGATATGATGTTGATGTCAGTGACATGAGGACTTGCTGATGATGCTGATGACATTGAGGTGACTTGACAAGATTTTCTGTTGATTGCTTTGGTTTGTAATTACTCTCAGCTGTACAGAGCTTTGGACAAAAGCTTCTGCTAAATAAAATTGTAACACTGTAACATACTGTAGAGCATGAGATGGCAAATCCTTGTTTGTTTGTTTTTATATGAGTATTCTCTGCTTTCATTGGATAGAAAGATAGACAGTGGAGGAACACAAGCAGCAAAAGGATCTGTTCCCATATTCAAACCCACACTGACCACAAGGTTCTGAACTTGGAGCCCTCTGGCTAACTCCATGAATAGTCTATTTTACTTTCTATGTTTTTTATAGGCTTCCCCTTCTTTAGTAAGGCAATTTGAGCTGTAATTTGTGTGAGGCGAGGATGAAACTAAGGCTGGGCAACATAGCCCCCCCCCCCCTAAAAAAATATCCCCAATTTTTTTCAAATAAAATTGAATTGTTATTCTTACCCAGTGATTGCTTGGCCTTGGAGATGGTCAGAGCGTGGATTTCATACTCTTCAGGTGTCACACTATGACCGTTTTGTGGATGACCGTTAACTTGCTGACTGCTCCCTCTGCCTGTAGATGGACTCTTCTCTCTCTGTGGCTCGAACACATCGGCAAGCGGGGTTCTCCCTCGCCGCTGTGAAGGAACACGTACGCTGACCTCCGTGTAGCCCTCCTGCCTGCTCCGTCTGTTATCGATGCTGTCAGGGCTCGCCTCCCTCCTTGCTCTCCCATGGACATTTCTCACAGGAGACCTCCCTCGTTCAGGAAACACATCTCCTCGGTCCGACACTGATAATAAGGAGATCTCGTCGTACAGTGAGGACCCGTTCTCTCTTCTGTTTGGGGAGGGATGGGGTTGGCGTCCCCATTGAGTGCTGTGGGTGGGTTCAGTTAGGATGGAGCTGTAGTTGGGTGAGGGGCTTGGGGTGCGGGAGCGTATAGTGGTGGAGGTGTAGTTATCCACAGGTACGTCCAGCAGAGGTGTGAAGGTGCGGGATGGGAGAAGATGGCCGGACTGTTGGCTGGACAGACGTAATCTCTCGAACTCATCAATCAGCAAGTGCTCCCGTTGAGAGTCCTGGACTGGCTGCAGATGGAAGCCCCCCCTTAGGTCTACATAAACATGAAAACAAGAAGCTGAACTTTGGAGAGCCTATAATATGCTTTTTGAATTTTATTTGCCCCTTAGTGTGTTTTACACGTGTCCACTATGTGATAAAATACTTCTATGCACAATTACCATTCTTGGGACTTTAACAAGCTTGACCATTTTCTGACCAGAAACAGGATTTCCAGTTTTAAGCTTTAAAAGATGGATCTGCCTAATGACAGACATAGAATAAAGGTATCTTTGGCGTTAGAAAACCACAACCTGAAAGCAGAATCTGTATGTAGAGACACCCCTGCTTTGGACTTTAAAATGTATAATAGGATCTTTGCCATTTAAACAGTGTTGAGGCATCAGAACCACATAAAAAATCAGGTTCAACTAGACAGTACTTGGAGAGCACTAAGGTAGCTCACATATTGTTGTTACATCTATGAGCAATAGTTCCATGATAAAGTTACCATCATATTATGATTCCTTGACCCTGACAACCACTACCTATAACTCAGAATCATGTTGATATCATCATTAGTTAGACAGTTATTACGCATAAACGACTGTTTGCTAATGGTGGCTATCTGGATCACCACCAAAATCTTACCATTTTTGAGATGGGCCATTTCCAACATCTCCTGAAAATTTCAGCAAAATCTGTCCAGTAGTTTTTGTGTAATCTTGCAAACAAAAAAACAACCTAGAAAGCACTTGGAGAGCGCAAACCTCCGCCAAGGTAGCTCACATATTGCTGTTACATCTATAAGCAATAGTTTCATGATAAAGTTACCATCACATTAGGATTCCTTGACCCTGACAACCACCACCTATAACTCAGAATCATGTTGATATCATCATTAGTTAGACAGTAATTGAGCAAAAACAATCGTTCGCTGATGGCGGTTATCTGGATCACCACCAAAATCTGATCATTTTTAAGTTGGGCCATTACCAACATCTCCTGAAATTTTCAGCAAAATCTGTCCAGTAGTTTTTGCGTAATCTTGCTAACAAACAAACAAACAGCCATAGTCATAGGAAGTAAAAATGATGCAACAACTGCAATGTGTAACCAGCAGTCACAGGCTTCACACTTAGGCTTCTTTTAAGTACAATGTGAGGAGATGGAGATGCATTGTCCATCTGTATATGCAGTGAATGCTCTGACCTTGTTCCCTGTGACCTATGACTTCAGAAAGGGAAATGGCTGCAGTCAGTCAAAAGTGAGGTTGTATTGATTGTGTCTCAATGACTTTTGAATGAAGGAGAGTCTAAAAGTATCTCTGTATTGTTGAAGCGTCACACCAGCCACTGCAGCATGTCTCCGTCCTTTCAGCTGGCCACAGAGATGTAACATAAGTCTCAGCTTCAGCACAGGCACAGGAAACCTGAGATATGCATGGCTGTGTGTGCAAGTGAGTGTGTTACATATAAGGTCAGGGTGCAGGAATGAGACGGGATATGCTCTGTGAATCTTTCTTTTTTTTATGTTAGGTGAAGTAGATATGGGATGAGGTGGGAAGAAATAAATGAGAGGAGGAGAAGAAGGAAACAAAAGGTGAGAGGTCGAAGTCCCTCGTGTTTCTCATTTTCCTTGAGGATTAGAGAAAGGGCAGAAAGCAGACAAAGAGATTGTCTAGAGAAAGAGGTGAGAAATAGAGACTGAAAGTGTGAGAGGATGAAGAGGGAGGCGATGTACCTGGGATTGGGGTGATGAGGTGACGTCGAGGGGTTCCACTGCGAGGGGAGCGAAGAGCTGGAGAGCGGACTATAAAGAATAAACATCTAAATATGCAGCATACCACTTGATCAGACACTAGCATTAATCACGTGTACAGGGAGAAAACATCATCTGGTTTCTTTATAACATAAAGATGATATATGATATAAATAAGGCTCAATACTAGGGTACTGAAGTCCATGTTAATGTATTCAGTAAAAACAATGATACTTCTCTTCTTACCAGATCGACTCCTGAGAGCGTTGTATGCCTCCAGCTCAAAGGGTATGACCATACTGTCAAAGCGACCCAACTCAGCAGTTGGTATCAACATCCTGCCAAGGATATGACAGTAAGATACACCCTCACTCATATGTAAGTTTTAAAACATTTGACAGTGTCAACAGTGTTATGCTGTGCCAATACCAGACTTAATCTCACCTGATTTCTCTCAGAAGCAGCAGTTTCTCTGGCCTGTCCAAGATTGCCAAAAGGGGACGTACTAAATCCTCGACCACGTTCTCGGATAAAAACTGGGGAAAGATCAGAATGTGACCTAAATTAGATGAAACAAATAATTTAAAAGAAATCAGTAAAGTCAGGTCCATAAGGGGCTTTCAGCTGCTTTATCATTTCAGGCAGCACTGCATCAGTTTACTCACAGGTCCTTTGAACATGTGACGGTGGTTGTCTAATGATTTTGTCGAAACCACTTTTTAGATAAAAAGGTGCAGAAACACCTGCTATTGTATAATTTGTGTTTGTTGAATAAACGTTGAGTTCATTGTCAGCAGTGAAATTTGTACTTCTGCCAGGGAGATAAAGTTTTTTGCCAGCCTTTGTCCATCTGTGTCTGTCTGTTAGCAGGAGAACTCAAAAGGTTATGAATGGATTTTGTTTAACGTTTTAGGGATGTCAGTCATGGCACAAGGAAGATTTGATTATCTTTTGGTGGTGATCCGAAATCGGATGCAGATGCAGGAATTTTTGAAGGGTTTATTAACATTGCAAGATTGGGCAAATAGTGTCAGAAATGCCTAGCAGAGAGTTGTGCACTTGAAGCATTTCTGGTTTTGTAATAAAAATAATAATTAAGTGATCATGAAGAAGTGATGTGATTAGGTCGTTCCTGCATATTCTTGACAAAACACCGACATTTACACTCAGAAATTTGAAAGGTTTTAAAACGCAGTGTAAATTTTTAATGAAGAAACCTCAAAATAAAAGACAGTACTCGTGTTCTTTTTGGTTAACATGGATGCACTTTATGTGCTCAGCCTCTGTGAAAAGATAACCATGTCTTACAGTGTTAAATTGCTCTGAATGGTAGTAAGACTAGATAAAAACACCATAGTGTTTTCAACTTTCAACTCTCTGAACTGTATCATGTCCCATTGACCCGTAAAACATTTACGAAAAATCTTTTATTCTCTTTGCAAGAACCACCTTGAACAAAATCAAATAGCCACCACACCACATGTGATTTATCTGTTGCTGTACCTTTTAACCATGTTTTCAATCATATTTTAAAGATATATTTTGGGTATTTTTAGCTTTCTTATTGATAGTGGAGAGACAGTAGATACTCTTGGGAAGAGGGCAGAGAGTAGGTGAAGACACGTGGTGAAGAGGTGTCATTCTTTTTGTTGGAAGAACACAGTTTGTAGTGTCTCCTTCAAATCTTAGAAACTAAAATCAAATTTGCTTAGTCATGTTAACATAGCACTGAACAAGATGGTTTATTTTATCATGGGGGACTGAACTGCATATTAAATCACTGTCTTGGCAGGTAAGTCTTTTTTGTTATTTAAAGATGTGCAGAGTTGGCAAATGACTGAACAAAAAACTGATCCTCTAAAATCAGCCGAGCGGTGTGAGATAGACTAAGAGAGCCGAGGGGATCAAAGGATGTCTGATATTTGATCCATATCATAAATGACAGGCCAAGTCTGTCTTTTGTCACAGCTGCTGCCAAACACATCTATCAGTAAAGGACACTCAGAGACACCGAGAGCCTTTAGGAAGTCCAGCTATTTCTCATTCAGTGGGAGGAAAACAAAGAAAAGTGTTAAAAGATTTGTTGTGTCAGATCAGGGACTCACCCGCTGACAGTGTCTCATCACAGCAGTCACCTCGTCCTGGATTAGCAGTTTCTTTGCCATGTCCTCTACGTGCTGCAGCATCTCCATTCGAGGCAGCAGACCAGCATCTTTGAGACCAGCACGGGACTCCCTTGGGGAGGTCAAGAGCTGGAAGGGTTGACCACGCTCCTTATCTTAGAAACAACAATGAAATAATGACAATTCAAGAGACAAAGAGGAAAATCAGTAGATGGCATGGGGTACAATAGATTAATGAGTTCTTGTGAATGGTTACTTTGTCATGAGAAAGAAAGTGCAAAGCCCAAATAGACTTATTAGATATTTCAAGTACTGCCAAACTGGTGAAGCATTTGTCACACAAGAAGAACAATAATTCTCACATGTAACATAACATTGATGGTCTGGACCTGAGAATTCAAACATTAAAAAAGGAAAAGGGGCAATGTTTTTTTTAAATTCTAGATCAATATTTTTCACAAAATGATTCATGCAGTAGGTCAAGAGGCAACTATTCAGTCCTAATTCATTGGCTATATTTAGAGTTTTTTTCATGGAGAATATATAGAAAGACAGAAAAAAGAATATACTGCGCTCACCTTTGTCTGCATGTTGAGATGGTGACTTGGAGTGACTCTTGTCTTTACGTTCTTTCTTAAAGAAAAGGCTGACGAAGGTTTTGGATCGCTTCAGGTTGGTTTTACCCTCAGATGATGGTTTCTCCTTCTGATGTTTCTTCTTTGTCTTCCTGTCCTCTAAATGAAAAAGTAGCTATCAATGCCAAGTTTCCAAAATGACCTCCCTATATTACAAGATAACTGAAAGGGATTTTCTTTCGATTTTGCACAAATGTCTACTCTGGCTTAAGGATAAACAACACATCTCAGAAGCACAAGGTAAAACATCTTTAAGTAGAGCTGTGTATTGGCAGGACTCTGGCAATATAAGTATCACAATATATGGGTGTAGACACAAAAGATCACAATATAACCTGATACTAAAAACAGGGCAATACGTCACAATTCTTTTCATTAGAAAGTCATTAGAAAAGACCAAAGTGTGCATAAAAACACAGTTTCCAATTAGTGTTTTTGATTTAAAGCATGGTCCCTGCTAACCTTGCAGTGCAAATGGATCAGCCTGATTCAATGTCTGTAATCAGACAGATCCATCTTGCCAAGCTCCAATCTACATTTGTGAGTAGCCCAATCAGAGTCCTCTAGAGCAGGAAGAGGTGGGAGCTAGACAACAGCAGGAAGTGACTGCTCGTACAGAGATTAGCATTGATGCTAACAGCCTCAGAAACAGTTTTATCAGATGTGGACTGCATATCTCTATTAAATGAAAAACAAAAAGCAGCACTACAAATCTCTCTACAGAGCTGAGTTTGTTTTATGAAATGGTTCATGTTCTGTTCCTTACACCGCAGCAGTAGCGCCCACCTACTACGTTATCTGATTGGCCTGTAATGAATGTGACTGACAGAATTATCTTCCAATTACCTGCTGGATATGCTTTTGAATGAATCTGCCTCCCAAACACTCTATGAGCTCTTTCCCAGGTGCACTACTTGAATATATTGACAGTTCGTCTGGTGAGTCAGGTTAGGTCTCTGCAACTCGGATTAACTCTGTTGTCAGAAACAATGATAATACATGTGACAGAGAGAGGAGAGTCAAATGGTTGGATGTCTTCTGCCAATTAGTGAGTGGTTGCACCATAACATAACACTAATTTTCTGCATTTCTATAAGCTATTGGTAAATGGTAAATGGACTTATGCTTATATGGTGCTTTTATAGTCTTACTGACAACTCAAATTGCTTTTACACTACAGGTCTCTACCACCCATTCACACTCAATCACTCTCAAATTCCCTCACTGGTGTTTTTGAGTTTCTGTGTAAGTTATCCATTAGTATATCTAACATTATCCTGCCCTTTTGTACCAATTCACACACCACTGACACAGTAGTGGGAGCAACTTAGGGCTAAGTGCCTTGCCCTAGGACATATTGACATATGACAGAAGAGCTAAAGCTGAACCCTTGACCATCTGATTGATGGTAGAGCTACTAGAGCTACTACTACTAGATTAAGCCAGCAAAGAAATTATATTGAATAACTAGAAAGTACTCAGAGAGCTCAAACCTCCACCAAAGTAGCTCACATATTGCTTTTACATCTGTAAGCAACAGTTCCATGATAAATTTAGCATCATAATTTGATTCCTTGATCCTGGAAACCCACACCTAGCACTTGGAATCACGTTGATATCATTATTAGTTAGACAGTTATTGAGCAAAAACTATCATTCTGATGGCAGTACACCAAAATCGAATCATTTTCAAGTTGGGCCAAATCCAAAATCCGTCCCATAGTTTTTTGTGTGAACTTGCTTACAAACAAACAAACAAACAAACATACACTGGCAAAAACAAAACCTCCTTGGCGGAGGTAAGAAAATGTCACAATACTGCACTGAAAATATTGATTCAGAATTGGACCACGGATTAAGGCAGTATATTGCAGTACGGATATTTACTTACAACCCTATCCTTGAGGCTCTTTATCATGCCTTGTTTGTGAACCTTATATCCCCGTGACTCTTGGAGCAATTTCTGTCAAACTTTGCACAAATGTACTTTCCGACAATATGCTTTCACAATTCTACCCTTACCCTTCTTGAACCACCGCTGTACTTTTACTGTCTGGTACTTGCATACCTTGCAGAAGCATTAACTCACAAGGTAATAATTTTTGTTAAATTTAGTTTTAAGGAAATCACCAAGCAAATGTTTTGGGAAGTACTCCAAAAACAAAACCATTATTTTAACACTGCAGCTATATTTTGTTAATACAAAAACCTTTTATAACAGGTGGTAAAAAAAAGACATTCAGCATCTCTGTATATGGCACAGAAAACATAATTCATTAGCTATGCCCTGCTCCCTGTTAAACCATTAGCCAATAGCAGAGGGTGATTCACACTCTCCACTATGAGCACAGACTGTTCATTTCTCTTCCAGTCAGCTCCTCTGTTCACTGCTGTAAATCTGCCACTGTGAAAAAGTAACAGACTAACCCCCCCAACCCGTCCCGTCTTTTTAGGATATAATATCAAGGCGCCCCAGCTTACATAATAAATGTCCAATCAGCTTCAGGCTCTGCCCCAAGCCCCCGTCAGGTCCTGGTGTTTATGAATGAGCGGAATAAATTGAAAAGGAAAGCGTAATAACTCAACAGCCCCGCCAAGGTCTGGATGGATATTCCTGCGGACGGTTGTTCTTATTCATTTCTCACAGAGGTACAACAGCTGAGAGTAAAGGGCAGAGATTAATCATGAATCTGAGTTAACTTTGTGCTCTTGAACAAACCCTGTCTGGAGCTTAAATCAGCCGTGTGGAGGGTGGATGTTCCTGTTCACTTGGTGGAGCGATGGAAAGATGAGGGGTCATTAAACTGACTGATGGCCTGCAGGGTGAGATCTCTGGAGGGTGTCTGTGAGAGGGGATCTTATTACATGCTGAGTTCAGATGGAGTCACTAAAATGAGATAAGATTTGAGATTGTTTTTGACTGCCATTTTCAGGGGTAAGGATACTAGTGAAGTTTTGTTTCTTAATTTAGATGGATGATAATGTGACTGCAATCAATGACCATGATAGTGAATAAAACTTGACTGATACTGGATTATCTACATCAGTGTTATGAGCTTTAAGGTTTGATATTGATATATTGAGAATGAGATAGCCATTTGTGCTGTATACTTTGGTGATCTTCTACTAAAGCTGCATTTCTGGTTAGTTTGGAGTGGTTAACCCTGAACTTGTTGGCATTTCCACAACAAGCTGTATCTTCACTTGAACTTCCAGCACAGGAATCTGTTGAGCATTGTTTTGTGTGGATATTCTTTACTGCAACAGTAAAGAACAAATCACCCCAAATCCACATCTTATTTGAATTTGGTGAAAATGCTGTAAAATGGACCAAGAGGTACCATTATGTAGCTGACTTTTGAGGTCTTTGCAAATGAAACACGATTTTACTGATTTTTTTAAGTTATCTTAATATGATAAATTGTTCAACAAGTTTTTATCAATGGAGGAACTGGACTAGAAAACTTATTAGTTAATCTAAATATGATTGTCCTTCTAAGTCTATGAAGCATCCTAAATTCAAAAACAGACTCTCCTTACAGCCACCCCACCCGCCCGGTCTAACCTGATGCAGTGATGTGGCTCTGCGAGCGTCTAATTGGCTTCCGCGGTTTGCTCAGGGCCATCAGCGCTGCAGTTTTCGGTGATTGTTTCTCTGCTTCCTGGTCCGCTAACGAGAGCGTCTTCCTGCGTCCCCGCCCTCCTTCCCCAGCTCCTCCCATCTCCCTTGGCCCCTCCCCTTTTCCATGTATGACTGTGTCCTTTAGCAGCACTGTTGCACCTACAGTCCGACTTGTTTCTGCAGCAACTATCCTGTCCAGGTTTGAGCCATTCGACAGTGGGTGGTCAGTGAAGTTTGGAGGGTGGGGATCAGTCTGTATGGCTGTGTCAGCAGTTCTCTCGGCACTGCTCGGACGTCTGGAGCGGTCCTCTGTGGAGATGGCGACATCTACCATTTCGGAGCCAAAGACAGGAGGGAAAAGGACCTGGGAGAGACCACTGAGGGAGCTGAGGGGGGTGCTGGAGGACAAAGAGGAGGCCGAGGAGTTGGAGTCTGATCCGTGGGAGGATGATGCAGGGCCTCCATTTGCAACTGTGTGAAAACACTCCATAATTAGAGAAAAGATGGGGATTTGTACAATTTTTAGATGCCATCGATCACACAAGACACAAAAAATGCTATATCTGAGAAACAATACACACATGCAAAAGCAACTAGGTTACACAGCGATTAAGGTTTATACAAGCTTCATCTCCTAATTTTACGCACCGTCTGCTTTGTTTGCTTTAAAACCTGTTTGCCCTCAGCTGGTTGTAATCCTCTAAACTTTAATGACACAAAACAGGAAGCAGAAGCTCCTCTACTTTGCTCAAATTTAATCCTAACATGACTCTGGGTTTTGACCCAGATGTCAGTTCATGCAATGTTTCAGACAACTTAGCTGCCTTGGAGTAAACTAAATCAACCCTGGTTACATTTTTAAACAGAGAAAAAACAGACTTAAAAACAAGAAAATGAGAACTAAATGGAAATTGACCCACAGGGTTATATATTAGCACGCTTTTTGGAAAAAATAGCAGCATGTAAGTATGTAAAGGCTGGTAAGCAATTTTTTATTCTTAAAAACTTGGAAAAATATATCCTTTGTATGGCAAGAACAGTTCTTCCCTTTTGAAACCCCACGTAAACCATAACCATGTTTTGGAGAATCATACCAGCTCAACAATAAGATCATCAACATACGTTTATCCAGCCATCCGTATTCTGCCACCATCTCCTTGTATGCAGGGTATCTCCCAGCTTCCTGATGAAGAGAAAAAAAAAATGAAAGAAAAGAATTGCCTTTTGTCTTTCTTTTGTGGGGGGTCTGGATTTGTTAATGTTGCATCCTTGGGCACACATTTTCTGGGTCTGACACCTTTGACCGTCAACATTTGATTCACAGGCTCCCTTTCCCTGTCACAGCTGCTGAAAAAATAAGAACTTAATTTAACTTATGATTAAACCTTGTGTACTTGCACTTGTCCATGAGTGTAATTGTAAGTATGTTTGACAGTGACGCACACTGAAGATTT
Organism: Cetoscarus ocellatus; assembly: GCA_037902135.1. Taxonomy (NCBI): domain Eukaryota; kingdom Metazoa; phylum Chordata; class Actinopteri; order Labriformes; family Labridae; genus Cetoscarus; species Cetoscarus ocellatus. Next base: position 407,268 of record JBAMNC010000022.1, on the reverse strand, counting down.
GTGGGTAAACACACATTCAGCACCCTATGCATGTATCACTCCTGTGTCATGGTATAATTTATCATAAGTGGTAACTGCAGCTGGCTGTTCCTAGATGTGGTTGTTGTTGTTATAGGAGCTATACTTCATTATGATGTCATGAAGTCCTCATCACACATGTATTTACTGAGAAAAAATAGTTGATACTAACACAGACACACTTAGCTGCAAAGCCACCAGTTTACAAGGTCAGCAAGCTGAAACACCAGCCTTGTTTTTATGTAGTTTGTCAGGAAAACAAGCTCTCAGCTTCCACTGATCTTGCAGGTTATATTCATTTTGCATGTTTTTGTGATCCCTGCTATCCCTCCTGGCGAGGGCCAGTCTGTAAAAATATTTTCTTACATAAAAAGGGGTCTGTTGTGCAAATAGGTTTAGGGTATTCTCCTCATGGACCTAAGCTTTTTGTACTTCTTGCTTTAAAAAGCTGCAGCTTACATGCCATTATGGATCAAGAAGCCATGCCTGATAGCCTTTTGTGTCCATTCTAAGGGATTTACTCACCAATTTCCAGCTTAAGAAACACAAAGTCACACAATACAGGTTTTTTAAATAAATAATGTATACCCCACTGTGACAGAGATAAGTAACAGGCCATAAGTTCTGGTGTCTCACAAAGTGTGACTCTGACAAACTTAAAGGTCTGATAGCGAACAGAAGAAAGACATAAATTTAGGTCTTTGTTGATTATAACCCGATCCCTGACTGCCTTTGAATAATGAACGTGGTGCCTGGCTGTTTTTCACACGTGGAACCTGAGATCAGAGGAGTAAAATGAGCATGCAGCAATGTTAGTGAGGCTTAGAGAGAGCAAATACACTCATTCAGGAGCACACCATGACACACATGTGCCCATTCATACACTCAAACACACACACATAATACCTCTATCTTAAAATGACACAGGTTAAGTGGCACACATGCATGCGCACACAGACACATTAGATATTAAAGGGCTGTAAGCCAGCTGTCTGCTCTGCTGTGCTCCCCTCATGAGAGGAGACGGTGTTGTTTAACATGCTGTAACATTTATTACTGTGTCACAGCACATAAAGCACACACTTAATTGTTATATTTAAACCTTTGCTAATGATTCACACTGGTACATGACACTGTACAATGAATGTGTTGAGATCCAAGGGGGGAATTTTCCAGAGGTAGACCTTAATAGCTCATTATTTTGACACTTAACGGCAACAAGATGAAAAAAATAAAAGCACACTATTATCACCTTGTACTTTTTTAAAGTTAATGCGAATGTGAGGCCAACATTCATGCCTCTTTTAGCCTTGTTTTTGAACTCACTTTAGCACTTTTGGGCTTTTAAGCTGCTTCATATTCAGATATTTTTATTTGTGAGATATCCAATGTCTTGCATTGCTATTTTGTGCTGAACAAGTAGTGCATGGTGAACTGTTTTCAAAAATGGACTGTGAAAGTAGTTTGTGTGTGGCAAAAGCCCCAAAGTCTGCAGTTATAAAAACAAAGAGTCTTAATCACACAGAGCAGAGAGAAAAACATTTTTTCAGTGCATTTGTTATAATAGAAATGACATTTAAGTTCAACATAACTACTGAAATCCATTATAAATATGAAGGATTTCAATTTGACATTGAGTACAAGTAAAAACAGGTTTCTTACCCTGATGGTCAACATAACATGAGTGTGGCTCTTAAGCACCTCGACTGCATTGCTATGAGTGATGTCGTCAAAGCTGACTCCATTTGCTGCAAGAATTTGATCCCCCATTTTAATGCCATGAAGCTCTGCAAGCCCACCAGGGTCCAGCCTAAAAAGAGAATTTTACAGAGCCTTATGTTCAATTCACACTCATTCAGTGGGTAAACACTGACATCAAATCTGACCAGTTTAAATGTTACATCAAACTGCATTTTTTCTCTCTAAAAAGACACTCTCTTTGGTGAGGTGTGCTTTTTCTTTTTAAAGCAACAATATCTAACTTTTCTGCTTCCAGAGCTGAGGAGTAGAATAACTATCAACTAGGAAAAACTGCCCATTTAGTTGTGGACTGAAGCACTCTATCTAGGGCTGGGTGATATGATCCAAAATTCATATCTTGATATGTTTTAGTGGAATGGTGATATTCAGTATATATCTCAATATAATTTTCCAGATAAACAATTAAAAAAAACACAGGTCAATGAAGCTTAAAGTGGAATTGTTTTGATGCAAAGGCCAACAGAGGTTCAAGGTATGGGTGCATTTTCTCATCAAAATCAGACTCCCTGAGTCATACCTTTTCTTTTTAAAAAAACGACAAGTAATTTGTCTGCTTCCTAAGTTGAGAAGTTGAATAACTCATAACTGGTTAAAACTGCCCTGATCACCTATAGTTATATGCTGAAACACTCACCAGCTATGGCTTGGTGATATGGTCCAAAAAATATATTTTGATAATTTTTTTTTTGATGAATGGCAATATTCGGCATATATCACTACATATTTTCTGGATAAACACTTAAAAAAACAAACAGGTCATTGAAGTCAAAAGTAGGGTTTTTTTTTATTCAGAGGCCTAAAAGAGCTTGAGATTTGGGTATTCTCAGCATTGACATTCTCATAGGATGGCTCACTTGGTGTTATTTAAGCACATCAACAACAATAAAGATATGAATAATACTGTCTAAATTTATGTCTTGTTTAAAAAAAAATATATCAGTATTTGTCAAAAGCTCGATATATCTCCCAGCCCTAAATCTAGCAAGAAATTCATCGTTTCTAAAGCACTAGTTCACACAACAGCCCTAAGGTAAAAAGATGCCTATTAGCCCCTCTCAGTGCATTTTTTTATAAAATATCTGAGACAAAAGCTGAGGACAGCTTCAGTTCAAGCTAAGATGTAAAAAAAGAGAGTGTGACCAGGCACAAAGCCAGACAAAATAATAAGCATGAATGCCATTTTCACTTTTTACATTTTGTTTTTATATTAACATTAATTGTGAAACTACCATTTAAAGTTAAAAAGTCCCCTATCATTGTCAGTGTAAGGTTTGTTTTGGGTTATTTTGATTCAAGAGGTTTCCATTATCAAACAGTGTGCTATTTATTACAACATTATGGTGCCATAGTTTAGAGATGTCATAAGGATTAGAGTTATATATAATGTTATGATAAACCACTATAGTATGGCGCTAGTTGAAAGTGTGTCAACATCTTAGTCTGATAAATTAATGGCAACCAGTTCATTAGCACCTATTAGCTTTCTATACTAAGTGTTCTCAGTTTGGAGGGGTAACTCAGTATCTGCAAATACCAAAGTCTGGAAATCTGAAACATAAAATGGTATGGACACTTTCATGATCTGTCATTAGTAGTGTCACAGCATTATCTGGTATCAAAATAAGGAAAAAGTGTAGGCAATAACAAATTACCAAAACTGGCAAGCAGGTGGCACATGAGTCCAATAAAGTCACCTTCTTGTGTCTTATAGTACCAGAACATAGGGACAAAAGTAAATGCTCAAGGCTGATATTTGGCCAGTGGGCTCCAGTATGCAACGTTAACTGCCTTAAGTAACACTCACAGATCGAAGAGTAAGACTCACATATTCAGAGAGACTACCATTATCTATCATCATTGTTTAAAACAAGCCAAAAGCAACTTCCTAAACTAAAGTTTAGACTAAAGTGTCTGCAGGGTTGTTCTGCTTCTAGCTAAGCCCCACCTTCTAAAAACATTATGAACACCAGAAAGGTCTATTTGAGCTTCTTCAGTGGTATCTACAAACTCAACAGAGCAGTTTTAGAACAAATTTTGCTTAAGCACCAAAATGGCAAAGCAAGAGTTGTTCCCTATGCCTTGTAGTTTTTGTCTGATATATATATTAAAAAAAAAACATAAAAAAAAACAAAAGAGCTAAGATATTAATATTTGGGGAATACACTGGCCTTATTTTCTGTCTTTACTGTATAATGTTCGAGACACTACAGAGGAGGTACCCTGTTGTGTATACACATTAAATCATTGTGATTAATTGAGTTTATCTGATGCTGATGGCCTCTGCATTAATAAAATTAAGTATAAAAGCTAAATTGCATCATACTTAGAAACATAGATTCCTAGTCCAAACTCTTTGCCCCCTCTGATGTTAAAGCCCAGACAGTAGTCATCTGATGTGGTGAAGAGATGTACGATCCTGCGGAGAGCGCTGTCTGAACTGGCCTCAGACGGTGTGCGACCGTTCTCCTCCACTACCATCCTCCGGTGAATCAGATCCACCCTGCACGCAAGCACAATGCAAGAGAGGGGAAAAAAGCACTCATAAAATCATTCTAACATAATGTTTTCCTTTCTCTTCTCTCAGCTCAGGCCTGTCAGTATCAGTTAATCAAATAGCCATAAAGGTCACAGCGGTAATCCATCCACTGCTGCCACATGAAACCAAGATACAGAATATCCAGATTACCAGCGTGAGATAAAGTCTGGTGACAAGACCTCACAAAACAAGAGCCATGCTAAGGTCAATGGTGGCAACAGCAAGGTCGTCTTTTGTATAAACAGCCATCATGTAAAGTAACAGTTAGTACAGATGTTAAACTAATTAGAGTGTTAATATTCAAAGGTAGATTGGATTTACAATGACTTTCTTCAGCTTTATTCCCACTGACATAATCTATACCATGCTGTTTGGCCTCACCATGTGGTCTTCTCCTTGGAGTAGCGGATTCCAGGGATCTTTCCCACCCGTCTCACCACCATCCTCAGCCTGTTGTTTCCCGTCAAGACCTTCACAGCACTGCTCATGGTGATGCTCTCCAGGCTGACCCCGTTCACCTCCACCAGCTTATCGCCCACCGTCAGCCCAGCCTGCGCTGCACACACAGAAGAAACTCAGCACGGTACACATGAGAGAATGTCACATGAAGACAGAGGACTCACGTAAGCTCACCTGGCTTTGTACCAGCTTGACTTAACAAGAAACACCCACCCAGGGACAGAGACACTTACCTGCAGAGCTGTCATCCTCTACTTTGCTGACGAATATTCCAAGTCCATGTTCAGATCCCCCACGGACACTGAAACCCAGACGCCCATCTGGACTCTTATCTACTGTCACTGTGTGGATATCTTCACTGTCATCTCCTCCTGGAAGCAAGAACAGCAACACACGCTAACATGGCAAAACTCTAATCCTCATGCAGATATAAGAGTTTGATGTTTTCATCTAGGTATGCATATAGCGATGAACCCAACACTTACTGCACTCTTTTCTTCTGCAAGGTGGTTATGTTCTTGACTGTGTTTGCCCTTATGTTAGTTTGTTTGTTTGTGAGCAAAATAACTCAAACATTTCTCAATGGATTTAAATGAAATGGGGGTGTTGGTCAGGGCACAAGGAAGAAGTGATTCATTTTTAGTAGTGATCTAAATACAGATGCAAATCCAGCTTTTTTTTACAGGATTTTTTAACTCAGCAAGATAGTCCTGTTTTCAATATTTTCAGTTGTAACTCAAAAAGTTCTCAAGAACCCATTAACGTGACTGCATCAGCTGGAGACCCTCCTAACCCTAGAGTTGGAGGACAATCAGCTCTACCACTAGGCCACTTGCAATAAAGATTTCATCGTGTTTTTGTCACATTCATAACTTCAATTACTTGTGATAGAGACATGTGGTATCCATGTGGTAGGGTAGGTAAGTTAAATAACAGGAGTTCAAACTGGCATAGTGGGGGGGTGGTCCTTGGAGTGAACTGTCCAGCCTCTTAAAGGTGATGCATGAGCTAATTACCCCAAATTCCTACAACCAGAAGTCCCCATTTAATAACCCCAGCGATGTTCTGGCTCATGCTGATCATCAGTCTACATAGATTGATTGGCTGAAGGCCAGTGAGAGGTCTTATGTTTGGAAAGGTAGCATCTGCATTGCCACAACCTGGAGCTAACATGTACAGAGCCTGGGTCTGTTAAAGGTAGCAATGCTGTGGCAACTAAAGGTCATATGATCAGTTGTGTATTGGGGTATATGTGAGGTTAGGGGTCTCTCCAATGAGTTATTACCTCTCCGTTATGGCATAGCTTTCTATTTTTTTTAAATAAAGGGTGATATCAACTTGACTCGGCCATGTTTACTTACAGTCTGTGATTCAAACACACACGTTCACACTGTGATGGCAAAGCTGTTACGCAGGAGTACAAAAGGCCAACCACTGCTGCTTCATTCACATACATACACATGGCGGGCAAAACCAATCTAGCCTCACTGTCTTGCCTGAGAAAACTTTGACATGAGAGTGTTGGAGTTAGAAAATGGCTTCCAATCTTTAAGTCAGATGACAACTGTGCCCCTGATAATTTACATTTCAACGTCCTCTCTACATGGAGCAAGCAAACATGGTATCCAGTTCTCCCTGAACTGGGACTTTCGACTGAATGAAATTAAATGACAGTGTAACAATAGTAGCAGAGAAACTTCACTGTGTCCTGAACTCACCATCAACAGGTGCGTTGATGAGGATGACCCTGCCCATGGGCGAAGAGGACCTGCGTCTGTGGCGGTGCTGTTTCTTCAGCATGTAGCGCGTGGTGCTATGGGAACCCCCAGCCTGACCTCCGCTTTGAAAGTGGGGGTGCCCGTCTCCATTTGTCATCTCCCTCCAGTCAGAGGGGTGAGAGGAGTGAGCCATGCTATGTGTCTGGAAATTCTTCCCCTAGTCATCCAGACGGGAGGATATCTGGGATTTGGTGTCAAGATGGAAGAGGGGTACTTTGGAATTTAGGGAGAGTAGGTGAAGTGAGGTGGGCCTCCTCTCACGGGTGCAAAGTAGATGATAACATACTGGATTTGGCTCCCAAAGGGGAAGAAGACTTAAAATGTTGTTGGTAAAATCCTCTACAAGACATCATAAAGTGCTCCAAGTTCAGAATGACAAAATATGATGAAGAAAAAAGATACAAACAATGTGCTTCTTTGCGCATGATGGCAAAAATTAGAAATCCACGTTTAAACTGGGACCTTAAAAGCCCACATATCTTCAATGGCAGAAAAAACGTGGAAATAATCCATTATGTTTTGTCCAGCTTCTGGATCTTTCTCCATTGAATCCATGGTGCCTCTCTGCTCCTCCTTAAGCTTAGATACTCCAGGCCAGTGTGCAGAGGAGTCAGCGGTGCATGGTGATTCCCCTTGGGTCATGTTTAATTAAATGGATATCTGTTGTGAAAAGAATATGCTGTGAGTAATACAGGCTCAGTAGCTCCAGATGGGATAAAAATCCACACTAATTTGAATACAACTCCTATAAAGTTAGCCCAAAATGAATGAATTTAGCTGGTTAATGGGCCAAGTTTTTATTATACCTGGTGTTATTTCAAGTGAAACATAAAGTAAAGAAATGTTTTTTATAACAAGATCATTTATATTTATGTGTTTTTTTTTTTCGTTTGTTTTTTCAAAAATGCCAGGTCCAGTGCTCAGGACCTTTAGCTTCTTCACTACTTACAAAATAAATTGTTGTAATTTTTTATTTAATCTGAATGGGTAATTTTCATTAAAGTTATCTTTTTCTATTTGGTGGGACTTTTAGTAAGAAAAGTCCAATGACATTGATAACTTTTTGCAACACAGCAACAAAAACAGTCTTAAACACCAATTCATAAGTAATTTCCTGTTTTCAATTATGAAAAATATCTGGCAAACTCTTGCTTGTAACATTGTGTCCACTTTACAAATAATTACCCATAGTGCAGTTTTGGCAGTGCTACCTCTCTTTGGTTCAAATTTTAAAGTAAGAGAGATTTATCATTCAAAACGTGTTATTTAATAGTTATAAAATAATTTCCACCTCTAATTCATGAATATGATGCCAGTTTTTTGTACTCTTTAGACAGCTTGGGTAAGACTTTGTCTTAAAGTGTAATTAAAGGGATAGTTAGGTTAGGCTATACATTGCTCGTACATTGCCAAGAGTGCAGCATAATTCATAGAATTTATGGAGAGCGTAAACTCAAAAAACTTCTTTGGGGTGATTGTTTACTATATTGAACAGTTATACAATAATCACCTTTTACTATATGCAGTGTGGTTAAGGAGTATAAGGAGTAATGTGTTGGTATAAAAGTAAAGCTTTGTAAATGTGTGTGATCAATTGTTTAATAATTCTGATTTTATCTTTAGTTTGTTTTCATCAAAACTTTTGTAAAGTACATAGAGCTCTTGACCTTAACTTCAGCAATGTACATCCTAACATCTATGTAAATTATTATCTCACAGGGCAGAGCTGATCAAAAACAAATGCAGCAATTGTATTTGCCATTAAAGTGAACCCTATACAACCTCACATTAAAAATACTGAACTATCCCTATAGGTCATAGGCTATTAAATAAATGTTAAATGTTTAACATGAGTCTGGCTTTGAAAAAACAAAGAAACTTAGGCACAGTACCAAAACATTTTAAATGCCTTTATTGAGATTTTCTTTAGATGGAACTTGGTAAAAGCAAACACTCCAGCACACACATCTTGACCTTTTTTAGTTAAGACAAGTGCCTTGTTGTCTTTCCTTTTTTTACTTTTTACTAAGAGTCTTTAATGTCCTCTACCAAAGAGTACTGTCTTTTTACTAGTATTTCACGAACACTTCCAGTTGAAAGAAGCTCTCCATTTGCCTGTGTTTCATGAGTTTGGCTCTGCTCAAGTTGTCCTGCTGCTAAACAGAAGGTTTCTTCGTGCCACTGTATCTGTTGCCAATTGTGGCAAAGAGCTGTACTGCTGGTTGGGTTTGGAAAAATAAAAATAAAAAATAGGCTAAATAAATTTAAAAATATATAAATAAAAAGAAGAGCATGGCATCGCCCTCATTTGTAAAATGTTTTGAGAAAACTTTTGTTATGATTTGGCACTATACAAACTTGATTAACAGGTTTAATGCTAAGGGCTTCTATTTTTGTCAATCAGCTATTTTAGTTTTACTGTAATCATAGCAATGTGTAGCATTATGCAGGCATTGTAATAATAATTTATCTACGGAAGATAAATCATGATTTTTGGGCATTTAAAGCTATCTGCCTCCATTTTGTTAAAAAAGAAAAAGATATTTGGTCCATATCGCCCAGCCCAAAGTAGGCTACAAGTTGTTCTTTCATCGATTGACTTATTTTTTTCAGCACCTTGGACAGCGACAAAGAGCTAGTAAACACAAACAAGTGACCTGCTGTTCTAGTTCACTAAAATGTTCACTTTACACTTTGGAGCACAACTTTTAAACTCTTTGTTGATTTTAATAAGTTTCTGTAAGCTAAAGCTAAACATTAGCATCATCTGCAACACTAGCGTCAACTTTATTGCGTCATACCGTGTGTCTTCAACCGTTAAAAACATCAACAGTTAAAACAACAGTCGACACAACCTTAAAACACGTTATAATTTTACATTCATTTAAAAAAAAATCATTATTACTCACTCATTTAACAGTGAAAAGGTCTGACTGAAGTGTTACCTGTTGTGTCCATGTTGTCCCGAGAGAGTGAGTCTCACCTGTCCGCCTCGGTGACTCATTGTTATGGACAGCAGGAGTATTAGTAACACCTCGTTTGAACATAATTAGGGGATGTAAGCCTCTGACAATAATCCTCATGTAGCTGTGCGGCTATTAGAGATGTACCACTGATTATTAAGTTCAGTAACACTACAGTAACCCTGAACAAAGTATGCCGTACTTTGTCTTCAAATGAGTTAGGGGAGATCAGGGTTGGTTGTCACTTCAGACACTGACGGAGGCATAAGGTCTTGTGAAGAAATCTACATGCCTTCTATCTTTTGAATTATTTCAATAGGTTTTTATTAATTACAGACAGACAAAAACAACTCCCTCAAAGCTTGGAGTTGATCATCATGGCAGGCTATGGAGTTGGTTGTTTCTGTGGTTATTAGCAAAACATACAACTATTCTACATTTTGAGATGGTAAAACTAAGCAGTTTCAAATAAAAATTAAATCTTTATAATATCACAATCTTTGTATTTGTCTGTTCAAGTATGTTTGTTAGCATTCTTAAACTATTCTTGAAGTAACCTTCCTCGGAACTGAGAAAGCCATCCCCTTTTGACCTCTTGGCAAAGCTTATTTATGCTTCTACCTCATAATTATAGCTGGCAAGTTGAAACTAGGCTTCAATTGAGACAACTCCTTTCCACTTATTAGTGAACATTCGTCTGTAAAATGACACATTTACACAAAAACATACAACCTGCAGCTTCATGACAAACTACCACAATCTGCAAAAAAAGAGAATGTTTCTCATTTTATTGATTCTTTGGTACTATAGCTAAAAAAAAAAAAAGTAAAAAATATTTTTATAAATATTGTAGACAGGTACATGTTGACGATTGAGCCATAGGTCTGTATGGCTGCTTTTTGAATGCATGAGGAAGGTAAACACCGCCACCATGTGGAAAGCTGTGTAAAAACTGTTGTAGACCTCAGTCATTGCAGATCAGATGGCATCTTTTTATGGACCTTAAATATATGATCATTATGGTAATATCATAATAAAGGGTATTAGTGGGATTTCTTCACCCCATTAAGAAATATCACATACGGCCCCTACACCACAGCATCATACAAACCTGTAATATTGCTATAACCACACACAGTTTTTGGGATATATAAATATGTTTTCAAATGGGTTGGACAATATTGTTCATATCAGTTCAGTTCTTTATTCAAAATGAGTTAAATATTGTACAAGACTCTCACATAATGTGTGCGTATTGATCACAGAATAATCCACTTGAATACAAACCTCAATTCCAATAAAGTTGGGACACTGTTTTAAAAGTCTATTAAAAAAAATACACTGATTTGCAAATACTACTACTTTGCAAATATTTTTTAACCTAAATATTCACTTATTTTGAATTTGATGCCTGCAACTCATTCCAAAAAAAGCTTGGATAGGGCAACAAAAGATTGGGAAAGTTGAGGAATGTTAAAAAAAAAATATGTGTTGGAACATTCAACAGGTAACCAGGTTTATTGGGAATAGGTAATGAATGGGAGTAAAAGGACATTCCTGAGAGGCTCAGTTTTTCACAAGCTATGATGTTGTGAGGTAAACCACTTTGTAAACAACTGCGTGAGCAAATAGTCAAGAAGTTTGATAATAATGTTTCTCCGGTTACAACTGCAGGAAATTTAGGCATCTCATCATCTACAGTCCATAATATCATCAAAAGATTCAGAGAATCCAGGGAAATCTCTGCACAAGTGGCCAGGCCAGAAACCAACACTGAATGCCCTTGACCTTTTATACCTCAGGCTGCGCTGCTTTAAAAAGCAGTATCATTCTGTAAAGGATACTTCTATGTGGGCTAAGGAACACTTCAGAAAATCACTGAGAGTTAACAAAGTATATAATACATCTACAAGGTAAAACTCTATCATGCAAAGAGAAAGCTACATATCAACAACACTCAGGCTCGAACTCATCTCAGCTGGAATGACACAAAGTGGAGAGGTGTGCTGTGGTCTGACAAGTCCACATTTTAAATTGGTTTTGAAAGTCGTAGACATTGTGTCCTAAGGATTTGCAAGTCATTGTATTCTGTTTTTATTTACTTTCTATACAACGTTTTGACTTCATTGGAATTGGTTTGCAATTTGTCAAAATGAGGAATCATACAATTAAATGTTATATATGACATGCCCTTTTAATTAAAGCCAGCTATAAAATACAAGAAAATGATATACAAATAATTTACATTTTCACGGAGAAAAAAAAAGAAATACAAAAAACTTGAACTGTAAGAAAGTAAAACAACATTATAATCGCTTATGTAGATGTCACATTTCAAATAGACTATCTTGTGCTCACTTATATCACTATCTGTGATCCCTACACTTCATTGTCTCTTTACTGAGGTTAGCGAGGACCATTTTTGTTCAAACCAACGTAAACCTATCTATCCTCCTCTATATTTTATTTAAACCCTATTAATGTGAAAATAATCTTAGGAGGGTATAGAACAGAAAGTTCAAGTGGTGTGACCAGGCTAACTTTTGTAAATCCCTGCCAGCAGAGTTGTCACCTAAAAATTCTCAAAGAGCCATTCATTTTTTCTCAAACCAATCATGTGCGGCCCTCCTCCCACGCCCAGAGGTTTCGACAGTTTCCAGCTACTCAGGTCTTCCATGACAAACAAACCCCGCCCACAGTGTGTCGCAAGCCAGTGCTGCTTTCAAAGACTTCTATAAAGCTCCGAATTCTGTTTAACAACTTTCATATTACTAAATTGACCGTGCTTTATAAATTCATCTTCGAATTAAAATTAATGTCACAACAATCATTTCCACAATCTGGTCGAAACACATATTTTGAATTAATTTTTCAACCACTTTAAAAAATTGAACGCCGATTGAATGAAGGTAACTGAAAATCTTTAAAATTATCGACTTTTATTTAAATATCAGAAAATTATCTGGATAGAGTTCGAGTAACGAAGTAAAAAATAAAAACAAGAAAAGGAATAGTAGGAGTTAGTGGACGTGTTCTCCATAATGCCTATGACAACTCCTCTCTCTATCGCTAGGTGAAGTTTGGTTTCACTACACAAACACGAGTCCAAGAAGGCAGCACAGGTCCACCCAGTGGTGCTGTGATATTGAGAGGTCATACATTTACAAAAAAACAGAGAACTCAAACCAGGTATGTGAAAGTGTGGACTGAATTCTCATACTTAGATATTTTTTAATGACCTAGCCTCAGGTAAATATCACAGTATGTGGTGTTGCACTGCCACACAAAGTGCTAGCATGTTGGTAAAGCTAGTACCTGGCTAGCATAGTTTACTTAGAGAGCACTGAAGTGGTTTATTTAATTGCGCGGGAATGATGTTTGCCTTGCTGTGCAAATTTAATAGTTTTCTTGTTGTAATTGCTAACATTCATGCGTAAGTCCTACCTATATATTAGTGTTTTACAGTGGCAATAGTGTTACTAGCAGCTACATTGCTAGCTCGTTAGCTGCACTCGTTAGCAGGCGGGTTGCTAACAGGAACCAGGCAGCATGTCGTGACTTCCACAAATCCTGTTTCTGTGGGTCACGCTATTTCTCAGATCAGCCACTTACAATGTGACAAAATAAATTAAATTGAATGTCAGTTTAGTCAGAAGCTTTGGTTGTATTTTGGTTCAGCCAAGTAACAACTAGAGCCTCCTTGTGTTCAGAATAAAAGAAGAAAATGTGTTCATGTCTGGTCTGGATCAGCTGTTTTTTTGCCCTTGTTCGTCCTGGAGGTATTTACTTCATGTGTTTGCAGGCTTTAGATGCCTTTAGGGGTGTTTATGGCCACAGTTTGAAGTAACAGTAATTCAATGTATGAATTTACCTTTCTACATACTTTTTGATTTTTTAGTTTTTTACAATTACCAGTCTCTGTAGAGGTGTAAAAAAGTTATATTGCAATATTTTGTGTCCCAATGCTGTATTCAATAATTCAATAATTTATAGGAATTTCAGACAGCTTTTTATTTAAGTTATTAGTAATGTTACTGGGACACATAATAAAGTTTATAAATGTTGCAGGGACTATGGTTTTTATAAATAACACTTATTGGGAACTGTATTTTTATGCCCACAATATTGTGGGTTCTTAATGCTGTCAACAACATTTAAAGAAACTTTTCAGTGAGAAAAATCACAGAGTATCACCCTGTTAGTAGTATTGTGATATATTGTGATATATGGTATCGTCCTTCATATATTGTGATACTTATCGTATCACTCAAATCTTGCCAGTAAACAAATCCTTAATTATCAGTTCTCTTGCTTACTAACCAACACACATGCTGCTCTTCTCTCTTAATACACTCAGTGATGCCCCAACTCCTTTTGCAAAGGTTTATATTTTGTGTTTTTCTGCTTTGGCATCATTCACCAACTGTAAGTTTGAAAAGAAGCTCAAATAATGATTCATGAAATATTTAAAGGTTCAATATTTGGTTATTAGTTAATGTACTTTATTCGAAGTAAGAAGCTACAGTGAATAAGTTTTATGGCCACAGTTTGATGTAATAGTAAGATAAGTATTGTGCTGAACAATTTGTTACAATTTGTAGCTCATTTTCCAACAACTTTAACATATTTTCTTGAATGATATCTAAAACAAAATACATAGTAATGGAATAGAAAATGATTGCTCTTAGATCTATAAATCAACTATTAATTTAATTTCCTACAGTTTATTTGATTTTACAAACAAATGGTTCCTCTAAAATATATTTCTACACACCTGTGATCATCTGTTGTTTCTTTGGGGGTATGTTCAGCCGATACCAGCAGCCCAAATACTGACCCAAATTTAAACCATTTTTTTTCTCCCCTTTCTTGTTGCTTTATCTTTTACACCCAGCCACAACTGAAACTCTCCTTTTGTGATCAGGCGCTCCCTGTTAACGGCATGTCAGTGTCACCAACATGTCTGTCAGTATTTTTTTCTGTGTTGCTCTTGAGTGTTTGCCTTCAGTGCTGGGCAGGGGGCTCATCTCAATGCAAATCTGTACTGCAGAAACTGAGGCTTATCTGTTCAACCAATGTTTTATTTAATCTTTAAAATTTTATGGCTGAACATTAATACCCTTAAAATGTTGTAAAAGCACAGAGTATTGTATACACCACACCTACTGAAGGTCTGTCCATCGACATGGTTTCATGTCCTGTTTTTATGTCTTTGATTAATTTGATCATTCAATGTTTGAAATCTTTAAAGCAGTTAACCAAACGCAGGACCTTCATAGGCTGGTCAAAAAAGATTATTAGATTTTTGTGTGAAAGATTATTAGGTGATCATTGACATTTGTTTGTAAATTCTGGTACTAATATTTCAATATTAGTTTTTCTGGCTTAAAATGCCTTTAATGCAGAGACAGGGCAGTGGATAGTAAAATGGCAACCATGAAAAAGCCACCAGTCCGATGGAATCCTGCTGTTCTCTTTGATGACAAAAAACTTTTAATATGTGGCACAAAGACATAACAGTGAGTCTTCAGGTACCATAAGATTCTTTTGTTTTTTTGAGAGGAATATCGAAAAGCTTTTAACTTAGCCTAGCCCACTGAAGTAGTCCTTTCCAACTGGATCTGCTTGTTAATAATCCACTAGTAGATTTGGGAATTTTAAACCACTTCCAGTTGAGAATTGATAAAAGGTAACCTATTGAATTGATTTAATTTTTCATGTCTTAAAGCTTGACTATTCCCCCATCAGTTCCCCCCATCTTGTTCTGCATGCCTAATTAAATCAAGTAAGTCACAGAGGCAGTCAGCAGAAACAACAGCAAAGAAGATAAAGATGTGATGATGGCAGACAGGAGACAGGTGTGTTTAAAATTCAGTTTTATACAGTATAATGCTGACTGCAGTGTGTGCTTCTGTGTGATTTGAAGCAAGAGTGGAAACACCTGCAACCTGCAGATGCATCCTCTGAAGCAGCATATGGAAAATGATAAAGATTTGGATTGGAAAGCAGAATTGATGATGGCAGTTGTATCAATAGAAAGTTATCAATTCTCTTTCTAGTCTGCAGTTAATTGAAAGCCTCAAAATGATACTCTTGCAGTGTTTACCGCAGATTTATGCTGTGTGTGGTTTAGGTGGAGAGGGAATCCTGTTTACTTCTGGTTGTATGAACTCATCTTTCTAAATACTTTATGATCATTGAGTTTTTTTTTATAATTTCCATTCTCTGTAGGGGTGTAAAAAGTATGGATAAACCAATATATTGCAATACTTTGTGTTCCAATGCTGTCTTGTTATTTTTAGTGCAACATTGTGATGTTTTATTACTTCAATATTTTACAAGAATTCAGACTTTTTTTTAAACAAGTCCTTAATTCTCAATTCTCTTGTTTACAAACCCACCCACCTACATTTGTCCTCTATTAATACCCTCAGTGACGCCCCAACTCCTTTATTTTTTGTGGCTCTTCTGCTTTGGCATCATTTACCAGCTGTAAGTTTGAAAAGAAGCTTAAATAATGATTCACTGAATATTTAAATGTTCATTATTTTATTATGAGTGGATGTACTGTATTTGAAGTAAGAAGCTGCAGAAAATATGACAGCATTTCAGCACTTAAATTCTAACCTCCATTGGTGCATTTATGTGAGAGTCGTACCAAAGCATGTCATCACTCTATTTGGGGATTACATATCAAAAGAATAAGGAAAAGCATCTGCAAATATACTTGAGTAGCTGGAGCTTTAATATATCTGGATGGCTCAACCAGGTGTCATCCATGGGTGGGAACCCTTGTTGCATTTACATGTGAAATCAGCAGAAAACTAAAGTACATGATTTCTGTTACTCATAGGAAACCAGGATGTCTGGAGAGTTGCCCCTCAACATAAACATCAAGGAGCCAAGATGGGATCAAGGCACTTTTATGGGGCGTGCTCAGCACTTCTTCATGGTCACAGATCCAAGAAATGTCCTGCTATCCTCTGAGACTCTGGAGGAGGCCCGAGTTATTGTGGAAAACTACAGGTAAAGGGTTTTTGAAATAATAGGATGGAGGAAAGTGACAATCTAATGATGCAATGGAGGGTCATTCCTTTTTTCAAGTTGTGTTTAAATCCTAAATAATAATCTCCATCTGTTCTGCTGCTGCTTTCACATATGTGTAAAATACCACATCCCTTCGCTGCTTGGACTTTCACAGAAATGGGGTTGTGAAGCCTGGTCTGACAGAGGATGAGCTCTGGAGAGCGAAATACGTCTACGACTCCGCTTTCCACCCTGACACAGGGGAGAAGATGTTTGTGATTGGTCGGATGTCTGCTCAGGTGCCAATGAACATGACCATCACAGGCTGCATGCTCACCTTCTACAGGTACAGCAGAGGTTTCAGTGCATGATTCTGAATGAATCTTGTTTTGTTGGGGTTGGTGTAAGAGATAGTGTAAGATGCTGAGGATCTGATCTGTCTATCAATATGCTGAGCGACTGTAACAGAGTTTCTGTGTGATTTATCTCTGAACCTCAATACAGGATACCATACTGAGTAAAAATAGAGTTTAATCCCTGCATGGAGTGAAAATCCTCTTAAAGAATGAGATATTACTCTCATGGCTGAGTTCTGATAAATCATGTTGCAGCTCAGGCCAGTTTGTTCACTTTGCAATGATCAGGGGAAACAAAAATTGATAAAAAGCCAAGAGGTTGCTGATACCAATGCACTTTCATTTTGACTGGTACCATCAAGTGTTTTGCAGCAGTGTGGTGCAGGAATGCAAGTAAATAACTATAATCTGACATCTTGATCGAGAAATAATAATGTGCTTTACTATCCTTTCTGTTTTTTTTAAACAGTTAATTAATGGATCACTAGTAAATATAAGATAAGGTAAGATGAGATAAGATAAGATAAGATAAGATATTCCTTTATTTGTCCCACAGGGGGAAATTCCAAATATATTATATATAGCATGTATATAGCATTAAGGATATCATTTTGGTTAAAGATGTTCTACACACTGGTGTATTAACCATCACAGAAACATGATAAATGATTTTGGTAAATGCTAAGGCTGTTCATTCAGGGCAGCTGTGTCATAAACCTTACATTGGGTGGTGGTCTAATAAATTTGTTCAGCACTGTACATCGGTCAGGCAAAACATACCACTGACAGATGAGGTGAATATCATCTCGTCATCATGGCACCTGTTAGTGGGTGAGATATTTCAGGCAGCAAGTGAACATTTTGTCCTCAAAACTGATGTGTTAGAAGCAGGAAAAATGCCAAGCATCAGGTTTTGAAGGAGTTTGACAACGGCCAAAGTGTGATGGCTGGACAGCTGGGTCAGAGCATCTCCAAAACTGCAGCTCTTGTAGGGTGATCCTGGTCTGCGGTGGTCAGTCTAAGAGGTCCAAGAAATGAATGGGGGTGAACTGGTTACAGGGTCATGGGCGACCAAGGCTCACTGATGCATGTGGGGAGCTAAGGCTGGCCTGTGTCAGATCCCACAGATGATCTACTGTTGCTCAGATTACTGAAGAAGTTAATTCTGGTTCTGATAGAGGGGTGTTTGAATACACAGAGCATCACAGCTTGTTTCGTATGGGTCTGTATAGCCGCAGCCTAGTGAGGGTGGCAGGTGGTTGTAATGTCAGCCTGATGGGTTTACGGTATTTCTGATCACCAGTCCAGCACTCACTCATAACCACTCTGTCATTTTAACAAACCACCACTAGTCTGTGCTAAAGTCTCAAGGTTTTAATTTAACGTGTTTGCTGAAGATACTTTACATCCAAAATAGGACGCTAAACTTATCTCATATAACAAAGGAAGTCACAAGATCTATTTCAGAAAAGAAAAATCCCCACTGTAGGGCCATCATCACTGAGTTAAAAAAAATTACATCCTGTAGAGACAGTAGATAATAAATTCAGTTAAATATTCACGTGAATAAGCAACATAGAACATGCACACTGAGCTTGTTGCCTCAGAATATTAACTTTATTTGTGAGACAAAGTCTGACACGGTGGTGAAGATTTCACACTTACAGTCAACAGGTAACACTTTAAACCGTGTGTGTTTACAAAAACATGCCCAGAGGAGATAAACAGGTGTCTGAACATTTTTCTCATGCATTCAAGCTTGAACAAAATACTTTCTTATCTGAGAATATAAGTCATACATTAATCTTACATGTTTTACTTTGTGGGTTAGAACAGTAACCATAAAAATATTTGTACACTTTGCGACAATATGAATATGTAGAATAAATTTGAAAGGTATTTTGAGGCCTTTACTTCATCTTTAACCTGTTCAGCCCCAGCCCCTTTTTTAAGCCTCCTGCTCGAAACCCATACCCATAAAGAAAAGAGTGTAACTCTGCAACCACAAGGTCTATTTGAATAATTTTGTTGTCATAATAAAAGTAACACTTGAGAGATTTGTCCAGATGTGTAATTATCAGTATATGTGTTACTGGGACAGAGTAAATGAAGATAGAAGTCAGAATAATATGAAAATCTCATCCTCGCTTAAAACAAAAACAATTTTTTATTGTGAATATCTCTCTTAGAAATGATGCTGGAGTGGCTGTAAAACTCTAAAAATGAATAATAAAATATGTTTACATCATCTCTCAAGGATTATTGGTATAAAGTGATGCAGAGAAAAATTAAAGAGGTTTGATAACAATATGGTCAGGCAAGGATTTTGAAAAACAGTGCATATTTAGCCAAAAGTCAAAAATATATGCATTTGTCAAATAAAAGCAGACATGACTATAGTCTTAAAGGCACAGTTCACTGCTTGTGCTGTCATGTGGAGGAGCTTTTCTCCTGAGCCCCAGCAGACCCAAAATTGGGTCCCATGGGGCTGAAGAGGTTAAACTGTGTCACTGCAGTGCCAGAATTATCTTCTGTACTGTATACTCTGAAAACTTTCTAACCAACAAAGTTTTTTTACTTTGTGTTTGCAGGACTACGCCGGCCGTGGTTTTCTGGCAGTGGGTTAACCAGTCTTTCAACGCCATCGTCAACTACACCAACCGTAGCGGGGACGCCCCCATCACTGTTAAGTAGGAAGGATTTTTAACGTCTAATCCCATCCTTAGATCATTCTTGTCCTCTGTGAAAGCAAGTGTCTGTGAGGTGGCAGAGGGAGTTGCTGTGCTCTCCTCTTCCCTCACCGTGGTACTCGGACCCCCTGTTAAGCATGCGCAGCCGTACTCTCCCCTCAGGTTATGGCCGGTTACATTCAGTTACACACTTTCATGTTGTAGCTTGTAGATTCTCACCCGCAGTCTTTTCGTTATTAAAAAAAAGAGTGAGATATTAAAGGCGTGTGTGAAAATGTTGAAAAAGGAAGTGGGTGGGAATTATGTGTGAATTGTGTGAAATGCATCTGTTTGTCTTTGCAGTCAGCTCGGTGCAGCCTATGTCAGTGCTACAACAGGAGCTGTGGTCACTGCCCTGGGACTCAAGTCTCTAGCTTCGGTAAAGCCTGCTGCTATAGAGTAAATCAGATAAAGTTAAACTAAAGAACAGAAACTCCTTAGAGGAAATGTTGTGTATAGATGTGCCTCTAATTCGGTCAAATCTTTGCAGCGTCTCCCCCCAATCGTCAGCCGGTTTGTGCCCTTTGTTGCTGTCGCTGCTGCTAACTGTATCAACATTCCCTTCATGAGGCAGAGGTGAGAGCTCTCAGTGAAAAGTCAATAACCTCTGTGCAGTAGACTCTTGAGCTTAGAGGAGCTGTGATTACTGCCATAGCTTTCCCATAACTTTTTCTTCCCGTGCTTGCAGAGAGGTGAAGTACGGTATTCCTGTGATGGATGAGAATGGAAACAGGTTAGGAGAGTCTACCAGTGCTGCCAAACAGGCTATCGTACAGGTGGTGGTGTCGAGGATCGGGATGGCAGTGCCAGCGATGGGTAAATATGAAGTTATATCGACCCCCAAGGTGGCTGGAATGTATAGTTTTGTAGTAATACAGCTTATAAAGATACCTGAAAAAGCATGACAGGGATAACCAGCACTATTGAACCCCAATATAAATCCCCTAAATTGTCAGCTCCCTTTATTTAAAAAATTCTTAATCATTTTTACTTTATTCATTCAAAGCTGTTTTGACCTCCGCTCTTCTGTTCATTTTAACTGCTGTCACATTACAGTGTTTGACCAAAGCTGCTTATCTGCTCCATTATTTGCATTAAATGGAAGAGTGCAAAAATAAGTGTGTTTGCCAATGAACATAGTGAAGCGCCCAGCACCTAAACAGTAAGATATTTTCTTGAGATGGTCTCGAGAAATAACGTCAAAGGACTTAAATCGTGCTCTTTACTATGTGGTACTGGTTCAGCCCTCTCATCTTTAAGATTTATGTTTTTTTCTAGTAAGCATTGTACCTGGTGCTTGGTACTTTATTACCTCTTGTCAGGTTACAAGCTGTTTTTATTTGAGTAGTGTTGTTATTTTTTATCTATTATTAAAACCAGTTTGCAACTGGTAAGTAAGGGCCAAAAATGGGTTGAGGAGTTGTTTTGAGTTGGTCACAAATCTGTGCCTGAAGAATAAATATCTGTATTTTATTCTGTAGTGTAAAAAAAAATCTATGATGTATGGAGGCCATATAGGAAATACAACTTGCACTTGTTTTACTTTGTTTTGCTAAGACAGCAAGAAATGCGTGTGTTTAGATCTTGAGTTGTAGACTTCATTATCTTGGGATAATGTTGTAACGTTGTTAATGTCCACAGTTCAAGTGTATCATGACATTTATTGAAAAATGGCCGGTGTATCAGGACACGTATGGCGAGGTTGCTGGAAATACCCTCTTCTATTCTTCATTCATTAGATATGAGTGGTAGAAAATTTTCAGGAATCTGAGTTACAATTTTCCCATCCTGAAGGTGATGTTGGGCTCTGAGGTTCGAGCCACTGCTTCTAACAACATCAGTCTCATGACCCATCAACCTTTCATGGAAAACATCTTATTAACATACAGTAAAACAATTCTTGCCAAATGGCACAAAAGCGTTTCACTCCCTGTTAAGACAGTGTGTGTTCAGGGGGGTATTCATGAAGACCAGCCTCACTTGACTTGTTTTCTTTGTTGCAGCCATCCCTCCTGTGATTATGAACGCTCTGGAGAAAAGAGCTTTCATGAAGGTGAGCAGACTGCGCGCATGACTGTCATTCTTTAGCTGGTCTGGTCAGTGGATTACAGGGTGTGCTGGTGTTTTGTTAAGCTGAAAACAAAGCTGCCATGTTCTTCGTTGTACATGTACATTGAATACTTTTCGTGTGCATAAAAATGTCCGATTTCATATTCTTTTGTGATTTGCAGCGGTTCCCAATTCTAAATGCTCCAGTTCAAGTGGGGCTTGTTGGCCTTTGGTAAGTTTTTGCGAGCTTTTTTGTCTTTAGTTTTTTCTCAATAGACTTGTTGCACTTAAACTTCAAAACAAATAAAAGCAATGTCTAAGACCATCCCTTCCTCTTGTTTACAGCCTGGTGTTTGCCACTCCTCTATGCTGTGCCCTCTTCCCTCAGAAAAGGTAACGGCCATGTCTCTCGCTCTCTCTCTCTCTCTTTTATTTCCTTAATTAAACACATCAGCTTTCTCAGGATTACAGTTGATAGAATTCTTGACACCTTAGCTTTTTTCAGTGCCATGCACTAAAGTAAGATACAACATCTGTAATTTTAGCAACTTGTGTGACTTAACACTTGGTCTCCCAAGGTAAAACACTGTGGTGAATTCATACATTAAACCCATGTTTATGGCTGCAAACGTGCTGAAAATATTTTTTTGTTGCCATTCTCCACCAATTCTTATGTTATGTGGTTTATATGGGGCTTTGTAAATGATATTGCAAAAAGCACCGTCTGATCTAGTTTCTCTGTAAAGAGTAGAATGGCAATAATGATATTAGCAATGATGACAATGATAACTGTAGGAATAATAATTGACTTTATTTATGTAGCATTCTTCTTAAAAAAGTTACAAAGTGCCAAATGACTGAACAAAAAAAAAATATGGCAATCATAATAACAAAAATCAGAGAAAAAATTAAATGTGCATGACCTAAAAGACAACAATAAAATAAAAAATTGCGTTTTACTGCAATTTTGGTTTTTAAAACCAAGAAGTAATACAATATTGGCTTCTAAGTTTTTATTGCACTTGTGGCACAAGCTTCCGGTTTTGCTTATTTGTATTTGAATAGTATATAAGTTTAAAACGGGTATGATGACACTTCAATCAATCAAAAAAAAAAAAACACGAGTTTTGCATTTAAATTGAAACATATTTATAAAAAAAGATTCAGTCGATTGAAAATGAATGAATGAAGGATCAATTTTAAATACCTAAATCTTTTTTTTTTTTTACATACTTCATTCAGCAGTGTATCTAAATTGTGCCAAAACAAACAATACAAGGACATAACCTGTATACTTGAACACAGTTATTGTGCTTTTTTTATCCACCCTTTCAGTGCACTGCAGATAGAAGCAGATGCTGCAATAAACACCTTTTTAAACAAACAGGGAATGTATTGTGTAACAAAAATTGATTTAGAATCAGATCATGACCCCTAAAATCAGAATAGAATCGAATTAGGGAAGATTCCCACCATTACTTTTTATAATGCATATATTGTATATACGCGTATATTGTAATCACGTCCACATTTTTTTGCAGCTCTATGAGCGTGAGCGGGCTGGAAGTAGATCTGCAGGAGAGGATACGACAGGCAAGCCCCGAGACCACCACGGTCTACTTCAACAAGGGCCTGTAGGACCAGCAAACACATCTCCATGCACACACACGAGACAAACAGGCATTCATACATGCATATTCACATGTCTAATGTCTTGTAGGAGAGCAAAGAAATCATTATTTATGCATTTTTTTTTTGTTGTTACATGTATTTGTCTCTTTAAACTTTTCTGCCCAGAGCTGCTCCAAGTCTCAACATGAAGGGTGTTGATTGTCTGAAAAAGAGGGTTCACTGATGGGAAACTTAACACTGAGAGGGAAAATCACTGACAGCTCTCACTGCACATACATGCACTCCTAAACATACATTTAACTCCCTTGTTCTTTTTTTATTCAATGTGCCGTATTATGTCTTTTGTCTTCCTTCCTTTGGTAGTCTATGTTACTGATTTGTGTGTCGCTCCAATATTTCATGTCAGTTCACATTGGTACAAGTCTAAATCCTCTAATTACTCTGTTTTTTTGCTCTAGTTTCAAATGAAGGCTTGTAGGTTTGGATTGTGTTTTTGCATCTGAATGTATTGTCTTTCTTGCCTTGCGTCTCTTCTCGCTAATGTTTCCTTTTTCAACTTCATATTCAGTTATTGTTGTATTTCTGTTTGCAAAGTCAGATTAAGCTGAGACTAATACATTTCCATGTAGTTATTCCAGCTCGTAGTCATACTGGAAGAAAACAGCATGTTAATATCACTTAATAGCCCACACCCTGATGAATAACATTTTTGTGTCATACTCCATGTTAAATGTTGCAGCTTATTACACTCATCAACTCCGATAAGTGTACTTATGCCCCTTCATGTTAAAGACCGAGTAATGTGGTGCTAGGTACTAAAAATATGTAGAAATAATTCTGCAAAAGCTCATCAAGCACAGCCATAGAGTAAACCAGTGAACACTATTGAGTAGATTTATAATGCCATAGCAAAAGCAGCCTTTTTATTAAGGCCTTTCATCACTTGAAATTACTTTATTAAGTAGTGTGGTCACTATTTTAGCTGCGTATTGATGGAACTCTTTGATTGTCTTAGATGGTAGTGTTTGTAAAGTGGCTGTTGTAGTTGAAGGGATATTCTGTGGTGTGTTTAGATTTTTTTTGATGAGAGGAAAGGCTTGGATTTGCTCCTTGATTCCCGTTAACTTTGTTATTTGAATACAGTGACATTCAGAAGGCAGACAACACAGTGAAGTCACATTACACTTTGCACACCTGAACTGGCTCGATCACGTGAGCTAAAATGTCAAACTTATGAAGCTCAGCTGCTCAAATTTGGAGATGCAGAGTTTTTATGTGCAACACCAGACCAGCCTTCTGCTAAGTGCTCTGTTTGTGATGTAGTTACTTATTTCACATGGTTCCAAATGACAGTAGCAGATGTTGCTTTATTGAGCGATGCTTCTTTGATGGTCTACGCCAGGATGGGCAACTGGTGGCCCAGGGGCCACATGCGACAGTCCTGCTCCATTGATGCAGTACGCCAGTTAGTTTAAAATGTCCAAAAATGAATGTTCATGAAGAAAATTTGACCATGAAAACATAAAAATAACAGAGTTTTTAAAAAAAAAAAAAAATGGTTATAATTGGTTAAAAAAAATAAGTAAAATCTACTTAAATAACCGGTCAATGCAACAAAAAAAGCAGCTGAAGCTGTCTTGAATTCTGTTTTGAACTAATTAAATTAGGTATTTTTAATTGTGTTTAAATTTAAATGAGTATACATTTTGATAAAGTAGCTTCGCATGACAATTTTGTTTAGATTTGTCCATTTCAATACCCTTTCAATTGCAAATAAAATTGTCCCTCTAACAATAAGAGCAATTTTAATGTGGCCCTTTTTGTCACAAAGTTGCCCATCCCTGGTTTAGGCAGTAGGTTACAGAGTTTTTATTGTGGCTTCATTACAGTGAGCAGCTTGTCTAAGTTAAAGACCCTGTTTATACCTAACTGTAATGGTGGCCTCCATTTATTTTGAGTGCTGGACGGTCACATTCGATAGTTGAATATGCTGCCCAAAATGGCTCAAGAAGGCAGAACTGAACTCAGAAGCTGGAACTTAAGTAACCTTGAGTTTAAGAGCTCTTGACTGGAACTCAACTGTCAGAGTCAAATATGGAGCACACCATTACTTCTAAACTGGGCTTTTGGATACCAAGTAGGTAGTTCTTAATGCTAGGTTTAGATGAACCTGAATGTGACTATGATTTGGTATCTGACATCTATGACTTCTTACTAAAGATGATCTGAGATACCCTCATCGGTATTGGCTTGGTAGTGTAGGCAATCCTGGCGTTTTAGACCTGCTACAGAGGTATTGTTAGCCTCTAGCTTGTGGATAGGAATCCTTGGAAATGGCATGATGTGAAGCCTTGGCAACATAAATGAATGGGGCCAATTGTCCATGAGCTAAGAGGCTAGCAGTGCCTAGCCGGCTTTTATTTAATATTACAGGGTCATTTAAAAGCATGTTTATGGGAAAACAAGGCAGAAAAGCTGTCAAAAAGGGGCTGCTAACCTCCTAGCTTGTGCCCATAACATACAAAGATACTTGGAAACAACAGAGGAGGCTAGCATGACTCTTGTCACAGTTTTTCTCCTTTTTGTCACAAATATCATGCCTTCAGAAGAAACAGAAAAATAATATCTAAGGAATAAATCTTCTGGGTTGCTGGGTAATGACATCTAGTCAAGAGTTGTCTTTAGAAGTGTATTGTTAATACCAGCCAGGTATCCATTGTCCCAGCATAGATGTTAATGAAAGGCAATTTAAAAGGTAAACAGGGTCATAGTCTCTGAACTTGAACTCATTCAAGTTGCCAGTTTAGCTCTCAAAGCAAATTAACTGCCCAATGTGAATATATTGTGTTCATGATGTATGTGAGGAAATAATGACTGTCTGTCTAGATTATGTAAGAACAAGTATATTTTTCATGGAGATATTTATAAATATATATATAAGATATATGTAAGATGTAACATTTTTGGAGCACATATGCATGAGGGATTTTAGAGAGCCTAATTTAAAGGTGAGCCACTGCAAATAAATCCACCTATTGGCCCCTTTTATGCACCAGAGAGGGTTGTCCAAAGGATTTGAGCTCCTCTTGCTTTATGGTTGGTGAGTTCAAAGATTAGAGGAGCGTTTTATGCATTCAGATGTGACTTGAAAGAGTGAACTCCATCACAGATTTCCAAGTATGACTCAGTGTTTGTGTAAAGTGACGTGTGTGTTTGTAAAAATAATAGCAAGATTGTAAAATAATCTCCATCATGCACCTTTTGTCATTTCAGTTCATGTTTTACATTTTTGTAGCATCACTAATTTGAAATAAGCTTCTGAAGTATTTCAAGGGAGCGTAGCAACTGCACAACTATTTTCATGAATTGGCTTCTCTACAGACAAAAATGTACAATGATTGTGTTCATATGCGACCCTGAAAATGAAGGTTTGATTCCAAAGTGATCACCAGGTTATGTTTAAACATGAAGCACCACCTTATGTGAGATTACTGTTTGCAGACAGTGGTGGGTGTTGAAGAGCTGGGGTGGTTTTTGTGGTAGTTGTTTGCAGTGACTTGAGCTCTCCAAAATCTAATCAGTCTACAATCAAGCCCATATGCCTTTGTGACAAATATGATTTTAACAATCCACCTTTACTTTTTTAAAATGCTGTGTACAAAAGATTTGATTTCACACTTTTAGCCACAAAGTCTTATCCGTCCATCCTCGCGTCGGAGTGGACATTTGTGCATAGCTTGAGGAAAACAACTCAAAGGGTTAATGAGATATCACAACCACAAGCACGGAAAGACCATTAGGCCCACTGACTCTTGATATTTTGGTAGTTTTTAGGAGTTCATCTTTGAGTTATGTTGGACAATTGTGCAAATTTTGAAGAAAACCCCTAAAAGCATTATTGAGATATTAGATGTTCAAGCTGGGGAAGAACATGTGGCCTCATTGTATCAAACTTGAATCTGTGACCTTCAGATTATCACCAGCTAATACTTGAGTTACTGTGAACATTTAAGTAACGTCTAAAGAAATCCTTCTAAGAGTCTTTGAGTCATCCCATTCACAAGCAAGGGATGAACATGTGGCATAGTGACCTTGAGATTTTACCTATGACCTTCAAATTTGATTGGGTTTATCCCTTTGTCACAGTCGGCATTTGTGCAAAATCTGAAGAAATTCCCTTTAAAAAGTCTTTGAGATTTCTCATTCACAAGTAAGGGATTGAACATGAGGCAGTGTGACTTTGACATTCAAACACATTCTTGATATATTTGCCTTGACTTGATTTCAACATTTACAAATAGATGTTTCATTTTGGAATCAAACTTTCATTCAGCTGCTCTTTAACTCTGATCTATAGGTCCATATCAACATTTAAGTGCGTATCAGTCAATTTCTCTGTCTCGTTTCCTCCCTTTATTCGAGCTTATTGTCATCATCGTTTGTCGTGTTGTGTTGTGTTGGGGTGCTTTCCTGCTGATGCTCAAACTGCACTATTTAACCTTTGCTGTGCTGCTGTAGTTGCTTTTAAAAGGAGGCTTTTAAAATGTATATTGAAGATTGTATTTGTTTGTTGTGCTCTATGATGCTGAATGAATTTTACTAATTTTCTGCTTTTACGTCATTCATTCTCTGCCTGGCAGCTTTTGTTTAGCTTTTCTCCCTTTTATGTTTCTCTAATCGTGGGATTTTTGCGCTGAACTGTAAAGAACAAAACTGGAGGTTTTAAGTCATTTTCAAAAATCCATTTCAGCTCTGGACTGTACCACCGTTACATGTTAGCACCCATAGACCTAGCCAAAGACGTGACGGGTATGATTCTAAGGACAAAGTTAGGAGATGAAGTGTTTAGCTTTTTGATTCAGCTTTATTTCAAGGACCTTTGCCAGACTACATTCATGTTGGACTTTTTTTTTTTTTTTTTTTTTTTAGCTGAAATGGTTTTTTTTACCTTTGCAAGCTCAAAACACCAAAAGTTTCAGAAACATCACATTTAAGTTTGTATTTTCATTTCATCGTTGATTATTTTGAGTTCGTCCTTAAATCTTAAACTTACTTCCAAGTACACCAGAAGCTGAAGGCAGTCAAAGGTAAACTCTTTGCATACTGAAGGCACAAATGTAAAGACAATCTGTGTTTGTTACACTCCATGAATGTTTTTGGTTGTTTCATGTTTATACAAAGTGGAAACATTAAGTCAGTATTGGTGCACAGTGTCCTCCCTTTATTTTATATTGTGTTGAAATATATTTCCTTGATGTGAAATGTATTTTACCCTGAGCAATAGAATAAAATATGTAACAGGAATGTTCATGGACCTGCTTTATTTCACATTTTTTAATAAATGAGTTTTATTGTCACCCCTGCCCTTGAAGAAAGGCCAAAATACTCATTAAAAACAAGTAAACATCTCAGTAGAAAACCTTGTGGTGAAGTACAGTGCAAAACAAATTTATTAGACCACCACACAGCTGCCCTAAATAAACAGCATAGGTATTACCAAAATCATTTTCTGTTTCTGTAATGGTTAATACACCGGTATGTGGATGCTCTTTAACTGAAATGATATTTATCATTCTAAAATGTGATTATTATTGTTATCCAAGAATTTTCAAATTTGCTGTTTAACAAAAAAACTGAAAAAATAAGATGGTTGATTTAGACGTGAATTTACATTTATTTACTTGCATTCCTGAACAGAAAAAAGTGGTGTTTTTTTTTTTTTAGTAAGTTTTTATGTTTTTGTTACAGGTGTTCTAATAATTTTTTTAAGCACTGTTTGTGAGTAAAGAACTTGATACAACAACTAAGAAGCATGCAAAAATCTGATAAAATGAAGCTTAAACTAAAAATCAGCCGATTGCTTTACTGCAGGAAGTGTTTTGGCAACACAAACAATGATTACAACCCACTTCTCACTTCTCACCACATACACGCTGCACTCATGTGGTACAAACCCCAAATCTAGTGATAACTGATTTAATGAGCTGTTTGCAGTTTCAGTGTACTGGCTGCGTGTACTTAGACTTTCATGACTTTCTCTTCAAACAAAATCTGTTCTGATATAAAGTGTAATGCAAATGCCTCCTTTAGAAGAATCAAAAAGGAAAGCCTGATTTAAATTTTTAATACACGAGGCCAGGCCTCGATTTTCAGATCAATGCACTGTTAATAACATTAACCTAGGAGGATAAAAAGATCTCTAGAACGTAAAGATTCATCCAGTATATTCTACAAAAACAATACACTATGCAACAGAAAAAAATTGAATTTTTAATGCAGGCCGGTGTCCGATTTATGATATATCACTTGAATTAAACAATAACTTTCTCATCTAGAGTTTTAAACCTTATTTCAAGAGCTTTGGCCACATATATGTCAAACACTAAAACCATTACTACAGATTTAGGTCTAT
Source organism: Cetoscarus ocellatus (assembly GCA_037902135.1). NCBI lineage: Eukaryota > Metazoa > Chordata > Actinopteri > Labriformes > Labridae > Cetoscarus > Cetoscarus ocellatus. Next base: position 377,549 of record JBAMNC010000022.1, on the reverse strand, counting down.
CAGATTGTCCTTGTCAAAGTCCTCTCTAAAACTTAAGACTTCTGATTAGTCAAAATAAGACTTTTTATGGACTTAAGGTTCACAAACCTAATTTGAGACTTTTGAAGAATCTGTGGGGCCTCTCTCTTTTATATTTCTCTTTTACTCTTTTCTCTTCAACTCTTCTTTAGTGTTATTCTTGTGCTGTTTTTGGCCTTTTATTGCTCTACAGATAAAACAGATCTTAAGACACAGAGACAATTTAAAATGTATTTTTATCTAACTTATTTTAGTGCTTGTTCACACATTACTTTTGGTTTCCTCTTTTCACACACAAAGTTCCCCACTCAGCATTCTGCCACTTCTTGTTGCCCATTTCTGATAGACTGCTGATGTTCTAGCTTTAGTATATTTCCTTTATTTCTTATTTCTCCCATTAACCCTTATTCAAAATGTGTCAAACAGCATTAAGTTATCACTTCAGCTTATGAGCATGTACATAAGGATTATTGTTGATGCATAAAAATGCAGTGTTGCTAGCAAGCCAGAGAGAGACTGGGGACAGGTGGAGGATTGGCAACTATCCCACGTGTGAGTGCACCCCTTTTTATTTATATACTCTTTTTTTTTTGTATAGAGACAAGTGTGAAGAAAGTAAATCATTACCACACACTACAACATTCATACAGTAGCTGAGATCATTTGAAATGCCAGTCTCTAGATGGGCCCTTAGAGAGTATTTTTGAGTATAGAGTATATTTGATTTCAATGACTGCTTGAGTATGTTCACAACTGCTAATGTTAAAAAAACCTTCTAGTTCTCACTTGCAGAGCAGCCCTGATCCAGGTGTGAGTCTATGTGGGACTGTCTGTAAGAGCTTCTGTCACTTTAATGCCTCCTTCTCTTAGTGGACTCAGTCTGCTCTGATTGGTCGAACAGTCTGCTCTGTGGTGATTGGTCGGTTCAATGCTGCACCATGTTTTCAGCAGCTTTTCATCCTGTCATTGGTCCATGCTTTGCAGTGGCCTTGAGCCAGTGGGCTTTGACTGCAGGTGAGACAATGACATGATGTCACACTGGTAGATCTATTCAGGAGGTTGGGCTGTGAGCCACTTCACACACTGGCTCTGTTAAAGGGAATTCACTGGAATAAACCTGGAAGCAGATTTTATACAACTTGAGAATATCGATGCAATTCCTCAACCACGTAGCACACTGCTTACTGCAGGGGTATTTAGGCCACGCCCCCTACGTGCACTCCATCACATACACAGATGATTCTAGAACCCTGGACTGTTGAGGCGACACATTTGAGCCCATGGACATGAAGTGAAGTTAAAATTGACTGTTCAATAAAATAATTAAAACTTGAAAAAGTTCTCCTTACAAATAAATCTGATGAAATGTGTATTTTTTAATTGTATAACTTTGAATGGATGTCTGCCTACAAAAAAAATCCTAAAATGTTTATATTTGTTTGGATATGATACAGTCCTTTAAATTACCCCCAATTTCCAGTCAATGCCCATAAATACCCACAATTCCCACAGAAAGTTTCTGAAAAGTTTACCAGAACTTTCCCGCCACATTGCAACCCTAGTTAAGGTAAAGACTTGATCTGTTTCTGAAGTCTCTCAGCCCTGAGCCAAATAAAATCAACTGATGAATATTTTTATGTTTTCAAATTTAAGGTTTGTGTTTTAATTCAGAGCTGCTGCATTAACAGGGTTCCCACACGTTCTGGAAAAAATGGAAAATGATTGACCAATTTTCCAGTCATGGAAAACATATGGAAAATGAGGAAAAAAGTAAAATGTCCTGGAAAAGCTTGAATTGTACTGGAAAATTATTTATCTTACTTCTACCAAAAATCAAATAAAATATGAGTAGATATAATAGTGAAAGTTAAGGAATAAAAAATAAAACTCAAAACAATGGTGACAAAAAGAAATAATAAAAAATGGCAAAATAAAATTTAGGCTACTGAAACAGTAAATCAACAAAATATTTTTATAAAAAAGCAGAGTAAATAAAGATTTAAAAAATAAGTATAAACAATAAAGATATAATAGTAAGACACTACATAAAAGCCAGACTAAAAAGATAGTTAGCAGACAGTGCTCATGCCCGAGAGTTAGAAATAAATACATTTTAAGTTCAGTTGATAAGGTGGAGCTAGCCAGAGATATTGGTCATCAACCTCAACCTTTAATCTTGTTTTTTAGAAGGCTAGATTAACCTGAGAATTGCCCACACCGTCCTGGAAAAGTATTTCTAGAAATGAGTGGGAACCCTGATTTAAGTGTTTCTCAAGCATACAGACACCTTTTAAGAAGAAACACGCAGTTCCACAGTGATAATCTTGTTATAAGGTGATCTTTATTAAAGACTCTTCTCTTCAAACATTACTTTTCACCCATGCAGGTACAAACAGTTTCTATTTCATACGCACACAAAAACATGTGAGCCACTCCTGCTTCAGGCACCACAAACACTCCCAACACAGCAACAGTGTCTGAGTCCTGTGTGTGTTTGAGCATCAAACCCACTCCTCTCACATCAGAGTTTAGAGTCAGGTTGTCATTATCACACACACTGAACACACACACTCGTCCTCCATGTTGAAAACTCATTGAAGTGCCAGAACAGGAGAAGCAAACTAAGAAACAAAGAAGCGCATCATTAAAAATATATGACTGGTGACATCTTGATATTAATCTATTTTATATCCCAAACATTACGTTGTTCAAGTGATCTTTAGTAGGTGATGTACCTGAAGGAAAAAGCTGCTCTTAAATCCCTTACTTTCTGTTATAACACCCGTTTTAGACGCACTGGATTTTAGTTTTCTGCAGAGGTAAAGAGAGAAAGACTGAGAATTCTCTATCCTTGATTTCACAGCTTGGCTTAAACTTGAAATTAAAGTGTAAACGACAGACAATATAATAAAAGGCATGAATTTCAGTAGATTCTGTATTATTTCAGTGATGAACAGACTTAAACTGCAGCTTGATGTGTCAAGTTAAAAATCCTCTTATTTCTACGTGTAGTTCTGCTCCAAATACAGCAAACCTGCTCTTTTTCTAACGCTTTCTAAATCACTAAAGTTGTTTCACTGGCACAATTTTCTTAACAGCCTCCAGAACAGCCGAGTTTTCCACTTTGTTGCCGAACTCCTTCTCACGGTGTTCAAGGAGAATCCCCTGCAGAAACATCAGGAGGTCAGATATATGTCAAAGTTCAAATAAAGCAATAAAGAGTTGTTTAAAATATCAGAAACTGTACCTGCTCTCCTGCTCCAATGACAAACACTCCTCCCAGGATGAAGCCCTCGCCGTTCATGTTGCCCTGATAGCCGGCTCTGTAGGCTCTGATGAAGTTCTGCCACACGCCGAGGCGAATGAAGCCCAGACCGCCCATCCTCCTCGGCAGCGGGCCGTAGAAGCGTTTCTGCAATGATAGTTTAGTTTTAGTCAGTGCTACAAGAGGGGAAGAGCTGTTTTTCAGGCTTTTTCCTTTTATTTCTTTCTACCACCGCTCCATCACTTCACATCCACTCATATTCAACGGCGATCAGACAGAAAAGTCTCTACTGTCTCTGTCTCAAAAGTCAAAACATCCTAAAAAGGCAAAAAACAAATACAAAACATAACTCCTGAGGATGTTTTCATGGTAGCCAATTCACCCGGTCACTATATTAGGAACACTCACTCACTGATATGACTAAACATTCAATAACATGGTGGCAACTCAATGCATTTTGTTATGTGGACATTGTCAAGACAACCTGCTGGCGTTCATACTGAGCATCAGAATGTGAGAAAAAGGGGATTTAAGGTGGTTGTTGGTGCCAGATGGGCTGGTCTGAGTGTTTAAGAAACTGCTGATCTTCTGAGATTTTCACACAGGACCATCTCTAGAGTTTACAAAGAATGGTCTGAAAAAGAGAAAATTACCAGTGAGTGGGTGAAAATGCCTTGTTGATGGCAGAGGTCAGAGGAGAATGGCCAGAGTGATTTGAGATGATAGAAAGGCAATAGCAACATGTTGAATCTTGAAGGAGATGGGAGACAGAAGCAGGAGACCAGATCTGGCTCTCTCCTATTAGCTGAGAGCATAAAACTTAAATAGGACGAAGGAAGATAAGGGAATGTGGCCTGGTCTGATTTCTTGTGTGACATTCAGACGATAGGATTATGTGGGGTAAACAACATAAAGCATGGATCCATCCTGCCTTGTATCAACAGTTGAGGTGGTTCGTGGTGTTGAAATAGTGTGGGGGATATATTCATGGCACACTTTGGCCTACCACCTGATGATTGTTTAAATGCCACAGGCCTACCCGAGTATCATTACTGACCATGTCCATCCCTATATGACCACAGTGTACCCATCTATTGATGGCTACTTCTAGCAGTATAATGCCCCATGTCGCAAAGCTCAGATCATCTCAAACTGATTTCTTGAGCATGATGAGTTAATGTACTCCAGGAACCACCACAGCAACCAGATCTCAATCCACCTTTGAGATATGATGATGGCAGATTCTCATAATGGATTCCCTGCTGACATATCTGCATCTACTGCATGATGCTGTCATTTTAATTTAGACCAAAATGTCTGAGGGAGTTCTTCAGCACCTTGTTGACTCTATAACCCCATTCACACTTGTAAAAGAACCCTGAAATGATCACGAAACAGCTGAGTCTGAAACCGGAAAAGGGGAAAAAAAAGGAACCGCTGTTTTGGGAGAAGTTTATTTGACTGTAAGGAGAGTAACACAAACAAAGATGCAGACATTTGAAAGTGTTGTTTCCACTGCACGTCATCAAACTTCTGTAGATCATCTCCTCTAAAACAATCATCACCGGGGCTCTCACGCATCCAGACAGCCTTCTTACTCTATACGGAGCTAAAACACTGCAGCTTTCTTTCTACGCTGTAATCGTTGTGCACATAGAGACACCGCTTCAGCATCACCTGTGTGCTACAGTGCTACTCTCAACTCTTTATTCAGTGCTGTTCATCTGCTTTTTAACATGCATCAACGCAGTTAGGATGTTAAATGTGATCATATACAGTTATGCTCTAGCCTGCAGCTGTATTGTGAACACACTCCGCGTATGTTTGTGTCCTGCCCTGCCCACCATTTCTCCACCATCCAGCAGTGCATACCCACTGCTGAGAGAAGCAAGTGTGAACAACCATGCCAGGTGGACAGTGGACATTTTCCTGATAATATTAGGGGTTGCATGTGTGAAAAGGGCGTATGCAACAAAATTAAGGCAGTTCATCAGGCAAAGGGGGATCCAATCCAGTTAGCAAGGTGTACCTTGAAGTGGACAATGAGTGAATGTTCCAGATTTTTAGTAAATAAAACACAACAGCACTTGTAGAAAGACAATGACGGACATCAGGATCAGGATGCTATATCTAGTAGAGGCAAATAGATCTCCAACGAAACTATTAAAGAGGAAGTAGATTCACTTTTGATGATGAAAATTTGTTGAAAAAGATGTAGAATTTAAAATGTGATATAATGTAAAAATATCAAACCTATTTTTGAATTTGAAAAAAAAAAAACTAGCTTTAACCAATAATCATTGTTTTTCTAAATAATCAGAAATATACAAAATGCAGATTTATCAATAATAAATATCAATATCTTAGCCTTGCTCTTTTGTTTCAAGTTGAAGAGAGTTTGCCTTTCTGCACATCTGTGGTTCTTGTGTAAAAAAAACATGGGCTGATCTGAGTTTCTCTCAATGTACTCACCTCTTCATCGATGTAAATGTCCCCAGCGAAGTGCGGTTTGAAGTCCTGGATCTCTGAGCCGATGTTCTCCTTCACCACGGCAACCAGAGGGACCCCGAGCTCTTCCAGCTGGGGCTTCAGAGAGGACAGCTCAGAGGCCTCCTGCAGACAGAGAGACAGTTTGCCATCAGGGGAAAAAACAAAACACAACACGGTCTAAACATTTCTTCTCCTGAGTCATACTGACGTGACTTTTATTACCTCTCTGCACAAAAATCATCCAGGCCGCCGTACGGCCATGACCACAGCCCCATTTTTATCCCACAGGCTCTTTGCTTTGATGACCTTCCCATCTGCAGACAAAACAAGACACACATTGAAACAAACATCCAGCTAACATTTCTGATTAAAAGTAATCAACGTGCTATTGCAAGAATTCAAACAGGCCAGCGTGACGGATAAAGATGAATCCCTCATATGGAGGAAATCGTCTCTTTCACATGAAGCATGTATAATCCAAAGCCAAAGGTTTAAAAATAACAGAAACTGTGGCACTTCACGCAGCCTTCAGCTGAGGACAAAGACCTTTACAGAGATCTAATCTGAAATACCAGCAGCTTGGAGAAAGCAGCTTTACTTTAAATAATCGTAGAGCACCTCAGTCACTGCATGAACAACGCATACAAGCATGGAGCTGTTACACAGAGCAGAAAACTGCTAATGGCCCGCGTCATGTTAAAATCCTTTAAATGGGTTTAGCCTCAGCTGGAGGGAGAACGTACAGGCATTAAGATTCTCAAAAATGTTGATACTATTTTTTTTACTTTGTTGAATCATACAGTTATTACCTCCACCAAGGAGGTCATTTTTTGCCACCATTAGTTAGTTAGTTGGTATGTTTGTATGTTTGTTAACAGGGTAACTCCAAAAGATGTGAAGAAAATAAAATGACAAAATTTTCAGGATTGGTCAGAAATGGATCCAGGGAGTTTTTCAAAGATTTCTTTATAGTGTGAACTAGGGCAGTTTTCCACATTGTTGACAAAAACTCAATAAGTTCTCCACAGATTTGATGACATTTTCAGGGAATGTTGGTTGAGACACAAAGGAAAAATGGTTAGATTTTGGTGGTAATCTTAATCAGAAGTGGATCCAGGAATTTTTTCAAGGATTTGTTAACATTGCAGTTACGGCAGTTTTTGCCATTTTTGACAGTAACCCACCCGAAAATGTTGGAAAGGCCTTGATTCAGGTTTGTGCTCTTGGAGAATTTCTAGTTGCAAAAAAATTTCATTTTCTTTATTCTGAATGATTTCAGGCCTGGTTCCAGTTATACTAAAAATGTACCAAAATGTTGCCATTATATTTGTTCAGTGCATTTCTGTGATAAAAATCAAAACATGCCCAATACTCCATGCATTAGATTTTTGATTTTGTTGCTGTGTTTTTAAGCAGGTATTGAAATCCTTTATTTCAAAGAACTGAATCATAGTTTGAAAATCTTGCATAGTTACATGGTTATCAGTTGGAAATGCTAAAACGGCCATAGAACGAGTCTACGCACCCTCCTCTGTGGAGCGAAGGTCAGCCTCTTCCAGGAACTCCAGTGTTGCGTTGGTGGCTTTAGGCAGACAAAAATCCGTGTTAGCCAAAAAGATCCCGGCTAAAGCAGCTCCAACAGCACCCAAACCCAACGACCACATCCCCATCCCCAACAGCTCCCACTCCAGCCCAAACCCTGAGGACAACACTGCAGCACAGAGAGGGGACAACGGGATGAGAAGAGAAATAACAGAAAAAAATAATTCTTTGCTTTGTAAAAATTGTTTTTGCCATTTACATTTAACACAGCTGCGATGCTACAGCTTCAAATTAGTTAACATAACGGTTTAGAGCTATTTCTATCAAACTGGTTATCTGGAAGTCAAGAGATAAAAGCTGTTAAGATTTTTCATTCACATTGCCACCTCGCTTTAGTTTTGTCAGAAAGTTGTTTTTACTGCAATCACAAGCTCAGTGCAAAGTAATGACCTAGAAACAACAAAAAGAAATCTTTAATAATAACTAAATTATTAAAATCATGAAAAGAGTTAAAAAAAAATGTCTTACGGACAATAACCAGGACATTTATTAATTTATCTAAATTGTTAAATTACATGTTTAACTGTCACAGCTGTATCAACATCTAACAACAAGTTTAAAACATTTTGAGTAATAACTTTTCAAATGATTCTTTGTTTACTGATGTTATTTTACATTAACTTTAATTTCAAAACTTTGCCATGCCAAGGATCTCTCTCTTTAGTATTGTTAGCTTCTGGTGTGGTAAACTTTTCAATTATTTCCCATATTTTATTAAATTTAACAGTCATCTAATCCATTCATCTCATGTATTTTTCCATGCACAGTGTTATGATGTCTGTATAAATTTTTTTATGAAGTGATGACTGTATTTTTATTTATTTCTTGTATTTACTTTCAATATATTTTTTGGAGTTATAATTTTCTAATTAAAAGTTTGGCAAAGAAAAATATGAAAGACATCATAATGCAGTGACATATTAAATTAATATTTCTGTGTAATTTTAATTTATTTTGCTCAATTTTACTTTGCCTTTCCTCCATATTTCCATTGCCCTTCCTGACCTCTTCTGGTCACAGGGAAGTCTGTACTCACACTTAAAACACTAAAACTGTCACTCTACAAAAATAAAAAAAACCATATTGTTGTGTAGATCTATCAATATTACCAGTTAGAAAAAAAACTTATCACAGTACAGAAAACTGCTGATAATGTTTTTTTTTATGGTATGAAACTGTGTTTATTTGATCAGCTACTCAGATTGTTACAATCTTTTTGCTTTTAATGTGACAATGTGACATTTAACGTAACCTTTTTACTGCAGCAGCTTTCTTTTCAATTTTATCTCCACAAAAGACCAAAAGCTTCCCAACACCCAAGAGAGCAGCCTGACCCAGCTCGAATTTTTCTCTTCAAGTTGGAGCATCGTGCCCTTTGGCACTTTCGCCTGCAAACCTCCTCACATTGTTTTAATCTGAGTCTGCTTCATGAGATTAAATAGTTTGCATACTTGCTAACGGAAGGAGATGCTGCCCATAATGATGAGATAACCAAAGTGTGAAGACCATCTTTCTCACTTCTCTGGGTGTTTCTTTTAGAGGCACTTAGAGACAGCTAGTTTAGCTTCCTTTCAGTGCTGGCATTTTTTTTTATTGTTTGTTATTTCTTTAAGGAACCTCACTTCTGTCATGTGCTCACAAAAAGTCCTGCAGTCTAAAATTTCTTAAAGGAAAATTATGACTTGCATGAACCCAAGGTTATATACTAAGATGATTTTATGCCTTTGAGCAATCGTTCCATGATACAAAGCAATTAACCCCACTTTGTAGCGATATCTCCAAACTCATTCTAGCCAGTACTGATATAAAGTCTCTTCTGTTCCTCTCATTGCAACAAATTCATGGAAATTTTGCATTTTTAACTATCAACAATCGCTGACAAACTCCTACACACCGTCTAAACTGTACAGAAATATTGGAAACACCTTTGTAGTTATCAAATTTTACTCTTTCTATTCTCTTAAAAAGTATGTATACTACAAACTTTTTTATTATTTTAATTATCTGTGGTTCTTGCTGTTAAAAATGTGCCAGCCATCTTTTTTAAATTTCAAACTAACACTGACATAAACTGTGCTGTCCTACCAAGTATATCTCATTTGAATATATATTAATGTAGCTTAAACACTTTCTATATTTCCCAGCCCTATGTAAGGGCATTCCAAAGATTAAATCAGAATTTAATCTTTTCAGGAAAACGCTGAGCACAGGTCACGGTTGAAGCTCTGCATCTATAACAACAACAACTCGCTCTGAGTTTGGGTTACAGCAGCTCACTGTGTCAGAAGTCAAACATGTCCTTGCCTGAGGCGGGCTTGTTTGGGTCAGGACTGGCTTTGGCTGAACTTTGGTGAAACACAGCGGTCTGGGGTTTGAGAAACGGGGAGCTGGCTGCAGTGAAGGGTGGGCTGCTCGTGGCAATGCTGCCCACAGAGAGGGCAGAGCAGCGCAGGCATTGTCTCCACCTGAACGCTGGGGAACACTTGGACAGAGCCAGCATCAGGAGGGCCGGGGGAAAGTCTGAAACCTCTGACTATAAACTCACTCAAGACTGCACTGAAAGACAGAAAATGAAGACAAGTCTCTTCTATGAAATGGTAAAGTGCCTGTGCCATGCTGCAGAATATATTCAAGACAATTTCATACGTATCTTTGGCACACAGGCTACCTAAAGAAGCCTGCAGTTGAGAACAAAAATTAAGAAATGAAAAACCATTAGCATCATACACTTACTAAGACCCCCAAGGTTAGGTTTTGTACAAACCATTGAACCATTTAAAAATTTAACTCTGGCAAATATGCAAGAAATTTCGGTGCTGACATATTTTGACATATTCAGAGTATTATCTAAAATCATATACTTCTGTTTTTTTTATTTAATTCAGCTATTTTTTTTACATTTAACTTAACTTCCTTAAAAACATTTTCTTCTCTATGGTTCTATGTATTTGTATCGTCTGACATGTTTTGTAAGAATTTCCTTGATGTATATTCATAAGCCCTCCATCAAGACAAAAGTTAAACCATTTCACCACTCATGCTCTCTTTATCTATCTTTGCAGCCCTTCCTGTAGAGTGTAGCAGTCTTAGCACAAACATAGTGAACACCTTTTCAAATACATGGTCGGCTTTGGTATGAGAGGTCTGAATATGCAAACAAACGTACTATTTTTGCACCCTGAGCTCTCATGTATGTGGTCAACACATCAACACACAGAATCACTTAAAGACACAAACACAGTCCAGTTTACAATGTGCTACTCTGAGAAATTCATGCACTAAAGAAAAATAACTTTTACAGGCTTGAAAAACGAACCAGATTCAAAAGAGGATCAGCCACTTCGGTTTCATTTACATGTACAATATAAGATGTTAAAAAAAAGCATACTAACTTGTTTCCCGGTTTTGCAAGTGCAAGAAAATGACTCTTTCTTCCAAATATTAAACCCATCCAGTTTCCAACCGTGAATCACTAATCACTGCATTCGTGCTCAGGGTCTTTATAACTGAGGGTAAAAAAGGCTGACAAAGATAACGGAGGCAGCAAGTGGAGGCAGACGCCCACATCTGACTCACAAGGAAGAGTGTGGTTTCTTTGCTGTGTCTGCAGAGTGAACAGAGAGACGGCTCAATACAACTGCTGCCTTCCTCTGTAAAACATGTGTTTCCTAAAGATTTAGGGACTGTGCAGCACTGCTTGGATAGATGACAAAGCTGGATGCTTTTGGAGAAATAAATGTTTTTCAAACATGCCCAACAACTCTCAAAATTTACTGAAATAGCATGAGGACCTGCATGTGAACACAAGCAGCAGGGACCATCCAGATTTAAGCCTGAATTTTACAGCTAGTCAGCTGAGATTTTTCACCCTCTCAGCGCTTTCAATGCCTGACGGAAAACTGCACTTCATAATGACTAATGAATAGACAGTTTCATTATCAGCACACTGGTAAGCTACTCGTGTCATATAGGAATTATCCCTGCAAACAGTCACTTTTTTAATCACTTACACTGAAGGTAAAGTCTGAGGGAGTTTTAAGATTTGAAAAATATTCCTTTAAACTAATTTTGAATTTCTTTATCTTTTTTTCTATTCTTTCTTTTGCCTTTCTTTGGTCCATTAAAGGAGGAAACCTGTCCTCTTCATTTATTTCCATCTGTTGATTCTTGGTTTTATTATCTACCCTTGTTTCTTTACTTTATATTTTAACAATCATCTTGATTTTATTGTTTCTTTTACTTGAGCTATTCTGGTGTGCCTTAGTCTCCAAATCCTTCTAGTTATCCTACAATAACAGTGGAACACTACTGAGTAGATGGACCTCTGCTGAACATAAAAAATTACATAAGAGTAATAACAGAATAAAAATACTAATAGTAATGAAAGTAATACATACATAATTAAAGAATTAAAGTAAAATCATTGAGGAAGATAGAAACTATAAAGATAAACCAGTAAACAAATAAAAATAAGAGTGGGATAATAAAAAAAGAGAGATCTGACACTGAAATTTATAAACCATTCACAAAAATAATAGATTGAGATTGATCTCCCTTATCAAATAGCATTTTTGTCATTATTATACTGTTATTAATTACATAAATAAGACGCTTTAGCTAAATTCAAAAGAAAATTTCTTTTTATTATTGGGATTATCAATGATATTTTTCCAGTCAATTGATGTATTAATGGATTTATCCTACAATAAGCTACTGACATATTTTGCACAATTTATTTTCCTGTTGATTATAGTCTAATATTCTGTGAATGATACCCATAAATATACTGCTCAAACTTTATTAAACACAAAATCACTCTTATTTATTTTAGGGTTAATCATCTGAAGGCCTCTTAACATCAACATGCGGCCTTCATCTCTCTATGAAACCTGACAGGTTTACGCCCTTGTCTCCAACAGCAACTTGAGCACACAATGACCTTGCATACTGTCCATTTAGTGAACAGTTATGTTACATAATGTCTCTGCAGAGTAAATACATCACTGTGACAGAGTAAGACACGTATATTCGGCAGTTATGTGATGATTCCCAATAATTACACAGTGAATGCATACTTGCAGTGTCCCAAAGAGTTGCAGCAGCTCGGCACTAATCACACGGACAAAGTACTTTGACCCTGTTTCTGCAGATAATCGATAACTGAGCCGTTAGCTTCTCGGCTAACTGTTTATTCTTTATTTACTGAGTCTGCGTCTCAAACTAACGCTGTCAGAAGAAGCAGGCGTACCTGTCCGTAAGCAGGGCGGGATGTAAATTTGATACAGCTATAAATAAAATATGGGCACTCACCTGAATCAATGGAGCAACTCGCAAAGCCTCTGCGGGTAGACGTTTTGTAAACAGATCTCTGCGCAGGCGTACGAGTCGAACGAGAGAGCAGGCGTACTAATCGAGCAGGATGGTACAAGCCAAGACGGCTGAAACTTTGTCAAGAGCGGCAAAGAGAAGGTAAAACAACAAACACAAACATGTAAACAAGTGCACTGTGTGTCTGTAAGTATGAACTGTTTATTGTTTTTAGGAAAGCGTAGAAAAATATGTGTTAAACCACTTTAACGGTTTAATCTCCCTCACGTTTGGTGTCACGCTATAACAAGAGACCGTGTCAACTGGTGACACTGAGTCGATGCGGTCGTGGCTGTCGTAGTTATATAATATCTTGAAGACGTATTTTTTAATACCCACTGCCTCCTTATGTGAGTTTCCATAGGCTGACATTAGGACTGAATTGTATACAGTTAAAAACGTAGAGGCACCCGTCGAGATACTTTAAGCTTTCTAGAATTGTTGTGAGTACGACCACCACTCAGGCGTTTGGCTGAAAGACGCCAATTAGCACGGTCTATCATCAAATCGTAACACCAGCCAAGACTGATCTGACCAAAGTGATGTTTTTTGAGCTAGCATCAGAGTTGTCCTCTCATCAGAGTTTAGAAACAAGTCGTCATTAAAGCACCAAAACCACCACATGAGCACAACAAGATCAGAAATGCACATAGCTGAACAATGAACAGTTAAAGTGGCTCGATTTAACTGCAGGGTCGTTAAAATGCAATATATGTCAGCAAAAAATTCAGGCAGCAGGAGATATTTGAACAATAGTTGTCCTATAATAAAAACCCATATTCCAACGAAGATGGAACTTCAGTCAGAACAGTAATTTACAAATCCTTTCATAGCTATATTCAATTGAATACCTTCCAAAGACAAGATATATAATGTTCAAACTGATAAACATTGAATTATTTAGCAAATATAGGTTCTTTGTGAGTATGCTGACTGCAACACGTCCCAAAAAAGAAAGGACAGGGCCAACAAAAGCCTGGGAAAGTTGAGGAATACTCATAAAACACCTGCTTGGAACATTATACAGGTGAGCAGGTTAGTTGGAGACAGGTGAGTGTCATGATATAGCTTAAAAGAAGCATTCCTGAAGTGCTCTGCTATTCACAAGCAAAGATGGGGTGAGGCTCACTGCCTTGTAAATAACTGCATGAGCAAATAGTCAAATGGTTGAAGAAGAACTTTTCTCAAGGTAAAATTGCAAAGAATTTAGGGATTTAATCATCTACAGTCCATAATATCATCATAAGATTCAGAAAATCTGGGGAAATCTCTAAACTGCGGCAAGGTCAACAGCCAACATTGAATGCCCATGACCTTCAATTCCTTAGGTGGTACTGCTTTAAAAACTAACATCACTCAGTAAGGGATATTACAGGCTACTGAACATTTCAGAAAACCATTCTCACTTACCACAGCTTGTTGCTACATGTGCAAATTAAAACTCTACCATGCAAAGCCAAAGCCATAAATCAACAGCACCCAGAAATGCTACTGGCCTTTCTGGGCTGAGCTCATCTGAGATGCACTGACGCAAATTGGAAAAGTGAGCTGTGGTCTGACGTGTCCACATTTCAAATTGTTTTTGGAAATCATGGACGTCATGTTCTCAGGGCTAAAGAGGAAAAGGACCACCCAGGCTCAGTGCAAAGTTCAAAAGCCAGCATTTGTCAGTATATGGGGGTGTGTTGGTGCCCATGGCATGGGCAACTTGTACATCTATGAAAACACCAGAATTGCTGAAAGGTACATTCAGTTTTTTGTAGGAACGTTTGCTGCCCTCCAAGTGATGTTTTTTTCAGGGATGCCCCTACCTATTTCAGCAAGACAATGCCAAGACACATTCTGAACATCGTAACAGTGTGAATTTGTTGTGAAATAGTGCAGGTACTAGACTGGCCTGCCTGCAGTCTAGACCTGACTCCATTATAAATGAGGGAAGCATTATGAAGCGCAAAATTCAACAACAGACACCCTGAACTGTTGAGCAATTGAGGTCGTACATCAAACAAGAATTGGAAAAAATTCCACCTATAAAGCTTCAACAGCTCGTGTCCCCAGTTCCCAAACACTTATTGAGTGTTGTTAAAAGGAAAGATGATTTAACACAGTGGTAAACATGCCCCTGTCCCAGCTTTTTTGGAACGTGCTGCAGGCATCAAATCATAAGTGAGTGAATGTTTGAAAAAACCATTGGAATTTATCAGTTTGAACTTGAGATAAATTGTCTTTGTGGTGTATACAATTAAATATATGCTGAAAAGTGTTTGCAGGTCATTGTATTCTGTTTTTAATTATATTTTACACAACATCCCAACTTAATTTGAATTGGTGTTTGTATAAGAAGAGTACAGTTTCTAGGGGGCTATGTTGGGGTGCAAAGAAACCTCCTGGGATAAGCCTTAAAATCCAGACATAGAAGTGAAAACATGCTGCAGCCAGTATTACATAACAACATACCAACAAACAGTCCATTCATTCACATGTTGAGGTCTATCTTGCCAACTTGTCCTGCATTTTGCGGGCTGTTCTGAGAACCGCCAGCATATTCACTTTATCCCCAAACTCCTTCTCGCGGTGCTCCAGCAGAATACCCTAAGGGGGAAAGAAACAACCACAACTCTTAAAATAATGTTAAACACTCTAAAAATATTTGTCAGTTCAATGTCTGTTTACCTGATCCCTAGGTCCAATGACAAAGACTCCACCCAGGACAAGTCCTTCTCCTTTAATGTTACCCCTGAAGCCCCTCCTGTAGGCCCTCCAGATGTTCCTCCATACACCAATACGCAGGAACATGGACAGAAACATCCGTCTCAGTCTGGGGCCGTAGAAATTTCTCTGTGATGGTAATACATAAGCAGCTTATGTTATGTAACCCTTATGTGTTTCTTTTAATTGCTTTAAGCCAAATGTAGCAGAGCACACCTTCTGATCCACGTAAACCTTCCCAGAGAAGTACTTCTTGAAGCAGTCCAGCTCCTTGCCGATGTTTTCTTTTACAACAGCGAACAGAGGGACTTCAAGGTCCTGCAACTGGGACTTGAGAGAGGACAGCTCGGCAGCCTCCTGGAAACACATGGAAGAAGAATAAACAAAGGCAAACTAGTTAGATGACTAGTTTGAAAATGAAAACAGAGATAGGGACACAATTTAATCATCATAATATTAATGTTGTCAGATGTTATCTAACAAAATTACTTATCCATATCACCACATTTAAAAAGGTAGATATTTACAGTCAGTTTGTTGGCTACACATGTCGGCAGAGTTTATGAATGCACTATAGTAGAATATTGAGTTCTGGGGATTTTCAAAGGAAACAATGGACCCTCATGAGCTGCAGTTTTCTCCATTTTTATTGATTAAACTTTAAAGGGGGATGTAAGGACTAGGGCTGAACAATATATCGTTATCATATCGATATCGAGATATGAACATTCAAGATATTGATATCGAAAAGCAACGATAAAAACAATATAGATTTTCCCCACGCTAAAACTGCACTTTCCACATTCTTTTGTATTATGATGTTTTTATTTTTCTGAAAAATGCTTGGTTTTCACCGAACCCATAGTCGTATCGTATCGTATCGTATTGTATCGTATCGTATCGTATCGTATCGATATCGAGATATCTGGCATGAATATCGAGATATGAAATTTTGTCAATATCGTTCAGCCGTAGTAAGGACTGACATTTTAGATCTGAATGTCAAGTACTTTAACTTTTTTTGTTCTTGAGAAGGGCCAATGTTAACAAATATTTTTCAAGATTTCTCTTAAATTCCCTCAAAGAATTTCTCCAAGGGGTTGAATTAGAGAGATGAATAAAGTATCTATCTATCTATCTATCTATCTATCTATCTATCTATCTATCTATCTATCTATCTGTCTGTCTCTCTGTCTATGAGGCCCATGTATTTTTGTGCTATTTCAATCACTTTGTTTGTATTGTTTCAGGACAATACTTTGCAAACTGGTTGTTTAGTGGAGAAAATTAGTTTTAATTGAGGGTATAAGCTGCATAAGAAAGGGGAACCTTACTATTTGTGCACAGATCTCACTCTCTGCAGTTGCTTACAGTGCTGCTTGTGGCTTATAAAAAAGAAGATGCAACCTGTCTTAGTGTTAAATAGAAGAGCTCCAAAAGCACAAACCTCCCCCAAGGCATTGCAAATATTGTCTGGTTGGTTATTGTCAAAAATGTGAAAATGTGTCCTTGAAAAATTCCTGGATCTACATCCAGATTTAGATCACCACCAAAACTGAATCACTTCTCGCTTGTGCCATGAGCCTCATTCCCTGAAAATGTCATCAAAATCCGTTGAAACTTAGTGAGATCTTAGTAAAAATGTGTTAAACTGCCCGAACTCCCAATGTTAGGAAATCCTTTAAAAAAAACACAGGCTCTTCATCTGGATTTGGATCACCATGCAAATCTTAGCGTTTCTTCATTGTGACCAACATTCCCTGAAAGTTTTATCAAAATCTGTTCAGAACTTTTCAAGTTATCTTGCTAACAGACAAACAGACAAATGGCAACAAAAACATGACCTCCTCAGTGGATGTAAAAATACATCACAGTATTTCTCTGTTTTCCATAAGTGAATGTATTTATTTAGAAAGAATACATCTATGAGTAATGGTAGATTCTAGCACAGGACACACTTGGTTTTCTAAAAAAATGAAAGTATTGTTAGTGGTATCTCCAGGGGAAGTTTGGAAATTTCAGCAAATAGGCAAAATTCAACACTGTGCATCCCTACATGTGCTGTCTTATCATACCTCTCTGCACAATAATCATCCAGGTCGCCGCACAACCATGACCACAGCTCCATCCTTTTCCCACAGAGTTTTGGCCTTGTATCGCTCGTGGACTGAAACAGAGAAAGAGAAAGACAAAGAGTGAGGTTCAAGATAGTCCTACATTTTTCAGTAAAATGCATCAACTGTGTATAATTATGTTTTTTTGCCAGTGAGTACTTTGTGGATTCCTTTATTTTACGACAAAGAGAAGCTACCAGCTATATTTACATTTTAATTTCTTCACATTTATTGGCTCTGTTCTCTGTCTCACCTCCTCCAGTGGTCCTCAGTTCGGTCTCCTCCAGCACTTGAAGGTTAGCCCATGCTGGTTTTGTCAGGAACCAGTCCGTGAAGGAGCTGATGAGCTCTGCCACGAAGAGGCTCAGCGTCTTCAGGACCACAGGCACAGTCACCATGACCGTGAACGCACTGCAGAGGCCACCTACTGAGAGAATATGTAAGAATAACTTTAAAATGCTTTTGCCGTTTTTACTTTTAGAAACATTTTACCTCATCACTAAGTCCACTCTTGACTGTCTCTGAACTGTGTTCTTATTTAGCTTTGTTTGTGAGAAAAGGTTCACCTATGCAAACATTTCTCATAACTTCTCCTATGCTTGTGTTAGAAGAATCATGTATTTGTTTAGCCTTTTTCATGTTTGTTCACAACCAGGAAAGTGCTTCTCCTTTTGACTCTTTGCCACATACTCACAAGTTCAGTGGATTTACAACTTGGATAAATTATGCACACAAAGCAAATAAAATACACAGATGATGCAGTCAAGTGCTGTAACTTTACATTTGATCATATCCAACACATCAACAAAAGCTGTATGAAAAAGGTGTTACTCACCAGGCCGTGCCGCTCTGCTAATGTGCTGGAATCTGGTGTTTTCCAGCAGCTCCTTAAGCTCTCTGAGTCAGAGATCTGTCCAATCACAAGGAAAGCTCTGCTAATGAGAACGTAACATAAGAGGAATTCCTCAAAGACTGCAGAGAAACAAGGTTCACACTAAGCTGAGTCCTTGTACCAGGTTAAGCATGGTGCAGAGTGAGACAATTATCAAAGAGCAGCATAACTACAGCCTCTGATTATATTACAGTGATATGTAATATTGATGATATTTGAGTGTTGACACCCTTAAATATAGAAAATGAAATAGGAAAAAGGTTTTGAACAGCGTTTATACACAGTACCCCTCACAACCCTGAATCTTAATGAATCTTTCATGAGTGCAATCTGAATTTAACTATTGAACCTCTTTGATATCCACGTGTCAGGGGAAGAAAGTAAATATATTTTTATGTTTTTTTCATTGTATTTGTGTGAGAGACTGCAGAGGCCTTCAGATCACTCCAGCTGTCACCACTTAAATCAAGACTGCCCCCTGCAGGAGGTAAGTGACATTACAAAGAGGATTATTTACATATTTCTTTGTTCAGTTGGTCAGTGATTTGTTTTTGTTCAAGGAATTCTCAAAAAATATTCATTAAGTATAACACCGAAGCAGACAAAGATGAAAAAGCCTCTAGAAAGGTATCAGGGCTAGTAGTTTCATCTTCAAACCACTTGTCACAACCCCAAAAGATTCAGACAGTCATTAAAGTCCATTACAAATATAGGCATCAGCATACATACAGAGGCTGGGACCCTCAGCTTTGTGTCCTACATGTTTGATTTTTGCCTTGTTTTTACCTTTCAGTATCTTTTTTTTTTTTTTTTTTTAGGTCAAACTGACTCCTTTTTATCTCTTAAAGATTACATTTATGATCAGAAATGTGAGTTTATTGACTTCGGCTCAAATGTAAGCAAGAGGCTGCTTCAGTGCACAAACAATTTTTTACATTTTAGAGAGACAGAAAGAAAGAGAAAGGAAAAAGTGAGTTTCAAGAAAGATGTACATTTTTCAGTAAATTCATAAACTGTGTATAATTACGTTTTTTGCCAGTGAGTAAGTTGTGGATTCCTTTATTTGCTGACCCTGCACCGTAAGAATAACTTGATTTAGACTTAAATAAAAGCAGTAAAATGCTTCAGTACATAAACAGTTGTCATTATTTTCCATCAGATAGTGTTTATCTTTATACAGTTTTCAATGTTAAATAATTCGAGTCAAATCAAACCCCTAAAGAATTTGAGGCTTGTGTTGTTTACAGACTGTAAGAGAGACATTGCATGTGATCTTCAGGTCATATGAAGTTGTTAGGCAAGGTTTTGTTTTTATGTCTTTAAAGCTGTTTTGTGCAGGTCCTAAAAAACAAATTAGATGAAATGTAAAATAAATGTTATGTTACAATCTTTCAAAAAGGTCCACAAGAAGATGTAACCTTATCTCACAGTACAATATATTATAATACTGGGCTCACAATACATTCTAAAGTTTCCTATCTTTACAGAGACATTACTTTAAGTCACTTTGTGTACAAAATATTCCTATTGCTATTTTCTGTATAACTATACTCCTCAAAAAACACTTTGAAATGCTATTTCTCAATCAGTTATTTCTCTCTTTGAATAATACATACTGGTATTGTATTTTATATTGTTAGAAAACCCAAACAGTCACCTTTACAATGAATTACAACTTGTAAAGATTGTTCAGTTGTTCATCACAACTAACCATGTGGTGCCAAAATCCCCTCTTCCCCTTGAAGAAAGCCTACGGTCTCTCAGTGAAGCAAGGGTGAGTCACTGGTCTTCTTTGGGTGTTGTCTTCCTGGTATGCCCACTTTGTGGTCTGTCTTGGGCCTCACCAGTCTCACAGAACTTGGAACCAGGTTTGAAATGGTACCAGGACTGTAAATAATGGCACCACTGTGCACACTGGAACATCAGCTTCCAGGTTCAAGGGATTTTGGCACATTTTTTGGGTGCTACCCAGACGTTTAGCTGTGTTGCTCATCCCACAAATTCACAATCCTTAAAAGTTGTACCCCGTTGTAAAGGTGACCAATCAGGCTTTCTAATGATTTAAAAAGTATTAGGAATTGATTTTAATAAAGGGGAGAAAAAATCTACCAAAAAAAGGTTTGCAAACTATTTTTGAGGAGTAAGGAAGATACACTCCAACTGTTGTATGGTTGTAAAGTTCCTAATATAATTTTCTTTATAAAACTGACTTTCAGTGCTTACACATACAAAAAAAGTGGAAAAAAATCCTGAAAATTTCTGGATGAGCAGCATGTGAACCAAAAATGCTAAAGCTTTCCTTCCCAACCAGCTCTAATTTAAGAAGTGCTCCTTATATTTTATTGTAAATTACAGGAACTCAGCCTGTTTAAGCTTTTTTCAACTTAAACAGAAAAAATCAGTAATATGTTTCAGTACTTTTGAGGATGTGTTTTAAAGGCTGTATGTTATTCTTCCCTCCCCCACTCCTCCTATGTCTGCCAGGAGCTGAATTTACACATAAACTTCTGAGAAATTCTGGAAAATCTCAGGAGCTCTGCTCGTGAAACTTCCTCTCGTTGCTTTCGTTAAAATTGATCCCTTAGAGCAGGAAGATCTTCCAGTCAGGAAAGGTGGGGATGGGGAAAATACTACAGCAGGGGTGTCCAAACTCTTTAATTGAGGGCCACACACAGAAAATTACATAGACATCATACGTAAACTTGAGTTATTGATGTTCAAGATTTTTAGGTCGCCATTTATGTTTCAGGTTACCTGTGTGGGCCCTAGCAACCAATACATTGGTCCCTGGTCTGGATGAGTAATACTCTCAGTAGAGCCACTGCAGTAGAGGGAATTGTTGACAGCTTGTCTTCACATATAGACAGAAACAAAAACATGAGCAAAATGTACAAAGCTGCCAAACTTTGTAAGTGTGTTATGCCCAAAGATGGTTAGAGGTGATTGGTACAATATGCTTTGTCAACCTTGATCTGCAGCAGATGGTGTAGAAATGCGTGTTATATTTGCTGCCATCATCCATTTGCCTTCAGTCAAACAAAAGCTTCATGTTGTCATGTGGGCCATATCTAATCAGAAATTTTGGAGTTTGCCGCTGGCCTATTAAAAATGGCCCATGGACCCCCAGGCCATAATTTGGAGAGGAATGAAAAATTGTTCCTCTTTGCATTCATGGGTACAGATCACTGAGTTAAATTCAGGAAAGTTTATAGATTTTTTTTGCATCTGTTGAAAAAAGCAAGGGATTCTTTTGAGGGACAAGTGTGAACAAGCAACCCAGTAAAGTTTTAGGAGGGGAGATCCTGCATTTTTTGAGAATTTGGAGGGTGATCATTAGTGGAAACGACTTCTGTTAAGTGCTGCAGCTTTAGCTACTATGATCAAACAGGAGAATCTGAAAGCAGATAGCACCATAGATAGATAGATAGATAGATAGATAGATAGATAGATAGATAGATCGATAGATCGATAGATAGATCGATAGATAGATAGATAGATGTACTTTATTGGTCCCAAGTTGGGAAATTGTCAAATTACAGCAGCTTGTTTCATAGGGAGTAATAACATATACACACTAAAAAAAGACTAAGGATTTTAACGATATATAATATACAATACATACTAAAAACCATAAATAAAACGAATAAATAAGGCAATAGGAATCCACTGTTGATTAACTGATTCACACAGGGCAGAGTAAGTCGCAGGGATGAAAGTGCAGCTTTTTCCATCTTTATTGAACTGTCAGAGCTTAGCGCTGCTTTTAAAACAGTAATGCAATTCTCTTTTTTAGAAAATCAGTTGAAATTATTTGTATGCATATCCCTTCTGCAAGGTGTGGCAAATATAGATAGATTTATATAAATATATTGATGCAGGTTTCTTGATTGATTTATTTAGGTCGATATTCTGTTGATTCATAAGTATGGATGAAGAAATATGAATGTAAATGTGTGACCTACTTTTACAACCATTTCCAATAGAGATAGCAGCTTTACAAGAGGAGCCACTGATAAAAACAGAGCCGGGCCCGGTTATGTGGCGAGGTGTAGTAAAGGGGGCTCAGTCAGTGTGCGTGGAATGTGAGTATGAGGGGAGTGGGCACCTCCTTCTCAGTGTCTCAGCTTTCAAAATTTGATTGCTTACAAATTTCTTTTCCTAAAAAGTATCATTGACAGACAGCTGGAGTGAATACTTTGTGCTTTGGTTATATTTCACTCATTGGTGGCAGAAGAATGTGCTGAGGGTCCAAAAAGAGCTGGAAGAGAGGTAGGATAGAGTGACACTTCACAGACAGCTGCTGCGCCCGCTTTGGCTGTTTAGTTTGACCATGCTGTAGGCCATGCAGGGGAGATAGGGTCTGCCTGGAAGCTTGAGTTTGTGTGTTACATCATTTCAGGGCATCCAATTAAGAACACAACCTTTTTTTTTTTAATGTTTACTTATCAAATAATTTGTTTTATGTGCAAAAAGGAGGTAAAATTAGTCAAGTTCTTCAAAAGTCCAACACATTCGATTGCACAATTGACTCATCTGCCAAGTTCAAACAAGGTCTGAGGTTTTATCAGAGCGCTTAGCTGCTGATATTCTCATTACACCCACACTAACACACACATCCAAACACACACAAACAGAGAACTGTCTCTTCTTAGGCCAATGCTGCTCCTGTTGGGAGTGTGCAGGACAACTGGCCAATCAGAATGTGCAAAGTGTACCCCACCTCCTGTATGGTGTTTTCACTGGAAGTTACATTTTTATTGCAGTGGAGAAGCCTATCAGAGCAGAGAGGGTAGTAGTGAAAGAGGGACATGGTGTGTGATAGTAAGTACAGACAGAGTTCATTTTTTAAGAGATTCCTGCCTTTGGGTGCTTCTCAACCATAAGCTGTTAGTGTTTTTTCTTGCAAAAATAAATCCATTGACAGTTTTTGCTGAACTTGAAGAAAATGGAAGGTGAAAGTTAATAGTCCCTTAATTTAAATTTCTGCCTGGTAATTCTGTAAAGAGCACAATTTTGTAACAATTACAAAAGAGGTCTTTATTAGATTTCTCTAATAAGAGATCCAATCAAGGTTGTAGCCTGATATCGAAGTCAAAAGAACACCAAACAATATAAATCATCTCTTCTGTCACTCTGTTAATAAGATTATCTACTGTTTATTGCCTTGTTATTTCTTATATAACGCACACTAATCATTCCACAATCTTAAACATGCCATAAAAGTTCATGACTGGCAAAATCTTACTTATTCTGCGGCCCTGACTGCCATCCAGATGGAACTGGTTGGTGGCCGGACAAGCTCAGAGCGCATCAAGCCGCAGAGGTAAACGTGCAACCTTGAACCTGGGGGGAAAGACAAACAGGTGTTAACAGCCCCCGCGGCGGCCAGGGTTCATTTATCTCATCCTGTTCTGTCAAGTTTGAGTCTGAAAACTCAGAGTGACCACAGAGTCCTGACCCAGAGTTTTTTAACACTATTATAAATGAAGTGGAGGTCAATATGACACACGTTTAATGGAGCCAATCAGGCAGAGGGCGGAGACAGGGTCAGTTTGTCAAACAGATCCTGGATTGGCTCTGCCATGGTTTTTTTCTTTATTTTGCTTAAGGAAAAGATTATTTATGTGTGGCTTCAACTCTTAAATATGCTCCGATTTTAAAGTTATGGTTAAATTTCCCTTTTAAGGGCACAGAGTTCGGATAAGTGACTGAATGTAGGAGTGTTTCCCACTGACTAATTCCAAATTAGGCGAACACAAGTTGACTTGTCTGTTTTAGACTATTTATAAAATTGACAGAAAACAGACAAAACTGAGCACAATTTATTTTAAACCTGATCACTGTATCAACAATGAGTTCTTCTACAGAGAAGAGTGTGGGTGACATAAGTGGGTTAATGCTAAACATGGCCACTTGTTGCTTTGATCAAAGAGTTAGAACAAATATTAAGCGACAGCCAAGAGAGCATTATGGTATCTATCTATCTGTCTGTCTATCTATCTATCTTTCTATCTATCTATCTATCTATCTCCCCCATAAGACTGCACTATTCTGGAGTGAGATGTCTGATGTGTCTCCAGGGATCTGTTGGAGCCACTTCTCCAGTGTGGGGGGTCACTGCCCCAAGTGCCCCCTTATATATATATATATATATATATATATATATATATGTATGTATTTATATATGTGTATATACACACACATATATATATACACACACACACATATATATGTATATATACATATATATATTTACATATATATTAACATATATATGATACAGTGGAGTAGTGGGAGCATTTTTTATTGAAGTGAGGACAAACGCAGTTGTCTTAAGGAGACTTTTAGACAGTAACAAAAAATCAAGATATCTATCTGTTATTATTTTACTAACAATCATCCCAAACACATTTTTAAATGAGTTGCCAAAAGCGAAGATATTTGTTTGGGCTCTTGTTTTGTACTTTTGACTTTGTTGTGTTTTGTTATAACTTAACCCCCTGAAATAGACTGATTCAACAAAACACTATTAGGTTGTTTTTAGCATTATATCTAGAGAAGATAAGAAGATAGTGAACTGAAAGTGATGGTGAATTAATAGACTGAAATGGTGATATGGATAAAAACATAATTTTCAGCTCTGGAAAAGTTTGAAAATGCACCTGCTTGCAATGTTGGACCTTGGAACAAAAGAACTAATTCTGGAGGACAATAACTGGAGACAAAGTATTGCATATAACATTTCACTAACATATTTATTTAGAAATGAGGGGGGCTTTCCCCTCCATGCCCTCTTACATACTGGTTGGAAGGCTATTGCTGTACATGATAACAGAAAGATATGAAACAAATCAGAAACCTTTCTTTGCAGCAACACAAAGGTCATCAGGCCCTTTATCGTTTAACTTCTCATCTCAGAGGCCCAGTGGCTCTGTGGATGAAGGTTCAGAAGGGTTTAAACTTTACCTAAAGTGTATCCTCAAAAGGTTTCAGTCAAAACGTCCTGGAAAATGATTTCTGGAAAAGAGTGGAAACCCTGTATTTGTGTCATTTTATCTCAAGTTTTTGGAAAGCAGTTTTTTTTTTTACAGAAATCACTTAAAATGTGGAGTGACTGGAAACAAACTATGGCATTTGCATGCTGAAACAAATTAAAGTAAATGTATCACCCAGAGTCCTGATACTCTGCCTGACAGAAGGGAGTGAAGGAGTGCGTTTTGTTAAAGGGTGCTTTTTGTAAAATAAGGAGAGCAGAGTAATGCTGCATGATTAATGTCATTCATTCTCTATTATAGACATAGACTGTGCTTTTAGCTAACTTTAGGTCGACCTAGAAATCAGATGAAGAGGTTGAGTCCAAGTGGACTGTTGGAAGTGGAAATTTTTTACATGCAGCAAAATCATGATTGAGTGCTTGTTAATCAGCCACACCCTTGGTTGTACACAACTTGTATCCATCATAAAACCAAAACTGGTAAGCTCCTAATGTGACCTGCAGCCAGCATCAAGTGTAAACCTGAGGAATTGTTGGTTGTCGCTTGTTCTGTCATTGAATATTTGACCATATTTTCTGATGAAGGAGATAACATGGTGTTGAACTTAAAAAAGGAGAACATCAACGAAGCAAAAATAAATGCTTTAGTATTTACTGATATATTATATGTGATAGCCTGATCCCCGTGTAGACTTAATTGCCAGTGAGCAAGGTTCGCACTGCCTCATCATGATAGTTTTAAAGTGGGACACACCTTATCTTGGCACACAAGTTGATGCACCCGATTATTTTACGAACGTTTTTGTGCCAGTGTTTCAAAAATTGTCCCTGGTTGTTGACTTTTTATGAAGAATATTACCATTAAAATGCTTAAAAGGTGAATGCAACAATATCTTATTTAATTGAGACTATAAAGAATATGGTGCAGCAGGTAGTGCACGTGCCTCAAAGCAAGAAGGTTGCTGGTTCCATTCCCTTGCTGGTCAGGGCTTTTCTATGTGGAGTTAGCATGTTCTCCCCCTGCACGCGTGAGTTTTCTCTTTGCACCCCAGCTTCCTCCCACGGACCAATTACATGTTCATTAGGTTGATTGGTGACTCCAAATTGCCTTTAGGTATGAGTGTGAATGGTTGTCAGTCTCTCTATGTGGCCCTGCGGTTGGCTGGTGACCAGTTCAGGGTGTACCCTGCCTTTCGCCCAGTGTCAGCTGCTTCCACAAATACGCGCTCTTTACAAGTTGTATTTCATTGTAAAGGTGACCAATCAGGCTGTCAGGTGTAACTACAATACCAGTTCATATTAGTCAAGGATAGAAATAATCAACAAAAATTACCTTTTTCAAACTGTTTTAAGGTGTTTATTTAAAAAGAAAAAAAAAAGTTTTTTCCTTGTGAACTATTACAAGGGTCTTAACTTTGGCTTATGTTGACATAAATGTTTCATCGCTTAAAAAAACAATCCAGTTCAACAGAAAACGACTTGTATTTTCACTGAGATTTTCATAGCTCTAATGAAACAGGCCCGACCCATACATCATGACTACATTGATTCCTGATAGTTTGACCACCATGTACTTCATATCTAGTACACAAAAAGGTCAAATATTTACTGTGTCAGAGTTATGTAAAGCAAAATAATACACTTTGATGGTAACAGCATGACTATCACTCTGTTGTGATGACTATTATAGTCTTGTATTTAATTCCAAAGTGTCCATTTATTAAGGAAAAGTTTATGGCCTTAGCACACTTTCATCCTCTCCCACTGACACGCTGTCAAAGCTTTGATAACCGTTATCTCTTAACATAACCAGAATGATCTTGTTGGCACTGACAAAAAAAAAATCCCTTCCCCTGGTTAGTCATTAACAGATGTAAGGAGGCAAAACACATAAACTCAAGATTGGGTTCACGTTTGCACACGTAACAAGTGTGGTGTCTTCAGTGTTTTTGTACTGGCACACACATCCAGGCCAAAACAAACAGAGCAGTGTCATACTCAGTTTGAACATTGTTCCATCAGGCTGCTTTATCTCGCTTGAAAAGCAACATCTTCGGTTAAAGCCCCCACATTTCATGTCTGCCCTGATCCTCTGACCTGAACAATGCCCTTGATCCACATGGGCCAAATTGGAACAGTTCATCCAAATTCAGGAGACACGAATAATAAATCAAAAGATAGACGGATTGATATCTTTAAATAATGTGGACTGGAGAAACAAATATTTTCTATTTTTTAGGTTATTATTTGGCCTTTTAACCTTTATGGACAGTAGAGACTGTGGGTAGAGTCAATTCAATTCAGTTCAATTAAAAAACTTTTATTTGTCCTTAAGGGGCAACTCAAAGGCACATAGAGGAGGAGGATGACAAAAACAGACAGGAACAAGTGACATTAGCCTAGACGGTGCAAAGTATGCTTAGGAAGTATTGAAAATATGTATACTTAAAAACAGAAAATACTTACCCAATATATACAAAATAAACCATCATGTAACAGAGCTATATATTGGTGGGCTTTAAACAGTTAAACAAGTTGTGCTGAATGACATGTATAAAAGGAGGTGTGTTTACGCTGGGTAATTAAAGTCATCGTAGTGCTGTGAAGGACCAGAACATTAAGGCAAACGAATATATAGACAGTACTGTAAGGAGGTAAACAGTTTTTAAACTGATTGAGTTAGGGATCATAGAGCAATGCTGGACAAAGATATTAAGGCAAATAGATATGTAAAGAGAACTGAAGCTGTTTTTTAATCACAAAGTGATTAAAAAACAAAGGTAAAAAGAAGAAATAAATGTGGAAAGAAATATAAGAAAGCGGATTGTGCTGAATAAGGTGATGGCATTAAAGAAGCAAATGATGTAGGGGAGGTAACATGAAGGGGAGGGTGATCAGCACCCCTTTGGTTGTTATTTTTAAAATAATCTTATTGAACAGTCGAAACATTGTTAAGTTGGGAAATGTTTGCGTTTTAGTTAAGATCAGCAGGACCAGAAATGTTAACTCAAAAGGAGTCTTTTTGCATGATCTAACAATACATAATAATAATAATACATTTTTACCCATTCCTAAACCTAAAATTCCTGACTTAAGGCTAAATTTCACTTTCAGGCATTTAATAAAATAATGTTGTATGATTCTTAACTCTACCTTTGAAGTTATTCTATGTTTATTAATTCATTTTGGCTAGTTTCAATTGTTCAGACTTGTTCGGCCTAAATTTTCAACTGTAAATTCAACCCTTTAAGTGTTTAGTCTTTTAGTCTGTTCATTATTACGGATAAAACTGTCCAGTCTGCTGTATGTTTGAGTAGCATCCATTATTTTATGCTAGCTGTTTATTCTTTGGCTGTAGCTGGCTGTTTGAATTATCCCTACATTACCTGAGTGTTACTGTTTTCTATCAAACTATTTCAACAGTTTCTGTATTGTTTATTGCTAGTTAAAGATTAAATAATTACTGCCAGTTGTTAATGAATATGTATGCTAGCTGACTGTTTAATCATGCTGTTATCCACTACTTTTTATTTAGCTAAAATAGTTTCTTAAGAATCTGTTGAATGTCATCCATTAAATTTTGACTCATATTTCAAGCAGTCAAGTATGTTTAGCATTAAGTTACAAATGTGAAGTCACCAATTTAAGCTCACATTTTTAACTATGATTTTAGATTTAATTTTCTAAACTCCATATTTTTTTATGAGCAACCATTACTATAAGCTAGCTCTCTATTACAAAGGTTTCGACAGTTTCTTTGTGGCATTACTCATTTACGATATGTTAATCCACTCTCTAGCTAACCAGTTGCATCTGCATTACTTTTTTTAAATTAATTTTTTATGTAAGAAGTGTTTGTAGTTACCAGTTTTAAATGTCTGTTCATATTTCTTTACTTGTACATTTTTGCTCACTAATTTTATCATTAATCTACAAGTTTTATAAAACTGTCTTAACAGTTTCTTCATTAATGTAACAACTCTCCTGTGTAGGATATCATATTGCTGTTTATTTATACAGTTGCTGCATTATATGTGGTTACTACATCCAGTTTGAACTCTTTTCTCATTATCTTGTACTTTTTCACCAAAACATTCAGTTAGCTGTTTAACCCAGTCATGACATTTCAGTGTCTTTGCTACTTCAGCTAACTACTTAAAATGTTTGTGAAAATCTTTTAACTATTGTAGTGTTAATCCTATAGTTATTAAACTATTTGAACTATTTATTTTTAGTTTCCTATTTTTTATCAGTTATTTATTCTAGATCAGTGGTGGGCAACTGACAGCCTGGGGGCCAAAATAGGGCCCTCTTCTTCATTTAATGTGGCCCTTCAGCCAAATTCAAATTTCCAAAAAAGCACTCAAGGAAGAAAAATTTACCATGAAGTAGTTTGATCAGAATTGCCATTATAACACTATGTACACTGTTAAAATTCATTACAACATAAACATTTTTTTTTTCTTTTGTGGCCTGTAATCACTGATTTTAGTTTGTTCCTTACAAAAAAATTATAAGATTTGATTTGCTGTAATGGTCTTTAATGAAGCAATATTAATGCATTTTGAAAGAAAAGTGGGGAAAAGTAAGTTTAATAACCAACAGTAACCAAAATTTTTATAACTGCAACCTTGGCCAGGGTACTTTTGTAAAATAGTTTTTATTCTCAATGGAATTTAATGGTAAAATAAAGGTGAAATAAATGAAGTGATAGTGTATACTAGTTTACTGTGTTAGAAAGTTGCCTCTAAATCTGTGACCAGCTGATTAAATTAAGCATCACTGTTTGATTTTTAGTTTGGAAATATGAATATGTCTTGTTGTTTTGCTAAATTACAAGTATTTTACATTCTCTTTATTTGATAGTATCCTTTAATTTGTTACAATTATGCCCTCTGAATCTGAGAACAACATTAACATGGCCCTCATGATATTCAAAGTCGTCCCAGATATTTCCTTTCTGACCCTTAGCTGACTACTTAAACTGTCTCAGAATAACTTTATGCTATTTCTTTATTTCATGTAATGCCTTTATGTTTCAACATGTTATCATAACATTTTAGACAGTCATTTCATCTACATAATTTATATGAGTTGGTACATTATTTTAACAGCACATTAAACATTATTGGCTTTTAGGTATTTTATTTATCCTTGCAATATTAGCTATTTTTAAGCTATAATGTTTTTAATTTTAAAATTTAATACATAAAAGCTTCTTTGTTTTGTTGTAACTGTTCTAACTTATTTTGTGTCTACTTAGGTCTGTGAAAAAAACAGTGAGGCTCATCCTCATGTCAGTTTCATCTTGTTCAAAAGTAAGTATATTTTTCTAATATAAATTTATATGATGATATATTACTGCTAATAGCTATATGGAATAGTCAGCTGTATTTCATCTGTTAATTCCTTAATTTAATTACTGTGAAAGTGTTTTGTTAATGTTTGGAAATATTCATCCATCAATTAAAACTATTTTGACTTCTCTAAATTCTCTGATAACGTTTGAAAGGCTCTAATGTCCTCTGTAACTCCATGACCTGCTCAAAGTTCATCCCCCCAAAACTGCAACTGCACAGAATTCAGCACAGAAGAAACTCTGCGCTTTATTATTTAAGTCTATGCTTGACTTAGTATGAATATGTGAAGAACGGGGATGTAAAAAACTGCTTACATGTGTGAATGTTTCATGGATTTCAGTTCATCCTCTCCAGCATTAGGAGGCGTGGTGTTTAATTCAGTGCTGAGAGCTTGTTAAATTCTCCCCTCATTTCATGAGGTTCAGTTTTACGACTGCTGGAAATACAGCCAGATGGGGCAAAATGGAGAGAAAGCATCCGTCTCTCTGCTCCATTCAGGCTCTGATGAAATGAGGTTAACTCCTCTCTCACTGTCTGTAGAGCCACAGTACCATGTCAAAAGGCACAGAGTCTGTGTGCTGGTGACAGTCCCATTGTTTCTCCAGGTGTATGTTGTGCACATGCATGCAGCATGTTTTTGTGTGTTTGCTGCATCACTTGCACACTGAACAGTCCCATATAGTCACTGATTTTCTGTATCAAAAAACACAGGCTCACTTATTTACCTGAAAGGCTTTGAGATATCTGAGAGACACATCTTCATGATTTGATCTTCTTTCAGGAAATGGTTCGATATTTTCTGCAGTCGTGTTCAGATACAGAAGCCTCGGGGGGGGGACTCGATGGAAAAGAGCATTAAAACAACAGGTGACTGTCTGCTCCAAACTCAATCACTTACAGTGATGGTAAGAACCCTATAACAAATAATTACCTCTTATTCAACTGTAAGCCTTTACCTCCTTACATTTCAGAGGGAAGTGTTGTTCATTCTACTAGACCAAAGTAACCATCATGCCAAGACTGTTTTTTTTCCCAACAGAATAAAGAGGAAGTAACCATATATTTTCCATAATGAAAAAAGTATAATGGTAGCTTTGAATTTGACCATCTGATTATTTTTAATTTGCAGCAGAGTGGACCAACTTTACCAACTTTATAATCTTATAGCTTTTTTTGGAGCCACTGGTCAAACTTGAACTTTGGCTCTTAATAATAAATACATACATTGTGCTTAACCATTCCTTTAGCCTCCTCACTTATAAGTAAGAAGATATAAGCCTTCTCTGGCACCTTCACAAAAATGTGATTTTGATGTGCAAAATAAACATCATTTTGACTGTTTTGACCAATAGAATATTTTTCTTTTCAAGAAAATTAAGCCTATGCACATTCTTGTGCAGACACCTCTAAAGAAAGTGTGTAGCTGGTGTGTTATCACTGTTTAAGTCAGTATTGGTGAACCAGATTTTGGCAGCCCCCCTCCCTTGGGGGGGGGCAGGCCCCAGGATGGGAACCTGTAGGCTATCTGTGCCCCATTTATGGAGTATTCTTGGTTAATAATGTGACAACGTATATGCTTATGCCACCAAATGAATCGATGATAAAAAAAACCCAATTCCAGTGAAATTGGGATGTTGTGAAAAACATAAACAGGATACAATAATTTGTAAATCCTTTTCGACTCGTATTCAATTGAATACACTACAAAGACAAGATATTTTTAATGTTCAAACAGATACACTTCTTTTTTTTTGTAAATACTCACTCATTTTGAATTTGATGCCTGCAATGTGTTCCAAAAAAGCAGAGACAGGGGCAAAAAATTGGGAAAGGTGAGGAATGTTAAACCAATCTTTTTGAATATTCCTCAGATGAACAGGTTACTTGGAAACGAACATTTAAAACTGTTTCTTTGCAAAAACAATTTGATTGTATGTTTGATGTCGTACAGCACAAACGACAGGATACAGTCGCCGCTTGACGTACTGTATTGCATGTAAGCTGGTATGATATGAGAATAATGTACAATCTGCTGTGGCATTGTTCATTGTTGTGGCATTGATATGAAGTGCATCAAATACATTTTATTTGCTGTTCTGCAGGTTAAGTGTTCTTGAAGACTTTGGGGATAACTGAGTGTAAACCTGCCTCACCTTATACTGTTTTAAAGTACTCATTTGGTGTCAGTTAAACATCCATTCAAATTATGGAGCAGATGCATGAAAATGTCATGAAAGCAGAGGCATTATGGGCCAGCAGGTCTCAATTCATTGTATGCATGAGTGATAAAGCATTGCTTGTTTCCATGAAATATTATACTCACAGCATTTTCTTTTTTTATGTATTGGTAGAAATTCAGACTTAATCAGCAACGTGTTATAGCTTATGCAGAAGTCATAGCACGATTTTGATCAGCTGGGTGAATCTATCGCTATAATGAGAGATGAAAATAAAATAAAAACACTAAACCCAGCTCCTTAGAATATTTCTACATAGAAGTACAATTTTTGACCTAAAACATTGTTTCTTTGAATATCGACTGTATACTTGAACGTAGACAGAGAAAAGCAGCATCTTCCATCTGAAAAACTCAAAACATCAGCACGATGATCCTTTTGCAAAAGTGCACACACAGTCACTTGATAAAAAAAAATTTGCAGGGTTATGTTATTATAGTTTAATATAGTTTATTGGTTGAGAATTTATTAGATCTTTACATATTTAGTGTTTGTAAGTCAGAACTTTTCTGTCATTGCTCAGGACAGATGTAAACAGGGGCAGTTGCATCATACTTAAAGTTAACAACAAACATCTTTTCACTCTCTGTGTATAGGTTGCCCCGTCCTGCCTGAATCACAGCAGTCAGAGCTGTCCCACTGAGGTGACAGGGGGAGGGGAGACCCCCATTTCAGATCTTCCTGCTCTGCTTCGTAAAGTATCGCACATAGAGGCAAAGCTCACAACTCAGAGGTGATGAATATGAACACAAGCAGGTATCAAACTGTACACTAAGGGTTAACAGGCTGCTTCCACACGCTGAAATACCCTCCCATCATACACTCCCCCCTGGAATGGACTGTCCCACAAATTCACATGACATGTGTGTGTGTATGAGTGTGTGTGTGAGTGTGTGTGTGTGTTCTCCTAGCCATATATATTGGCCCATGTGGACACAGACGTGGAGTTTTGTAGGACAGACTTTGTGTTGGTTGCAGGGCTGCTAGGCTCTCTTTCTTAACTTCCCTCTCAAAAAGATCCAGCAGGAATATTAAGCAGACCTCAGATCTTTCTGGACTGCTTTTTTTGTGGGAACTGAGGAACCTTTTCACCCTGAGGGTACACAAGACCTGAAGAAAACATGAGTGATCTGCTGGATGATGGCTCTTTCATGTTCACGTCGGAGTCCGTAGGAGAGGGACATCCAGGTGAGTCTTGAATACACTATTGCTACCTGTGTGTTAAACCTGGACTAAAAATCATAATAATTTAAGAAGTATCAAAATCTGGCTTTATGGTATTAAAAACACTTAAAAACTCACTACACTTTGTCATTTAAAAGATTCAGTTTTGTACTTAATTCATGCAAAAACCCATATTATTAAAAATTGCCACATAAACTGCAGGGTAACTTTCAGAAAACAAAAGAATACAAAAAGTAACTTTAAATAAGTTGTTTCTTTATGTCCAAAATTACTCCACAGTGCTGCATATTTACTCTTCAAGCATGGTTGGTATTCCATTCACAGCAACATGTGTTTACTGCACCTCTCTCTCTCTCTCTCTCTCTCTCTCTCTCTCTCTCTCTCTCTCTCTCTCTCTCTCTCTCTCTCTCTCTCCTGGGCAGCAGAGTCCGAATGTGTGTGTGATAGTGTGGTCTGTGTGTGTGCATGTGTGTACAACTGGTGTAAGGTTGCATGCTCCAAAAAGGTGATCTGTAAGAGAGCAGAGAGAAATGTGGGCTCCACACTGGTTATTAAATCTTACTATTTGCTGAAAAGACTGGATTACCCGCTGCATAGTAGAATAACAAAAATATAGACCAACATGCAGGCACATTACTGCAACATTATGACATTACCTTATACGTTAAATAGATTTTATTACAAAGTAATAAATCACAGACTCACTGTGTTGCCTGAGGCTGATGCTCCAAGAGGCCTCAGTGTATAATCTTTGAGAAGAGCATCATATATGAATTTAAGATCCAGATTAACTCTTTAATTCAGACTAAACGTACTACATGCTGTCTTAATTGCACAAACAGGTTGGCAATCATTGGACAAGTGGGTGAAAGACCAATTCTAGGCCTCTTCCTTTGACATTAGGGATTATCCAACTAAAATGTTAATGATTTGAAGACATTTGGAGGCTTTTTGAGGGACTTTAAAGTTTCATTTGTTCATCCCCAGTAAAACCCACTTGTCCAAAACTTGCTAACTGATTTGTTCAACTTTGACAGTGTCGCCTGCCATTTTCAGTAATCTCTTTAAAATTGGAGAATATTAATTATGTTGCTTTATTTTAATGTTGACAAACTTAGTGATAAAGCTTTCTCTCTCTTTGTTAAAGCTAGCCATGATTGTACCCATAAGAGAGGAGGACCCCCCTGGACCCCCATGGAAAAAGTTCTCGATATCTATTTAAGATTACCACCAGCTGTAATTGTTTTCATTGATAGAGTCCAGATGGAGTGGGCCTACACACACATATTCTTATCAAAGGATTCAGATTAAAGCGTGCAGTAAGCATGTTATCATTGTTGATTTATGATTATTTTGACAACCTCAAAGCTGTCAGAGCCTCATGCCCTTCCTGGGACCTCTGTTGCCCTTTTAGGGGGCCCAGACCCTTAGGTTTGCAGTCCAGGATTCAGAGAATTGCTCGAAAATTCTTGCAGCCCAGTGTCACCCATTCCACCAAATGTTGCTTACATGTTTGAGCAATTTCATTACCACTTAAAGCAAAATCATTTAGAAAAAAAAAGCAAACCATTGCCCTCTGATATTGCACAAATAAGTTGGCAATGTTGGGATATGTGGATGAAACTGTGAGGAGCGGGAGAAACTTCAAAAGCTCTCGTAATAAGCCTGAAAATGTCTTCACATTACTCAAACTACATTTAGAAAGAGTTCTACAGTTTTGAGTTAGGGCCTCATCTGTCCCTGCTTTTACAAGAGAAACTACTATTACATAAAATAGGCTTGAAAGTGACAC
Organism: Cetoscarus ocellatus; assembly: GCA_037902135.1. Classification (NCBI taxonomy): domain Eukaryota; kingdom Metazoa; phylum Chordata; class Actinopteri; order Labriformes; family Labridae; genus Cetoscarus; species Cetoscarus ocellatus. The sequence continues at coordinate 341,524 of JBAMNC010000022.1, read as the reverse complement.
TCTGTGGGCACCTGTAATTGAAGGCTAATGTATGATTAACAAGGCAGTAAAACACAGCATGACAATGCAGTTTCTCATAATTAGCAAGTCACTGAGACAGCACCCCTCCTAAATAAACCAATAATCTATTTTTATAGTGGGGTATCAATTCCTTATAAGGAAAGATAAAGTGAAGTGAAGCCTGGTTGTGATGCGCACACTTCGCTCTGAAAAGCACCTCCGGCTTTGATGATAACAGTTAACATGATGTACTCTACCCTCCACACTGCTGCCTTTGGACCCCTCCTCCCCTCCTGTTGGTGTGTTGTAATCCTTTCACAAATATGTAACCTTACAAAGTCCCCTGTGTGGGATCAATAACAGGTAAACGCTGGAGCAGGCCAATCAGCCCTTGCAGCTTCATAGGTAATGACAGTTAAAACTCAGTTTAGCAAATTATGGATATTTTTTTATTGGTAAGGTTAGATATAAAAATGTGCCTTTTGTACATGGGTCTTTCCTGTCATCCTTTATTCTTTAAGACATAATAAAAGGAAACAAAATCTCATGTGATGATCATCATCTGAAGAAGTGTGACATATTTCAGAGTCAGTGCACTGTGCAGAAAATGTGTTATTTTTGTCAACATCTGTCTTTATGTGGTTATTTGACCAGCAGAGGGCAAAACTGCTACAACTAGTGAAACACTTCCTCATGTTATTGTCCTCATACAGTTTCTTTTTTTCTTTTTGCTGCTTTATTTTCAAGCATATTCCCTTTGTGATGATCAAAATCAGAATCAGAAATGCTTATTTTATCTCCACTTGAAGTCCATCACATATAATATAGTAGCAAAAATGTACAAATATTTAGGGCGGTGAATTAAATTGAAATAGCAATATAGATAGAAATCTTTGATTCTGTCATAAAACAAGAAAACATATTTAATTTAGAAATTATTAATACTCAAACTAATTTTTCTGTTCAGGAATGCAAGTAAATAACTATAATATGACACATAATCAAAAAATAATAATATGATTTAATATTTTTTCTGTTTATTTTTCTAAAACAGAAGTTTGAAAATAAATGGAAAACAATAATAATTCTATTTTAGCATTAAGAATGTATTTTAATTGAAGAGCTTCTGCATACTGGTGTGTCAAGGAATGCACAATATTGGACTTTTGTGCTTACCAGTATACTTTAATTTTAGGATCAGTCTTTTTGGATTAGAAACTGATGTGAAATGAGAAAAAAAAAACATTTCACTGTTGTAAATGAGGAAATATACACTCAGGTATGATTGGTCAATATTATGAAACATTCTGCCAAAATATGGTATATATGACTGATGACTGGAAGGTGTATGAAGCACAGGGAACTTAACATAAGTGCAGTATTTTCAAATGAAGATATACAAAATGCACAGTGGAGGTATTACACAGAAGAACTGTTCATACTAGAGCCTAAGCTTTTATTTCAGTTACATCACAGCCTAGCAGCAGTGTTTAGCATTGGCAGAGGTCTGCATCACACCACTTTTGATTTGATAACACGCACCACAGTCTGGGCCTTTCCCACTGATAGTGGTTTGTTTTGAGATCAGTCACAAAGATATGTTGTTCTTTTACCCGAACAAGTGCCCTCCAATATTTACCTTTCATTTTATTACTCAAGGTCTGAAAGACTGTGGCACCGAAATTGTGACACTAACCATGGGGTTCAGGAGCTCAAACTACCAGATGTTGTTTCTGTTGTAATCTTTGTGTGGCATTACTTCGGCGAAACAATGAAGAGCCATGGGCAGAGCGGTTTTTGAGGCTTTGTTAGTTGTTTCACATTCCTGTTTCATTTAATACAGCACACATGCAAATATCTGAGACACACAGAATTAAACTCTTCACCACAGCATCGTGAACTTGGTCTTTCAAACCCACAATCTCTTGCTGGGTTTATTTCCTCACTAGTTTCAAATAAAAAGGCTCTGAAATCTCGATTAAAATATCAAATAAACTGAAAAAAAAAAACAACTAATGAATCCTTACCTGTTTCTTGTTATTTCTTTACAGACAAAATCTGTGATCAGATCAGTGATGCTGTCCTGGATGCCCACCTGAAGCAGGACCCTGATGCCAAAGTCGCCTGTGGTGAGGAAACCAGAATTCATTGTGTTGTTTTTGTTGTTATCTTGAAAAGTTAAAACTTGGTTTAGTATACAGTGTGTAAACTTAAGGAAAGAGGTCATTTGTGCTAGTTTAAAGAAAGCAGCAGCAAACAGAGATAAATACTCACTTACTCAATGCCACAAAAAGTTTACTAAATTCTGTTTCAATCATCGTTCCACTCCATGTGGAAGTCTTTGTATAATTTACGGTAGCACTATTTTAAAATAAAAACATGTTAGTTATTTTTTGGCATACCTAACCCACTGGCCTTGATTTTTTTCTTGGAAGTCACAGTCGTCAGGTTCTCGCACTGACCTCAAAAGTCACAAGATTTCTGCTCACTGAGGAAGGAACTGTGTGACCTTAGGTGTTGGTTTCCAAGCAGCTGAGGTCTAAAGATGTTTGTATGTTTTTTTTCAGAGACGGTGTGTAAGACAGGCATGGTGCTGCTCTGTGGAGAGATCACATCTCGAGCCGTTGTGGACTACCAGAGGGTGGTGAGAGATGCCATCAAACACATCGGCTATGACAACTCTGAAAAAGGTTGGAAAAAGTCTTAAAATGTCAACAGGAACAGAACTGATGCCTTCCCTTTGCTGTTAGAGTTACAAATAGTTCTTTTCTCCTCCTCTCCTGTGCAGGTTTTGACTACAAGACATGCAACGTGCTGGTGGCTCTGGAGCAGCAGAGTCCTGACATCGCTCAGGGAGTCCACATTGACAGGCAGGAGGAGGACATCGGAGCAGGAGACCAGGTGAGACTGTTGAAGCAGCGAAAAGTGCCTTTTGGATCCTGTCACACATCAGTTTGTTTGTGCTGAAGGAGAAACTCAGATCAAAGTGTGTTTAAGTTTGGTTCATAAAACTTATTAAAACACAGAATAACTTCTCTGGGTCATGTAAATCATATTACGATCTCTTTGGTGGTCTAGTTCACTGTTTCTGACTGAGGGCTCAGGGCCCTATTATTAATATTAATATTTTTACCAGTACACACCTTATTTATTCATTTCTATTGCTTATTGTAATTATGATTTTAATGATTTTGATTTCATGTGTTTGAAAAAGTGAAAAAGAGCTTTTAATGTTTTTGCTCCATCATCTTTGTCTGGCCTTCAGAGTCACCTTGAGCTGGAGCGTAATATCTGTTCGGTGATTTTAAAACCAAAATGAAGGATCATTTGAATAGTGAGATGGATGTTTTACTCCTGGATGCTGCTGTTTTGACAATTGTGGGATCCTTTTTTTCCATCCTTATTTGTGTGTGTGTGTGTGTAACTTTTTTTCTGCTGTCTTGGCCTGGATTCCCTTGTAAAGAGATTTTTGTATCTCAGTGGGAGTGCTCCTGCTTGAATAAAGGTTGATTCAAAAATAAAAAATGCTAAATCTTAATTTGGAATTTGACAACTGTGACTTCAGGGTAAAATCTTTAACTTACAATTAAGACTGGTGCCCCGAAAAGTTTTTATGTTGTAATTTAATCTTTTTTAAGACGACATGGAAAGAAACAACAAATCAGTTTAGTGATATCTGTGTTAAATTTGATGTTTCCCCAGAGATAAATGTAGAACCACATCATACCTCTTCTTTCCCTGTAATACATCTGTGATGTAAAATAAAAATGAGTAAGGATATTCTCATAAATCTCATCTCTATTCAGTGGCTGATCAAAAATGAAGACCTTTGCTTTGTTTACTAATTTCACTTTTTAAATAAAATTCTTACTGTACTTTTTCTCATTTTTGAGGGGGGTGGGGAGGTGAGATATTTTCTCCTTCATTTTGTCTTGTGACATTAAATAGCTGCTTATCAAATGTAAAAATGTCGATGATGTTTCGGCAAAAGCAGCTGTTGTTTACCCCTCATAGATTTCTCTGTAGTTCAGAGTACATTATTCATATTGTTGCCGGTTTGGGACGTTATCATAAACAGTTTGCCTCTCTCTCTCTCTGCAGGGTCTGATGTTTGGCTATGCCACAGATGAGACGGAGGAGTGTATGCCCCTCACCATTGTTTTAGCCCACAAACTCAACTCAAAGATGGCAGAACTCAGACGCAACGGCACCGTGCCCTGGCTGCGCCCTGACTCTAAAACACAGGTGAGGATGTTTGACATTTTTCTGTTCTCCTTGACTCCAACAGTCTTTCTCTGGAAGAGCTTGTTGTTTGTACTCTGGATTTTTTCATAGTATTTTGGAAACAAAACGTCTCTTTTAACTTTTGATACTTTTAAGTATCAAGTGAAGTTTCAGATATACCGTAGCTCCCTCTGTAGAAATGAATGTTTTTCTGCTGACTGAAAGGGACCCATTTTGTCAGCTTGTGGTGCGTAGTCTACAATCGTCTGGTACATAACAGTTTGGGGCATTTTGGTTTATACTTTGCTATTTTGACAATGCAGATCCTCTCAGTGAAGCAGGGCAAACACAAAGAGGATTCACTGTGTACCTTGATTATGTTTGGGTGTGTTTGAGGCGTAACATGAATCAAACCAACCAGTGTGTCAGCTCTCAAACCCTGTAACAGGCAGTGATGGACGGCAGGCTTGCGTTTTGCTTCTTAAGAAACTGAGTACATTTTTGGTCTTAATTTTGTCTGGATTATTTAACGCCTGTTTTTACTGTGCTACTAAACATACAGAAGAACACACAAGACACTGTATCAGATATGTTGATGCTCAGTTTATACCCTGTGAGTACAGTTCTAAGGGCATTTATTAGTGTGTATACAGAAATTGTACATACGTATACATACACATATGTTAATGTTACGCTGTGTTTGACTGTCATTTGCAGTTTTTTCTTAATTGGGTGTAAAGTTTGCTGCAGTGTAGCCCACTGAGGAGCACTTGAAACTCTCAGCTCTGTGTCCCATTATAACTTAAAACAGAAATGTCAACAAATGCTCTGATATAAGACTGTGGAGATGTCATGCTGTTGTGCATCCTGTGTGAGTCGTCAGTGAAGTGTGTTTTGTCCTTCTTGATGTGTGTCTTCTCTCATGCATCCGCAAAACAGCAAGATCAAACTCGTGCTTGCATGACAGCAGCGTTGCCTGTATTCATTTTGGCAAACATGTTATCAGGTCACAGTTTTCAGACTGGAAGTGCTAGATTCGTGTCTCAGGTACATCTCTGTGAGTATAGGAAGCTTGCCTATTTTTTTAGTGAACATTTCTGGGCCAAAACAGACAGAAAATGACAAACAGAGAGCCATATTTACCTTAATCCAGCTGGTATATATGGCCACAGGGGTAGAGAATGTCACAAAATACAGAGACAGTCCAGTTACTCTTTCTGTCTGTGCCTCTCAGAGGTAAAGCTTCAGTGGCTCCTCTGTAAAGAAACTCCCCTTGTTCATTACGATGCTTTCATTCTGCAGGTTTCTAGTGGGGAGATTTATTGTTTTTTTTCCCTAAACTTCCAGTAGAAGCTCATAATTGGGTGATATATCTGGAGAGATAGAGCTGTGACAGCAGGACTGAAGTCTTAGGACATTCCCACGCCTGGTGTGAAAGCTGTGGTGACCCTTACCAGAGCTGACACGTGCTGCAAATTAATGTGAACAAAATGTGTGAAACAGGCACCAGCTTTGTGCCTGACCACTCCTCATTTTTAAACAAACACACCTGAACTCTTAAGGAAGTGTATGTTCATTTGCGCAGCGTAGATATGACCACAATGTCGGTTGTGTTGCATGACAAAATGCTTTCCATTGGGGATATGATGGGATGCAAAGTGTTTAAGGCTCATTGTTCAAGGCTGCCTGTATGTTGTTAGAACATCTTGATAAACACAAATGCTTTCCAACACCACTTTTAGACCCTGCATAAATCAGATACTGTATCTCATAGACCTACTGTTTGTGTGAAAACATGGACACATTTTCTGTTGGAGTTACAGACTTGAATCATCCTCTTGGGTTATTTAACTGTCAGAGGAGTTAGTAGAGCTAACAGCAGCAGAAGCAGGAGTAAGAATGATATCTGTGTAAAGAGAGGGTTAAAGGTAATATATGTGCAAAGCTGTTTTTAACTGTTTCCACCATTTACAAATAATCTTTCCCCCCCTTTCCTAATCCAAAGGTGACAGTCCATTATGAACAGAAGGACGGAGCCGTGATCCCAAAGAGAGTTCACACCATTGTGATCTCTGTGCAGCACGACGACAACATCACTCTGGAGGAGCAGCAGAATGTCCTCAAAGAGAAGGTAGGTAGAGCTTCACAAACACACCTATGTGGACTCAGACATATTTAATGTTTGAGTGATTATTATCTTTGATTTGCTTTTGATTCTATTAGGTGATCAAAGCTGTGGTTCCTGCCAAATATCTGGACGACAAGACCATCTACCACCTCCAGCCCAGCGGTCGCTTCGTCATCGGAGGACCTCAGGTGACCATCTCAAACTAAGTTCTTGTTTATTCTACAAAACTGTTTTGTGAAGCACTTTTTTTCCTCATCCTCAATCTATTGCTGCCCCTCAGGGTGATGCTGGTGTGACAGGTAGAAAGATCATTGTAGACACATACGGAGGCTGGGGAGCTCACGGTGGCGGAGCTTTCTCCGGTAAAGACTTCTCTAAGGTGGACCGTTCAGCTGCCTATGCAGCCCGCTGGGTGGCCAAGTCTCTGGTCAAAGCCAAGCTGTGCAGAAGAGTCCTGGTGCAGGTGAGCTCCATTATCCACAGACAAGCATGAATGAAGGCGAAGATAACCAGCGTTTGAGAGATACGCTGACAGAAACATTTGTATTATCTGTTTGTGTGTTGATCAGGTGTCTTATGCCATCGGAGTGGCCCATCCTCTCTCCATCTCCCTGTTCACTTATGGTTCCTCTGAGAAAACAGAGACAGAGCTGCTGCACATCGTCAACAAGAACTTTGATCTGAGGCCAGGAGTCATTGTCAGGTAAACATTTATGACATTGGCATCTCACATGTTCAAAGATAAGGCAGCTGTCTGTTGTAAAGCTTAGTGTTGTTGTGTTGTGTTACAAACGAGATGATCACTGTAATGGAAATGTAGCCATTGTGCTAAGTTCCCCTTTTCACCACAAGGGGACCCTAAAGTAGTGTTTTTTTATTCTGTTCAGTGATGTTTTCATAAAAAGTATCAAACTCTTTGTATCCAGAATTTCTCTCAAACCCAGAATTCCACAACATTAACAAGAAACACATCACAACTACAGAGCATCTATGCTGATTTATCACTGGATTGTTTTATTTTGCATTAATGATCACAGGTCCTCAGACCCCAACTGCTATTCTGTGACTCCAGTATTGAAGTCTTATGAATGAAAAAGATTCACTTTAGTAACGATAATGGCTATATGGATAGTTTTAATTCATTATTATTAGAGAGCTGGGATGTTATACAAAATGTGACTAGAAACAGAATCCAGTGATTTGCATATGCTTTTCAACCTATATTCAGTAGTTCAGCACAAAGACAAGCTAGTTTATACTCCAACTGTTAAACATTGGCAAGATTTTTAAATACACCTACATTTTACAAGTGAGGCCTGCAACACATTCTGAAAACTGTTTGGACAAGGGCAATTTTAGACTAGGAAACTTGTGGGAAGCTCAAAAAACACCTGAAATCATCCACAGGTAAACAGATGGTACCATGATTGGATAAAAAGGCTCAGCTATTCACAATCAACAGCTGTGCAAAAATTCCCCACTTTGTGAAAGACTGCACAGACAAATAGTTTAACTGTTTAAAAGTGAAATTTTTCCTGAGTTGGGATTTTAAGGATTTCCCCATCCACAGTCACACACATCATTAATAGTCTCAGAAAATGTTACATTACCCCTCTCTGCATGAGAGGGTAAAATCGAAAACCAGCAGTAAATAACTGTGACCTCTGATCTTTAGGCAGCACTGCATTAAAATCAGACATCAATCTATGATTGGTATAAGTGGACTTGTTCAGGACACTATTGTCAGTTAGTGCAACCGACTGCTTCATCTTAAAAACAATGTCAGATGAGACCATGATGAAAATTACAAGGCTTATATCAACAACATCCAGAAAAAGATGTTGAGTTTGTTGAGCCAAACTTCAGATGGTCTTTAGAAATAATGGCCGTTGAGTCCTCCTGGCCTAGGAGGAAATAGACCATCCAGATCGTAGTCTATGCAAGTTAAAAAAACAAACAAAACAGCTTCTGTAATGGTGTTGGAGTGTGTTAATGCCCATGGCATGGGTAACTTGTATATCTGTGAAGGCTTTGAAACAATTAAAGGAATAAACATGTTTAGAACAACATGTGCCAACTATAGGCTTATTTTTCTCCAAAGATGTTTGTGCTTATTTAAGGAAAACAATGACAAAGCACACACTGTTACCACAGCATGGCTTAATGGCTAAAGAGTGCAGGTATCAGACTGACCTGCATTCAGTCCACACCAGTCCCCCATTATTAATGTGTGACTAATTATCAAGCACAAAATATGACCACAGAAACCCTGAAACTCAAGATGTACATCAAGCAGGAATAGGGCAGAATTCCATTTTTAATACGTTAACAGTTATTGCTGACAGACACTAACGCAGTGTTGTTAGAGAGGAAAGTGATGAAACACAGGGATGAAGACGCTCCTGTGCTGATGTGAGCTGGGGCCCTCTAGTGGGCTCTTCAGGTGCCGCTGTTGGGCCCCATGAGGTCATTTACAATAACTAAAAACCATAAGCCTATTTTAAACCACATTTTAAAATTATCATGAAATGCTGGATTAAATATTTTTTTCATAGATCTAACAAAAAAAATTAACTGGAATATTTGAGCCTTTTATAATTAAAACAGGGGTGTGCATCTTTGGTGATGAAGCGAGCCTTTTTTTCTCATTGCCAGAGGGCAAATCATTCAAAACTGTTGTAGACATTTAACAACAGATCATTTCAAACCAAAGTAAGAGAATATTAATCTTCATGGGCACAATATATGCAGATCTAAACTGAAATATAAATAATATGATTCATTTCACAAACTTTACATAAGATAAGGCGTCTTTTTCTCTGCAATTCCCGACATACTTATCAAGGATTTAATGCAGTCTAGTTCAATTTTCTGTAGCAGTACACACATATATAAACAGTTTTACATAAACAATTAAATCAAATTGTTCATCAATTTATTGAACTAAACTTATACAGAATATGCAGAAAAACAATACTGAATATAAGAATTTAAGGAATATCATTCATAGAAATAATAGTTAGAAATGATAGAAATGTAGATAAAATATATTTATCATTATCTACTGAGTTTGGTTGTAAAGGAAGGTGCAGGGCTGCATGTACCCCCCAGACTGTCAGTTGTCCATCCCTGATTTATCATGTCTGATAATCAGGACCAGTGTCACAGTTTAACTAATGATGATTTAACTGGTTACATTTTGTTAAATATCTTATTATGCCACAAGATTTATTTTTGCTTTTAAGACATGAAAGGTACTGGAAAAGTATTTGAAGGGTCACAGTTTAAATTCAAAAACAGGATATTTAATGAAATTCACCAGCAAAACTAAGCATTTACACAAACATCTGTGTAATTCAAATGAGGATGTTATTCTAAGTCTTATGTTATGGTCAAACAAGTGGCCTCAGGGAGACTATAGGTATCAAAATCAGCCATGGTGTACTTAAATTTGGAAAAGTCTGTTGTAGACATCAAATTCAGAGTCTGTGTATACTCCCCAAAACATTATTGTTCTATCAGTTTTAGTGTTAACTACCTTTGTGCTGTCTTCAGTTAAGTTTTGTTTGGAGTCAGGCGGGTCCACAGCAGCTTGCTGTCCGCAGCATCTGTTCAGAGGGACCTGCAGCTGCTGTGACATCCTGTAAAATGCTCCAAGTTCTTTCTCTCATGTTTCCTTTTCTCTGTATCTTCTCCAGGGAACTGAATCTGAAGAGGCCGATCTACCAGCAGACAGCCTCTTATGGTCACTTTGGCCGTTCAGAGTTTTCCTGGGAGGTGCCCAAAAAGCTTGTCTTCTAAAAACTCCACCACCTCATCCTGTTTGACTCTCCCTGGAGGCTGAGCAAGACGCCTCCAAACGGGCTACGACCAGCCAGCTCCGACAACTGACAGGACACTTTTATACCATTGGAAGATTAAGCCAAAGTTAGGGATCAGCTAGCTTCAAAGAGATAAGGAGGAATGATTTACAGGAGCGGTTGTAGCCAAAAGAAGGGCAGAGGAAATATCAGATACCAGTAACCCAATCTACATCTAATTATTGGTGATGAGAAATATCTATACAGTCAGAACAGCAACACGTGATCTTCCACCCCACTTGTAGCAGAATTTTTCACCTCGAAGCTTTGATGGTTCCTCTCTTTGACCAGTATGATGTACAGAAACAACCCTGGTGCTTTATTTTTTCAATAGTACTGTTAAATAACAGCAGGTACTTCTGTTAAAGAGTCACCCCTCTGTTTCCAGTGTCCTTTTTCCCTACTGTAGTGTGTTTGTTAAAGGCTGTTTTTGAAGTTTAAGTTGCAGAAGATCAGAGAAAATAAATGAATTAGGTTAGGGGAAAATTACATATCACAAATGTCATTATATTTACATACATACACCACACATTTTGAGAAAGGACATAAAAACAATTAAATACACTCAATGTTTAGCTCATCATCTTTCCCTAACTCGCCTAATTTAAACGTCATAACAGCATTAAATACCTGACTCTGGGAACAAAGACGTGACTCTTTTCTCTCATATGAATGTCAGAAGTGTAATTCGTGCTAAACCAAAGACTTAGTTTTGGAAGAAAATCCTTTTGTCATGACTGTGAAATAAGTCTTACTTGGTAACTTGTGCTACAGGCCACTGTCTGCACTGTTACAAATACATATGTTACAACACATCAGCCCCACACAGTCTCATCACACCATCCTCCTCTATTTGTCCTGTCTTGACAACATTTGATTTCCTTATCAAGTCAGTTTAATCACCACACTCACAGCTCATGTGGTGGCTCGTTTGTATCTTTATTTGTCTTTTTTATCTGCAGTCCTGCTGCTGTAGTCTGTAAATGTAGCTGAAGTTAGCAAAACACTACAAGTCTTAATTCTGATTCCAGTGTTAATCAGTTTACTTTTTCTTAAATGGAGCTAAAGAATCAAGCGGACCATAAACCTTGCATTGTAACAATAATTTGATGCTAAAACAACAGTTATGGAGTTTTTTACAATCTGATCCTTATGTATCTTTGAATTTTGAGTAAATTACAATTCTAATCTTGCTTCTCATTGAACATCTACGACTGTTGTCACGTTTCCCAGCTTGTCTATACTCTGGAAATTCAGATCTTGCTAAGTGCATTTGTTTTTTCCAAGGAAAATATCTCATTACAGTGTGCCAGTAGAGTCGTGCAGGGATGACGCGCTGTTTATTTGTTGGCCGAACAGGCAGCGAGCATTGCACCTGAACCCTCAACTAAAAGCCAATGGGATGTATCAATGTGTTCTTGGGAAATCGCTGGTAAATTTTGGTGGCTGGAACATAATCTGCAAGAGTAAAAGGCTATTACGAAGCAATGATGGAGCTAAAACATGGCGGTTCAACAAAGAAGCAGCTACCACACTTCCAACATATAACACCGTGTTGTTTGAGAACTTTCTCTTAATCAAAAGACCTGGTTCAGTTGGTGCCCGTGGTTGTGACCAACGTGTATTTATTATCGTTTATTTAAAAAATTTATCAAAAATGATCGCACTGGTCCCCCCAACCATTTTTGCTGTCCTTGTTAGCAGTGCATTAGCAAACATCCTTTTAAAGACACAATGATGCTTTAAAATTGAAAAGTGAGATGCATTTTATTTAGATAAATTAAATGTTCAAATCTTGCATGCATTCACTCAACTTTGACCTTATTTCAGGTAATTATCCAAAAAGCTGTTCTAAAATCCCATAGACTTTGAGCTGTGGGAATCCAAGGTGCTAAAATCTTCACTCACATCTGCGTTTTTGGACTCATTCCTGCACCACTCTGTAGCTAAGCAGTTATGTCCATGTCCCATGCACAGAGGATGATGTCCTTGTCGTTGGCAGTGTAGGTCACCCCCAACTCTCTGTACCTACTGATGGAGTTCAGCCAGTGTCCTCTAACAAAGGCATAATAAAAGCAGCAAAGGATCTGTAAAAAAAGGGAAAAACAAATTGTAACTTTAAGTATAAAGATTATTTTATTATTTTAGGATATAACAAGCAGGAAGTAAGGGTTTATTTGCTCATTAGAAAAAAAAACAGCTGCAAAATGTATCTTATTTTTACTTTATTCAAAAAACTAAGGTACATTTTGATTACTGCAGTACAAGCTATTTTTTCCCTAACATCATGTAAATCTATTTTCTGCTTTTTATATCTTCAAATAACATAATTATCTGGACATGTCAGTCTAATGCAACTTATCGTAAGTGTAGTGAGATATTTAAGTCTGAAAATAAGATACTTGCGCTTTTTAAGATTTTTTTTTCTTATTTTTGTACAAAAGGGACAGTTTATTCACATATTTCTGTCAAGGGATTAGGAAAACATCAACACTGCTTTGCTTCATCTGAAAGCATTGAGTTATATCCCTTTGAATGCATTTCAGGAGTTTGAACTGTCTACAGTCGTCATGTCTGTCGAAGTTCTGGACTTGGCAGTGAGCAACACTGGTGCTTTCATCAACAGCCCACATTGTATTTTTAAGAGGACTTCTTCGTTTAATGTGCTGATCTCTGTTATCCTCTGTCAACTGTGCTGGCAGAGAAACTGGACAATGTAAATAATTGAACAATAAAGAAAATTCAAGATTTATATATGCTTGGTTAGAGATTTGTGTGTGTCTTACATGAATATTTTCATTATAAATTAGAATTCTAATGATGAATAATGAATTACAGACACCTTAATACAATTTTGTATAACAAATATTTTTCAGTGTCTTTCCTCTTCTGCATCAGCAGCAGGTTTTCAGTGCTCAGTTGTCTCAGAACTTTGTTCTTTTCTTAACCTCTGACACAGACTCCAAACATGTTTCTCTGAGCACAGATATGATCTTAGAAAAAAGGAACAAGTTGCATGGTGCTCAATCAGGTGAATACGGAGTTTGATCGGGTACTGTGATTTGATTTTTCTCCAGAAACTTTTACAGAAAGCGCAGTGTGAGCTGTTGTGTTTTTTTAATTGAAGAATGAAACCGTTTTGCGGTCTGCAGTCTCTTTCTTCAGACTTCTTCTCACAGTTTTTCTGGAACCAGTTTGTAGTAGTGTTGATTCGCTGTTGATCCTTCTGTAACCCACTCCTCCAAAATGATTAACTTAATAGAAAGGTGGAGGTCTGGGGCTTGAGAAGGGAGGTCTGCAGCAAGGGGCCAGAGAAAGGTGATGGAGGGGCTTGAGAAGGGAGGTCTACAGCCAGGGGCCTGACAAAGGTGGTGGAGGGGCTTGAGAAGAGAGGTATGGGGCTTGAGAAGGGAGGTCTGCAGCCAGGGGCATGAGAAAGGTGATGGAGGGGCTTGAGAAGGAAGGTCTGCAGCCAGACTGTCTTGACATGGTGAGATGTCTGTGTAGGTTCTCATTCATCCAGGTCATGGTTATCCAATTCTTTGATAAAAGGGGCAACTGGACTTGCTTCTTCAGTTCTCCAACCAACATGGCCTTAAATTTGGACTTGCTCTGTCATGCTTTCTTCATTCTTGGCGACGTTGGTGTTCAGTGCACTGACTGCTGTTCTGTCTTACAACTGTATCAGGTGATCCAAGTTTCATCATATGTAATCACTTCTAAAAAAAAGTGTCTTTCCCTCATTTTCTTCCAAAATGTCTCCACAAATTTGATTGTGTTTTTCTTTTTGACCAGGAGTCAGATATTTTGGGACAACTTTGAAACACCCTCATGTTTAAATCTTCATGTAAAATTAGCTGAACTGTCCCTTTATCAATGATGACCATTTCTGTTATCATTCTTATACCGAGTCTTCGATCATTTTGAATGATTTGTTCAGTTTGTTGAATGTTTTCAGGAGTTTTTGGTGCGACACATTAATCATCTTGGACATCCTCTCTGCCTTCACAAAATGTGTTGTGTCATTCAAACACGTGCAGGGTTCCCAAACATCTCAGTTAATGTACGAAAAGATTTGGCAGCTGTTCTGTTCAATTACACCAAATGTTTCAAGTTAATCATTGCTCAACTTTTAAGCTAATCATTTTCCGATGCCTTAGCAAAAACACATGCACTTCAATCAGTAGCTAGCAGTGAACTAGGGACGTCACTTATTGGAAACTTTGGTCAGCCACAACCTTTCGTATAAAACACTGTCTGACTGTGAACCAAGTGGTTTTATTCTCAGAAACACAGTTTTATTATTTAACAGCCATACCTGGTATTTGTTCACACTCAAAGTTCACATTCTCAGCTGCACAGGTTCAACTGATTGTTGGTGCAAACAGCTAATAAGCTGATCACATTGCAACAACTTAATTCATTTATGCATGTAGATGTCAAGACAACCTGCTGAAGTTCAAAAAACGTGATTTAAGTGACTTTGAATGTAACATGGTCGTTGATGCCTGATAGGCTGATCTCAGTACTGCAGAGACTGCTGATCAACTGGGATTATAACACACAACCACCTCTGGGGTTTACAGAGAATGGTCGGAAAAAAAGAAACTATCCACTGAGCTCAAGTTTACTGGGCCAAGTGCTTTATTGATTTCAGAATGGCCAAAGTGGCCTGCCAACAGTTGCTAGCCACTCATTACAACTGAAGTATGAAGAAGACCATTTCTGAACACACATCATGTCCAGTCTTGAAGCAGATTGGCACAGCAGCAGATGACCACCCCAAGTTCCATTCCTGTCAGCTAAAACAGGAATCTGGGTATGCAATTTGCAAGTGCAAACCAACTTAGATAGGAGGCGATCGAAACATTTTTGTTCAATTTCTCTTACCTTCAGGGTCAGAATTTGGTGTAAACATAAGAGCATGGAAGCCTTCTATCAACAGTTAAGGCTGGTGCTGGTGGTGTAATATCATGGGTGATATTTTCTTCTCACACTTTGTACCAATTTAGCATCATTTAAATGACCAGTGTACACATCTATTGATGGCAGTGTAGCTCAGTCCATAAGGGCCTGGGCTGGGGACCAGTTCAGGTCCTGATCATATCATGCAAGCTAACTTCCTGGGGTACTGCCCCTGGTTACGGCAGTTAGTAATGCAGCTGAAGGGGTTGGCTTCCCTTGACTCTGGAGCCTTGGGGCATGGGGTTTGCACCCAGATGAAGTAGGGTTAATGCTGCTGGTGGTGCTGACGAATCGTCAGGAATGATGAATGGTAAAGTACTGACCTGGCATGTGCTCTCAAACCTGACCTCACCTGGCCTGTACACATCTTCCTGTAGATACTTCCAACAGGATGACATGTTATGTCGCAAAGCTCCAATCATCTTAGACCGATGAGTTTACTTGCTTGCAGAGTATAAATTGGTGTGTCACAAGCTGGACCTCTAGCAAAGAAAGTAAAATTAGGGTCCATCCCAATTGTACCACTTAGCCCTTGGTTTTGCACGGTCAGGTCTAGAGAAGGGGTTTCCCAATTCTCCGTCAGGTTAAGGGGAAGAGCTAAGGGTAAATCCCAATTCTACCCTTTAGCCCTTGGTTTTGCGCATTCACGTCTAGTGAAGGGTATCCCAGTTCTCCGTAGGGCTAAAGGGAAGGGCTAAGACCAAGGTCTACACAGCCCTTGAAACAAAGACAGACCGGGACCTCACTTGAAAGGAATGGGTATGAGAATCTCCCATAATACACCCGCCAACTGACAAGAAGGCAGAGCGGAGACCGAACGTAGCGCATAATTATAAGTAATTATTAAATCATCAAGTGAATATTAATCATGTTTTGAATTGTTAGTCGTATTTTAAAATTTCTTGTTATAATGAGCTAGCTTTCGCAGCTGTAGCTACGGCTACTGTCACATCTGCCTACGACAAAGCCAGCAAGCAGCTCTGGGTGATGACGTAGTGGGAATAGAGTGGCGTCTCGTTTCTCAGGAGTGGGTTTTCACCCCTTCCCCTTGGCCCTCTGTTTTGAGGGCCAAGGAGAAGGGGTAGACAAAGGGGTAAGCGAAGGGGTAAGACGAAGGGGAAGGGCTAAGGGGTACAATTGGGATTCACCCTTAATGTGCCCATCCCTGACATAGATGATAATCTGTAAGCGCCCCGGGACAGAACTCTGGGGCAGAAAAATGCTGAAAGGAAAGATTTACACAGAACATTCAAACAGCTGCTTTTCTTCAAACATTTATTCATTCAACATTAAGGCATATATATACAATCATATGACTTTTCATCAAAATAGAATTTACAGCCTAAACCTCTTTGGTTTTCATTATCAAAACAACACATAAGGCACATTGGGAGCATCTTGCATTTGAGGGCTGAGTGAGTGTTTTAGTGAGGTTTACAGGACTCTGTCAGAAAGTCCTCAATAATCTACGGATTGCTTTTTTCTCTTTTTGATATTTAACCATGTTTATTTGAGCAGCATACACATTCTCACAAGCTAAATATGCAGGAATGTTTTGAGCTTTACAGTCTAGATTAACAAAAATAATCTGTTATATAACGCTAAAAATGGACCCCACAATGAGACAAAGCAGTCGCATTTACTCTACATGAAACATAGAAACATAAACATGAGGCACATTCTTCAAAACAAAGGCTACAAAGGGCAGAAGCGGTGAATCAAACCATGAACACAGCTGGTGTTGTAACGTTTTCCTGAGAGCAAAGTTCAGACTGACCAGTAACAGAGAAAAATAAGAAGAAAAAGTGGAGATGATGCAAATCTGACATCAACAAAGCTTACAGAAGACTGTAAAGAATTTTTGCTGTGTTTTAGCTGGGAACAGGTTTCTGCATAGATTTACAGCATTAACCGAGACAACTAAATACTTGATTTTGTTATGATATTTAGTGTCTTAAAAGAGCAGCATGGGAACGTTGGGCTACATTATTGAAATATACTGACTTTTTACTTTTACATGAAGGCATACAATAAAAATCTGACTGAAAAGGCCAGGTTTAGCTTTAAACTGACACAAACCAAAGAGAGGATCTCAGAACTAAGGCCTGCTAAAGCAGCTAGGGTTCAAATGGTCTTCAAAATACATAAGGCCAGACCTTAGGGGTCCCATGTCCTGGTGTGTTTGACCATTTACATCATGTCTTGGGTGTCTATTAAGCAAGTATTTTATTAAAGTTAAATAAAAATGAAATATTTTGTCTCTTCAGAGGATCAGATGCTGCTCTTTTTTCCTCCTCTTTGGAAACACTCAAATCTGTGAGGGGCGGGGGGCCACGGGAGGCTCAGAACTGATTGGCTGCCCCGACGATACTTGACGGGGGGGAAAGGGCCAAAGGCTGTGGAATGACTTTCAAAATAGTCATGGTGTCTGCCTGTGATTGGCAGAAAAAAACCCATGTAGGAGGAGGCTGTATAGCTATGACATCATAAACTCCAGGAAGTCAAAAAAAAAATGAAGCATTTTAAGGGGCTTTTTCTTTATATAGGCAAATGACATTTCTCTGTGAACTGAGAGTTTAGTAAACAGCGCCATTTTATTCAAAATGCACTGATTTTTTACCATTACATAAAGGCCTATGACAACTGTGTTATTAAAAGTTTTAACTTTAAAAACTGACATATAACATAATTAGAGGATTTCAGAACTAAGAGGCTCTCCACATAGAGAAGAATTCAGATGTATCCACTCAAGTTTTTATTCATATAGGCCTTTCCTACACACGGTTATGGTGCATTTTGGGTGCCCGAAAAAGCAAATTTATAAAAAAACAGGTCTAAGACTGGATAAATCTGAAAATGCCAGCCTTTCAATTACGTGTGTACAATGAATATGAATAATTACAGAAACAATGACATCATAGTCCCACCTCTACCAAAAACTGTAAGCACAAACCTTGACAACAACAACGGCAGAAATCAGTGTTGCAGCCGTGCTGCAGAAGCTACTGAGGTTGTAACGGCTTTTACAGCAAAGCGTTTTGCTCCTCTACCACCAACATGAGCGACAAGTGGACATGGAGAACAGCATATGCCAGTGTTTGTTTACATCAGACATGTTTTATGTGTATGCTCCATGTCTCCTTCTCTGGTTTGGTGAATGTCTGTGGCATTGTTACAGTGCCACTGACAGGCCTGGCACGTGTACTACAGCGTTTTCTGTGTTTTCATGTGGACAAACATTTCTTGAAACAATGACGTATTTCCAGAAAACGGTTTGAAAGTTTTTCATCTCCGTGTGGACAGGCCTAAGGGCTGCTGAAGCGGCTAGGGTTCTAATGATCCTCAAGATATACAGGGTCAAACTTCAATGTAGAGCTGTCTGGGTATTTTTGTCAATAGATACAAAGACTATAAAAATTGTAGATATCTGGATGTTTTTATGACACTGCATGTAACTTATGTTTTTTTATGACTGGAGGTACCAACGCTTCAACATATTCACAGACATATGGTCATATTTTGAGGCAAAAGTTGCCATCAGCAGAAGAGAGGTTATCAAATTACTTTACTTTAATACTGGTTGTCAGTTCTTGCTGGTAGGTGAATCTGGATAAGGGAAGGTAGAATCGGCGTGTCACTACCCGGAGCTTGCATGTACAGAGCCTGGGTTTGCTGAGGTTGACCTGCTGTTTAGGCTCTTGTGGTCATGTTGTAGGGTAGGTAAGATTAAGGGGGACTTTGTACTGGTTCATTTTTGTCGTAGGGACTTCAAACAGTTACCATTACCATGTAGTTGTCAAAATACTGATGGCGTTCTATTGAAACAGTTGTTATTTACTTACAATAACAAATTTCAATACATATATTGTGTGGCGCCATTCAGCTAAATATTATTAATAATAATAACTATAATTTTGGTCTGCATTACCAAGCCCTAGTTCAAGTGCTTCTCATAAATTGATGGGTGGTTTAAAAAAAAAAAAAAAAAAAAAAAAAAAGCGCAACTCGCCAAGTATTTTCATCATTAGTTACAAATCTGTGATCTTTTCTGAAGGAAAGGACCATCTCTGAGCTAAACCTGAACCCAACACTTCTGATTGTAACATATTTAAAACTGCAATACACAGTTTGACCAGCAGAGAACAGCAGCTGAACAGCAGTGTAGACTTCAAGCTGCCTCATCATGACTGCACGGTCAACTTCTCTCCTTCAGTCAGCTTGTGACTGTTTTCATGCATACACAGTGTTTTAGTGAATAACAGCTTTTAGTCCCTCTGTAACAATCAACAAAACCATTTTGGATAAACTTCCTCAACCTCCTGGACCAAAAATACTGGCACTGAAACGTCTCAAGCAAACATGTGGCAAGCTGTGGGATGAGGAGAGTGGTTATTTTTGAGTGAAGTTACACCAACAAGACCTGGAAGCACTCAGCTTCTTCTGTTTTTCTACAGTAAATAAAGTCTCCTAATGTTCCACCAACATGTGGATCATTCCTCAGAATATAAACAGTAACTCTTTGTGTTATGTAACAGCACCAAATGGCATTAGAGTCAACGAGTACAATCAACATTTTAACTGGAAAAAGGACATGAAAGTTAACCACAGGCATGTTTTACAGTCTCAGCTCAGAGCGGGCTTTAGCAGGAGGGATTTGTAGTTTTAAAATGAATATGAAAGAGGCAGATATCTGCTTTGGTAGACGTGCAACCTTCTACTTCTGCGCCTTCACTTTTAGCAATCATTCCCCCATCATTCCCATCTTATTGCTCTCATTTTACAGACATCACACCAGCTAAACTCTAAAAATGGCAGGATAAGGCCTTTTTTGTTTTAGCACCAACAGATATTTGGTATTTTCTGCAGAACAGTCGCATAGAAGCGGCAGTTATGTCACAAATCCTTTTCCATTTGGTGTGCTACAACAGTAAAAACACATTTTAAAGGTATAGTAATTAGTTAACCCTCAACAGTGTTTAATGTCCAACCTTGTTACATAATGAAACGAAGATGTCTGCTAACAAGACCTGAAAATGCGCACGTTGCCTCGTCACTAAACTCAATAAACACAGAGCTCTGGATTGAATTAGCTGCTTCACGTTAGGCCTCCGGATGCTGAATTGTTTCTCTTAGGATGATGAATCAAATACTGTTTGAAGTTTAAGGTCAATACAGCAAACAATGAGAGGGAGGAGTGTTGTCCTGCTCAGACTCAGCAGAGACGAGTTTGGCACCATGGATACTGAAGAATAATGTAAGGCATGTGAGCTTGGAGCTGTTGATGGTGAATGTTTTAAATCTGCATTAAGTGGTTTGGACCTCAGAGCGGACATTGTTGGAGCAAATGTCAGGGCCAACACACACATCGAGCAGACACAGGGCAGCACTGTTATTCAAATGACCACACTGCAAAAACTCAAATAAGAGCAATTTAAAGTCAAAAATATCTCATTATCCTTAATATAAACCACATTCAGTTCAGCACTGGGTTGCCCAAGCTCTGACCAAGTTAAAAGTAGCCCTGTATGAATGACTTTCCCAACATTTAAAGCTGAAGTATGCTATTTATTTTCTGTGTCACTGGCCCAAAAAAATATGATTACCTGCCAGCATCTTATTACTGAAGCCACATGAGAGATTATCAGACATCTGGTGTTGAAAATTAGCACTGTGCTATAAACACTTACAGCAGTGCATTTGGGACCTGTGTATATCTAAATATCACAGCATCAATGTTACTGTGTGTCCATGTCAAATAAACAATAAAATAAAATAAATAAATCTGTGCCCCTCCTTGCTTTATATTCAGCCTAGAAAACTGAGCAAGGCACACCCACTTTTCAGCCAATCAGGGCTCAGTTCAGTGGCAGTATTCAAGAGAAGGCATTTTAAAACATTTTAAGCCCTTAAAAAGCAGGGTGGGAAGTATTATTCTGATGTTTTTGGTTTTATTATATTATCAATGTGCCCCGGCAGCAATCAACACTCAATGTGCAGAGGAAGGAACAAAAAGTCCAGTCATCTAAAGCCTTGGTTCCCAACCTGGGGTCCAGGCCTGCTAGGGATCAAGAAATCACAGTGCTCGACTTTGTCAAACGTTTGTTTTACATACAGTGCTGAAAAAAAACACCCAATGTAGGGTTATGCCACAGCTGCCCACAGCATCGGTAATTACCAAAAATATATTTTATCTTTCTGTAACAATTAATACACCAGTTTGTATTAGTGCTTTAACCAAAATATTTTTAATGCTAAAATATAGTAATTATTGTTACCAATCAATTTTAATATTTACTGTTTTACAAAAAAAGCTTTATTATTTGTTGATTAAGATGTCTGGTTATAGTTATTTACTTTCATTTCTGGACAGAAAATTAGTGGTTGAATGCTGAATGTTGATTAGTGGTTGATTAATTCCTGACTGCTCAGAGAAGCGCAGAGAGGCGGCTCAAATTTGGGCATGAAAAGTGAATTCTGTTTGAATTTTTCATTTCTTTTAAAAATGTATGTCAGATGACAACAACATCTTCAGCTTAAAACAAACTTTTGAGAGATTTCCTAAATCTTGGTGTTTTCTCATTTTTATGGAAGGTGATCTTATAAATTTGTTAAACACTGTATATTAAATAAAATAATGATAAGACACTTACTGCATACTATTTTAAAAGAAATGCGGGCATTTTTTTTCTGACTTCTTCAAACATATAAAAGTGTATGTTAATTTTGGGCAAAAATACATCAGTATTTTTTTGAGTGTGTCCTGAGGCAGCTTGACTCTATAGATGAACTGGGTGGGAATCGAGGGGCTCATATGGTCTGTAACCACTGGTCTAAAGCATCAGTAAGACCGTGAAGATCATGACCATCTGTGTCCTGAGACTCTACTGAACTCTACCGAGCTATCACAAAGTTTACAGATAATGGCTCAGCTGCAAAGTGGCAGTGCTCTTGCTTGTTCTCTAGAGATACCAATCTACTGTTACATTTCAGACATGTGATTCAAGCCTTTTTTAGATTTCTGAGAACCTGCAAAAACCCTGGATAAAAATCTTTTTACAAGATATTACAAGCAACTTAACTTGTTCAAACTCAACATTTGGGTACTGCTTGCTGCAACTTTTCAGACTTTTCATAAAGTCAAGATAAGATACTTTTAAAATGGAATTAGAAACTTACACCCCCTATTTTTTGAGTTTTTGCAGTGACTCTGAAAAATATGCATCCTATACTCTCTTTGTTTACTTGCAGTTAACCTCAACACCACCAACAATACCATCTTTTTGTGAATTTAAGCTGAAAAGACAGTCTGCTTGCAGAGTATTTAGCCTTTACTATGAAAAATTAAGCTAAAATCTATGATTTGACAGTAAAAAGGAAGCTTTAAAATGCAGACATTTTAATAAGTATAAAAATATTGCTTAATGCAGGGTTAAATGATTGCAAAATGCAAACAGATGTCCTGTCCTTTCTTGTCTAAAGGAAACATTTGTTGACCCCTCTTCTTGTCAGACTGTTTCCCTGAATTTATTGCCTTTGATTTTTATAGGAAACCTGACCTTGATTTCTCTGTAACACTCCTACACCCTTGTCTGTTTCTCTTTGAGTATCTCTCTGTCCCACAGCTGTAATACTGACAGCTCGGCTGTCCAGCAGCCGCCTTTCTGCCCAATGGAAATATCAAACACCATGAACCAAGGCCACTTATTGAGACTTGCAGGCTAGAGGATCTCAGGGGAATAAAAAAATCTTGAAGTGATTGATAAACACAAACAGGACTGTGTTTGGACAAAATTTGGCTTCACACTAGTGCGATGTGCAAAATGCAAACAAGTCCTTAAAAGACTCGAGCTCTGATGAGAAACAGTCTGAGCTCTCTCCACTGTGGCTGCACATCGACCCCTTCCTCCCTGGGGTTGAATCCACTGTGCCATGAACAGTGGCTGCACTGGCCTGGATTATTTCAAAGCTTCAGAGGAACGTGGCTGCAAATGAATAATTAAATTCATTCAACAACCGCAGTTTGAGAGGAATTAAAACTCTGGCTGTGTGGCTTCAAGAAGGTGGCAGCAGGCTACAGAATGGACATGTTCTCAGGTTGGTGGTGCAGGTGAGGCTGTGAGTGTGGACCGGGCCCTCCGAGTGCCCCCAGTGCTCCCAGGGCATCCACCTTGTGTTCTCTCCCAGCGGGTCCTAGGGTTCCTCCTCGAGCCAGCACTGCCATGGTGTCTCCAGACATGCCGGCAAACTCAAAGGCAAACGTCCCGTAAAAAAGCATGACGATGACGCAGAACACCCATTCAAAGATGGCAGACGCGTGCTGAAGGACGAAGCTCTCCTGACAGAAAAACGTCCCGCCTGAGAATTAAGTTAAGGGCAACAGCAGGAAAGAACTTGTTAAACAATACACCTGTGCTACACAGCAAAATCTGCATTGAAGAAGTAACACATTATCAGAGTTAATACTAACACTTCTTAAGTATCTAAATGGGTTCACACCACAAAGTGTTGTTTTCACTATTTTGCAGAGTTGGTACTTTTACTCGTCAAGAGAAATTGTTGACTCTTTTTCAAGTTAAATTTAAAAATGTGAAATACTTGACAGTGTGATTTTTGATCAACACTTCTATGTAGATTTAGGAATGAACTCTTTTAGAGTATATTTTAAACAACTTCACTGTTAACTCCATATTAACAAAGCAAAGTGTTAACATAGCTATATTTAATTATTAATGAGGAAAATTAGTTGAAATAAAGATCCTGCTGGACAGGGGAGAAGTCGTGGAGGGGAGCACACATTGTCAGAAGTCAGTGTTCATAATAATCGAATCACAATTCATATCTGGACTTCAGTTTGACATGTTAAAAAATGTGTCAGAAATATCAGAAGTGAATATAAAGCAGCATCACTACATGCAAATTGATTACAGCAGAGAATGAAAGCTGCAGAGTTTCATCTCCATTTCCAAAAGCAGCTCTTTAGTAGTGCAAGAGACCTGGTGGTGATCGTTTTAGAGCAGATGTCCTACAGAACTTTGATGATGTTCTTCTGATGTCCATTTGACTTTGTGCTATCCCCTTATAATCAGATAAACTTCTCCTGCAACAGCAGTTGTTTCTATCCATCATGTCAAGTCTCTTTTCCTGGTTCACACTGGTAGCACAGGTGATCAGCCAGCCCCACTTGTTTCACCCTGATAATTCACTGCAGCACTCACACATAAGTTTCTCGAACTTTACGCAAATGAAAAGCTAGGGCAGGTGAGGAACTTACCCACGGGAAGTCCGAGTGAAAAACTTGGCTGTTTGCCTTCACACATGCAACTTGCCCGGGTAATGTCCAGATAATTTCAGGGTTTTGTTGCAAGTGTGAATTGGGTTTAAGAGTTTCAGAGTGAATATTCAGAGTTTAAGATCTCACAGTGACACTACTCCCAGGATATTCTCTCAAGGATCTGGAGACACTGAACAACCATTAAATAACCTCTTTTATCCTCCCACACAACAACACAACTGGACTACATTTTTTAGATTTCTGCTGCCTGCATGTTGGTGCAGGCAGCAGGCGCTTGATTCATGTTTGCCTCCAGTTTTGCTTTGTTTTGCCACCAGTTGATACAGTAGCACCACTCATTGTGTTGGCTGTGGGATGGTGTATAGCCTCTTGGCCTCTGTTAACATACTGTAGCCAACAAGCTGCTCATGACATTTTCTGTAAAAGATTTTGTTTGATGTAAATCCCTGATTAAACTCAAATGTGTAAATATTCCCTCAGCATTGCAAACAGACATTTTTTGCATTACATTATGATCACAAATTATGTCCTCTACTAATAAATAAGTCTTCTCCGGGCAGTAAATAAGTGGACCATAACTTGAAGTGACAGGATTAGATATTGAATCACTGCAGTGAGTGAAGGGGATGTTCATGTGGCAGCCCTGCTGTACCCTCTAGATTAAAGCTCTGACAGCTCTGATGGCTGCCATCTGTTTGCCTCTGCAGAAGGATACTGAGCACCAAGGCTACGAAGGCCAGCAGGGTCATACAGAGCCGGAGGTGGGCCACGTTGTACTCCCCTTGAGTCTTGGCAAGTCGGTAGGTCAGAGCCGACTGCAGGCACACAAACAGCATACTGGTGGGGAAGGCGATGCCCGCTCCGACATAGTGGAGGACTTTGGCATTATCCACCTGACAAGACAAGAAAGAAGAAAGAAAGAGAATGAGAGATGAGACGTAAAGTACAACAGTGGTATTATTAGGCAGTGTTCAGTGCTGTTAGTATGGTGAAGTATTTGAGACTTCTTTGGTGAAAGCTTGGGTTGGGTGATCATGAGCAAAAAGAATCATATCTTAGGCTGATTCTGCAAAGAAATAACAATTATAATCATAGTGCTGAAACTAAAAACTTTCAAGTCATCCTCGTGAAAACAACAGATATTCATACCTGACTGATACAATGGCATCAGAAATAGAAGTGCTAGACATCCTGTATGGGCAGTTTTACTTTTTAATAACCAAAAGTTGCAGAGAAGCTTTTACTTACTGGCTGAATTATACAAAAATTGGCAATATTTCAGTTCACTGAGGTTGCCACAATGTACTATGGGCCCTATTGTGCTCCCTGTGTTCTGTCTTGCAGTGCAGGGGTCTTTCCTATTTCCCTGATGCAGTTATAACTTTCATTTCAAAACAGTAAATAAACACACTCTCCATTGCACGCGAGGGTGTGTCTGCCCTAAACTAAAGAGGGGTCAGGTGTAGAGCTGGCTCGTTCACAGCCATTTTAATAGATATTAATATCACAACCATGAAACATGATAACTTACAGATTTTACAATCTGTACCACATACTTATCAGTTGGGGTGGACTTCAATTTCTAACAAGAACGTATATGCACAAAATGTATTTGAAAAAATAGTAATACCTGAGAATGATGATGGATAGAAAAGAGATAAAACAGTGCAACATGTCCTGTTCCTATAATAATTATTACAGTGAAATCCAAACTTATACTAAATCCCTCAAACTGATGAATTCCAAATATGCTGAATATGCTATGTGTGTCCGTCTTTTCACATGGCAGCTTGACGGTTACGGCAGTTGGTACCACAGCTGAAAGGGGTTGGTGTCCCTTGCCTCCGGAGTCTCGGGGTGTTAGGTTTGCACCCTTGCGCCCTTAAACTTCATAGCATGTAAACTCTCTGAATGAAGTAGGGTTAAAATGAGAGAAATGATGGATGGCAAAGTGTTGACACAGCGTGTGCTCCCAAACCTGACCTGACCTGAGCTAGCCATCGGCTAACTAACAAAGTTAAAGTGAGTTTAAGTAAGCAATGTGAAAGCTCAACTCTTTTCAGAGGACCGTGTTTCACAGCCTAATGCTGTTTAAAGTTTACTGTTTCTGAGAGCAAAGTGCATCGTAACCCTCCAGGCCACGACATGATAGCATGCTTGTTAGCCTTGTGCTCGTGCTTTTTGTACGGACTGTAACGCTGGCATGGAGCCGGACAAAGTAGCAGGACGTGTTAACCCCGCTCTCCAGAGGAAGACCCACTATTTCCCTCTCCTCCATGCCCTTAGACCTTTCCTTGCTTCATAGATGAGGTGAGGACTTCCCTTTTCCTCTCCTGCCGCCTGGGACAAGGTGGTTGGATTCCCCACCACTCAGGCCGAGATGAGACGAGGATGAGGCTCAGACTGTTCATCTTTCTTTCTTCATTAAGGTGGGGCGACTGTGGATTAACCCTCATCCTTGGACATTTAGAAAGGATACCTCTGAACTTCTTGGTCATCTTTGTTGAGTAAGAGTGGCATTCCCACTTCTGCCGACAAAAACTGCACTTGGCACCAGAACTTCATAACAGGTTATTCTTTATATTTTAATGCTGGCTTTTTGTTTGATTGTGATGAACCTGCAGGAATATGTGTGGAATAATGGGTTATTTAGGCATGTAGCCTTAAAGCTAAGTAACCAAAAGACTTCAATAATTGTGGTTAACCGACCTTATTGGGTTTACTATTCATTTCTAGACTGAAAGTTACTGTAAGGTATTTCTCTTGTGTTAAAACCTTGCTTATATTCAGGTTTAGAAAATAGGACTTAGAGCTCCTGTTGGTTTTGTTCCATTATTTTGAGGATTTAAGGATAGCTCTAGCTAATTTTCTAGGTACATATCTTTGGTTTGAAAACAACAAGGGAGGCATGATACTATTGGCATGCACTGGTATATCTAAAAAACATAATACATTTCCCAGCCTTAGCAAAATCAAAATATGTGAAGAAAAGGGTGATAAAGAGAACGAGGGAGTGCCTTGAATGCCTCCTTTTTTTCTTCTGGTCACAAGCGTGATATCAAACAATGCACAAAAGAGCCGCACCGGATCATGTGACCACTGCTCCCACTGCGGGGTCCACACACACACACAAAACCACTGATCCAAACAGATAATAATGACAAAGCAGCAAGGCTTCAAAAAATTTCATCCTAATTCAGACAGATGACAATAACTGCTTTTCTTGGCTGCAGCAGAACATTTAAAGTCTTGTGTTTGGAATAACAATGACCCTCAGCTCCACACAATTCAGGGATCATTACAGAAACAGCCTCAAAGTTATTCAAGTTCGGCCCTTTAAGCCATTTGTCAAATGACCCGGCTCGTACATACTCTACATTCCTGTGCAGTAGGTTAATCCTGTGAGATTTCTAGAAAGTTCAATGTGAAAAGCACACACAGCATTATGTCAAAGATATTTTACAGAGCCGAGGAAGGTGGTGGGACAGAAATTACAGCAAGATTTTAGTTCAAGAGTAAATGCTTTTTCAGTCGATCCCCCTGCATGGTGAAGTAGGTGCTTCTTTTTCGCTGCAGCTCCTCCTCATATACTGTAACCACATTAAACTGACAAATAAGGTCTGACGCTGCTGTACAGCTAATCTGTCGCTCACCACATTCAGCACTGGAGGAACACACTGAACATTCAAATAACAAATACCCTTTAACTTTCTGGCACCTTCTTTCCAAACTGATATTGTACTCATGATTGGTTTAATTATTAATGTCATGTTGTTTAGGACACGTGATCAGGGTTGATCAAAACAACAGAAGCTTTAAGGTGTCTATACTGTCTCATGGCCTGCTAATGTGCGTGTGTGCAGCCAGTGTCCCAGATCTATCACTTATAGAAGTCATTACCTGCTCTATTGGTCAAACATTAACCCAGCAGGTAAGCCACTGCTGCACGACTTAATGTATGTTTTCACCCTTTTATATAACACAAAGGGAACACGTGATAAAAAGATGAACAGACTGGGCAGGAGGTAGGAAACCTGCCAGACCAGATGGGTCGTTGGATATATTTCAGTAGTCCATATAGACAACATTGAAAGTGTTTGGGAATAAGCAGAAACTTTCAAAGGCAAATCCAGCAGGCATCAATCACATTCATTAGAAGGCCAGTCAGATAATGTAGTCGCCACCTTAAGTTTTTCTCATAAAAACTTGTTTAAAGCTGAAAATATTATTGTTATTGGTCATTCATTTTGAACAGGAATGAAAAATTTCAGATTGAATTCACCTTTTTATACCCAAATTTGAGCTGCTCACTGCGCTTCTCTGAAAAGTCAGAAAGAAATCAAGTACAACATTCAACATCCAACCACTAAAACGGTCAAAGAGATTCTACATACTGGTGTATTAACCATCACAAAAACATAAAAATGTTTTTTGTAATTACCAATGTTGTTAATTTAGGGCAGCTGTGTCATAAACCTCACATTTGGTGGTGGTCTGATAAATTTGTTCAGCATTGTACATCTTCAAACTTCTCATCCACCTGAAGAGTTGACAAGGCACAGCAAAAAAAAAAAACTATATATAAACATGCTACTGTTAAACATACTGTAAGAGTATCTTACTTTATTCAAAGTCACCTCATGAGCACACAGTGACAGTGTTCATCTGTTAGGGGTGTGAGCTCTGCTGATCCCGACATTGCTTTGTGTGTGAACATCATTACTATTCATTTATGCAGGAGCGCTGCTGGTCAGTGTCAGCCTGCAGGGACTGATTTATCCGCCTGAACTTGCTTGGTCATCACATTGCATCTTACATTAGATGGAATACTGCAGAGGTTCATGTCTGAGACCTTTACAGTGACATGACACACGACAGGCGCAGACACCAGAGACCGTAAGAGGAAGTCACTGTCAAACCGTTATTTTGTGCAATACCGTTTCAACCCCCACAAGTTCTTTATTTTTGTCACTATCTGGATTTTTTAAACAAAAGTTATAATATTAAGATGAAGAGACTGATTGGTTTTCATCACCTTTGCTTCATTAAAAGGAATCGAAGACTTGAATTTAAGAATATACTGCTGTAATAGCTGTTGTTCTCTAGGAACATCATGTGCAAAATGAACATCACGCAAGAACAAAGGAGACTGGAAACAAGCAAAAAAGAGCCAACATCTTTGGTTGAGATAACGAAATATCTGTGAAGAAGGCTTTTATTCTCATCAAATCATACTATCTCACTTCCTGGAAGCATAAGAGCCCCCTCCGGCTAGCTATTAAAAAGAACACAGGTTCAAGGCACAAACTTGGCCAAACTTTTTGAAATTGATGGAAAAAATGTTAGAATAGAAATAGAAACACCACTTTGTCGCCCTTCAAAGTGGCAATTATTACATATGAGGCTAACATGCATCGAGGTGTATTGGCTGAAGAGGAACTAGACAGCAGGATAAAGAAGGAAACAGCAGGATGGTGTCAGAGAGCGATTAGAGAACCAAAGACATGAAACATATGATTGAATAATGCAGTGAATAATTTTACTAACCCTGCATTTGACCTTATTGAGGGTATTTTATATTTCTTGGCAGTCCCATATTGTGCATGATATGTTTTTATTTATTTATTTATTTTTTACAAATATTTTTAGGTCCATGGCCTTTCTACAACACCATGCCCAACAGGAGAAAAATACATCTTCTCTCTTCTTCATCCATCTTTCAAGAATATGTGTTCTTAATCTGTTTTGAGGACTTTCCCTTAATGATGCCATAGGAGAAATGTAGAAAAGAGGGTGAGATGAAACTCTTTTGTCTAACAGAAAAAAAGAAGTCTGCTTTGTATTTGGGGATTATTAATTTTTGCTGAGTACTAGAGCGTGTTCAAGCTATCGACGCTGTTGTGATTGGTTGGTTCAACACCATATTGTCAATGACACTGTCATGGTTGAATTGAGGGTTGTTTTTTGTTCCTTGTGTTCCTCATATTTCTTGTTATGCTTGTTTTATTTTGAAATAGCTCACCCTCGTCTCTCCTTTCATGTTGTGTTTCCTGCCCTCCCCTCTCTGTGTGAATCCCTGATTGTGATTCCCTTCACCTGTGTGATTGTCTCACCTGTGTCACCCCTGTGTGTATAAAGCCTCTGTGTGTCGGCTCTTCAGTGTCAGTTTGTTCCTTCTTCTATCCTGTTTGCATCCAGCTTGTATCCTGCAGCAATCCTGTGTTATCCTGCATGTTCCCTGTGACTCCTCATGTCCTCTGCTTTGCCATTTCCTCAGATTCTCCAGTGTCTTTAGTAAGTTTCCCTTGTGTTCTTTAATTTTGTGGACTTTTTGTGAAAGATTTGGTTTTCTTTTGAGCCTTTTTAGGTTTTTTTTTGTTAATATCTGCATTTGGGTCCTGTTTTTTGTTTTTCTTAGTTTATTTTTTGCACATGTGGCAGACACAGCATTTTTAAAGATATTTTTTAGATTTTTTTTTAGCCTTTTATGATGGTGGAAGGGCAGTGGATGGACCTCAGGATGAATTTAAACCTGGGCTGCTCACACAAGATGAGAACCCAATAAATGGCAAAGAGCAATTGCTACTGCCCCACCAAACTGCCACTCCAACAACTCTGCATTTATTCAACAATCTATGCTCTGCGCTGGGTTTGCAAACCTGAGCCAATGGGCTTAAATGGCTCGTAACCCCACCCAGGGGATGAGTTACACTCTAAAGAGCATAGCAAATTCAACTTTTCAGCTTTAAGCAAAATAAAAAATGAGGTAAAATTAGAAAAGCATTAATATTGTTCATCTTAGCTGGTCACCTAAGCCGGTGTTTCTTAAATGGTGTGGTGGGGCACCTTGGTGTGCCTTGAGGGAAGCCTAGTTTAGCTTTGGAAATTGTACAACCACGAGTTATTACTTCAGCATCTAGAGAACAAGTTTATATTCACTCTATCAGTACCTTGTATGCTGTAATGTCTGTATAAAAAGGTCATTCAGTTACTTTAAAAATCCTGTGGAACCTTCAGGGCTTTGCAGTAAACAAAATAAGGTTAAGGTTTGGATAAAAATAAAACGGACTCTTCCAAAACCCAGGTAACAACAGCTCTCATTGGTCCTTTTTATTACTTTGCTTGTGCAAAAGTAATTACCAGGTATTACAAGAGACAGACATAGCAGCATTTAGTGCATAAACTCAAACCAAAATGCAGTGCTTTTTAGCCGTCAGCTTGAAAAAAAGAAACCCTTATGAATGTCACTTAAGACGTGAAGCATAGTTAGATTTTTTAGGCCTCTGGTCCAGTAAATGTTTTTTTTTTTGCTTTTTTTTGCTAACACTGATGCACAATCTACCAGAACTTGTTTTATTCAAGTCATGCTTTTTTCCCCACATGAGCTTTCTGGGAATTTCATGTCAGTCTGCTTCCTAAAATTTTCCTCTGTTGTTCCACATATGAGCATTCCTAATTTCTTGCTCATGAGGAAAGTCATGAAAGACACTGAGCTTACACAAGATGGTTGGCAGAGTAACAGAATCTGACAAATAGTTTTTCCTTTGTAACAGTACAATGTATAATTGAGCTTGTTCACAGTAATTATGGGCAGCTAGAGAAAATACTGGAGAGCAACACAATGGAGATGCTTCACAATGTCAGTCACAATCTTCAGCATATCGACTTCATCACCCCTGCTCACACTTGTGGTTCAATTTTCCTGAATATTTTCCACAGCATTCACATTTTGGCTCTTTCTGACTCAAAGCATACCGTTTCCTGGAGGCTTGAAAGATACAGTCAGAACTTTGGCAGTTTGAGTTCACTCATGCAGCTCAGTTTCAGGAATTTTCAAGAGGCACTTTTATATTTCCTTATGGGAAAATGTTAATATGGACAAATTCAACTATTCCATGTAACTCCTGCCCTCTCAAATTTTTATTGAGAGTTAAATAGATTGGAGAGAAGCTCTGTTTGTTTTCAGTTATGATTTTGTAACTGGCCAACACTTCAACGGTGTAATTTCTGTACCAACAGGAGTGGTTTTGTCATTTTCAACAAAATTGCATTCATAGAGATTTATTTTATTTTGACAAGCTTCCCTATTTTGCAAGCAATTCTGTGTTCTGCACTTCATTGCATATACAATATATTTTGTTATTTGCCATAGTCAATCAATCAATCTTTATTTGTATAGCGCTAAATCATAACAAGTGTTATCTCAAGACATTTTACAATAGAGCAGGCTGAAGACAAACTCTTCATTTAATAGATACACATATATGCATATATACATATATGAAATACACATACATATATCCAAAACCCCAGATGAATTCATCATGAGCACAGCACTGGGCCAGTCCCAAAAGCTTGGGCTGCCCCAACATCAGGAGATATGATCCTAGCAGAATTAAATGATACCAATGCATGGCTTTGTACCGAGGCAACTCAAGTATAAGTCCTTGGCACCTAACATAGGATATTGTCTTATTCTTAATGAACCAAAATTGCAGGAAAACTGCATCATGATGTCTAAATAAATAGCATGGACACATTGGTTTAGAAATACATTTGTATATTTGTGCAATGCAGACTGTGCTTTCTCACTTTTGCTTTAGGATTGAGTATCATTTTTCTTTTTTCTTGGCAGTGCCAAAATGATATTCCTAAAACAGGTCCAGAGCTTAAACAGTCCAAAATCAACACTTTCAAGAAAAAGAGTGAGTTATGTTTATCCTTGCTATGACAAATGTTATAATTAGGGATACACAATACTGGATTTTTGTCTCTATCTAATATGCTGAGATTTCCAGAGGCTATGTTTTGCCAGGGTCTTGTTTGTTTGTTTGTCTGTAAGCAAGATAACGCAAAAACTGCTGGATGGATTTACATGAAAATTTTACCAGCAGTGTGGTTTGGTCCAAGGATAAAGCCATTACATTTTGGTGGTGATCCGCATATTTGTCTGGATACAAAAAATTCCCCAAACTTGCGTAAAATCCTATAACTTCACATTGGGCCGTATTTTTAAAAAATCATATCTCTGACATCACTTGATGGATTCGCTTCAAAATTTACACAATAATATATATAATACAACTCTATCATAACGGTCAGTTTCATCTGGATCCGATCCAGATTGACATCACAAAAAACATCGAAGTTTAAAATGGCAAATCCCATTCATTTATCCTCAGTTGTTGTTTGGGTTCTGCTCCCTTTACGTCATTATGAAAGTTGTAGTTTATTTGTAAACTCATGTCAACGCTTTCCAAGCCTGTGTCACTACATTAACCAGCTTCCCTTGCAATGCCAGCAGAGGACTTCTCCACATGGACAGACATGAGCAGAGACTCGGCCGTCATATCGTGGTGATCCAGAATCGGTCTTGGTCGAGGTCTGCGCTCTCCGAGTGCTTTTCTAGTTATTGCTGATACTGTTTGTCAAGAGCACAAAATCTCCACTTATCTGACATTGACCAGTTTATTCATCACGGCAATCCATTTGTATTAAAAACATTTGTTCATTCTGCCAATATTTCTGCCAATATATAGGATATATATGGTCAGTTTGTACAGCATAAATATTGACTGTAAATATCTACAAAAATGTTCATATCTACTGATATGATAATCAGGTTATTTGGAAATTATCTGCCGATACTAATATTATTCTGACAATATCTTGCATCCCTAGGTATAATGTTTCTGTCACATGACATGTTTTAGTTTTTAGCTGGAGGGAAATATTGGACTGACAGCAGAGAAGTTTTAATATCTTTGACTCTGACATTTAGAAATTAGGGACAGAATTTAGTGTTGTATTTCAGCACCGTAGGTATTGCACCTAATGATAACATGTTTTAAAATCCATCCATAGTTATCTTGCAGCAGCTCTTGCAGTTTATTATCGATTACTTATGTAAAATAAAACAACAGGGAAGATGTTGTATAAAACATGTGGTACTAAACAGTGTTGAAGTAGGGCTGGGAAATTAACTGAGTTTCAATTTTAAATACAGTTCTGGGTTTCCACATTTATCAAAACAAGAAAATCAAGTTTTGATGATTGCTCAACAAAAAAAATTATCGATCTATTTGTTTTTATTCAGTAGTTTTCATGTTATTATTAAATATTTCAATTGTTCAGCTTGCTGTCAAAGAGTCATTGTGCACAGATGTAAACTCAGTTCTCAATTATATTATTCACTCAGGATTTCAATATCAGTCACAATAATTGTGATTCTAATTTTTTCCATAATCAAGCAGCCTCCATGTTGATGTACTGACATTCTGGCTGCGTAACTGGAATCAGTTGTGGACCTTTTTGTCTCTCACTCTTGGTCCTCTGTGTGGCAGTAACTGCCTCTCCATCATCTTTTTCTGTTTCTGAGCCCAAAACGACACACCGGCTGACAGGAAAAGCCCTCTTGGCCACACCACAGCTGTGCTGCCAAAACCTTACATAACACAGAAGTACAAACCCCCACCACCGCATTTATTTCCATATGTTTCTGTGTGCTCTCTGTTTGATCTGTTAGCTTCATCAAATCTTGGCTGCTGTCTTCTCCCGCTGATTCGGACAAGTTTGCTGTGTTGGCCTTATGTTTGGATTTGGTACCGAGCTTTCATTTTTCAGCAGGATCTCTCTTCTGTAAGATGGTTTAAACCGTTTATTTTCCAGCAATGACATATTTCCATCCTACTGTAATGATCCACACTGTAAGAGATGCAAGTCTGCAAATGACCAGCAAAGATCCGGCCTGTGATTGGTTATAGATGGGGCCTCTCCTACACACACACCCTGTCTGCCCAGCTCCTCTCCATGCATGGCCAGACTTGATGACTCACTTCCCCCTGGCTTTTCCCGTTAAATTCCTCCCAGTTCAACAGAGAGGAGGCCCGCCAGGAGAAACAAGAAGATGCAGGCGACCTCTCTGTGCTTTTAGACAAACTGCTGCTGCACATCTGTTCTACACACCTCTGTGAGAATAGCAGCGTTAGCCAGAAGAACTTTTGTAGTGAACCCTGAAGGACATTCAAGAGCAGGACAAAAGTCGTGTTTTAAAATATTTTTGTTAAATGGCTTCATGCACTATATATCTACAATTTTTCTGTTAGGAAATAATCCGTAGTCATAGTACCAGAATTTTAATTAGAATTTCTGTAAAAATAAAGTAATATTGATACCACAGTAACAAAAATATAACCCTTGGGCTCCTAATACTAGCCTGCATGTCCTTATCTATATTGCATGCAGCATGCAGGCTAAATGGTAACCTTCAGATCACAAGAAAGATGGCACCAGATCTACAAACCAGTTAAATTCATTCTTTATCATTTTTATAAATACAAGCACAAATGCTCTGTCTATAATGTATAGCAGCATCGCGCTTCTATCAGCCTCTGTAGCTCTTTGTATTTAAGTATTAGAGGTACAGAGGTTCCCAAATGCCTTAAAACCTGGATGTAAATAAAGGACATTGACAAACAATATAGACCAAACAAAGCATCAGTCGTCTCTTGAAGAAACAGCACAGTTAGCTCCTGCAACTCCAGGTCATTTTTTTGTGATTTTCAGTCCTGTTTTCAGTAGAATCTCAACCCTTTCAACCAGAACTGTGTTAAAGGACAACCTGGGCTATTAGAATATTTCCACTGTTATGGTTGATGATTACATCATAAAGTGCTAAATGATATTACAAAATATGTATGTCCCTTAATAAAAAAAACAACAACAACATGACCTTTAAATCTCACAGAACTTTACGCAAAATGCACCCTGCAATGGTGAACAAGCCTTTTTACCTCTGAATCTGGTTTAATGAAGTTTTGACAATTAAGAGAACAAATCAAAGTTTGCAAAGACACTTACAGCGAAAACTTTTGACTTATTTACATTTATTCCTTTATGTTTTTTACTCCATCAGGAAAACCAGAAGGAAGACAATTGGCGTATTTGATGGGTCAAAATTGAGGTCTTTTTACATCACAGCCATGTTTTTCATCAAAAGATTGGATAAAAATAATTACCAATGACAAAGTTATTGCTGTGGAATGGATCCCCTGAACAGAATTTCTGAATAAAACATTTTAATTTATGGCTGGATCAAAACAATTCTCTTGGGGACATATTGGGCCCAGAGTCCTCTATCGATTGACAACAGGGTGAGCTTCCAATCACAGTTGTCCCCATTAAGACCTGTTGTATGGTTCCAGACATTTAAGTAAACAATGTGAGTGTTTGTGATTGGGGGTGCAGGCAATCCAATGGAGTTAAAAGGGTTTAAAAAAAAACTTGAGATTAAGTTGTACTGAAACTCTACCAGAGCAGCGAGTGACCACATTCAGTACAGAAATGTCAGCTTTAAATTGAGAGCTACTAACGTCTGTCAACATCTAAGCACTGACAGATTTGTCAGCTGTATCTCAATGCAATATGCTTTATTTTTTACTCATATAAAATCGATTAATGAGTAATCGTGCTTAATAATCATAATTTCAATATCAAACAAAATAATCCTTTTTATGATTTTTCCCAAGGGCTATCCACCATTTGCATGTGACATCACAGCCCATTAAATACAGAGTGGACATCAAAACTAATGCTGGACAGCATGTAACTTAATGGATGTCTATGTACATTAAAAATAAAAAATCATGTTTAGGTTGACCTCCTTCCCCCTAAACAACATTTCTTCATTTTTTAGTTTTGTTTTTTTCTTAGTATCCCATAGTCAGGGCCTGGGCCACGCAAAACAGAAAGTTAGGACACACCCCTGATTGTTCATCTGCTGCACTTGTAGACTCATTCTGTGACTTTTGGAAAGCAGTGGGACACAGAGGGGTCTGTAGGTGAACTGAGAGGGCAAAAATTGTAAAGCGATCAACTTTGTATTGTAATCATTTTGGAGAAATATGCCTATCTTTAAAGAAGAAAAGAGAATACAGGATGAGAAGAGGGAGAGTCATTCTTTTTTCTTTAGGTAGGGGTCTCAGTCTTCAGTTGTATTCTGGATCCTTATCAGGGCCAAATCATTAGGTGTGACTGTGTGATTGTGTTAGCCACGGCTGTAATTGGGTCAAACACTCAGCAATTTCTAATTTGGTCAGGTGCAAACATGCACTGTCTGCCTTCGAGAGCAAAGTGTCTAAAACCCAAGTTGGAACCAATGTTCCAACTTTCAAGCATGCTCAGAAAAGGACTGTAGATGCATTCTTAGGGAAACAATGGTTTTAATGGCAACACTTTTCTATCAACGCATCTTTGTGTAAGTGGCCCAGGTGATCAGAAGAATCTTTAGCATTGGTTTTGGCTGTTTTTGTGGTGCAAATTCCCTCAAGTGAAAACGATGGATGTCAGTCTGAAATCTGATGTTCACGTGTGGGTGAGAGTTGTCTAATTCTGGCTCAGCTTCTGGAAGAAATTCCCACCACACTTGTCCAATTCCTAGAACACAACATCCCACTAACCCCCTCTGTCTGTTTACGGTAATTTGGAAGAACTCAGCACAAACTCAAAACAAATCACAGCACCCCTTCTCGTAACCCTGACTACTGCCAAGAAAACAACACTCAACTGATAAAAACAGGAAAAGATCAGCACGCAACAATGGCTAGACCTCATCAAAAAAATATATTTCACAATTTTTAATATAATCTCAGTTCCGGTAACTTAATGCCATCGCAGAAGTAAACACAGCAGGTGAACTGGGAGAAGTGAAAGGGGCAACAATATACCAATTTAACAGAAAATGGTTTATCTATTTTACTTTACGTCCCCCCACACACCCCTTATTTAATATCAAATATCTATTTTCTTATTTTCTTACTTTTTACCAACATTTTGCCAACATTTTTTTTCTCTTTCCTCACTCCCAAGTCCATGACAAGCAGACACCATTCTTTTGACTCTGCAAGCAGTAACAAGGAAGAGACGGGCAAAGCTTGCCCACCGCTAATTAGCTTAGCTTAAACACTGAGAGTCAATGGCCTCTGCCTACAGTCATCAGATAAACTCTTCAGCAGCTCTAAATGGTCCTGTGTGTTTGTTGTGGCTTGTTTTTTGAGTGCTTTATATTGTTGACCTACTTACGAGTACAACCACGGTGGTTTGCGCAGGCGCCCTGCGGTTTAGTTTCATACGCATTTCTTTCGAAAATTACATAAATTGCTAATCTTAATCTTAAAATAGATAACACGGGAAAAAAAACAAGTCACGACAAGCACACAGGACCAGTTAGAGTTGCTCAAGAGTTTATCTGAGTGAAGGCAGAGGCAGGCTAACGCTACCCACTGACTCCCAGTGCTTGAGCTAAGCTAATTAGCAGTGGGCGAGCTCTGCCATCTCTTCCTTGTTACTGCACGCACAATCAAAAGAATGGTGTCTATCTGCTTGTCATGGACTCAGGAGTGAGGCAAGACGTGAAAACAAGAAAATGTTGGCGTATAACCCTTTAAACTTAAAGTATATTAAGTAACAGGGTTAATCTCTTTCTTTTCTCCAGTGGGTGTTAAGTGTGTAAGCATACCTGAAAGTTGCCCACCATGATGAGTCCAGCGGCACAGATCCAGCCTGTGGAGAGACTCGCCGTGTTGAGAACACAGTTTTGGTGCTTCTCAATAACGTGGGCATAACGGAGCAGC
This sequence comes from Cetoscarus ocellatus, assembly GCA_037902135.1. NCBI lineage: Eukaryota > Metazoa > Chordata > Actinopteri > Labriformes > Labridae > Cetoscarus > Cetoscarus ocellatus. Next base: position 302,425 of record JBAMNC010000022.1, on the reverse strand, counting down.
ACAATCACCATAACTACAGCGAGAAACACAGAGAGAAGGTGAGTCAGACACATGTGGCACTAGAGATAAATAATAACACTGTGGCAGTTGCACACAGAGAGGGAACAAAAGTTCAGTTTACTCTGGAAAAATACCACACACAGTTGGTTTAGGGGTATCATTATATCACAGCGCCTGGATTCAATCAATGCAAATGCGCACACTTTTCATTCAGCCAAACATCACAAGGATTCCCAGAAAACCGCTCAGGAGTTACACAAACTAAAAGTGGGAATATGAGAAGCAGAAACTGGCGGGAAGGTTGGGCACACGTGTGGGGGCTGGTCTGAGTCTTACATAAGACCAAAGGTGGAGGGAAACTAAGTACAGTATAGGATGGATGGCTGCTGATGTGCTAATGGGCTGTGACTGGGGTCATTGTTGGTGGCTGACCCCCGCCTGGTTTCCTTTTGTTAGCTTCTCATGGCTATTGCTCGCCGAAGGCTGAGTGGGTTTTGGTGAAAGGGGAGCATTTCAGGAGGCAAGGGGTAAAAGAATAAGAAGAGACAAGGAGCCCCTCGTGTCCTGACCTGAAGCTTGTACATCTGTCTCAGGGACTGATCTGTTGTCTTTACTCTGTCATTGTCATGGTCAGAGTTTAAGGCTCTAAAGCGGTCTGTGCTGCCAGCAGAAAACATAAATGGAAACTGCGGTCATGGAAAAATATAACTTCGGTGCAGGATTTAACAATGTAAAGCTTTGTCTCCACCAGTCAGCATTTAGTCTGAGCTGGCGTCTCAAGGACAGGTCACATTTCATGACCCAACCACAACCTCAACCTGAACCATTAAACTATGAATCATGAAAGGAAAGTTCCTGTTGGTAAAATTAGATTTTTTTTCATTATGGCAATGATCACCACAGAGGAGATTACGCAATCATCTTTCTCGATTTTCTTGTGGAAGGTTATTTTGATTGATATACTGGTAGATTCTGGTCCATCTGAATGGAGATTTGTTAGGAAAAGAAGTAGTAAACCCTGTCTTGTCTGCAACAGACAATTAACATAAAATTAGGAAAAGTAACATTTGTGTAAGAGCTATTGACAGTGTATAAACATTCACATAATAATGGTCAATGCAATGTATGTAGGGTCTTCATCAGGTCTAAGGGTAGAGATGTGATGTTGGTAGAGTTGATAGTTAGAAGTTAATAAACCACTTGTATTTATTAGAAGTGTTTATTTGTCCATGTTGTACATTTTTGACTTAAATTTAACTTGTGGCCTTCTCTCATTATATAGTTCATTGTCAAGTTAAAGCAAAATCTAATAATAAAGAATTAAAGTAGATAGTAGTGACCTCATTTTAATGGCTGTCCGTCTTTCTATGTGGCTCTGCGATCGGCTGGTGATTGGTTCAGGGTGAACCCAGCCCAATGTCAGCTGGGACAGGCTCCAGCCCCCCGTGACCCCAGCAGGGATAAGCAGTATAGATAATGGATGGATGGATGGATGATGTGATTCTACAGAATGTAAATCTGCTCAGTCCTCCAGTTTGAATAATAACATGTGATGACATGGGTAATGAGGAATCACAGGAGAGAATGATCATATCAAACTGTTACTTCAGCTGTGGGGAAGCTCACGATACAACATGCGACACATGATCCACAAAATCAATCACATTACTGTGATTCTACTAGTATAGTTACATTGCAGCATGTACAGCATGTACATTTTTTTCCTGGTATCAAGAAGAAAATAAAAGACGGTACTAATAAGGTTATCAGTGGGGTTATTGTAATTACTCTGTGACTATCATCACAGAGTTTAACAAAGAGTGAAATGAATCAAAGTTTATAATTGCATTTTGCAAACTGACAGAATTGTACAACTGTACAAACAAACTATGTTTAGCTTAAGAGAGGATAAACTTGGACCTGGAAATGTGATTTGCCACATTATGAGGGTGTGTTTCTATGTTAGAGGTGGGATAAATGGAAAAAAAATCAATGTGAGCTTTCTAACAATAAGCTACTGTTGGCAGTCTTTGGTTAATGTTGTCTAATGTGGAACATTTTAATCTGTTAGAACTTGAAATTTTGACTTTAGACTTTAATGTTTTGATTTGAGTTTTGAAAGAAACGGATATATAAGTTGGCTATAACAAGGGTGAATAAATACTGTTTATTTCTTTTGTTTGCACAATAATACTTCATGGAGAAATTAATATTGACATGTTACAATGCAGGGGTGTGTATTGGCAACAGTCTGGCTATTCAATTCACACGGTGTTGCATGAGTGACAAAAGACAGATCTTGAGATAGGATCTACTGGGATATTATAAACAGGGCAATAAATCATGTTTATTCTTATAGCAATAACATCCATAAATATTTTATGCATAAAAATACAGTATCTCTAATCAGTGTTATCTTTATAAAGCATGGTCCCTGTGACATTTATGAACATAATTGTCTGACAAAGGGACAGAAATGATAAAAATTAATGTAAGGAGGGAGAGTCAAAAAGCTGAATGCAGTCTGCCAACAACTGACTGTGGCTACACTAAAAAACAAAATAGTTTCTAATAAACCTGCCTCACAGATGAAGTGAATGAGATTGGACTTTAAACTGGCAAACCTAAACATAAACACACTGTAAAAAGTTAAAAACTGTTATAAAGCAGACGGAGAAAAAACAAAAACTTTCATATGATCTTAAAAAGCAAAATCAAAACGCAAAAACAAGAAGTAGTTGTATTGAAAAGTTGTTTTCTGGGGAAAGAGAGGAGGAGCATGCAGGCGGGGGGTGCCTTTGTTTACTACTTCTACTGAAAAGATTCAAGGGAAACAGGATGACATTTTTCATTGGAAAAACTCCTTCAGTATGTACAGGGACAGATCAGCAATGAGATAAGACGTACCACTTTGTCCCAAAATCAACATGAACTGAGGGTCCTCTCCTCTTCTGTACTGATTGTGTTTTAACTAAACATGGCAGAGACTAAGATAAACCCTCTGCATAAAAAAACGGACATGTCATTTACACAGGACGTCTAGGTGATGTAAACATCTTATATAATGTTCTAAAAATGTATAAAAATGTTACGTTTGCTCAAATCAAGCAGTCTTCATTCATTCATTTTCTACACTGCTGCACCCTGAACCAATCGCCAGCCGATCACAAGGCCACATAGAGAGACAGGCAACCACTCACACTTCAAGCAGTCTTGTAGGATTATTGTGGTCCACATGAGCTGCCCTCCCTAAAAATCATCCTGATGAGTTGTAGTTACAGTAATGGAAAAACAAACAGCAACATCTTCAGGCTCAGGAACAATCTTGTCTTTCTATCTTCTTTTCTTTCAAATGGAGAACATATTCTGTATCTGAGGAGATGAGGAAGTCAGCTGCAGTGTATTTGCTTTATATGATTACAGCATCTCAGTCTACAGTCTACAGACTGGCGGGCTGTAACAAAATGACTTTTTTATCAATACAAATGAGCCTGTTTGAGCTCACTGGCATTTAGAAGCTATCTGAGGATGATTTAAGCCTGACCTGAAGGTTAAAGGAGGGAGAACATTTTTTCCATTACTCTCTTTTACTGTTTGGACTTTTATTTAGTACATTCCCTCACGCACATCTGTTTTTTCTTGATCCACGTTTTTTTTTTTTTTTTTTAAGGAGGCACATCACGTTTGAAGGTTGAAGGCTCAGGGAGCAGAAGGACATTTACATGTCTGATGAGTAAGCAGCATGCACGCCCTCCACCTGGTCTCTGACAGGATAAATAAACTGTTTTCTAAATCAAGCACAACAGGAATCATTCAGCTCCTTTACATTTGCAGTTTAGTTTCTTTTTTTATGTGCTTTAAAACACTTTTTTATTTTTCTACTTTTGCTAATTTGATTTCTTTAATGTCCACAATGCTCTTAATGCCATAATTTCTTTATTTTTTACTCAGTAAAGCACTCTGAACTGCTATATATATAAATGGTGCTCTATAAATGAAGTTGCCTTGCCTTTAATTCCACTATATTTATGTGTCTCTTTCTGTAACACTCAGGGGTTTTATTACGTTATGCTGCCTTATGGAAAAGTCATTTCATTTTACTGCTTTTCTCTGATTATGTGACACAGTTGCTGTAAAAAAGATGGACTATGTCTCTCTGCCTTCTCTCTTTTTGCACAAAAATAAACTCAATATACCTCCTCAACAGGCACCGTCTCATTACAATGATGATGCCATTTGGAGCAGAACAAGTTAGCCCACCACAGTTTTTTAAAGCCCCTCCACTTCATAAAAGATGCATTGAACCAATAAGTAAAATGACAAAGATCCTTAAAGAGGTCGTTTTTTTGAATGAACACAAATTCAATCAGGACCACTTTTTCAACACTTGACACGAGAGCAGTTATTCGAAATAGCTTTATTTGCAAATTTTTTAATTTGGGTGTATGTCTCTGATGGGGGATCTCCTTGCCTTTCCACATGCCGATAGTGGAAGCACTAAGCAGAAACAGCAGTTTCAGTAAGGCAAGGTCCAGTGCCATGTTTTCAGCAGCTCTGCATTCTTTCTAAAGTTACGCTCTGCACTGAGATTGGCAGCCAGAGTCAATGAGCTTGAATCACTGACCCAACAGCGGATGGACGAGGGAATCAGACATTTCATGCAGTTGTTGGCACTTTACACAGGAGGAGAGGGTGAAGTCCAAATGCCTCTGACTTTGTTGTTGAAGTACTCAATCACATAGAAAAAGTAAAACGCACTCCAGGGCAAGTGAAGCTTGAAAAAGCAAATGATCTCTTAATGCCAGTAAAGTCCCCAGCTAAGATCATTGGGTCAATTTTTAAAGCAGATGCTCAGTTATAAAAAGTTCAATGACTACTGTGACCCGTATTTTCTACAGAGGCATCAAGTGATTAAAAAATGATCATTATCTCTTTTTCATAATAAAATTACGTAGATCAACACTGACGCAACTAGACAAAAGTCCGATCAGCTATGGTTATTACTCTGATGATTGAGGCTGAAATAAGTATTGCTAGCTGAGGATGCAATTTTTAGTCTACCTATCTGACAAAATTTGGTGACTCAACTTGACTTGGACAGATTTTACTGTTAAATAGCTGTTCGATCTCTAGGCCTGTGTGATATGAGAAGACCATGTGACAATAATATTTTTCAATTTGTGAAAAATGGCATTGATTGCGATAATACAGGAAGATATAGTGTCTATATGCTTGAACTTAAGGTCTTAGTCTCTGCTATTTACTGTGCTGCATACAGCATACAGCTGAAGCAATATTTTTCTGACAGCAAAAGAAATCTAAGAAATTTCTCCTCCACTAAAATTGCACAAATAAAATTCAAGATAGCTTTAGTTTCTTCTGATGGCATCAAATAGTGTGAAAGAAGGACACTTAAATCATAAAATGTTGCTTGATCACAATAAAATAATTACTTTCACATTTCACTGATACATCTAGGCAAAAGCTCATAGAAAATGTTAGGGAATGAGCAGAAACTTACAAAACCATATCCAGAATGTGACTGAATGATCGTTCTGTCAACCACATTTATTAAAGGCCAATCAGATAATGCAGCAGGTGCTTGTGTGATGTCGAGGTGTAAAATACAAAACATAAGCCACTTTGTAAAACAAACTATTGCCAAAACTTGTTGGAAATGGAGGGAAAATTTCTTTTTTATTGAGAAATGCTTTCAGTGTGGCTTGTTTTTTATTTAATAAAGCACTGAAGCTGAAGCTGTTAGCATCTGTGCTAATCCCTGTATGAGCAGTTACTTCCTGCTGTTACCTCGCTCATAGCTCCCTCCTCTTCCTGCTTTAAAGGACGTTGATTGGGCAGCCCACAATTGCAAATTAAAGCTTGGCAAGATGGATCCGTCTGATTACAGACATTAATGATGTGGATACAGCTGGTGCACAAGCGTAGAGACGACTGAACAACCGCAAAACAAAATATGATCAATATATGCAGTAGATCGGCAGACCTCACTCAAAGACAGTCAGTATAGGCAGCAAAAATGTGCTTGGGGCATCTGCAAGAGCTGCACATTTGTCACTCTTTGTAGCATTAAATCATTAATTAATTCATGGTATAATGAAGGAGGTGGGGCTGATGTCCTACACTGCAGCCAGAGAGCAGGAGAAGCTCCTCATGTTTTAGCTTCACTTTCAAGAAGCAGTTATGTCCTGTCTTTTCATGAAGTGTGTGGCCTTAGACTTTAAGTCCTTAATTTGACATAAACACAACACACTGACCAGTGTACCTTACACAGCCTAGCTCCTGCCTCCTTTATCGTAGGAGCTCCAGCAGACCTAACTCTTTTCATGACCACAGAGCGCCCAAAGTCTTGGCTTTAGCATTGAAACACAAATCAAAAGTTACCTTTAACAACATGGACACACTGTCATGTAACCCTGCTGTCACAAACACAGACCTGCTTTTGCGTAGACGTGGTCGAACACTAAAACCTGCACACAGACACACACGTTCATTTCCCACAAACGTCACTTCTGCCACACCACACCTCTCAGTTAAATAAACCCTGCCGTCCCCACAAGGAGATCCATTTCAACCCAAACAGCGGGCTGCATTCTCTCCCACAGGAGGTGTGCTGAGAAAGAATACATGCATTGTCTTGATACATCGTGTGTGTACACTGGCACAGGGGTGGAAACTTGGCTAAAAGGCAAGAATAATAATTATGAGGCAACATACAGGTTATTGAGTCCAGTGGAAAAGGAGTGAACCCTGGAGCTGACTGCAGCATGCACAGTCGACAAAGTGAGACAGGAATCAATGGGCTAAGGAGCTAAGCGCTGATTATTTACAATAGCCTGTTGTACAACTACATGCCACATTAGCTTAACCTAGTTCTGTATAGCCATATTAACTTGCTTTACTACAGTTCTTAACATACTCTGCATTGAGACTAATTGGTTGGGGGAGATAAATATGCAGACAAGGCGGCTCTGGATGTAACCCAATATGACCCAATGACCGATGAACTGAAAACACCTACAGAGGTGGGTATAGATCTTTTCACAGATCAGCCTATCTGTAAAAAAAGCCCTATCTCAAACTGTCATTTTTAGTTATCAATAAAAATTGAGACCGATAAAATGTGGCTAAAACAGGAAGATGGCAGTTGTGATGTCAAAGACAAGGTATGAATTATGATTCTTAGATTAAAGTTACATTCAATTAAAGCATTACTACAACACAGGGATTATCTAAAGAACATGCTGGACACTTCTACATGCATGTTAAATTGAATATTAACAGCAAAAATGTCCAAATAAACCATACAGGCTGTGACAGGCTTATGCTTACAAATGTTCAGATAGTAAAATATCAAATGAAGGCCATCTGTAAAAAATGTTATCACTTAATTTCTAGTCTGGAATTATTTATTCTCTAACCTGACACACCATGGACCGTCAGTATATTTCACTAGTCCATCTGGGACACAGCCCATAGAAAGTGTTTGGGAAGAACCTTTTGATAGCAAATCCAGCAGGTGATTGGACAGTCATTCTGTCAATACCTTATGGGCCAATCAGATAATGTGGTGGGTGGATGCTACTGCTACAGTGTAAAAAAAAAAAAAAAAAGCCATCATAGACCAAAATATGGAGTGAAATTACTCTTTCTATAGAGAAGTGCTCTCACTGTTGTTATTTCATTTTCAATAATAAATAAATGTGTTTCAGATCTGATAGGACTTCTACTGAAGCTGTTAGCATTTATTCTAATCTCTGTACTTGCAGTCATCTCTTGCTGTTGTCTAACTTCCTGCTCAAAAGGACTCTAATTGTGCCATGCAGCTTTGAACACTTGCTGTTGTTGTAGATTGGAGCTTGGCAAGATGGATCTTATTACAGACATATAATCAGCACAGCTGCTGTGTAAGGATGTTCATTCTCCTATGTGAGTGTAAAACACACTGGACAACCTGTTTGACATCTGTGAGCATGATCACTGGTGTACCATGCGTTGAAAATATATCAAAATATCTCCCTACTGCATGACAGCCTTCAACAGTGTGCGCTTGTTTTTGCCTGATTTAGGAGTACATAGTGGGCAGCTTGCAAAAATACTGATCGATAACTGAAGAAGCAGTGTGCTGCAAGTTTATTAGTGGGAGTTTTTGGTTAACTCACCAATGCCCGATCATTTTTCTAATGTGTCCTATAAATTACAAATCACACTGCACTAGGGTTGGGAATAGATACAATTTTATTGATATCAATACCATTAAGGTAAGATAATGCTTACTGATCAAATCCTTTAATGATTCCTTTATTGATTCCTGTTGATTTTCTCTGTGGAAAAAGTTGTCCCACACTGGTCTTCAGTGGCAATGATGTCAAACAAATTAAACTCCTGATATTCAATGTCATGATGTAATAATGAATGCTTCTGCAAGTTGCTGGTTTTTCCCCTTACTGAAAGTTGTGCAGTCAGCATCTTTTTTTGAAAAATAACACCAAATTTTGACCACTTCTGCCTGCAGTTCTCCGTGCATTTTTCTAACATTCATACTGAATGCCTCTAATGAGAGTATGACATCCTTGATTTGCAAGACATACAGGACAAAGTGGAAGGAACTGATAAGCAAAAAGACTCATTTTTGTTCCTGAAAGAGGTTGTTATCAATTCTAAATTGGAAATGGTTTGATTCCCATCCCTACACTGCACCACAGTCGTTAGACTGTGTTTGAGGTGGTCTGGGGCTCGGTCCCTTTCTGTATTCTCACGATAGGAACACACCAGCTCCGCACCTGACAATCCCTCATTTGAGGACACACACCACTGGGATTAGTGCATGCTCATGAACAACAACAACAAAAGCACAGGGCATAATAATGAGAACTGTATCAGTTGGAAAATAGAAACGATTTCAGCATTGCTGCCAAAACAGTTTGGACTGATTGTTCAATAGGGCTACAAAAATTCTTGAATACGAGGGTCACACAAAAAGACAACTGAAGCAAAAACAGTCAAAAGACAACCATCAGACATCAGTGATGGAAAATAAAATGCTTCATACTGGATCTCTTTTAGAATTTATCTGTATGAAGTGTGAAAAGGGCTTATAACGTTGGAGACAAATCAGGTGATGCCAAGTTGGCTGAGTTCATCTTAACGCATGTAAGTACCATGATGCATTACTTCTTTAATTTCTATCAGATTTCATAGTATTGATAGATTACCAAAATGTCACCACAAGAAGGTATTTTATTTATACAGTCTCAGGATTCAATGAAATAAAAATAATTTTGTGTTCTTTCTTTTTGACTTTTTGGTATAAGGCTTAAAATAATGATGAATATCATGTGCTATTATTCTAGGCCATCATTACTTCAGGTAAATGTAAAACATTTCCTGTTAACCTATAAAGAAGCGCAAAAGTCACTAAGACCCCTGTTTGATATGAAAAAGTGAAACAATTAACCTGTGGACATAAGTTGCACCCTCTGTCTTCAATTGAACATCCCATGATTCCAAGAACTGACACTGAGAGAAGCAGCCCGGGTGAATTATATCCCGGGATAAATAATCAACTTAAATTGTATAATCAAATGTTGTTTTTCTTCAAGGTATCATAAGACATGTGGAGCAGAGAGTCAGTTGCAGACACATTGTGTAAGACATAGTGGGACAGAGTAACTCCACGTTTCAACAGTTCAGAGGGAAGTTTCAACAGAATAACTTCCAATCTTGAGCAATTTGTTTGGTATCCACTTAATTTTTTCCTTGTTTCCTTTTTTCCTGTTAGCAGAATAATCACAGTTCAAAGTCTTTATCCTCACTCTTCTTCTCTGACACAGATACATTTATGTACACAGGTCTGACGGGCTGACCTGTGGTGAATCAGGGGTCATGGCTCGTTGACAGAGATGGTCAACTGCTGAACTTTCACAACAAGCCTCAACAGTCTGAAACCAGACCAGGATGTTGCAAACACGGTTGTCCCAGTCTTCTCTCACTTCAAATACATAAATATACACATTAAGGATAAATCCACCTTCAAAAAACCAGGGCTGTAATTTGAGTCTGTCAAGCCATTTCAGACATTCACTCCTGCAAAGAGCTGGGAAATTTTACTCACTTGGGACAATTTTGCACAGATTTCAATCGGGATGCATGATATTATGGGTATGATATTGGTATTTTCAGTTATTTGCCTTAGAAGATAATTATCAGTTTGGGTAGGTATTAACATTTCTGCAGATATTTTCTGCCAATATTTTTGCCTTTTATATTTGCATCAAAATTGTTGAGTTGTTTTTGCATCAATCTTAAATTGAGAGTATAAGCTCCCAAAATAGGGCTGGTTTTCTGTAAGCAGGTAAATAAATCAATGTTGTAGCTCTTACAATGGCACATTAAACTTGATTTTATTTTTGCTGTTAAAAATACATTTTGCGTATGACAAAGTTCTCATCTAAAAATAACTACTTTCACTTATTTCTATACATCGGTATCGATTGCAATATCAGCCAAAATAATTTTTGAAATATCGCTCATCAGCAAAATCCATTATTGTGCAATCCCTAATTTCAGAGGGGGGCTTTAACAACAAGACAATTACATTTAAGTCATTTAAAGACCTTTTTAAGATCCAAACCAAGAAAATATGATGCCCACTTGTATTGATGCAATTCTCCCAAACAATGTAGGTGTGGAAACCACCTTTGAGTTACCAATCAACCTAAAAAGCATGTGTTTAGTCTGTGGGAGGAAACTGGAATACCAAGAGAGAACCCAAGCATGCACAGGGAGAACATGCAACATCCACCTCGCCAAACCTAAGTCCAGGCAGAAACCGTCTGGCTATCAGGCACCAGAACTACCTGCTGCACCACTTTGCAGACCAGAGCAACAACCAATTCACGGCCATATCCCCTAAAGCTGCAGTCACACCACATGAAAACTTCAGTTTTTTGCACAATTAAAACGCATTTAAAAATGCATGGGATGAATTTGCGTCATTTGCGTATGGTTCTTTTACATGGTTATTTTAGTGTTCAAAGACCGGATCACAAAAGGGAGAAATGGGGAGAGAGTCATTGGAGAGTTTTAAGTATCTGGTGAGTTCAGCTTATATTAATTTAAAACTTTGCATGGGCTGTGCTGTGAATGAAGTCAGTCAGCACAGCTGCAGTTAGCCAAGCTGCTAGCTGGCTACTGGTGCGTTTTTCTAGCTTACTGGAGGTGATTTAAGATGCTGTTCACCAGAGATTAAATTATGCCAAAAGTCACAGAACTACCAGAGCACTTGCCTTTTCTCTATATTGGGGAAAAAAGGCACGTAAAGCTGGGCAGGTTCAGCAACAGAGATGCCATCACCCGAGAATCTCCAAAGGACTTTATGGACCAACTTTTCTGTGATATCTAGTTTCTTGTTTTCCAATGTTGCGGACAGACACGCTCCTTTCTTTCGTTGCTTTTGAGTCTGAAGGGCGAAAATAAATTTGTATCATTTGAACATGCAAATACATCTGTGAACTTTAACTGCACAAAGATGCAAATATTTTTTTCCCACTTGGTGGAACACAGCTTAATGATCAATAGCCTCTTCACAACTAGTTAACAATATCTGACTGGCATTAAAGGCAACATATAAAAAATATTAGCATTGACTTGCTAATTTACTGCTACTTACAGGGGTTGACTATTTTTAAGCATTTATTTGACTTGACATGCACATCTCTGACATAAACATATTCAACCCCACCCACTCACTCAGGCTGTTCTTACACAGCCTCACCCGGACCTTAGGCAGAAATATCTGTGTATGTTAACACATGCAGCTTACCCCCCAAATTTGGACAAAAACTCATGAAATTCTGTGCATGTGGATCAAGGTTTTAGGAACTCTCAGCATACAGCCTTCAATATAATGTGTTATTTTTGGACTGCATAATGATCATTATCTTGTCATGTCTCTGCCTTCCTCTTACATGCTTTAACAAATAGTCCAGAGTCAGCCAATCACACTGACGGACAGGCAGGCCTTAAATAGCAGCCCGAGTCATGGAGACTCCTTATGAAAAGACAAACAAGGCAAAGAAAACGCTCCCCCGCTTTATACACACACATATACAGAGAACATGTCCGAGCCACAGCTGGGAAACATTAACCAGATCAGACCCACCAGCTAGCACAAGGGACAGCACGTGTAGACTCACAGAAAACACAGAGGCAGCACATGGGAGACCATTCCTCTTTTTATAATCAGGACTGTTATCCTTGTGCCAGTGAAACACACACTCACTGTGTGTGTGAGATTATTTCGGCGTGATACCGTTCTGAGGTTTCATTTGTTATTATTTCTTCCTCCTCTTTCGTTCAAGTGGGCCACATGCAGGGCTTTCTCTGGCTCTCTGTCAGTGTGGTCACAGGCTTTGCATTTTTCTCAGGGAACCTAAACTAATATTACTCCGAGGCAAGGGCGCCCATAAGGGGGGAAGTAGGGAAGCGCTTTCTGGGGACCAGCCTCATAGGATGACCCACAAACGTTAAAAAAGTGGTCCATGCTAAATTTAAAAAGCTATGACCAGAACTTGCTTTTAACCCAAATACTCACTTTTCCTATCAAGGAAACGAAAAAAAAATAAATTTCACTGTGTTCATTTTCACTAATAGTAAAGGCCTATTGTCCAAAATGCCATGTCACGGTTTATTACATTGTTGTAACAATATGCAGTGCAATACAATAACAAAAGCTAAAGCATGTATATTAGCTTTAACATACAGTTTCACAAGAGTTGCATCAGTCAATTAAAAGCCAGTCACTTAAGAATACATGATTGGTTAATGACTGAAGTCACTAATATGATCACTTGTGGTTTAACTAGGGATGGGCATTTATACGATTTTATTGATACAAAGGCCATTATCTATTTAGCTTAATGATTGGACTTTCGGTGTGGACAACAGTGGACCTATACAGGTTTTCAGTGGCAATAATATCAAACACTTGTCACTCCAAATTCTAAATATCATGCTGCATTGATGAATGCTCCTGCAAGTTTCTGTTGTTTTCACCCATCTGCCATAATTACATTAGCTTCTCTGTTATCATTTCTGCTGACTGCCTCTGACGAGAGCTCCATGTCCTTGATTTATGTACACAAACAATGGAAGGAATTTATAGGGGAATTATTAAGCTAAATAACTAATGATGCTGACTCCTTGAGGGAGTTGTTGTTGATTCATAACTTGAAAAGATTTTTTATTCCCACCTCTTGGTTTAACTCAATGCGAACCTCTGGGATGTCAACAAACCATCCTCATCTGCTGCTCCCCCAGCTCTGTCATCTTCTTAACCTTTGTGTATTGTCTTTTCGTGGTCTACACAGTTGTGTTCCTCAGTGGGCCATTTTGACCCACTCTGTTTTAACTGTTTTCAAAGCATGATAGCAAAAAGGATCACCAGTTCTTGTGTTCCATCTTTTTAGCAACTCAATTTCAACACATCCATACAAGTTTTACACTCTTTTTTTAATTCAAAATTTATGGTTGTAGGCTTTATTTTTATTAGAATATTCCTACATTAAATGCTGCAGTTTTGGCTAGATCTTGCTTGTAAGAGAGACTTTTGAGTTGAAAACATTCCCAAAATCTTCAGTCAGAAAGAGTTAAACATGAAAATATAAAGATGTCACCTTGGTCTTTGTCGGCTGAGAAATTAAGCAGATTACAGGATAAGCTGTTCGAGTCCCTGATAAAGCTGCTTCTTGTCAGGGGCAAGGTGACTTATAGCAGAAATCGAAGTTGATATCAATGCTCGGGATAGTGTGTGTGTGTGTGTGTGTGTGTGTGTTTACATGAGTGTGATGTTCCCATTTGCACATGATCTCTTACCCATGAATGATCCCGTGCTGCAGATAAGGCTGAAGAAGCAGCTCTCTGGGGGGAGAGTCCCACATTTACTGCAAGAGAGAGAGAGAAAACACAAAGTGAATCAACCTTCTGCACATTGAGACTGAAACACTTATTCCCTCTGTCATGCATTCAAGACCTACAGTGTAGCATGTTTAATGAGAGGCCTTTCTACTCATGCTATAGTTGGGTAAGGGGATGGGGTGAAATCATGCTGACTAGTTTCCCATCTATGAGCTTCTGACTTTTCACCCACTGGACACAGCCTCTCTTGTAGGAATGGGAAATGTTTGTAGGAGGGGAAGGCAGGAGACAGTCAACACAGGCTGTCTGTGCCCGAGCTGCCGCTGCCAACAAAGCCAAAGCTTTCTCAGCTGACTGAAGTCACACACTCACACATTCCTCAGTGAAATGTAAAATTCAGACACTCAGACTGCAGGGATGATTTTAGCACAAATTTTGGACACTTAAAATGTTTGAATTGGTGGTTATGGAAATTCAGTTGTGTTGCAAAGCATATTATTTCATAAGGGAGCTCTGCAAGGTAGGCCTGGGAAATATGACTAGCTTTTTAAGATGTGATTTTGGGCTTTTCTGCCTTGATTGGACAGGATGGGACTAGGAATGCAAGACATCGGATTTCAGACAATATCTGTCATGCCGATATTTCCAAACTCATTATTGCCGATAGTAATTATTTTTGTCAGGGACATGGAGCCTCCATTTTACTATAACTGAGCTGTTTCTTTCATGGTGACAGCCCATATGTGTTAGAAACAGATGTGAATCAAGGAATGTAACATTTTATTATTTAATAAATTGCAATTTTGATTCATAATAGTGAACATTAAGCGATGACAAATATCCATTATGGAATATTTGTATTCTGCCAATATTTCAACAAATATATGATGTATTTATGGTTAATTTCCACAGTTAAAGGTGAATCCCAATTGAAGCCCTTAGCCCTTGGTTTTAGTGAAGGGGTGTCCCATTTCTCCGTAAGGTTGAAGGGAAGGGCTAAGATGAAGGGCTACACAGCCCTTGAAACAAAGACAGACCAGGACCTCACTTGAAAGGAAGGGGGATGAGGATTTCCCATAATACACCACGCCACCTGACAAGAAGGAGAGCGGAGACCGAAGGAAGTGCATAATTATAAGTAATTATTAAATCATCAAGTGAATATTAATCATGTTTTGAACAGTTGGTCGTATTTTAATATTTCTCATTATAACAAGCTAGCTTTCGCAGCTGTAGCTACAGCTATTGTTGCATCTGCCTACGACACAGCCAGCGAGGGGCTCTGGGTGATGGCGTAGAGGGAATCCAGTGGCGTCTCGTTTCTTAGGAACGTGTTTTCACCCCTTCCTCTTGGCCCTCAAAACAGAGGGCCAAGGGGAAGGGGTAAGATGAAGGGAAAGGGCTAAGGGGTACAATTGGGATTCACCCTAAAATATCAGCTGTAAAAATGTTCAAATCTGTGGATCACCTTTTTTGATACAGATATTGCTCTGATAATATCATGCATCCCTAGATAGGACAGTGGATAGTGTTGAAAAGAGGGGGAAGAGAGTGGGGAAAGAGCATCTCAGACAGAGAGAGAATACAGAGGAGGTATTGTAAACAAAAACTAGACGGTTTTTTTGAACATTAGTGCTTGTGAACATTCCCCACCAGCCATAAAAAATGAATACATGAATCTGCTGTTGGGCAAAATATGACCTCTTCAAACTTGCTGTATTGCCTTTGTTTTAAAATTTTTATCTAAAGCAGCCTTCAAATATCCCATAATAGAGTTAATACAGATGGCCTTTTTAAAGCCCTTAGACATCTTGGGCATGTAGTTTGACAGTCTAAATAATTTTCCACACATACTACAAGCTGGTGTGCTGTAATGTGCTGGTTTTAATAGATGTTGCCTGTTGTTTTCTACCTACCACAGTATTTACAGTATTACATCAGGACTTTGATGTTTTGGGCTCGGAGGGACCAAAGCTAAACATAAGAGAGGGAGTGTCTTGATTTCCTTCCAAATGTAAGCCGACTCCTCCTCGTGTGTGTTTACATGGTAAAGAGCAGAGCACGCTCTGCCTCTGAGCTGCCACGGTGGCAGGCAGCAGGATATTTCAGCCCAAAGTTATTTTCAGAATGTACACACCCGCACTCAGGATGACTGTCTCCTTTAGGCTCACTCGCTTTTACATCAACAATGTGCCACCAGGGGTCACGTTTAAACAATGGGGCAGTGTTCCTGTTTATAAGGAGCAGACAGAAAAAAGAAACAAAGAGACAAAGTAGAGACAGGCGTGGAGAAGAGGTGAGGGTGGGAGTCTGACCCACCTGATGAGAGGTACATTGTCGAGTGTGCAGCACAAGGTTGGTCCACTCTGCAAATACAGCTCCTCTTCACATGACTGGTTGTACAGCCTGAAACATCAAACACACAAAACACACAGAAAACATGCACAGAAAGGTTAAGCTCTATCTACTTTCAACAATTAATACAACTCAACCAGGCATAAAGAAAAATATATAGTATGTGGGAGTGCTGTATAAGGATAAGGAATACCTATCTGCTAAAGCTGGGCAATGTATCGAATTACAATCAAAACTACTGCCTCACACTATTATGAAAACTGAGGAATCGAGATAAAGGAGCTGTCCACACAGCAATGCACATTTTTGAACACAAGTCCCAGAGTGGATAAATCTGAAAACACCAGCCTTGCGTTTCTTGAAAGCCTTTTTGTCTCTGTGTGGACAGGGCCAAAGAGATTACAGTGCCACTTGACATGACGAACCTTTTTTTCTTTTTCCATTATTATCAGCATTATTTTTAAGTATCTGCATTTTTAAAATCATATTCCTATGCATTTCCCATTATCTAATTTTCAAAATGATGGTATCAAAAGTATTTACATTCAATGAAATCATGAACTGCATGTTTTAAATTCAAAGTGTAATAGTGTTTCGTAATCCAGATCTCAATAACAATTAAAATGGTTGCCATTCACTGGCTTCCAGTTAGGTACAGGATTGATTTTAAGATTCTTTTATTTGTTTTTAAGTTTCTGAATGGGCCGTCACGGAATACCTGTCCAACCTGATTAAGGCACATCAGCCCTCCAGAGCTCTTAGATCAGGTGATCAGGTTTTCTTGGATGTTCCTCGATCCTTTTTAAAAACCAGAGGAGATCGAGCTTTCTCAGTTGCAGCTCCTACTCTGTGGAACGCATTACCAATCACTGTGAGGACTGCGAATAGCCTTTCCACTTTTAAAACACGGCTTGAGACGCACTTGCTCACTTTGGCCTTTGGCGGAGTATAGTCCCCTTTTACTGGTTCTTTTATTTGTTATGTTTTCTTTGTATTGTTTTGTTTTTATCGGTTTTATTGTTTGTTTTTTTTATTGCTTTCTGTCTATTTTACTGTAAAGCACTTCGGTAGGCCTTTGGCTGTCTTAAATGTGCTATATAAATAAAGCTGACATTGACATTCTGATTTTTGTCATCATGGTGCAGCACTGTTATCTGTAAAGCACTGCTCATACATATTGAAATGTAGGTGTTTTAGATAGAAAATACATAGCATTATAAAATTAGTGAGCAAAAAGTTTATAAAAAACGTGAAAAAATAAGACAAACAACGATTAATTTGACCATAACTACGGAGGACAAAAAAAAAAACCCCTCTGTCTTAGAGCTAAACCGTAGCTGTGCCGTAGTTCCCAACTGTTCTCCAAACCCCCACAAATGTATCCATAGCTGTGTTTGGCTCAGTAGGAGCTAAAAGTGCTGCAGCCTGTTGACTGATCACAAAAATCATCAATTCTCATGTGACAGCAGCTAAGACGAAACTGCATATCTCGCCTTGTTAAAATAAGCTGTGGACTTAGAGTGATTTGTTCACTGCTGCAGAGTACTGGAGTGCTGCAGGCCCTTCATTATTGCTCTTTATTTACAATCGAACTCTACTTCACACTGCTGACAACATAGGAATCAGAAACATACCAGTTATCCACAGGGCAGACATGCTGGTTGTACAGGGCCATGGCATACCTACAAGAAAACAAGAGAAAGGGAGAGGGAGAGTGTTATCAGCAAAAGGAAAGGAAACTTTGTTGGCATTGTGTGTGATACTCAGTGATTACAGTGCCATTTAAAGTGACAACAGGAGAAATATTTCATAAAAGGTTGATTTTTCAGTCACACATACTGAAACAAAATACAGTGAGGAATGCACAAGGAGAAGAACCAGAGCCAACAAAATATTGTCACATTAAAGTGTCTCTTGAACGTCTCCATGTGAATGATACACAGATAGTGAAAGGCATAACACTGGTAGTGCAGGAGAGAAAAAGATGTTCACTGTATAAAGTCAGATCACAAAAGCATCAACCTGCAGCGCCTTATGTCTGTCTTTATGTCTGATAAGCATTCAACTCTGTATGCTGTATACTTACTACCATATATCATGGCTTATACTCTTTACTTTTAAATCATGTTGTATGGATGCCAAAATCACCCAAACTACCCAAATCCAGCTGTCTGACCCTGCATTGAGTTGTACCTGTTTGTTTGACCTGTATGCTCTTGACAACCTGATATTTGACCATCCTTATCACTGTCTGTGACTCAAATACAGAAAAGACTGGTTTGTGTCAGTCACACTGGAATGAGTAATATTGACAATCAGCATCAGCATTTGTTTGGTAAGGTCGCTGACCTGTTACTTACTCAGAGAAGTCAAAGACCGCAGAATCTTTACTTCTGCGGTCAAGTTCTATCTCTTGACCGCAGAATCAAGAGATAGAACTGGATTATGGCAGATAACGACCTAGATTTAGAAACAAACCATTACAAAGTTTGTTCAGCCCTCAGGGTTGCATATCGTTTCTTTTTCAAGTGTTGAATGCATCCAGCTCTAAGATGCTGCTGTCCAAATTCAAATGTTTTTGTTCACATATTCAATTCTGCGTCGTACAGTAAGTAGTGAAATTCTAAGGGTATCATCCAGCCACGGAAAGATTTTCCTTAAAGAACCTACAACAAGTTGATCTGACACATGTATGAGTTAACATGTTGACGAAGCCCATTCAAATTTTGAAATAAATTTTAACTCCCTAATAGGAGTGGGTACTAATACAATTTTATTAATACCAAGGCCATTATCAATTCTGCTTATTGATTCAATTCTTTATCACTGCTTTTCACCCTTCCTCGAAATCAAATACAAACACAGACACTGGATGTTGTGAGTAAGTGTCATTTATGTGTAAATTTAAGCCACAATTGTAGATACCCCTGTCTCCTGTCTGCCACATCTTTGACTTAGTTCTTTGTGGTTTACACTGACTGCCTCGGTTGAGAGCAAAATGTCCTTGATTTGCAGAACTTAGTGGAACAAATTAATAAGGGGATTGGTAAGTATAAACACTATTAATATTGATTTATTAATCAATTCTTAACTCGATTTCATCCCTACTCCCAAATGTTGACAGATGCAGTCCAAAAATCTTACATTAACAAGCAAACTATTTACTTGTAAAGGACGGTATGTTACTAATATGATAAAAGAAAGGCACTTCTAGGATATGTTCACATGCATCTATTCACCTTTGAGCTGCCTTTGAGCTTCAGTGCCATGACAAAACATACATCCCAATCTGCCTGCTCTGTCCTTGCATGTCAAAAGCATGTTGACCGGAATGTATGGATGAAAGAAAACAGCTATAATGGAAGACACAAACCAGTGTCAATTAATTATCATAGTTCAGGGTGGACATCATAAAGGGGACAAACAAGAAGGCTTTGAAAGGACAAACTTACTTCTGTGATCTCCTTGTTTTACACACAGAGACCTGTGGTTTACAGTAAGATATCAAGTAAATGATTCTTTGAATGGCCAGGGCAGACAGTGAGAGTCAGATAGAGAGGCTATTTGTCCTGATTTGTGAATGCACTCATAGTTCAGTAGGAGGTTAAGGACCAATTAAGTTTGTTTCCATAGCATTAAGTTTGTTTCCATGGCAGACAGAATCCAATCACAATCCAGCATTTCAGGGATCGAGACATATCATAGAGCCAAACACACCTGCTCCTCACTACAGACACAGAGACATATGCACTTATGTCAATATTTGTTTTAATGGGACAAATTTAAATCTGGCAGAGGTACTGGTTCCATTGAATTTTCTATAGTATAACATTTTCAAAAGACTAGGGTAACAGATTGTTTATGTTTATAATATTTTTATTGTGTGTTGTTTGAGGTACAGCTGGTCAGAAACATAAGTATTTCTCTGTGCATTGTCCTGCATGACATGCATGAGATGAATAAGACATGGTATTTAATGCTGTTCTTAATTTATCAAAGGCTGTGTTCAGATTCAGGTTCATAGTTTCATACAATTACTTTTGCTAACATTGTGTTTTCCACTGTAAGAGCTGTACCTTTAAGTCCTGCAGGCAAACAGTCATATTAGGGCTGCTCAATCATGGCAAAAATTATGTTAGCGATTATTTTAATAGATATTGAGATCACAATAACTAAACACAGTTACTCTCTAATTTTAAAACACATACCACATGCTGTCATTGAAAGGCTCTGCTTTTGACAGTATTAGTTTGGCAAATGATCCTGCAAAGGAATATAGTTATCAAAGTACAAATACCTCAAAATAATGCTAATAATGATGGAAAAGAGGCAAAAAGTTCAACATGTCCTGTGGCACAGTAATCTTTTCATCTCAATAACTCAGTTTTTATAATTGTGGGAGCCATTATATGTACACCTTGTCTTCTTGACTTTGTCTCCATGCATAAATGCATTTGAGTTCCTGCCGTGTGATTGGCTGATTAGCTTTTTGCATTAATGAGCAGTTAAATATGTGTACCTTAAGTGTCAGAGCTAATAATCCAAGTAACATTTGAACACTCAGCAGTCAGAACTCAACATTTTTGCAGCAGCACATGATTGGTTAACAAAGGTCTTATATAAAGTAACTGCCTGGTAGGATGGCAGCATTTGGTTGGCATTAGGTTATGCAAATCAGCATATGAAAGTCATATTAAACCAGATGGCAGGCATGTTGTCTGTTAAGACTGGACCTCTTGCATAATTCAGCAAGAAGACTCACATGTTTGAGTGGAATATGGCCGTCAGGTAGTAAGCAGTCAGAGCTCCAACTCTGAGCTTTTGAACCATGCAGTGACATTACACTTGAATTAAACAAAAGATGTTTACAATGATGAGAGGATTACCAAAGGGCTTTACTGTAAAAGAAACTAGATCCAAATGAAGTTGTCAGATTTTCCACCACCTTCAAGGCATGCTTTTGTTAATGGGTCAGCTTCGACAGTGAAAATAGCTGCAGTGTGGCTCAGGGACCTCTTACACTGAGGAGGTCCTTTTTAGCTGTATGTGTAACTATAGTAGTGCATTCTGTGCTGGGGTGAAGTCTGAGTAATAATAGGTTTGTTTAGATAATTAGACCTCAATCAAACCTCAGCAGTGGCTGTAACCAGTAATTGTATGTCTGGCAGCAATGTTAAGGCAGAGCAGACCAAGTTTTACTCATCTGGGGTTGAACGAAAAACTTCTTGGGCAGACAGTTGAAAGATCTGGTAAAAAGGGTGAAAGTCCAACAAGAAGTACAAAAATAACAAATTAGTAACCACATAAACGAGAGTGATAAGTGAACTTTGGCAAGAGATGGGAAAAGTAGCGCTGTCACAATGCTAGAATTTTACATTTTAAAACAACACTTGAAAATCGGATGACATGAGTTTAAAACTGATGTAAAATTCAACCTGTTTTCCCCAAAGCTGATTTGGTTATTAGCCATCATGTTGCAATTTAAAGGTAGACTTTAAATAAGCCTGTGAGTGAAACCATAGAAAATGCTCCAATAGAGGATTACAGCTTGCTAACTTTGCAGTATCGGGCACTACCCACAGTCCACAGATTATCAAAGCAACATCTCCGTTTGGTGGAGCTGGTTGTCACCCTGGCAATTTTTACAGCCACTGCCATCTTTGGCTGCTGGCTGTTGTTGACCACAATACATCACAAAATAAACATAACTTGAAACAGAGGGTATCCACAAATATAAAATCACGGCTTTTTCACCACATTGTATCAGCTTGACTTTACTCCATTGTTTTGGTTTTCCATAAGGGAGTATACTTTGTGCCGAGGACAGTTTTGTTTTGTATCACCACCAGCAGGGTTCCAAGTGAGCTGAGCCAAAACTTAAAGTGACGTGGAAACACTGCTGACCTCTGAGTGGTCGGGGTATTGCCATGAATCATGGGTATTGACGCCAACATGAAACACTCCTGACTGTCTACTCTCATGCTGTATGACTTCCCAAACTCTGCTCTGCTTAAATAGCATGTTATTTTGCTGCTTGCAACCGTCGTTGAAACAAAATTCATTACTAAACTGTTAAAAAAGCCACAAAGGGGTGGGCAGCTGTGTCGCCTTTGATTCTCCTTTGTTTTTGTGAGGATGCGACCACAATTTTGCACAGCCACCCTGTAACAATCCCACCAACCTTAAAGAGGTACTAATACTGTTCTAGAAAATGGAGCAGGTAGTGTCAAAGAGTGCAGAAGCAAGCCAAACTGAGCAGATGGGACAAATGGAAAAGCACAGTATTTTACAGCATTACTATCAAAATCTTTAACACTACCATAATGGAAAAATGTAGAAAAAAAGGACTGAATGTCTTAAAACGTCACCGAGTGTCTTTTCCTCCTTCATGCATTGAACGTGGAAGTGTTACATAAGCTACCTGATATAAGTGGAAAGCAACTCTGTCATTTGCGGTTTGGTTTAAAGAGCTATCATTTGAAAAGAAAGGGAATTACACTGGACTGTGGAATGAGCTGTGCCTTTATTTCCAGAAAAAAAATATGCTCAGTGTTGTACCATTGTGTTTTTTTCAGTGTCTCAATGCCTTTTAGCTCCAAATCAAATTTTTTACACTCATGAGTATTTGAGTAGCTGGTTGGCTCAGTTCCATGTGATAAAAAAAATCTTCGATATTAACTGAATATTTGAATGGGGAAATTAAATGATAGTTGAGCTCTACTGCTAGCTACCACATGACGTCAAACACTCATGTAGTACCCCCTCTGGCGGGGAAACAGCACATGTCACTGCCATCCCCTATGAGAAGTTGACAGTCTCCACAGGCAACTATGTACCTTATCAAGGATGGGAAGTGAAAACCAATTCCGGTTGAAAATCAATAACAACTAGCTCAAAGAATTGATATCTTTAGTCTTCTTACTTAGTGATTCCCTTATCAATTATTTACACTTGGTCCTGCATGCCTTGCAAATCAGGGATGCCATGCTCTCATCAGTAGCAATCAGCAGAATCTAGAATGAAGGAGTTAAAGATGTGTTCATGGCAGACAGGAGACAGATGTGGTCAAAACTGAGGCTTACTTTGCACATGACGCTGACTGCATGATGTCCAGTGTGTGATTTCAAACAAGGATGGAAACACCAGCAGAGTGCTGAAGCATACATCTATGTAGCACAGCATTAAGAATGGGGAGTGTCATGTGTTTGACGTTGCTGCCACTGAAAACCTGTGAAGGCTAACCTTTAATCCACAGGAATCAAAAAGTGAATCAACAAAGAACTGACGAACTGATAGGCAAAATCCATAATGCTAATGGTATCGACGAAACCGTATCAATTCCCATCTTTATCTTAACTAGGTTAACTTTTATTTTGATTGAAAGACAGTCACTTTTTAACTGGATATGCTACCAATGAGCAGACGAGCATGAACACTTCTAACCCAGAGGTGAGAGAGTGGTGGATAATTACTGTCAGATGTTCTGCTTTGTCTTTAAATTATGAACAGACTTCTAATCATCCTGACATATTTTTTGGGTTGGCTTCAGTGAAATATTAGTTCCTTTAGTAAAGCAGAAGTACTGATCCTAACACATAAAAAAATTAAAAAGTCATACATCTGTGGGTTTTCATCCTGGCAGTGGTGTAAGGGGAAGATTCTCCAATACTATGGAATCTAAGCATTCCTAAAGGGAGTTCTGAAAAGCTGTGATGCTCTTGGTGATGTGAATGATTTTTGGGTACCATACAAGGTCATAAGTGCATAATGTTGTAATTCACACAGTAATATCTCTGTTTTCTTGTGGTGTTCAAGAGATGAAAGCACATGTCATTTGTAGGGATGAGAATTGAAATGGCGGTGCCACACAGCCACACAATGTTATATCCTAGCTAACATTTTTATGCCCTAGAGTGCATGGTGTTTTTTACATGGCTGAAAACAATCACTTGATACTTGTTTTGATTACAACAGTAGCTAAAATAGAAGTGAAAGGCTCCTGATATTGGGAACTCCATTACTTTCAATTCCCATAAACTGCAGGCATTTGCTGAACACTGAAAAAATGTACCACATTATAGACAGATTTGTGAAATTTGACGCAAGTGAATATTTTGAAATATTTGATATCCGTCCCTCTTTAAGCATGTTTTTAAAAAAACATTTACTTCTTTAAAGCTTCTGCACTTTACTATAAATACAATAATTTGGTAAAGCAGCAGAAAACAGATTGTATTTTCAAGTGTATTTTCAGAACTATATTTCAAGAGCACAGTCAATACACTGTTCAAGTAACAGCAAAGGTTTTCCAGGTTAGGTATTTTTGTCTGGCACAAGCCTCAAGTTTCTTTGGTTTCACAGACCTTCCTTACCCTGGGCATGGCCACCAGATGCTGAGTGAGAGATCTGCTTACCCTCTCTTTTTCTCTCCTCCAGTATTTACCTTACTCCCCCCTGACTCACCCACAGTAAGAGAGAGAGACAGAGTGAGTGGAAGAGTTATGCAACTTGTCACATCCTTTGAAATTCCATGAGTCTGGAAAAGGACCCTTGACTGCTCTTAGAAACAAGGCGCCCTTGTCAAGGTAACGGGAAGGAAACGTGTTTTAAGGGACTGACGGTCAGTGGCATTTGGCAAATTAAGTCAAGTCAACTTTCTACCTCAAAGATAAAACGAGAAAGAATGTGCAGTGTTGGCGTTTTTTCACCTGCGTGTTCTGCAGCTCAGAGTACTGCAGGGCTGAGAGGCTTGTCAGAACTTCAGCACTGCAATTCTATTCAATATAATCTGAACAATGTTTGTGATTCTATTTTAATTAGAAAACAGATCAATCTCCTTAAACAACCCTAACCCTGATATAACCTTTGCATTCAAAATTATGGGCATTTGTGTTCAAACATGATGAGCTCTCATCTAGACACCATAATTAAGTCATGATTCTGTCTTTTATCCCTTTTCTAAATTCTACTTGAATACATTTACAAGGATGTAAACAAGAGAAGCTATTTTTGTATTACTCAATCATTTATTCTTTGCTTTGAATATAAATAATTTGATTAATTTACTTTTTTTTCGTTTGATAAATAAAGGGGATTGGGCGGTGTTTAACGGACACAGAGTGGCTTCATTGGTGGAGAGGTTGTAGATAGAGATCCTGTCCTCCTTGTAGGAGACACAAACACTCTTTCTGTGTAGGTTCAAATGATATTTTCCCCATAGAGAGAATCCAACTACTACTTCTTGGACCTTCTTAGTAACTTAGGTTGCCCACCCCTGGTCTAAAGCAACATTTATGCAGAGCGCTGTACACCTGAACACACTCCTGGTTGCACTTTAAAGCATCCATGCTCAAAAGCGGGTATTGGTCCACGTGGTGTCAGCTTTGGCATCTAACCTCTTACATCATAAAATAGACAGCCTGAACACAGCAGAAACAGTAAGCAACTTGGAATCAGGCCACCTGTCTGTCTCCCCTTGGGGTCTGAATTCCTCCCTTCAGTAATAACAGAGACGCTCAAACATAACTAGGAAGCTCACAGTCTCACCTGCTCAGATCTGAGCTGTGAGATAGTTGGGCTATACTGTGAACCTGCACATCACACTTTTAACAGGGGGGTGATAATCCATGGTCCGTTTAGGAGAGGCTTAAGGCACATGAGATCACCATGGCTGCCAGGAATTTCAGTGCAAATACGTTGCCCTGGCTTCCCTGAATAATACAGGTTAAGAAATTAAATATTTTTTACTTACACCTAAATAAAATAACTTTGGTGAGTTAGAATATCAATTATCTTAAAGTTGCACTGTGTGGAATGTTTAGACAGTTTTTTAAGTTATTTAAAGACTGTTGGGCTCTTACAAAGCCTAAAACATTCCTTTAAGTTATTTAAGTAAAATACATCCTCCACTGTTGTAGTTGTAACAGTCTGAAATGCTGTGCAGTGGCCATGACAAGACAAATCTTGTTTGTTGTTGCTGTGGATACACCTGATGTTGGGTCAAAGACTTTTACATAAGGAATCAGAAACTGCTGCTGGAAGCTGTCAGTCTGTTTCTGTATCTAATTCATGTTTTATAGTGTTTCATTGTGCTAATTAATTTTTGTTACCTCAGCCCAAGAGCTCCAAACATGCAACTCCATCACACAAGGAACCAGCAGCCCCGCAATGGTGCAGCCAAAATAAGGATGCTATCAAATCCCTGTGCATAAGTGACATGCTAACATATCAACCTGACAGAACTTTTGTATGCATGCTTTTAAGACCTAATGCAATGTTTATGTTTATCTGCCTTAAGACCTGATGTTATGTTGGCACTGTGTGAGGAAGAATGACCATGACTTTGATGTGACCAATTTAGTTGGGAGTTTAGGCTAACAGATGTTTGTTATTCCATATATTTATCTGCTACAGAAACAGAAAAGATGTTGGATTCTTGAGCATTTTTCCAGGAAACTTGTAGGATTTTAAAGTTTGTATTCAAGTAACACTAAGGTTTTGAGGGTTTTTTTTAAAGGCCTTGGGTCTAAATTAGTTTAGTATTTGAAATGCTGAGTGTCATAGTGGGTTCATCCTTATATTGGGTATAAAAACATTCTAATAAGGATTTGCATATTTCCATCTATGTGGCATGAATGTGAGGAACAATACATTTTTTAGATTCAGGTTCACCCACAGTTATTGTGAGAGGCTCTGACGAAGAGAAACTTTGTTCACCCTGTAATGGAGTAGGGGAGAAAGGCTGTCACTATGCAGAGTCATAAGGGCTGTGGTGAGAGGTGAATTAGGATTTAGATAAAGTATGTAGCCCAACTGTGGATTGTTTGAAATAAGGTGGCAGCATGTAATAAGATAATTCCAATTCTGTCTTTTCTCTTTGTGCAAAATGGCTTTCAAAATACATTATGTGATTACAGCCTAATTTTATGGCTACAAATGCCGAAATTATCATTTTATATAGCAACCTTTGCTCCCTTGTTAAGTGTTTCTGTATTGTCTTGCATTGCCCTTAAATCATCCTCGACATAACATCAACCTTGCATAGATCATTACCACTCCGCCTACCACAGCAGCATACATTTATCAACACATTTCAGCCTCACTTATTAAGCTTTATAAGCCACAAAATAAAATACATGTAACACTTACACAACCCATATCCCAGTGATGGTCAGCACTGGGAGGCTGACAGGCAGTATCATCCACAGAGACATCTTCCAGCACCTTCAAAAAGCCCCTTTCTTCTTTTTCCTCTTCGGCCAGCCGAGCGTATCCTGCTCAAGTAGCACTAACATTTAACTGAGAGTGACGGACATCTGCACTGCCACCGACTGATACATTTTCCTTAAGAGGGAAGATGGTCGATGGACACTGGCAGGACAGATGTGTCCCTTGGAGCTGGAGAATGAGGGGAGATAGAAAGTGCGTAATCAGCAGAATAATCAGCATAACAATAAGGCTCAGTGGTTTGGTTAGACCGGAATCTTAAATCAGGTTTAATGATCAAGATTTTGTGCTGAACTAACAAGAAACTGGTTCAGGCTGATTGTGTTGGCCTCCTACACAGAGGAAGGCAAAGAACTAGGTGTGTATCTATCACTTCAGCTGATCAGACACACAGATATTTACACAATTAACATGTGCATCCTGTTTGATTAAACATGAATAGATCAATGTACCCTCAAAAGCTCCACCAAAAAGGCAAGTTTGATAAGGGTTGGTACCACAGATATTTTTTGCATTTCTTTTTAAACATTTGGGGATAGGTAATAAAGACTTATTCATACCATCTTACTTTTTTGGCAACTTTCTGCTGTGGTACCAATCATACCCTTGAGATGATGAGTGAGATGCACTGCAATCTACCAAGAAAAGGTACAGTGGACACAGAACTGGAGATAGGATACCTATGCTGATTCTGTCATCAATGTGATCTGAATTTTCTGTGTGGGGCTGCAGAGGTTTTCAGTAGCAGCAAGGTCAAACTCATGGCACTCCTGTAAATTATAATTTTTAAATATGTGTGTTTTCACAGTGTATATTTTTCAAAGACCACCCTGGCTCAGGGTTATTCAAAGTTTAAAGAAGGGATGCGTGATACTATTGGTATCAACAGATAATACCAAATTTCCACAAAATGTGGAAAAAATATTTTCCACATGTTGGAAAATAACTTGCTTCACAATGCTAGAGATGCCTTGGTTTGGTTTGTTCTCTCTATTACAACGTTATAGCCTACAATTACAAATAAGTGAAAACATTGGTAATTGCTTGAATACATTTGAAGATCTACTAAATCCAGGATCGTGCACTCAGTGTGAAAGGTGCTCCATCAGAGACAAAACACCTGTAATGCACATCATCACTCTATGACTTCTAAGGTGCTTCAAGTCCCCATTTTTGACGTTTAAATACAAACTTGCCCACTCGCATTATTATGTTTGTGCCACATAACGATGAGCTGAAAAACCTTATGTCCTTAAGTGTTTTTTCATCTGTTAAGACACTACCTAGTGAAAGGCGATGCTATGCCTCCAAAAGACCACTGCTGAGCATACAAAACTAATTCATTTTTTCATTAACACTTGGCTTTTGTCAGCCTCATCCTTCTTCATGCAGCATACAGCTGCTCACCTTCATTTTTCAAGGCAGAGACGAACATCAAAGAAAAATCACAGTCTACTCACCTGAAGATTTCGCGGCAGCTTCAAGTTTTTGCTTCGTTTTCAGTAACTTTGAGAACATCGGCTGCTCCCAAAAACCTCCTCTGGACTAAAACTAATCCACACTGGACCCTCGGACCACGACTTTATCACCTTGTTCTGTTCTGCGTGTTTCCCAGAGTAGCAGTGTCCCGACAGCCGTCTTCGGATGGTCCTGCAGTAGGGGGGACGCTCGCTCACATGCAGTCCTTCTTCTCGCGTCGCCGCCACGAGACACTCGAGAGTATCCAGCTGTTTGACTCCGCCCCCAGTAGAAGCTAGTAGCAGGGGTGAGTTACATTTGTGGTTATTTGTGCGGCGAAGGGGCGGGACGGCGGGGTTTGAGTGTACAAAAAAACGAATACCAGTCACAGTTTCATATATTTCTCAATAATCTGTCACAGAATAACAAACAAAACATAAAAATAAGCAGTGTTACGAATGTATTTTCCTTGTTGTATTATCTTACATTTTTGTGCATCTTGCAGTGTGCGCCCGTAACAGGAAGTAAACTCAGGATCTTGTGTCCTAGCAACGCATGATAGACAAATGAAGCACGTTTCTTTAGCTGGGTTTTTATGGAGATCTACCGATGTGTCTTATTGGAAAAGTTCTTCTTTTGTGGTGCTACTTCGGTTCTCTCTATTTGTTTTTGTACATTTTCTTCACTCACTGTTTCCAAAAAACCCCAGATGACACTATCGATGAGGATATCCCTCAGGCTGAGGCCATTTCATCCACACAAACGAGTTTTTGCTGCTCCCTGGAGCCCAAACTAACCAGTGGCAGGGAGACACATGTGACAACTATGAAACTTAAGGGGCAGACTGATTTTAAATTCAGGACCAGGATGTAAAATTATTGAAAAAAAAAAAGAAAAATATTCTTAAATTTAGGAAAAATATTTCCAAGAATACAAAAGTAGCAGATGTAGGCTACTGCTTTAAACTGGATTTTATAGCAAATCCGAATCCAATGAAGTTGGGACCTCGTGTAAAACATCTAACGTTTTTGGAGGG
This sequence comes from Cetoscarus ocellatus, assembly GCA_037902135.1. Classification (NCBI taxonomy): domain Eukaryota; kingdom Metazoa; phylum Chordata; class Actinopteri; order Labriformes; family Labridae; genus Cetoscarus; species Cetoscarus ocellatus. The sequence continues at coordinate 272,415 of JBAMNC010000022.1, read as the reverse complement.
TTTGGGCCGAAAAGTTTGGGAACACTTACTTTAAGGCTGTGGTTCCCAAATAATGTGGTGGGACACACGGGTGTGCCTTGTACACAGCAAACTGAGAAAAGTTATTTTAAACAATAGTGTTGGTAAAATGTTTGTGAATGCAGATTTAATCATAAACTGAGTTGAGTCAAATCCCTGAGAATTTACTCCCAATCGAGAAAGAGTTGCATTTATTTAAAAAAAAAAAAAGCCAGTTAAATTACAACACTGAGTATCAAATTGAAAGTATTTTAAATCATGGTGCAATTTAAAAAAAACAAACAAATGTAATAACCAAACACAGAATCTGTATTTTAGCAAAACATTCTAGTTAATATAAAATAATCAGTTATAGAAAATACACCTTGCAGATGCTTTGAGAGGGGACATTTCTAACTCTATATAGAAGTGCTGACAAGTTCACAAGTCACATTGTTAAATACTACAAAGTGTTACATTTTAATTTAAAAAAGAGTGAATAATTACACTCCATCAGTGTTTATGTATGAGCTCTCTAAAAAGAGTTAAATCAACTCTCCGTGGTGTGGACCCATGTAAACACATTAGAAGTGTTTTAATGAACTCGTATTGCTAATTTGACTGTTCAAATTTTGCTGTGCACATCCTTAAGTTATCATTACAACTACAACAAATAAGGCTTCCAAATTTCTCAATTGATACTTGCGGTGCATCCAGTTTCATGTTCTTCTGCACATTCTGTAACTTTGATCAACCCTCATAAAACCCTTGAGGAAATGCCTAGGCAGTCACAAATTTTGGTAGAAAAAGGTTAACTAAATATTTTTTGTCTCAGTTTTTTGGTTCACCTATTTTAAAAACTGTGACCTGTCATCTCTGATGTGATGCTTACAATATTCAACAATGTTTTACTTTAGAAGTGTTGTTAAATTAATTTGAGTAATGTAGTTTCTCATCATTTTTTGATAGACATTTGTCACTTAATGTAATCAGAATTATAAAGTATTTCTATATTGTGTAAACATTGATATGTCTTTTTGAGATTTAAGGTCAATTGTGCAGCCCTAACGCATAGTAATAGTCAAACATTACCTTAATGGCATTTCTTCTCTCTTTTTTAATTGCCACAGAAAACAGTTTTAAACAATTTATTATGTCTTTCTTTTAACAAAAAATATTTTTTAGATTGATTAGATCGATCTTTTAGTGTTCCGATATTCTTTTAGTAGTTTTGCACCTGTTTCTTCAGTGATATCTTTAAATGTCCTGTGTTTGTCAAAATGTTATTGTTCTTCATGCTTTTCAGATTCTGTCCTATCAGGATATCATTTTTAGACTCTCAACAGACTGTTGTTGGTGCTTAATGTCTGTTTATGATATCAAACCATTATTTTTTTGTTCTTAGCACTGCACAGAAATGTAGTGTTAGGGATAATTACTGATTTTCTGTATTTTCTGTAAAAATTAAAAGGTCATTCAAGTTCCAGTGAGGGTAATCCATTGCCCGTATAATGCTCTTGAACTGGGTCAGACTTTTGAGAGTCCAAACTCGTATAGCAAAGAGATGTGTAAAAATAAATAACAAAAAACAGCTTAAATATATATATATATATTTGAAATTATGGTTTATTTCAGAGACAGGATTTCTCACATATATATAATGAAACAAAGCTTCAACATGATGGAGAGGGGTATAATTGAGATCACAGAAAATACCATGGAAATCAATAAACATGGAAATCAACTACTGCATAAAATGTACAAAAGATTTTCAGTAGATTACATCGCCCCCAAACAATAAATCAGTTAGCAAATTAACAAAAACATAAGAAAGAAAACAACATAAAAGTGGATGAAGTATGAATGATTCATAAACACATGACACCCATTACAAACTGTATTATTAGAGCAGGATTTAACAAACAAGTGTTGTGTGCTTTGTAATATGATAGATCGAAATGAAACCACAGCAGGCCTACAGTTTGATAGTGGTACCAAAGCCCCACACACTGAATGCAGGGTAGACTGGTTCAGTAAATGTGGTCTGGACTCTGTACAGAAGCTGCATGCCATCAGAGACACTGTAATATGCAAGTATTCCTGCTGCATGATCCAGGTAAACACCGATACGAGATGGCACCGGACCTGCGATATCTTTGCTCTTATTGTTGTGCACAAAAGACATTTTGGAGTCGGAGCAGTACAGACTCCAGGACTTGTCGTTCCAGCCCAGGCTGCATTCATTACCATTTCCTTTTCGACGGATCCCCCTGTAGGTGACAGCGATGTCTATCTCTGTCCCTTTCCAGTCCACCTCCCAGTAAGACCGAGAACCAACCATACTGTCCCGGCAAATTATCTGTAAGAGAAATGAAGAAATTAAATGTTTGAAAACACATAAAGTGTGGGTTCCCAACCCATGACAGACTGCAGCAGCTGCTCTGATGAAAGTTTACATAATTTCTGATGCACTGTATACACTAATGCTTTAAAAATACTTTGAAATAGGACTGGACACAATACAATGTGATACAATATGACTTGATTGGATATGACACAATACAACATGGTATGGTGTGATACCTTTCAATAGACTTTATTGGCCCTGTCATTCTTTATAGATAATAAAAAAATGGCAAAAGACTTATGACACATATGACAGAATACAATATGAATCTGATACAATATGGATATGATATGACAGGAGTGTATATAATACAATCTGATACACTGCTATACAATATTATGTGATAATATTTAATATCATCGCCATTGGGCACAAGCCTCCTTTCTCCAAAATTGCTATTTCTCAGGAAATGCAAAAAACTGAATACTACTGAATGAATGACAGATTTTTTTTGTAAGTTAATTTGGTACTTTAAAAGTTCATAAAACTCATTCATGAACATGGGAGGTGAATAGTAGCACTGTTGTATGAAAAAAAGAAATTCATCAAAAAAGGAGATAGGAGGTTTGTGTCTCACGGTGACAATATTGTCCCTTTGTGGAAATTTCTTCAACACCCCCTTCAGAAAAACTCTGAGAAACTTCTGAATTAACCTGACTAAACTGCCTGAGCAGGTGCAAACAGTCGGGCTTTTTACACTGACTTAACACTGAAATTATTATGTCAGTGCCCCCCTGGCATTTCCCCCTCCCACGCCCTCTTTTACTGGAATTCCTACTCAGGAGGTCAAAGGATCTTCAGTTACCCCTAGTTTATAGCTTGTCACTGGAATGTGTCAAACTGGGTTGTGACGTAATTCCCAGCCAAACATGAGGTTGACTGTCCCCCTTTAATACATCCTCTACCATCGGTTGATTTGAATTAAAACAGATCCAAAGTTGGTTAAGACAGGCTAAATTGTTGAAAATGCTTACATATTAGAGCAGTCTGCATTGCAACTTTCAGTTAATGGCTTGACAAGGCAAACAGTTAATCATTGTATGGGGCCTGGCCAGCCTTGGCTACCACTGGATTCACTCCCGAAACAAGTAGAGAATCGATGCTGGCACCTTATTTGACACTTTCAGACTCTAAATTCAGACTCAAAACAAGAACAGACTGAATAAAACTGCCAAACTTTAAAGAAGTGTTGGTGCATGAAGCTAATCGGCATTATATTCTTTGTAAATCAGACCTGGAAACAGAGACGATAGCAAAGCTAATGGGGGAATTCCATGCAGCTTTTAAAAGCTGAAGTTGTTTTTCTTTATTTATCTGTCCTGCACAGGCTTCAAGTTCTAACGTGGGCCAATTTTTCCCTTATTTTTTGGGAACTGCCGGCAGAACAACTAAAAGTGGACTGCAATTAGCCCCCGGGCCATAGTTTGGACACCCCTGGCCTACACAGTAATATTTATTCATGTAGGAGAACATATGACAAGGCATGTAAACACACACTACTGCACTCACATCATGTTATACATAATGCACTGCAAGAATCAGTGGATGACAGAAAAGCTGATGATACATTTATAGTTTTTCATTATTACTGGTTTTAATGGTACCGTAGGCTCTGTTTCATTTTTTAAGCAGATGAATTTCAACTGATATATTCTGCACAATATGCAATTCTAGACATAGAGCTTAAGGTCTTATTAAGCATATGAGAAATGAAGCACATTAATGAGTGCACGAGACTACTTTTAATTAAATAAAGTCTTATCAGGGGTGTCCAGACTATTGCCATGGGGCCAGCTGTGGCTTGCGATCCACTTTTAGTTGGCCCTCAGCAAGTTCCAAAAAGAACAGATATTTGGCCCACACTAGATTATTAAACTTGTGCCTGACTGATGAATAAAGCATTTTGAAGCAGCATTCATTGCTCTCTCTTTGCTGAGCTATCCTTTCCATCTCACATTGTAATTTGCCAAGAATATTGTGCTGTCATCGTCAAGCAACTATCTTGCTTGCTAACTCATGTAAAGTTAGTCAGCTTTGTGCAGTTTGCTCTTGTTTTGAGTCTGATATTAGAGATGAGCATCATCATCTTCTCTCTGGTCATTGTCATCTTGACAACGGTCCAAGCCAGGGCCAACCAGGGCCAACCAGGGAGCCCTCAATTCTGACTAGATCTTTTATTATGAGTGACTATTTTTCTCGTTAATACTTTATTTGAATTGTAATGTAGATTTTTTTTAAAGCATTTTCAATAATAATTAAGGGCATCTTAAACCGGACCAATTGCAGATAGCGAAAGCCTACAGTTGTGAAAACTGGACAGCCCACTTGGCCAACAGTGGGTCCGGTTGTCCTTACATTTTCTTCGTATGTGGCCTGAATGAAAAAATTGGAAACCCCTGCAGATTCTTAAAGTGACCTGAAATAGATGCACTTAGCACTCCAAGGTCTGAATCCAGGGTTTGTTATATCCTCCCATTTCTGGATTTGCATCAAGAATGTACAGTCGGTATCAAATCCTCACCTGCTGCCAGTGGTCGAATCGATCAGGATGTTCAGGGTAGTTCCTCGGATCGTTCTTCATCGTGGCTGTTCGGTTTCCCTCATAGAGATGAAGGTTGGGATGAACACTGTTGACGTCCATGATCAGCTGGTTGGCATCTAAACAATAAGAGTCTATCCATTAGAAATCACTTTTATGTTTTCTTTCAGTCTCATTTTTTTAAATGTAACATTATATTTTGTTTTGTTTTTAGTTTCTAAGCATAAGTTGCAATGATGCTGTTTTGCTACATTTAAACTTCAACTTCTGAGTAAACACGTGACCTCCCACACAGCAACTTGTAAATATGCCACCATCAACCTGTAGCACCTGTGTTTGCTGAGGAACACTGAACTGTTAGTTTGCTTTCTTACTTTTAACCAAACCTGTTCTGCAGGAAGCATTACTTGCACAATGCTGGTTTCAGTCGTTTTACTTCTCAGCGTGATAAACACTTTTGTTAGGAAGACTCTCCCACTGTGGAATACAATGACTAATATATATTGACCCACAACTAAGATATTTGGTTTGACAGGGCAGTAAGGTCACAGGGTTTCTCTTTAAAATGCAGCATTTTGATTTAATATGCTGTATTAGAAGCATGTATGGCTTTATATCAGTAAGGAAGCTAAATAATGAAGTATTGCTTATTTATGGGGAAAGGCTGGGATGTTAAAAATCTTAATTTTTTGTAAGTGTAGGTTTTTGTCTGTTTGTTTGTTGTTGTTTTTTTTTTTTTTTTTTTTTTTTACCTCTGGAGGTAATATTATTGTGGGCATTTGTTATTTGTATGTTAACAGGATAACTCAAAAAGTCATCAACAGAATTTGATGACATTTTCAGGATGTATCAGAAATGGGCCAAGGATTGATTAGGTTTTGGTGGTGTTATGACTACGGATGTAGATCCAGTAATTTTTTTAAGTGATTTTTTAACATTGCAAGATAGGGCAGTAATAACTCAGAAAGTTCTTTACTGATTTTGAGCACGTGGATTTACTGCGGGACAGTGACTCTGTCTTTCAATTTATTCGGAGTATGCCTTCAACTTCAACTTTAACTCCACTTTATTGTCCCCTAAGGGAAGTTTGCTTTGCAGGTAGGTAAAAACATGAAACATAAAAACACAATCACACAAATCCAGATACAAGACTGAGATGAATAAAACACAAGTACCTAAAGGGACAACCAAAAACTACGGAGGAGTATAAGGGCCGTGTTAGATCTAGAAAATAATTTTGGGAAAGTCGAGATTAAAGTTGAAATGACGAGAATAAAGTTGAAATGACAAGAATAAAATCGAAATGCAATTTTATGATAAAAGTCGAAATAGTGAGAAAAAAGTTGAAATCTTGAGAAAAAAGTCGAAATATCGAGAATAAAGTCGAAATATATTGTATGTCGACTTAATTCTTGACTTTCGACTTTTTTTCCCAACATTTTAACTTTAATCTCATCATTTTCACATTTATCACAAAATTGTATTTCAACTTTATTGTCGACATTTCAACTTTATTGTCGACATTTCAACTTTTATCTCAAAATTTCGACTTTATTGTCGTCATTTCGACTTTAATCTCGACCTGCCGAAAATTATTTTTTCCATCTAAAATGGCCCTAATACTCTTCCGTATAAAACAGAACCATCACTGCAATGTTTAGAAATAAGATGCATCATGACTGTTCATTTTTAAAATCTAAATTAAGCTGTGTAATGGTTTGTGATATGAATGAGTTTTCATCCTGTTAGATTTGGCCTTTGGCAATCCTTCCAGAGGGTAAGAGCTCAAACTCAGTAAGGAGAGGATGCACATGCCTTGTGTTCTGCTCTTCATGTGCCACCCAGTGCTGTGTCACACTGTGTATTGACATAGATGCCGAGGTGTAATGATGATAGAGCTTTTGCATAACTGCACATTGAAAAGGGTTAATGTCTGATTTAAGCTGAATGATTATTTAGTTTTTTTCTTTTTATTTGTTCAAAATTAACACTACCTTTATATCGTTTTATTTCAAATACACAGACTGATAAAGAGCTTGAAAATAATCCAAACTCACATTGAAGGAAATCCTCTCTCGTCCTCGGTTCCTGGCTTAACCTTGGTTCGTCCCTCAGCTTCGGCTCGTCCCTCAGAATTGATTCCCTCCTTGTCTTTGTGTCAGCCTCTTCAGTGATGTAAACTTCTTTTACTTTAAACAGGTACAAACAAACAGCAGCATGAGCTTTACACAAGCAACTTATTAAAGAAACATTTGCTTCTGTATGAAGACTGACAAACTTCTGCACCTGCTCCTGAAATCTTGCTCGTTTCTGTCTTGCTGACTTCCTCCACTTGTAGTTTCAGGGCAGCGATGGCTCTCTTGGTTGCATCAAAAGAGTAATGGGGGGTGACATTGATCTTGTTGAGGTCTTCATATCCTGAAGGGCCGGATAGAGACTGCCAACTCTGGAGGGGAAAAAAAACAAGAAAATAAAGACGGCGATTACAGAGAAGACATTGCATATTTTAATTACTTACAAGATTTGTATGTTTAAATTAATATAACTTCCAACAAGTAGGCACAGAACAAAACATATAATGGCAACAGCAGTGAGTGCCCATATTTATTATTATTATTTTTAATAATAATAATGATAATAATAATAATAGTACGATAATATAATAGTAATAAATATATATCATAACTAAACTATAATAATATGACATAAATAAGACTCAACAATAACAATGATAAGAAAATAATAACAAAAGTAAATCAATGATAATAATAGCACCTAAAGGGACAACTGTAGAGCTAACAGTTCTACAAATTGATACAATTTTTAATATTGATAAGAAAAAAAATAAGAAAAGAATTAATAACAAAATAAATAATAAATTAATTAATACTTGTAACAATAATGAAAACAAAACCTATTTTAAATAGTGTAAGCTCCAATAATGCTGCTGTAATCTTAGTTTGGGTTGTAATTTTAATGCCAGACATCAGTGGCGTAATTTGGCAGTACACTCTACCATCAACTGGAAGATCGAAGGTTCAAGCCCAGCTCTGGCTGTCACATGTTGATGTGTCACTGGGCAAAACATTTAACCCCACAATGCAATGCTCCCACTGCTGTGGCATGTACAGATAATGTACATAGAAACTCAGTGCCATTAGTAAATGAATCTGAGAGTGAATGGGTCGATGTGACCTGCGGTGCAAAGGCAATTCAAGTGGTCAAAAGGACTGGAAAAGAGCTAAACAAACTAGTTTTTAGTTTACCAGGTTTACCTGCAGAAAATGTATGTGATCGTCAGTGTGTGAGAGCTTTTCCAGGTCGTTGTGTCTCTTCCTCAGAAGAGTGATCTCCTCCTCCAAACGGTCCAGCAGTAACTCACCCTGCGTCACTGTGGTCCTTTCATGGGAACGGATCATCTCCTTGACTTCGTTGTACTTTCTCTCCATGCTGAGCAGAAGCTCTGTGAAGATGCGTTCATTTTCCTCTAGGACTGTTTGAGCAGAGTGCTAGAAAACACACGGAAGTGAGATAGTTGATTAAAATACGCATGAACGGTTTTCTGTTCCAACCAGGACCTTTTTTTTGTTGTTTCTTGCAACTTGTTGGCACCAGAATTATTTTGAATGTTTTATTAGTTTTTATCTTCAATTTTTGTACAGTTGTTTTAGTCCTTAATTCTTGAAAATTAAAAGTTCTTCATTTAGTTTTTTTTTTTTAATCATTTTTAGTGCTATTTTTTTTAACAGCATTCCAAGTTCTAACAAACTGACGTAAATCATCCTCTTCAAAAAAAAAAAAACAACTTAAAAATATAATATGAAAGTCCAGTCAGAAAACCAAATACATTTTGAAACCAAAGTGCATAAGAAAAATATAACGAAATGGTTTGGTGTCATTCAGTATGCTTATAAAGGACAAAAATAAAGGACATTTTGTCTATATCTTTTTAAATTTTATAGATAGTTTTGCCAAAACACAATGCATTTTACTTGATTTTCTTTTAAAATCACCTAAAACTTTAACAAGACAAGGCCAAAACAAAATAGTATACATGTGTACACCACACAAATGTATGTATCCATAAAATAGATTACAAAAAAAAAAAACATATAAGCTGAATGTCAACACAACATCTCAGTTTGAGAAGGGACAGACAAAAGCATAACCTTATCAAGTCCTGCCCCTTGTTTACAATGTCAGATCACAATCCTGAAAACAAAATTTTCATTCCAGCTTTCATGGTCATAGAAAGAATACAAAATACAGTATCTATTAGTTCAGAGGTCTTTTCTGTATTAGCTTAAGTTTACAAAAAAGTATTTTAACTGTCAGTTTCATTTCTAAGTTAGTTTTTCTGTCACAATTATAACCTTAGTTGATGTGTCTTTGTACCTACTTTTACTGCTTCAACAGCTTGTCGGAGGTCTTGCCACTTTTTAATCCTCTGGTCGATCTTCTGTTGAGACTTATGCAGGGTGCTACCGAGTTGTTTCTGAGAAGAGAATTACATTATAGGTAATTTCAGCATTACAAACAATAATAATAATAATAATAATAATAAAATCAATTGTTCATATCAGTTTTTTGGAATAAACAACCTGTTACACCATCTATTAATCAATGTGTCCTTTTTAATTCAGTCATAAACCATCACAAATGTTATCTTCTGCTACAGATACAGAGGGAGCAGGTATACAAATTAACTACCCTGTAATATTTACAGAGATGACTTTGATCCACCAAGACCAAACACTTGACAACAATTATGACACAAAACATCCGTAATCAGACAGAAACCTTAAGTAAAGCCAGACTGCAACAAACAGTAGTTAAGAAAGTGCGACAGAAATACCATTAACACAAGCAAAAAAAAAAAAAAAAAAAAAAAAAACGTAGCCCTGTTTGGGCTACATGTGTGAACTCCTACAGCAAGATTTTTGTGAGTGTGACCAAGCACATGGGGAATTGTAAGTGTAGTTTACCACAAAAGTCTTGAAAATGTATGGAAGGTATGTCTAAGAGGGTCTTTTATAATATTATTTACTTTACTATTATTTTTGCCCTGATTGTTTCTTTCAGTGCCCTTTGTTCTGCTCCCCTCCCTGACCCTCCATTGTCTCATTGGAAACCATTGACTTGTGTGAACAGAAAGTCAGGGATTTTTGGTAGATTAACTTGAAATTTTATTGGAAATTGAAGAAGCTAGCTCAAAGTTTGTGACAGAATTTACAGAAACCCCATTATACAAGTACTAAACCCCCGAAATTCCCTTATTTAAATAAGTTAACTGTCTGTGTGAACGTGACAGTACATTTTACTCAGACCTCTACCCTGAATTTTTCCTGAATTCCTCCTCATACCCCCCAGCAATCCTTCCACAGATTGACAGGCTAACCGCAAGACAAACCCTACTACTGTGAGGGACAGGTGGCAACAAGCAAGGCAAGGAATTCTCTGTGTAAGTTATCCTGAAATTTTCCTGAATTTTTCTAGGTATGCTGCTTACAGCCATTTTTGACCCAGGAATTTTTCTGACTTGTTTGTTCACATCCCTTGAAACAGGAATATTTCCTGCAGTTGGCAAGTAATGGACAAGTGGTGGTGAGGGGTTTGGGGGAATGATAATAGGGATTATTCAGGGCATTTTCAAGGTTAAGTCTTGGTGGGAAATCCTGTGCTTGACATTCACATATACAGCTCACCTGAGTAAATTAAGGAAAATTTCATTTTTTTTTCTGCATGTGTGAATGGGGTTCATTTGACATAAACACTATTTCTTTCTTCCTAAATGTTTAATTTTCCTAATCCATTTATTGCGTCACTATAGGAGAACTCTGCTGTGAGGGACAAGTGTGAACACATAAGGCAGTGTATTTTCTGGGCAATTTTTAGGAATGCTTGTATTTTATTTACAGACACCCAGTTAACATCTGTTCAAATCCTGAACTTTGCCTGAATTTACCAGTGATTCACACATGTCAACACAAACCGCAGGACTTTTTACCCAGACTTTTTCATCCTATATTTTGCCAAATAGCCACCTAAAATTTGCCCTCGTTTATCCCTCTCCTGACAGGCAAACTGCTGGGACAAGAGTGAACTGGGAGGTCTGGAAATTTCAGGCCAGGAAGAATGAATATGTAAAAAGGGTGATGGCCTCAAACTTGATCCACCAAGAGCAAACATTTGGCTCCAGTTGTTATACAAATATTCCTTCAACAGGCGGAAACCTTAAGTTTAAACTAGACTTGCTTGGTTAAAGGCCATCAACAACAATCATGAGGACAAGAAACACTGACAGACAAAGGTATTTTCACCACTCACTTGTTTCTCAGTTCTCTCAGTTCCAGCTGGTACTATGTCGTGGTGCTTGTGTTCGTCCATCATGCACAGAACACACACGGATGTCTGATCAGTGCGACAGAAAGCCTCCAGCAGTTTGTCATGTTGGGCACAAACCTTCTCCCTCATCTGACCCGTTGCTTTGACCAGCTTGTGCTTCATCAAGGCCGGGTACTCATAGTGAGATTGCAGGTGTTGGTCACAGTAGGATGCCAGGCACACATAGCAGGACTTCTCAGCCTTCTGCTTCCTGGTGGTGCAGAAGTCACACAGGACATCCCCAGTCTTGGCCTGGGATCTCTGCTGGTTTCGGCTGGTTGTGCGCCGAGATCTCTCTGGGTTGCTGTACCTGTCTAAATCCAGGGTACTGGGGTGAGACATTTTAGATTAGTTCCAAAACTTTAGATAAAGCGAAAAAAAAAAAAAAAGAAATCCACAGGTGACACGGTGAGGCAGAGGTGTCTTCACTTCTCAGCAAAATTTTAGGATCAGGAGTTATAAGAAGTGGTAGGAGCAAGTGTCCACAGAGAAAAGGAGCTCCTGATGTTAACAGCTTCGGTGAAACTGTGTGACTGACGTAAAGTGTGACAGAATGTGAGCTATGTGGTTAACTCTCACTGTAAAACCAGAAGGACTGGTTAGGAGTTTAATCAAAGGAGAATGGCTGGTTGGACAAATATCCTGCCTGAGACAAAGAGAGCTGAGTCAAAGGGGAGGAAAAGAAAAAACTACTATAAAGAAGAAGAAAGTCCTTGTTGGCATGACAGACAGACAGACAGACAGACAGATAGATAGATAGATAGATAGATAGATAGATAGATAGATAGATAGATAGATAGATAGATAGATAGATAGATAGATAGATAGATAGATAGATAGATAGATAGATAGTGTTTGTCAACATTAACAAAGACAGGAAATGGTTATAGATAAAAAATCAAGGTCTTGATGACAGTTAACTCATCATAGGTGAGCATGTTATTGTCAAAAATTGGAAACTGCCCAATTTCACTGTTAACAAAACCTTAAAAAACATTCCTGAATCCACATCTGGATTCTGATCACCACCAAGTTCTTCCTGTACCATGACCAGCATTTTCTGAAAATGTCATCGAAATCCATTGAGACCGAATGAAGTTATTAGTAAAAATATGGAATTCTGCCCAATTTCTCAATGCTAAGAAATCCTTTTGAAAAATTCCTGGATTCATTCTTTTTTCTTGTGTCATGACCAACATTCCTTGAAAATTTCAACAAACTAAGCTCTTTGGTGGAGGTGATCAATGGATACTCTGGATAAATTTACTTGTCCTCTAACATACAGCAAACATTTACAATGCACTGAACAACAGTTCCACTCATATTAAACTGTCTTAAAAGGCTTGTTGATGAGTGTCCCCCCTCTGGAGGACAGTGTGACCTAGAATCAGAAGCTGAACATAACTGTATCTCGTTTGGTGTTGACTGGAGGCATGTTAAAGACTGTCAGATTTCAGCATTTGGGGAACTGTCTGGTCTTTTTTTATACAGCAAAAGGTAAAAAAAAAAAAAAAAAAAAAAAGACTTCTTTAAAGGACTAATCCAAAAATATGTATCTTTAAATATTCATTATGTGTTGACATCCAGTGTCATTTGCAAGTTATGTCAAAACATTCTCAGCATAGAATAAGCCAGTGCAATTACCAGGCATGGTCATGTCAGGAGGACATGAATGACACAGTTTATACCAGGAGTAATCAATTGCATTTGAACAAGGGACAGTTTTTTGTTTCTTGACATACACTATGGTTACCATATTTACAAAGAGATCACAAATTATAAATGTTTTGGTTTAATTTATATAAAATTAGTTTATTGTTTCAAACTAAATGTTTTAATTAGCCTTTAATGGTAAGATCAGTCCCTAGTACCCATAGCCTTCTGCTGCAAGTCACTTGGGACTCGTGTGGCTTCTTTGTCATAATTTAAGGATATATCATGTTTCCATCACTGGGTTTGGCTTGAAGATACTCACTCTCCTCTGGCAATGTTGGTTACAAATGGCTGACAGGTGGATTAATGTAAAGCAGATAAAACAAGAAGTCATTCCAAATAAAAATGTTACTATTCCAGTTGTTGAGGGGTCTCATTGATAATTATAATGATTTACAGGAATAAGATACCCTTCTTATCACAGCGAACCCTCTCACCTCTTGTTCTTTTAATCCGATACTATGTTGGGGAGCAGATAGAAAGCTTTGGAGGGCCTTGGCTGCCAGTTGATGATCACTGGGATACTGCACTCACGTTAAGTGTTTGTTACACTGCTAACATATGTCCACTAGATGCCGACAAAATACTAGAAAAGCAACAACAGTGATAGCGCTGTGTAATAGTTTGAGGTCTACAGTTGTGTGTTGTTAAAAGTGCTTTTAAGCTTGATTTACAAACCTTCTACCGTTTTGTCTAATATTCTGTACAGCATTTGCTTATCTTTTAAATACTGCTTCCATCATATTTGCTGACCAATATATTTTGGCGGTGATCCAAATTTTTTCAAAGGTTTGTTAACAGAAAGGGCAGTTTTTTTTTTTTGTTTGTTTGTTTTTTTACTAATAACTCAATAAACTCTCCACGGATTAAAATTTTCTTTTTAGGGAAAGCTGGTCACGGCAGAAGGGACAAGTGCAGGTCCTTTTTCCCTATTGGAGTCGTAATTTAGTTTTTATTTTTGTTTCTCTGTTCTTCAGGTATTTGGCCTATGCCTAAAGACGTTCTCTTGCCATACCAGGCCTTCAAATTTAGTCAGAAAAAAGAAATGTGTATTCAAAGCTATGTGGTCATCCTGTCCTTTAATAAACATATTTGAACGAAAAAATATATGTTGGTGCTGATCCGTATCCGGATGTGAATCCAGGATACTTTTTCAGGAAGTGTGAACAGTGCCAGATGGGACAGTTTCCCACGTTTTTGGCAATTCGCCAATCAATGATAGAATTGCATTGGAGGTTTGGGACCTCTAAACGTTTCTAGTTTATATATGTAATTCCTATCAACAATATTGCAATATATGAATCCCCTTGTGTATAACCTCCTACCTTTGGGGTCACCTTTTAGTGTAAAGTTGGCCTCACTTGCCCATGAAATGTAAAGTGACTTCGGTTTGCTCTCTTCAGCGCAGAGTTATAGCACCACTTTGTAGCTATTATCTTTATCGCAAGTTTACTATGATTTTTAATAAGCTGTGCAATTTCACATTTTGGCCCAATACACCTGAACTCACTCTACGTGTAAATAAAATATCGCCATGTCGATTAGCCGAGGCCCTGGAGAAAAGAGATACCAATCATTTGAGTGCTCATTTATCTAAGCTGCTTTAAAAAGAGAAAAGGCAAAACAAACAAAAAAACGTGAGTTGGAAAGACTCTGACTCAGGTGTGTTTACGGGCTGTACGGTGTATGTTTTTTTTTTTTTTTAAATTTACAGCTAAGCACGTATACTATTGACAACATTGGTCACAGCTTAGCATGCTTATTGGACTGTAAATGAAAAATCGTACTAACCATGAAGCCAGCATTTGGATTGGCCTACAACATTTTTGCGGGTGTGTCAACCCGGCCGCTTGGGCAATCGAAACTGTCCGATAATTTCCACATCACGTGAACGCATCATTGTAGACTAGCATCGACAGAGCCAGGAAGTCAAGTTTAGCCACAGCCATCAGAACTTTCAGACATAAACAGCGGACATACTGCCAATAAACCAATAAGTCATAGTTTATTTATTGTTGAAATACTTTGCTAGATAGACTCTAGCAATGGATAAGCTTCGTCGTGTGCTGAGCGGCCAAGAGGAGAACGAGGAGTTGGGTCTCACCGCTCAGGTAGTTACATACAGCTACATACAGTATGACAGTATGCTAATGCTAACTGCGATTACGTGGATAATATCTTTGTGCTGAAGCTAAGCCAGTTTGATTTTTATTATCTGACGTTACGTTTGACGAGTCCCACAATTTTCAGCATGTTAAAAACATTATATCTTACATTTGGTGGTTGTTGCATAGATGTCAGTAAGTTAGCTCCGCAAGGTTCAGACGTGTTACGGTTGTGCGAGTGACCGTGGAACTTGGTGTCTTTCAGCAGGTTGTCGTAGTTAGGAACGGAAGTTGTAACTGCTTTTTATCATCAAATATTAACGATTACTTGTTTGAGATATATGTAATGGGTATATTTGATAGTATTTCGCTAAAGAACATAGATATAAATTCGTCACTGGGACATTTACCGTGTTCGTTCTCTGTTGTGATTACGACAACCATTGAGGCATACGACCGAAAGTCCCTAACTAACTGGTCACTTGCTATTTGCAGTACACCATCTGCAAGCAACAGTTTAAACTTTCACTATTCAAAATGATTTCATGGTAACCCTTTTAACGCTAAGCTACAGCTATTTATAACAGCTGGAATAGTTTGACTATGTCAATGCGATATACATGTTTTTTTATACGAGTCACAGTTGATAAAGTTGTTAGCATTGAAACGTTGTTTGAGTTTAACTAGTGACCGAGTTAACTGGTGACTCTCGGCTGGAGCCCTCAGCTGTTGTCGCAGCTGCAACAGGCGTTGACAACATAAACTGCATTTACGACGTAATAAATCAAGAAAACAGGTATATACATTCAATAAACTGATCAAATATAAAATAATAAAAAAAAGGATTTCGCTCTCTCAGCTTTTATTGTCACTGGGTTAACCATGCTTGCGGAAGGAAGTCACCAGCCAACACGGTCACTACTTTATCCGAAACTTCAGTCATAAACGGTAATTTTGTACTTTCACTATCTCTTTTGATTTCACATTTTCCATTTAAACCGCCATTTTTACAACTCAGCGAACGACCACGACTGCCGTTATGATTAGTCTTACATTATTCTTTTGTACATTTTGAACCATAGATACCGTATCAAAGAATACATAAACTTGTAATGTCATGATGGGTTACACATTAATCTCAGACAGCTCCCAACAAATTAAAACAACAACAGAGCACAAAAATACAAAATAATGAATTTTAAGATGTATGGGCTTGTAAACACTCAAATCATGTAATTTCCTTAACAGTTTCCTCTTTGGTTGTCGCTGTAAGCTGAGACTTGGGTTCCGCTTTTCAATAGCACAGACAGGCTTGAAAGGAAAAGCTTGCAGTGCTATGATTAGGGATGTGCAGTGCTGGAATTTTCCCTAAATTGGATGTGCTGTTTCCAAAGTCATCATCACTGATTCTGATACAGATACATACACATTATTTGTATGTAATAGAAGTAAAGCAACATATGATTTACTAACTACAAGCTCTTAGAGAGCACAAACCTCCATCAATGCATTTCCAAAATTATCGAAGGAGTTATTGTCAAAACTGTGGAAAGTTTCAACATCTGGATTCTGATTACCAACAAAATCTGATCAATTCTCTCTTGTCCCATGACCAACATTCCCTGAAATGTTTTTAAAATCAGCTGAGAATTTATTAGTGTTATTAGCAAAAATCTGTAAAGCTGCCCTATCTCAGTGTTAACAAATTATTGAAAAGTCCTGGATCACCCCCAAAAATGAATCACCTTTTCCTTGTGTCATTACCAGTATTCCCTAAAAATATAATCCAAATCCATTCATTGTTGTTTGAGTTATCCTGTTCACAAACCAATCAACAAACAAACAAAGAAACTAACAAACAACAACAAAAACAGAACCTCCTTGATGGAGATAATTATTGATACTGTTTTGTTTTCTAAATGTAGACATTCAGTGATGAAAAGTGGCTCATTATGGTATATTTGTACATTCTGCTTATATTAAAAGCTTACATTTGTGATATGTATGGCCGGTAAATATGAACAAAGTGTATGGCATATACTGATAATAAACAAAACTATTAACTGCCCATACTGTTATCTGCCAGTGCCATTATCATTGTGCATCCATATGTTGATATGTACAACAGTCTGTTGTATCTTTAAAAAGTAGAAAAATAAACATTCCTTTAAAATATATATTTTATAATTCAATTTAAATCACTTCCTTGAGCACAAATTTGTAAGAACTGTGTGATATATTTGGTAATTGTGACACAACAACAAAAATAACATACAACAAGCCATTGCCTTTTAGTTATGTTCATTTTTTTTAATGAAGTCAGTACTCTACTAAATTAAATGTGGTCAAAGTCTTGCTTGGTTTAAGTGAATGAGGTTAACACAATACCAGAATGGTAAACTCTGATATGATACTAACTTAAGTCAAATAGTATTGATACCTCTCTTGATATTACAGCAGCAAAACAGAAGTCCTAAGCACCTAAATAATATTGTTGTTGGTGTTTACTTGCAATTTTTTAATGGCTTTCGCAAGCACTGGTCTTATGAGCGAGATGTTGTGGTTCATAAAGCATCTGTACTGTCAGTCATTAAAGTAACAGAGCCTGTGCTGTTAAAATCAAAAATGTGGTATCAAAAAGTATACACAACTCTGACAACCTAATTTGCCAGTACACCAGCTCTAATTATTCTGTCAACATGTAACAATCTATATGTGTTTGTTTATTCTTAACTTTTCACATGCCTTCACCATAAGGAGGGATTACGGTAAGTCACCAACTTGAGCCCTGATTCTTACTCTGCAGAAAGTTTATTGTAGTTATTAACTTAAGTTAAAGTTTTCCTGAATTTAGTTTTAGTGCTTCATTTGTACAAAGTGTAGTGTTCTGTCCTTGTGCTGTGTGTTTTTATGTTTTGAGATGAAACGTTTGACTGGATGTTATCTGCTTAGCTTCAGCCAGCATGTGTAAATCATCAGTCAGGAAGCCAGCGGATCTCTCTGCCGTCATTAGGATTGTCTTGTGACATCCTCTCATTGTTCTCACCAGGTCCTTGATGCCAGTTCTCTCAGCTACAGCACCAGGGTGAAATGGTTCTTCATATGTTTCGCTGCAGGCATCCTGTGCTCAATACTCGTGAGTGTTTCTGCTCTCAATAAAGATCAGGCAGCTTTTATGCTGTGTTTGCTTTTATCCTGTCATTAGGAATGTCGAGTATGCAGAGCGTATGGCTGGTAATGATGTTTGTAAAGGCAATGGTGAGATTTTCTGCTGTCTTTCCGCGGGAACTATCAAACCTCAACACTGCTGACATTGCTCTTTTAAATTGCCATCAAGAGGAATTCCTGATTTCTTACACTTTAAGATGATAGAGACACGTGTTGCTGTGTTAAATTGCTCAACTGGCTGAACATATTTTCACAAGTGTGCAAAAGACACCACTGATGGCGTTGAACCCAAAGGGAAACACACATTTATTCAGGATATTTGATTTTTCAAGATCTAAAAATTACAGCTCTTGATTCCCTTTTAAGAATACATCAATCCTCTTTGTGGAGAGTGAATCCAAGTTCAAGTTTTATTTTAAATGGGGTTGCTGGAGGCCAGTGGCAGAAGTAAATGTAATTGCCAATAAAGCAACTGGCCATCTCTGCCCCATGGAAAGATTGCTGGGTATGCTAGGTGATACATCGTAGTAGGAGCGGGAATCGAAAACCAATTCCAGTTGAGAATCAATAACAACTCCCTCAAAGGATCAATATTATGTGTGTTTTTACTTATCAGTTCCCTTATCAATTCTTAATCCCGAATTCCAAATCAACAATGTCACTCTGTCATCAGAGGCAGCCAGTAGAAACGACAATATGGCAGGCAGGGGGCAGAAGTGATCAAAATAGTGGCTTCATTTTAAAATACAGATGCTTGCTACACAAATTTCAGTAAGTGGAGACACCAGCAACTTGCCAAGCATTAATCTATCCAGCATGGCAATGAATATCAGGTGTGCCATGTGTGTCAAGACCCTTATAACTGTGCAAACTTCCAACTTGAAAAGGACTGGTCTGGATTCCACTCAGACTGTGATTTATTCTCTTATTTATTTGAAAGGCTCTTTGCCAGTTTTTGTTTATGATTTTTGAGGTTTGATTATTGAGCTTTTTGGTTTATTCCATTAATCCACTGGTCCATTAGTTGGCATGTTAGTTATGTAGTTAGTTTGGTAAAAAAAAAACCTTGAACAAAAAGGAAACAAAATATACGTATTTACAAAGTGCACCATCCAGATAATAAACAGCCCACCCAATGCTGAGATATATGTAACTTATTGAGAATCATCACCCCTCAAACATACACATTTCACCCCAACAGTGACTTTGAAGACCTTTACTTATCACGCCCCTAAAGTGCAAATCCCATCAAGACAATCAATCTTCAATGATATCGATCTATTCACTGCACTGCATGTGACAAAGAGCAGCACAAATCAGCAAACAACCAATCAATCGATTTATCAACCTAACAAAATTCCATCAGCACCTCGTGCTTCCCTTTGAAGTGCTCATCTAAAGTGCCAAAGGAGTGTCTTGGTTTATTTTAACCTGAATCATAAACAAAAAACAACTTTATAAACTAAGAGAGGCATGCTCTCAAAGTCCATTTAACAAAGACTGCACATCCACACACCGGCAGCGCAGCAAACACAACACCCAGCACCACCAAGCAGTCTTTTAAATTATGAGAGTCCTTACCGGCTGTCTCTTTGGAATTGTAGGACACCAATTTGCACAGCATTCTTAAATTTGTAAGTAATTTTTTATGTAAGAAATGGCTCGCTAACAAACGGCTCACTCACAATTGCAAATCGGTACACATCGTTCACTTAAAAGAGCTGTTCAAAAGACTCAACTTGTTCACGAAAGTCACATCTCTAGTGCAAACCACCGCAAAAGTAGGTCAACAAAACAAAGCCTCTGTTAAGGGGTAGATGAAGATAATACGATTATAGTAGAAGATAACGTAACATTAGCAGTAAAAAAACAGAGTCACAAAAGCACATAGGGCCATTTATAGTTGCTGAATAGTTTATCTGATGACTCTCAGCAGGCTAACATTTTCCGTTGACTCCCAGTGTTTGAGCTAAGCTAATTAGCAGTCAGCGAGCCCTACCCATCTCTTCTTGTTACTGCACGCACAGTCAAAAGAACGGTGTCTATCTGCTTGTCATGGACTCAGGAGTGAGACAAGACACGTAAAGATAAAAAAGTTGGCATATCCCTTTAAAGTAAACGTTTGTGTATTGTACAACCCCCCCTCCCTCCCAACAAAACTTTGTTGTGGCTGGTAAGCTGCCAAGAGTGCTTCCTGATGTTACAAACATCACTGCCAGAGGTGAGGTTTCATTTAAAATAATGATAATAGAAGAGAAATGTAACAGGTAATATCCTACATCACTGTTCATGCAGTTACCCACATGTAACAGTGAGATACCATCGCAGTAATCAGACTGGCTTCCTGATTTTTCATTGGATTAATGAATCTGCTTTGTATTCTGAGTGTACACTTTTATGCATGAAACAATCAGATCAATCTCCCACATTTTCCACATAAGGTTTTTGTTAGTTGTGTGTAGTTGACCGTTAAAATGTCAGGAAGTCTTGTCATAGTAGGCTCGACACCCTTTGCCCATAACGCCACACTGTGAAAATTCACACTGATGAAGCAACATAACCTCGAAGTGAAGGGCTGGAGAGAGAGACGAGGTCTGTGCATACACCAACTTTAATACAACAAATTCATCAAAGAAAATAGTGTTTATACATTTTCAAATGCTAATACTTTCTGTCCAAGTCCTGCTTTGGTGGAAAATAAGTGAAATTGACCTTTAGAGCTGGGCAATATGGACCCAAAATCATACGCTGATATATTTTTTTCTGAAAGTTGACACATGATATACATCTTTTTCCTGTTGCAAAATAACAGTACATGTTTGTCACAATACTAGAGTTGTAAACTTTAATTAATAAGGCTTTAAAATGTTTGTTTCTAAAGTGAAATAATACTGATACCTATTGATACCAAGACAACCAAAAATAGAAGACATAGAAACCCAATTCTGGGCAACTTTTCTTCTTAAATATCAAAAATCAAAGCACAATCCCTACACACTAGCTATGTTGTTGAAAGCATTTGCAATATTTCAGATTATTGAGTTTGACAAATTTTTATTGCCTTTAAAATACCATCTGTTTAAAAAATGTAAAGTCTCTGTTATTTCAATAAGGAGTGGGCATCTTTGGTGACCATGAGGGCCACACTAATGTTACTTTCACAACGCCAAATTGTTACAAACTGAGGCTTATTCTCAATAAAATAATAATAAATAACTGTAATGTTACAAAAGAATGCATATTGTCACTGTTGGGCTGAAACCTTATGTCTCTTTTTTCATGATTTTGATATTTTTCATAATTCAGTGTTCATAGTCACCCTTGACAGCTAAGTGTTTTTCTTATTTCTAAATAAAAAAAATGATTCTAGAAATAATTTAATGAAATAAGTTGCTCCTTATGAAATACTTTTTCTTTCATTTAAAAACTACGGCCTTTTGTTAATTTCCTTTTTAAAAAGTAATTTTGAAGATGGGAGGTATCTGAACTACAGGAAATATTTATACTTTTCATCAGAATTTATACTAGTGTTTACATTTAAAGCTCAAAAGCAAAAGGTGACTATTCATTTATCTAAACTTGAAATTAAAGCCTATTAAATAAGGAATGCACAATATTATCAGACCAATATCAGTAGCAGATAATTCCCTAAGAAGTTGATTTTTGGTATCAGCAGAAATCAATCAAGCAATCAATCAATCTTTATTTGTATAGCACCAATTCATGACAAGACACTTTACAATAGAGCAGGCTGAGGACAAACTCTTCATTTTATGGATACACATATATGCATAGATACATATATACATATATAAAATACACATATACATATATATAAACAAATACATCCAACACCCAACATGAATCCAATAGCCAATCAGGAATCCCTCATCATGGTGGCAAGAAAAAACCTTGAAATGAATCTTTTATTTACAGATGATATTATGGCACTACAGGTTGGTCATAAATATACCATATGTTGGCCATAATATTGGCAGAATGTACAAATAAACCATAATGATTTACCTCACCATCATTGAATGTAAATCCAAAGTATCATTTATATAATTATGAAACTTTGTTTTCTTGCTTCATATATGTCTCTAAAACAAATGGACTGTAACCATGAAAGTAAACTGGTCAATCTTAGTGTAGTAGAGACTTTGAGCTCGATATTGGTATTGGCAGTAATGATTTTGGAAATACTGGCATATCATATATCAGTAAAAAACCAATACTTTGCATTCTTGAACTGAATATATTTTGATGCAGTGGTTCTTAAAGTTTCGTTTGACTGAGTATTTTTTTAAAAAAGCAATAAGCGATGCTTCATAAAAGACCCTCTCTAAAATAATTGTAACAAATTATATCTACTAATTTCTTGTGAAAATGAAACATTTACCAGGCATTAAGATTATCATTGACATGCTGCCATTTTTCATGCTGTAATGCTTTTTGCTCATATACTGTGTTGTGGTGGTAAATCAAACTGAAACACATGACAAATTGTCACCTTCACGATTACAACTTTTAGAAATTTAAAATGTGATCAGGAGTCAACATTATTACTTTAACTTGTAATAAAAATGTTTCCTTGAATGATATGATTATTCCCAACTTATACAAAACATTTTTAATAAATTGTGTTGTTGTCAATCGGATCATTTCTTCGTGGATCTTGTTAGAACAACCTCTCTCCACCATCACTCTGTCTAGCTATAGCCAGCAGGTAGACATTGTAAAGTGCTTATTATAAAGCCCTCTGGCTGACAAAAACTAAACTCCGTCATTCCCTCTGCAATAATCACGCTGAACACCAAAGAGACATTTAACAACACTTTATATAAGCTTTTGATTTCATTTAGAATCCTGTGTGCTTAATGTATGCTTTTCTTATAATTTGAGCCTTATCAAAGAGGAATTTATGTCACTGCTTATCACAGGAAAGACAGTTTTTATTTGTTTTTACTGAGCATTAGCATTACCAGGCTATAAATCATGAACCAAAGCCACATTTTGACACTAGAGGGAGCCCTTTCAGTGTCTTAAAAACAAAAGACAGCCAACAGAAATCCTTGTTTTTCTCTTTGTTCATGATTGCTTGTTCACTAATAAACACTAAAGTATAATGAAGTGTTTGATTGAGGTTTTCTCTCTTTTACCAGGGTTCAGCACTGCTGTTTCTTCCAAATGGGATCAAGCTGTTCGCTGTCTTCTACACACTAGGAAACATTGCAGCTCTTTCAAGGTAAGACCTCTCTGTTCAGCTCCATCCAATAAGTTTCAGCATTGTGATGTCTTGGTTAGAGATACACTATATTATCTGAACAATGTCAGTATCAGCAGATATGAAAATCCTGGCTGTTTACCACTAGAATATTGGCCGTAAAATGTACCACAATACTCCACCTCTAATATAGTGTGCAGAAATGAGTCCAAAAATGGAAATTGTGGCAAGTTCCATTTTGGCTCAATAATAGGTGTGCATTGGGTAAGAAAAGGTTAAAAACCACTAAATTATACTGAGATTTGCAAACTGTTTTTCTGGAATTAGATGTTAATACACCTTTTTTGAGAGCTTACATTCAAATTAAAATAAATCTTTTAACTAAACAGATTTGCAGGTTGATTCCTCGTAGTCTGGCCCCAAACTCTACTCTAGTTCTCACAATCCACTTTAAAGTTCAAACTATGAGGAC
The DNA here is from genome assembly GCA_037902135.1 of Cetoscarus ocellatus. NCBI lineage: Eukaryota > Metazoa > Chordata > Actinopteri > Labriformes > Labridae > Cetoscarus > Cetoscarus ocellatus. The sequence continues at coordinate 248,403 of JBAMNC010000022.1, read as the reverse complement.
AAAAAGGAAATGAATTTTAGTCAACGTCAGTCTACGTATACTAACTATACTATATATACACCTATGTTTTAGGCTTTAAATCTTGGCTAAAATGTAAATATCTGCTGATGCCAATAATTAACATGTCAGCTATTTCTACTGATACAGATGTCATGCAGATTGTATTTTGCCACCAACTTCAGGTCACATGACTGACATTACACATCCTGCAGAGTTACTTTCACACATGCACACACTGTATTTATGATGGTAAAATAAAGCATCATTCAGCCCTAGTTTAAGCAATAGCTCATCCAAGAACAACAGAAAAATGCCTTTTAGTCATGTTCCATCTTCATCAAAAATGTGTTTTTCTTTATGTAGCCTGTGACTTAAACTTCTGACAGGGATGACTTCTAATCATCTCATACATTACAATCAGTGTTATGACAGGGTGTCTTTTGAACAGAGATGGTTTCATTTTATGCAACAAGGCACACACTCTAATCCTGAAGGGTTATTTTTGCACCTATTTGCATATGCAGATCATGATCTTGATTACTAGAAGATTAATTCTGCTGCCTTGCATCCTAATTTGATATCATGTAAAAGTCAGAATAAAATGATCACGGATGCAGGAAAAAATTGTTTAATCAAATGAATGAAGTTAGTTTGCTGGAAATAATGATTGCGTTAATAACGTGTTGATTTTTAAGCAAAAATATGAATGTTGGCTGATCATGGTTTCCTGAATGTGAAAACTTGTATTTATGTTGTTTTTTAAATGAAAAGACTTTATTTGAGCAGCAGGCTTCACAAAAGAAGCACTAAAAGAAGCTCTCAAAAATGTAATTGAATTTTTTTTTTATGTTAGACATTTGATAATCTTGGCAGCTTATCAAGTTATCTTACCTTTGAGTTCCACAAAACAACTTTATAGGGATAGTTAGGGTTCTTTGAAGTTGGGTTGTTTGAGGTACATGGCAAGAGCCTGAACATGTGCCACAGTGTCACAGCTCAGTTCTCTCTGTTCAGAAAAACTTTGGAGCAACGCTTATGCTATACAGTGCTGTACATGGTGCCAAACTCTTAGCATAATTTAAAGAATTGTGGGAGACAACAAGCCATAAAAACAGCATGGGGCCATCACATGCTACAAACTGTTTTGTTTTTTTTAGGGTAGCTGAAAAGTAAGTGGATTTAAACAAACTTTTTGTAGTGTGTGATGACCCCAGACTATTATGTGGCTTGTTGTCTCCCACAATTTTTTTAATCATAGTTTGGTACCATGTATGGCAATGTGGATTTGAACTCAGCCAGGTGTGTCATGGTGACTAAAGGCCCAAACATACTTGGGCAGAATGTGGAGCGTCCGCTCCACTCACAGTACACCTGAGTCTGTGAGCACCTTAAGGCTGTCACTTTTCCCCAGAATCAAACGAACAGTTTTCAAACATACACACAAATAACTGAAAGCCTACAATCATTTACAACAGGCTATTGATGCTTGATTCCTATAATTTGATGACAGGATTCTCTGCAAAGGTCTTAATTTAGAAGTTATAGGACCCTAAAAATGGCCCTGGCTTAAAAAATACACTTTTTGACCATTTTTAAATTTAAAAACATCACCACTTTGCTGACCAATAACTCAGAAACATGAAAAGATAGGCCTTTCCTGATGACAGAATCTGAAAGCCTGGACCTGAATTACCAATGAAAGCCTATTTCAGGTCCAGAGATATTTGCTTGTTTCAGAGATATTGGCATCCAAATGTGGCCACTCAGGAACATATGCAATTTGTAAGTGTTAAAATATTTGCAACACCCCTTTTTTAACAGCCTGTAGTTCAGAGACCCTTAGGCTTTTCCTCCTATAACTTTACATTTGTTCATCATATATGTAAAGGACACCAAAACACTTTTTTATACAGCCAAACTTGTGTTGGTCTCCATGGGCGATTTCTGGACTTAGTTTGAGTTCATATGGAATGACTGTATAGCATTTGCGTTTGTCCCAAGTTTTTCTGAACAGAGAGAGAACTGAACTGTGACACTGAGGCACATGTTCAGGCTCTTGCCATGTACCTCACACAATGGCACTTCAAAAAACACGAACTACCCCTTTAATTTTCGTTGGTAGGATGCTTCATAGATTGTTGGATCTTGTTTCAGTAATACTGTCTCAATAGCATTTGGGCAATGACGTATCTTCATCACTCTTATTTTCTGATGGCTCAAAGAAACAGTTAAAAAGAATCAAATTTGTCCTTGGGAGCCATCAACAGCCTCCTAGATGTATTATGTAATGTTGTTTTTCTATGGTCTTTATATAATCACCGTGTCTTGACTTCTCTGACAGACAGTCAGCCATTGATGAGGGTATGTTTTTTCCAGACAGAGGTAGTATCTATTTTCAGGTATCATATGTCCTGAAGGTTTAGATGTGTCAAGAAAGCAGGTCACCTTAGTCTGTCATAGCCCAGGTTACCAGTCAAGGGAGGTTCTTGTAAAGGGGTCTTGCATCACTTTGGCAGTGACAGTGGTGTTATAACCTGGATCATAGGCCTTCACAGAAAGACAAGCAGAGAAACAATTTCCCAATGCCAACAAGTATTTTACTGAACTCTTATACAGTGGATAACATCAATAATGTTCATGTGGGTGTGGACACATGGTATGGCGAATGGTGTTGAAAAGTAAATAAAACACACAGACAGTAATGGTACAGCTGCTTCTCTGACTGAGAGGCTAGTGTAGCACAGAAATGTGGCTTTTTGTTTACAGAGAGGAGCAATGAGCCCAGGTGCTCCAGAGCCAATAGGATTAGACAGCATTTCCCCCCAGTGCCTCCAAATAAACAAACGCATACGTACACAGACACCCACACCTACAAAAAAGGGTCCAATACAGAGGTTATAAATAACAAGTGTGTCATAGACTTGAGGGTAACATGTAGGTGTAACAAAGAAATTAACTACATCAGTGGTATGGCTTTAATGCCTCAGTTTTTCTCATGAAGACCACTTTTGGCGAGACTTCTCCCGGCAGTGAATGGATATTTTGGTCCCACTGGTTTCTGCCAGTTCTGAGCTGATGGCACTGCTGGACATCCTCAGATTTCAGAGGGAAGTAACCTTGGTGTGTCTTTCATCTGCTGACCACTAAGTCCACAGTCTTCATTGTTCCCAGTTTCCTTGTGCCCCTTCTGACAAAACTTGAACATCACATCTTCAAACCCGAGTCTGCTTTGATTCTCTTCCTGAGAGAGACCTTGCTGATGTATAAAGCTGCCCTGTATCTTGTTGTTGTGCTCAGTTTTGACATGATGTGTATGAGCTGTCAACCCTATTAGGCTGAATTTTGACAGAAGTAAACCACAATCAAAGCATTTTTCATTCATATATTCAAGTCCCTTTATGTTTGTTAAGTTAGCTAACATTAGTCTTGTGTGAAATACAGGAAAGGCAATTTGATCAAAAAACGTCCACCATTTTAAGTGTGAAAATCTTAAACATGTTTCTTACAGCTCAATATTTCTTTTACAAAACTTGAGAAATTAATTCCTAACATCTCCAAGTTTAGGTCACTGAAAAGTCACCAGTAGCTATTAATTAACCACGTATACCACAGTAGACTTGTGAAGGTTGTTTATTTCTTAGCTTTCTTGGTGTGACAAAGCAAAATGTCACTTTAAATAAAACTTAAGCTTCCCACAATCACTGTTAGGCCAAAGTTTCTTTAAAACAAATACTCCAGAGGGATCAGTGGAGCTAAGTAGAGTATTAATATCATAACAGTAATGGTATTAACAGTGCTGTCATCCTCCTCGTCACAGTAGCAGTGTGTGCAGGGACATCATTAGTGTTTCCGTCACTCTGAGCTGTAAAAAAAAAAAAAAAAGTGTCAATCCCTCTCAGCAGACGAGCAGAGAGAGCCTGCGTCAACACAAACTACTCTCGCGTCTCGTCTAACAGATGTGACACTCCACACTCTCACACTACCCACTCGGCTCAGCCTGGTTCATCAGCGGGGAAAGCCTTTGTGTGTAACACTCACTGACGTCACAAATGCACACTGTAGGAGGTTTTGGAGGAGTCATCAGGATGTCGAGCATGCAATATTTACACCCCGATATTTACTATATAGTTCAAATTAAAATATGTAATAAAATCCACCTGGACCATAAGACTAAGACATTGAAGAGAGCAATATTTTAAACAAAAATATAGAAGAACATGTAGGTGCAACTCAAAATGTTTGCAGTTCTGTCCATCCAAACAGTATTTGTACTGTTACAGAGTTTCACTGTGAGAAAATAATGGCTAAATATAGACTTTTACCCTGGTTACAGTGTTGGAACAGGATCCTCCGAAAAGACAAAAAAAACAAAGACACTCAATGAAGCAGAACTATTAATGTTCACAGTATTGGCTGAGCTGTTCAAAATCCTGGAGAGCACTAATAATACTGCACTTTGATTTCATCTAAGCAACAAAATTAATTCAATACATGCTGGGAATAATCTAATGCAACAACTTTTAATGGTGGATCACTATTTTTCACCCTTTTTGTTCTTTCTCAGCACCTGCTTCCTAATGGGTCCAGTTAAACAGCTGAAGCGCATGTTTGAACCCACAAGACTGATCGCCACCATCGTTATGCTGGTAAATATCATCTGTTACTGCAGCTTTGGACGTCAAGTTGATTCAAATGCATGATACAACCTTAAACCATGGTACAGTTACTTGTTTTTGTAATGAATGAGGTTTAAACTTCCACAAGTCAGGCTAAATGCGTGCTCTCACCTGCAGACTTTTGCCTGATGCTTTTAGTTATGCTAGAATAAAACATAATACTGAAGAGAATGCAAAAAAAATCCTAATATTGCAAAGTAAAACATATATTTGAAGCTGTGTTCCCCTTGATTTCACTTTGACATTTTGAACATTTTTCCTTTTTTGGCTTTTATGCCCTTGTAAGAGATGTGGTGATACACTTTACAACCAATCAATCTTTATTTGTATAGCACCAAATCACAAAAAATGTTATTTTTAAGACACTTTACAACAGAGCAGGACAAAGCCATTTTCTTTCATTTTATAGATATACATATTTGCATATATACATATGTATATGTGTAGATGCTGAAATCCAAATAAGATACAGCCACAAGCACTCACTCTGTTTTAACAACCTGCTGAAAGTCACCTGTTGACATGATTACTAATTTAACCCTGTACTTTCTGAGCGAGGAGGAATAATCTCTGACAGTTGCACACATGCAGTATTAACATGTGTACGGTGGATTACTGATGGGTATTTTATTAGTTCTCACCTCTGAACTGTCTCCCCCTCGCATCAGGAAGTTAAATGCTCCTGTGTGCCTCGACAGTTCTGTAGTACACTGCACACTGTGTGCAGTGTACTTTCAGCAACGTCCAGAGCACATGAGGACGAGTGCACAAGCTCAAAGTTTAACCACAAGTTTATCTCAAGTTTTACTTTTACATTTATCACAGCGGTGACAGAGTCAGTGCCTCGCCTCAGTGCAGTTGATCTACACAGGCCGATATACGAGAATCAAACCACCCTTTCAAAATAAAATGTCCTTCGTCTCAGTTATTCGAAAAGAGGTAATATGAGTAATCATTTCATTTCTCTCTGGCACCGGTCTGTGTCAAATGTGGACCCTTGGGGTAAAGAAAATAAAAATATAAGGCTTCCCTTTTTCTTTATGAATAGTGGCTGTACCTTTTGATTTTGAGCTTTTATATGGTAGTTGCATAGAAAACAATGCATTTTTTCACAATTGAGAATGAAACAGGGGAATTGAAAAGCCATTTTAGCACCTTGTGTTGGTTTAAAAACCAGCAGAATGTGCTAAAGGCTGGTTGTAATGTGTGTTATCATCAAAATGATTTAACTTGTTCATTTTTTTAATGGTATTGAGGATTATTTTTAGAATTATTTTTGAAAGCCCTCTGAATTTGAATCTTTCATTGCCCCTGCTTTTACTAAACCAGTCTTCTTTCCTTTGTAACTTTAAGGATTACAGAAAATCTATATGAGTACTGACCCAGCCTTTTAGACACTTGATGCAGATTATATCTGTACTGGTCCCATCAAATTTTGGTATTTAAGTAACAAAGAAAATTACTTTTTATTGCATGGACGGCTTAAAAAAAGTGATAATTTTATTTACAAAAATTATCCATATATATAATCTGTAACACACTTTTTTGGCCTTTACATGTTGAGTTTTGTCTCTGGGATGAAAAGAATATTTTAAATCAAGAAAGTACAATAGTTATTTATTGAAGGCTTAATTTTCATGAATCAAATGTCAATCTGATGTGTATGTTAATGGAGCAGTATATGCGTCTCTGGTTAGATTTTCATATTTAACGAGAAGTGTAGAAAGAAATCATCACAAAGGGCAGCTCAATTACTGCAGAAAGTTATACAAGTTTTTTTTATTTTTAATTCAGTTGAGATTAGGGTTGTCATGATACTAAAATTTCAAACTCAATATCGATACCCAGAAAAATATGCGATACTTGATACCATTTTCGATACTGCTAAAATGACAAATACTTAAAAAGGCATAAAAAATGTTTTTATCAACATGAAAATCTCAAAAACACCTTTTCAATCTCAACACAGAACATGCTTTCTCAACAGAACCACAGATGCTAGTTAAATAATCAGAAAATGGAAGAAACACAATAAAAAACGAGACATTCACATTGGTTTTACTTAGTGCAAATAAATGCAAAATAAATAACCCAAATATAATGCAGTTTGACAATATTTTAAGGTTGTCTCAGATATTTTTCTTTTTCACTAAGTGCAAATAATCCAAAAAATCTAAAATTAACAATAGACAGTACACTTGTCTGAGGTAGTATCGATACCATGGCAAATTTGAATTGCATCTGGATACAGCGTTTGAGTATCGATACTTCAAAAAATATTGATACTTTTGACAACCCTAATTGAGATTATGACAAGTAAACTGGATTACTGGTTGATTTTTACAACATTTGGATCACATTCATTGTTAAAATTGAACACTATTAACACTTTGTATTCGCAAGCTCTCAAGTTTGCCCTCTGCAGTTGCCATGTTACACTTGTCGCTTGCTCACTGAGTGTTCTTAGGGAGCTCCTGGACAATTGTCTGCTTACCCCTGCTGAAACACGTGACTCTTAACATTACAGAAAAACTATCAATATTTTGAAAAATGTATAGAACCAAAGCATACAAAAACAAGAATATATACAAAACCTGCAAAGAAAATGAGCTCACAGTCATCACAGTAATCATTTGATCCTACTATTTTGTTTTCATGATTGTGTGAGGCCAAAATCATAATTGAAAGTTAAACTATATGAATGGCTCTGCACTAATAGAAACATCATTCTCCAGATGTTTAACATATTAACCATTTTTCTCTTCCTCCATCAGCTCTGCCTTATCTTAACACTTTGCGCAGTGTTTTGGGTAAGTACGTTTAAATTATGATGCAGTCTTTAATGTTTCTGTGTGACAGTCTTCAAGAATATACCTTTTTGTGTCTTACTTTACAGTGGCATAAAAAAGGGCTGGCTATCATCTTCTGTATCCTGCAGTTCTTGGCGATGACCTGGTAAGTGTGTCCTAAAATTCTTGGCCGTGTCTCTGCTGTGGTGCAGTTGGTAATTAATTAACTCATCACTTCCTTGTATACAGATAGAGCCGTCCTTCTGTGATGGGAAACTTTTCTCCAGCTGCTCTGGCTCGCGTTAAATGTCAGTGACTAGAGTTAATCATGTGCTGATGCTTTAAGCTGCTGCTGGCGTGGGCACAGCTGAACCTATGCATGCTTACACTCTCACGCTCATCAGTAAACTACATGTCAAACCAGACTGTTTCTGAGTTTTCCTCTGTTTTAGAGAATCTTTTTATATAAGAAACATCAGACTCCAAACAGCACGCATAATGCCATGTTAGCATCATGTTAATGCAATTCTTCAATCAGATTGCTGAGCTCTAGTTTCCATGAGCAATCGGTGACTCCTGCTCCACATTCCTGCTTTAGGTTAACTGGCCATAGGTCAAGTTGGTCAGTATGTTCAGTATGTTTTTTGGCCTGCAGAAGAAGAATCAGTGCCAAGATCAGCGTGAACCTGCTTAGAGATGTAGAGACAGACAGGTGTTTCTATCTCCACTAGTCTGATACGAGAAGAAGGCTACGTTTCCATCAAATGTTGGGACTTAATATTCAAGGGGTCCATCTTAAAGGGTCCAAAACATCTCATTTTTACATACTGTCTGCATTTATAAAAAGATGAAGGAGCTGTCATTCTAAAGAAATCTAATCTGCTTCTGTCTGAAGAGCATGTCATACACAGGTTTAAAGAGGTCACACCAGTGCTATCTTTTGATCGCTGAAATTGTCTTAGCTCCATCCCTCTAATTGAATTGATCAATAAACCTCCTTCAGCTTAACATTAAGACATTCATTTGTTGAACAACCTCATTTAGTATTGAACCTACTGTTAACAGTCAATACCAAGTGAGAGTGGTAAAACATTATAGTATGGTTTGACAACACATCCACTTCTGTTCTGAAGCTCTGGGTATCATTTATAAAACCTGCCCTGTCTTGATTTTCCATCATTTAGAAATCTCAGTGGGATTTCTGTTTACACAGTCAAGAATGTAAACAAACCAAAGTGGTTGTCTTGAGATGAAGCCATGAGACAGAGGAAAAGCTTAAGCTCTGAAAACAACAACCCTGCCTTCAGGATTTATTGTAGAGACACTTCCACCACAGACTGAAAAAAGAGAAATGCTGGAGAGAAATGTCAGTAACTGCTAGTATTTGGCATCAAGCTAACATATTCATTATAACATTTGGAAACAAAACAAAGTATAGTATTGTAAATAAAACTTGTTTTTTACTTGTCCTAAACGTCACCCCTCCTTCTACAGTGTCATCACGTCAGTGACGCTTTGTTGTCTGGTCAAACTGTGTAACCTGTTATTTTGTCGGCCATGTTGGAGTTCAGTTTCACGGCTCTTTATTTGTTTATAATCAGACTTTGTGAACATTACAATAGAAAAAAATGGTATAATCTGACTTTGGCGTAAGATAAGGTCCTAACGTCTTTGCAAAGAGTCCATACCTGAATTAAAATGTTAAAGGTGCAGTGTGTAGAATTTGGCAGCATTTTGCCGAACAGAAACGGTGAATATAGGATATAATGTTTCTATTTGTATGTAAAGTCCATCAAAATAGGAGTACAATCATCCCCATAAAACGTTTGCTTTATTTCTATTTAGTTAGAAAAAGCTCAAAAAAATTTACATTACCGTGGGCTGCGTTCATGTAGGCCGATATAACGATCCGCCATGTTGTCTACAGGTGGATTTTAGGGACAAAAACAACGAAACGCGAATCTGTCCGCCGGTTCTCAAATCTACCTGGAATGCAGGCGAAGAAGAGGAGAGAGGACGGCGGTGGATGTAGAGACAGTTGTTACTCTGCACTAGGGATTTAACCTAAACCCAAACCTTGTCACTTTAGTAAATGATGCCGTGTTCACGATCCCTTTTGGTCTTCCCAGGCTTCCGTTGCTCAGCGATGTGACTTTTTGGTTACGGTTGGGCTCATTCTAGAATCTGAACGATAGATGACGCTTAAATGCCAAATTCTACACACTGCAACTTTAAACTGTATCAAGTATTGACCAATGTTAGTACTTAATACACATCACTTGATGATATCACTTATTTGGTTTCTGGAGATGTCTTTTGAGGCCCAGCTGTGGCAGTCGACTCATGGAAAACAGTCTAAACTAAGTTTTGGTTGACCTGAAAACAGACAAAATGGTGGAGAAGAGGTGGCTCTTGAGCTCCCTGACAAAAGGCATCAACACTTATCACACAAGTCACACCTGTCAAAGTCGACATGTATGTCCCTCATAAAACCAAAATGGATAAATTGTAGAAAAATTCACCTGGTACAGTTTGTGTCTTTAAATATTCAGATTACTCCTACTATTTTCTTTTTCAGACAAAGTGTGTAAACATGTTCACTTGCCTTGTAACCCTAATTGTCCATGAACATGATGTGCAAATGTGATCAGCTCGAAACAAAGTCGGAGTCACTGACAGTACTCTTAATTTTTCTCAGTTTGTGTCTTAAAAAGTCCTGATTTTGATTTTGTCTAAATAGTTAGTGTCTCTAAGTCTGCATGAAATTCAACCACTTGTTTTAGACAAGCTCACACATATTAGTCGGGTCAGGGGGTTGAAGTTTCAACATAGCAGAGAACAAAAAAACATGTCAGTGATGTATGTGGGCATGTCAGCACTTGTGTGTTCATTTATTTGAACATATTTGCACAGCAGGGAGAAAAGGCTTTCGGCTTGTGACCCTGTATGGGAACACAAACCCCACCACCCCCCAGGCTGACAGACGGTTTCAGTGACTGCCCCATAACCACTTTGCTTTTGCACCTACATGTTGTACATTCACTTCCGTTCTGCCTGCACTTGCAAAGGCATCACCATGGCAACCAAAAGTTACACAGCTCGTTCTCAACCGACGTGGGGGAATAGTACACAGCACACACTCCCACGCCGGCACGCAGACGTCTGTGTGAAGGTGGTCGTGTTATAAGACGGCGTCACTGACCCATTCAGAGAGGCGGAGAAAGTCCTCAGGCTGAAGGCTGAGAAGTGACCACATGAAATACCGCAGACTGACTCCGACTCAGTTTTCAACACTACAGGCAGGAGCAAGTCTTATAACACAACAGCTTACTAAAGAACAGTTTGATTTTATCAGTGACTAGATCTGATTATTTCAAGAATTTATCACTTAGTGTCATGAAAAGGAAAGGAGAGCTTATATGTAGAGCACTTTTCTTTGACAAAGCAATTCAGAGTGCCTTATGGTATAAAAACAGGGTATTAAAAATATCAAGAGCATTAAAAGATGACAAAAAAACAGACACATTTTTGGTATGAAATAGACTGTGTACTCTCTGACCTTACAGCAGAGCAATGCAGAGTAGTGTTTTTTTCATGCTTAGCGGACAGATTGCCATGTTGGATTTAAAAAATGACTGATTGTCTACAATTAGGGCAATTTGCTGCAGAATGTGCAGCATGTACAGATCACTGCGCAGGTGATCTGTGTGGAATTTGTGGGATACATGTTCAGAGAGACTTAGTATCTTCTGCCATTGCAGAAAAGGAGCCAAAAACAACTTGCTAGCTAGCACTGGCTTTTTTGTCCGGCGTACTGTTGTGCCTCCAGCTAATGATGCACTCCATTTGAACTGGGATGTTGGAATATCCATGTTGCAAATTAGGTACATCACTGGAAATGTCCTCTTTGGTCAGAATTTCTACTCAGGAATTCAGATGATCTTCAGATACCCTTAGGTTATGAGCTCATAACAGACACAGATCCACCTGCTGGTCCTGCCCAGTTGAGATGAATTCTGTTTCAACATTCACCAAGAATATCTGAAGAAGGATTTAGCCTCACAGTTTGCTCCATCTGTGTCCAGTCCAGCCCTAGGCTGCCAAGGCAACAAACCACTAGGGTGCTGCAGTGGACAGATCATCTCAAAGCCTTTGTGATTTCTCCTGTCTTTTTAATGTACTTGTTTTTAAAAAGGAAAAAAGGTGTTAATTTGTGTTTACCTCGTGTATTTCTATAGGGCCTGTTAAGGGATGTACAGATTATTAGTTTATTATCAGTACCTGGAGATATGAACATTTCTGCCAAAATTTACTGCTGATATTTCACTGTATATTTAAGCATTGAGGTTATAGAGTTTTTGCATTTTAACTTTGGTTTCAAAGTATATTACCTCCAAAAATGGGGCTGTTGAAATATATTTTATATTTAATATCAGTGTTTCCAAAAAAACCTTCCTCCAGTTATTTCTGCCTATTTGTATCAATATCATTATCGGCTTAGACACATTGGATATCGACAAAAATCCATTATCCTGCATCCCCACTGTTACCTCCATCAAGGAGGTTCTGTTTTTCTCGGTGTTAGTCCGTTGGTTGGTTTGTTGGTTTGTCTGTGATGTCAAGATAAGTCAAAGGGTTCTCAATGGATTTTGTTAAGTTTTCAGGGAAAGATAGCCATGGCACAAGGTAGAATCGATTACATTTTGGTGATGATTTCAGTCTGGATGCGAATCCAGAAATAGGATTTTTAAACATTTGAGATGAGGCAGTTTTTAACATTTTCAGTAATAACTCTGCCAAGAATACCAGAAATGCCTTGGCAGTCATTGTGCTCTTGGATCATTTCTTGTTCATAGTAACATACTGCTGTAGGTTATCAGCTCTTTGTGCAGACTACTCTGTCTTTTCTCTTCACTGACTTAAACTCAGCCTAATTTGAAAGTAATTTCCACTTTAGGATATAGTTTACGCAAAAACTTCTAAGGTGACAGAGATAGTTAGACATTGGCAGATACTACAACTAATATTTAACACCAACCTCTTAGTTGGTATAAAGTCTTCATTGAAATACAGTTGTCATTGCGATGGTATTTGAAAGTGGGATGACTTTTTTGAGGACAAGGAGGAGTGGATGGTTTGGCTGGGTGTTTGATGTCACCTGTGCATCCGTTTCAACTTGGATTACATCCCTCAACAATTATCTCTGGTTTTGAATTGACTCCTGCTTTTGTTTTCCATGAGCAGAGATAATTTAATCTGGCTAAAAAGAGCTCTGTTAAATAACTTGATGCTGTTTACACTATTTCATCACTGAAGTAATGAAATGTAGTATGACTGTAGACTCCAGGTGTAGGCTTTGGTTATCTTCTAATCCACTTACTTTGTCATATCTTACAAAAATGAATTATGTTATGTTTGTGGATTAAGATAATTTAATCAACAGTTATTTTGTTAGAGTTCACAAGAGGCTGCACTGTCACAAATATATCAAGACAAATGGTTTTACTGTACATATCAAGTTAATATATGAATATAATGGATAACTTTGACTTCACTTCTTACTTTAAATCTATCAACTATTACAGTTTTACTTTCATCTTGCAGACACAGTTTCAGCTTTCCTTTAAAGGGCAGACTGAGGTTTCCAGCTAACTGGTGCTCATGTAATACGGCTGTTAATCATTCACCTTCTGTACCAGATTCCTCACATATTTTAAACATATTTGGTGCTCAGCGTTAAGGAGCTTTTTTGTGCTTAACTTTGGCTGTAATCATTACCAGTACAGGGTATCATGTTTTTGTTGTACTTTATGTTTGGCTACCAATCTGCCTGCGATCATTAGTGCAAAGATTACAGAGCATCTCAGTCTCAATCATGATTCGTTAATCCCCTCCCGCTGTGCAGCAGCAAAGATCCACCAGTCCAATGTTTATGACTTGATGGAGCATTTAAACCCCTATCTTTTATTGTGTAGTGTTGTTCATCAAAAGCTATTATTGTGATGCCTTTAAGACCTGAATCTGTTTTCGGTCCAGCCTCATATGTGGTGTTTTTTCATTCGTTTAATCTTCAATCTCTTAAACATCACATCATAACAAACATGGCAAGCAGGAAGTTATCAAAACACACCACAAGTTGAGTTTTCTAGTTTCTAATAACATTTTTAAACATCAGCCAGTAAACATTAAAACAACAACATGGCAAAGTATGGAATATTTTAAAAAATGACATTTTTGGCAATTAAAAGGATGTTTTTTTCCTAAAAGGATTTACAAGTAAAAGAAACTTAAAATAAATATTGAGTGAAAGGCTTTTTGTTCAGTCAACACTACAAGATACATCTGTTGACTCATACTTGTTTTTGATAATGTTTAAGTCTCTATTTTATTACTGTATAATTTCGTTGTCTTTTGTTGTCTTCAAACTCGTCTTTACGTAATCAGTCTTTGTATCCTTGCTATAATTTTTTCCTTTTTCTCTGTTTCAGGTATAGCATCTCTTACATTCCCTTTGCCAGGTAAGACATCATCATTTTGATTTTTGTATTTATTATTTTGCATTTGCAGACATATAACCTACAAAATACTCACTTGTGTTGGATGGTAACTGTGTCATATGACTGAGAAAATAAATTTTAAAAAGGTTTAAGGTCTACCTGTAATGCTGTTGCCATGGCAACACATTATGCACCATTACAAGGAAGTATATTGTGTAGGTACTTTAAATTTCAAGACATTCCCTAAACTTGGTATATGTAATCTCAGAATGAAGTGTATGTTATTTATATTGTGTTTATAAGTGGCGGTGGCAACATGGCTTAACCCTGGAACACTAACTTTGGTTGATTTTCACCCACACCATTGTGATCATCTGATTTTCATTGTGTTGTTGTTGTCTGAGTTACCTTGGTCCTTGGGTAGCTTCTGACTGCTCACTGATGTAATCAAACATAGGTGTTTTTCCCCTCCCATCTCTGTTTTTTTCAACAGGCACATGTTTGGGTGATTTTCACCCAACGTTAGTGATTGATAGTTAGTTATTTTTTCCGGGTGGATTTTACCCAGTGTTAGTGTTAGTGCATTAAATTAGGCGATCTTACTCCTCTACAGAAAGTAGAGGTCCCTCAGTGAGGTGTGCTGACTGCCCAAAAGGCTCAGACAGGAAGACACGACACCTGTGTCATGTCTGCTGTGGACCAATGTGTCCTCGCCACTACCACCCTGCCTCCTGCCTGTACCGACTGTATGTAAGAGATAAGGTATGTTAGAGTGGTCCTGGAATTTTCATGTAATCCTTATTTAGTGTAATGGTTATGAGTAAATGTCATTTTGCAGTAATTTCTAATTTGATTTGTTTGTCAAAAAAGTTAAATAGTCATCTGTTAATTCATTCCCACTGTTGTCAGTGATGCAGGGAATCAGTGGAATGAAGAGCAAGTTCCCAGTTCTGTTTTTTTTTTTTAGGATTTTTTTCTTTAATGATTTGCTATTTTTTCTCTCATTTCTGAGCCTTTTCATTGGGTCCACCCAACACCTTTTTTTCAATTTATGAGATGTTGTGTGAGGGAAAATAAAGGATTATTGGTTCAATTTCCCATGCATTGTTGTACTTTAATGTGTTTTGCTGAGAAGTTTTTTTTGGGGATACATTATATTGGTTTAAATATACCCGGCATTAGTGATAGTTTTACTAACTTCAAGGTTAGTGTTCTAGGGTTAATGGTGTCCCCTACAAATTTGCAAAATTAAACCCCAGCAGAAGAATGGACATAAAATTCTGAAAATTAGTGAGCATGTCTCATATCAGGACCTTTTAAAAAAGCATCTGGGACCTATATTGTAAAATCAACAGGAATGTGGACAGGAAAGATACTTTTTAACATGGTAGATAAGGACTAGAAAACTCTGATCAGTTTTCATGATCAAAAATTAGAAAATGTTGACATGATGAGAAAATTACACCACACCAGGTAAAAGGAAAAATGCAGCTATATCAGCAGTTAGCTTAGGTCACTTTCATGCCTAAAGTTCAGCAAGCTCAGTTCGGGACTGTTCAGGGGTGAAAGTCATGGCATATTCCTTGCTTATACATGCATCCGTACCCATTTTGCAAAATAGATATTGCCCAAAGTGCAGCGACAGCATTTGTGAAATACACCTTTGGTAAATAACTTATGGGGAAGTTCACGTAAAAATCCCAAAGTCGGTCATTGAAGTCAAACTACATGATCCAGAGCAAATTTTTAGCTTTAAAATTCCTTGTAGATCTGTGAAGGCCATGAAATGTAAGCATCTTAAGATGAAGTATCTTTTAAATCTTGTCATTGCTGTTTTGTTTTAACAAAACAAAAAAAAGTTTTCTAATATCCTGTGGTTTCTGTGTACACATTTTATGAGTTTGTTGATATTTATCATATCGGGGTGTCTGAGCTGGGATAAAGCATATCATGGGGTTGCAGAAAATATCATACTCCAACGCACAAAGAGTGCTGTGCTCCCCTGCTGGCCCCCCTACTCCCTTCTAACCTTTATTTCACCTCTAATTCTCCCTCTGAAGGTTAAATAAAGAGGGGCTCAAGTCATCCCCCCTCCCCACTTTCCAGTATTACTGCTGAATCTGCTCTGTGACTTAGGCTCATGTCCTTCTGTATTTGCATAAAGCCTAAAGACCTTTAATAAATGTTCATTAATTATCCGTGCTCCCTTTTGTTTCATTCCATTTGTATCATATCAACTTAACAATAATAATGTGCTGTGTGGTAGGACTCTGAGTGCCCCTTTAGTAAAAACATGTTTTCATTGACATCCGAACACTGTTTGCCTCCACCATATGGCTGTAATCCCCCCCCCCACTACTGCAGCAGGCACTTAGTGTCAAACAAATGGCAGCTTGTTGTTACACACTCTGTGACGTCGTTTGCTTTATCCATAATATCTAAATGAAATCACTTTTTTAAGGAATAATGCTCTTTGGAGCAGATTTACCAAAAGTTATCCCCCCCAGTGAAGCTGGAGCATTACGTGTCATGAGCTTATGTTAAGCTCTATAGCAGAATGCAGAAATTTGATTAGATATAAACAGCACCGGGCTGTCCTGTGAGACGAGGATGAAGACTTTATAATCTCTTCAGTTTGTTTTGACTCTACCTGAGAAAACATTTAAACTTCTCTCAGCAGTTGATTTTGTCATTTCTACACCCCATTAAAGGATTTGAATTAAACAAAATAATCCCCTTAAAATCATATGTTCAACCCATTAACTGTCCCATATGGTGAGTTACTGCGGTGCCACACATGAGGTGTGATGTTGTTTTGTCTGTCCAGCTGTAAGAGGGGTTGTGTCTCATTTGGTGAGAGGTCCGGAGCCCTCATGTATCCTAAAACCCCCCCTGCCACTAAGTGCCCTGTGTATTTTGGTGACCCCGTAATCCTTTCTGACAGCTGAGAGACGTCCCTATAACCACCCCAAATCCCCCCTCCCCCAACCTGAATGCCAACAACAACACAAAGCTGAGACAAAGACCTTTTATCCTGTCAGCCTTTCAAAAATTCCTTCAGAGAAATGCAAATCCGACTGCATGTTTTTGGGACTATTTCCAAACCCTTATGGTCACTTTGTTATTTCTTACTCCCTTGTTTTTATTTTTTCTGTCGACACATGATTGCCCAGTCTCCTTAAGCTTCTTACTGTAATCCATTTTTCATTTAATTTAGATTTGATCATTTAGTGCTCTATTGTTTACCACGCTGTCTTAAAGCAAGAGCTTATTTTGATTATAAACCCTCTGAGTCACAATAAAAGAGCATTACTCTGCAGATTTTTAATATTATTCTACTGCTAAAAAAAAGAAAACCTGGAACGATTACAACCCACACATGTAGTTTTAACAGTTAATCTGCCAAAACACGCACTTAAATGCAGAAAGTCTCACGTTTATTCTTATTGGTGTCAAACAAACTGGTGTACCTGACTAGTCACAACACCACATGGCCGATGGACTTGATCCTTTAATGTATTTTACCTTGTTGTTATTTATATCCCCTCACACTGGCACTCAAACCTGCTGCATGTGCGTTCACTTTAGGGCTGGGCACTTCATTGAGTTTTTTAGATATTTCTAGGAATGCACGATATTGGATTTTTGCAGATATCGGACATGCCGATATTTTTGAACTCATTATCGCTTATATTATACTTATATTTTTCATCAGGTGCACAAAGTCTTTACAAAAACTGATTTGTTGTTTTTAATGTGATGGTCTATTTGGTAGGAACAGATAGAAAACAAGAAAAAGACACTTAAAATAGAGAAGACTAAACCCATACTGTTCTTTTTATAGATATCAATACATACATTTATAAATATATAAAAATAAAAATACACAAATACACATATACACATAAACATACAGTGCTTAACAAATTTGTTAGACCACCTGTCACAAACACAAGGAAACATACGTATGAAATCTTTAAAAAAAGACGTGTTTAAAAATGAAAATGTTTTTATTGTTGGACAAATATTTAGAACAGGAATGAGAAATTTCAAACTGAATTCATCTTTTCTGAAAAGACAAAGTTATCCAGCATAAAACTAATTCTTCTGTTTAGGAATGCAAGTGAATAACTATAATTGACATAATGATCAAGAGATGATAATGTGCTGTACTATTTTTTTAATAAAACAGTAAATTTGAAAATTTATGGATAATGTTAAATATGTTTTGTCATTAAAAATATCACTTTGTCAACGAGCTTCTGCATACTGATATATTAACCATTACACAAACATAAAAAAGGATTTAGGTTATTACTCATGCTGTTTATTTAGGGCAGCTATGGCATAAACCTTTTGTTGGGTGGTGGTCTAATAAATTTATTAAATGCTGGTCCTCCAAACCCAACATGAATCCAGCTCGAGTACAGCACTGGGCCACAGTAGATGGCTTATAGTTACAGTGGCAAGAAAAATCCTGTCGGCAGCAGGAAATCTCGAGCAAAACCAGACTCATGTTGAAAAGCCATCACAGAGGTCATGTTGAGGGGGAGCGGGCAGGGACAACAACAGGACTAAAATAGGAATTGATGAAAGCTACAAATTCTTGGACGCCCGGACCATAAATTTGTATTCATCACCAAAGTCTCTATTGAACTGAAATTTATCAGAGGTTAGCCCCTTGAGATGTGATGTCTTGTTTTCAAGAGGGTCCTCCTCTCTCTGTGGTTGTAAAGGTAGTTATTATAGTGTTATCATCAGTAACAACCATGGATAGAGAGATTGTTCTAATATTAACATTAAAATCTATAAAGATTATAAGGTAGAGAGAACTGATGTAAAAACAAATGGAGCAGCAACTAGTTAAACTGCAATTAAATTGTTAAATTGAATTAAAAATGAGAGTGGGGGGTTGGGCAGAGACAAAAGGATGAAAATAAGAATCCATGATAGTGACAAATTCATTGCTGCCTTACCATACATTTATCCTCATCATATTTGTCTCTACCGAATTAAAATTTCTTGGAGCTAAGCCCCTTGTGACGTGACATCTTGAGGGTCCTCCATTCACAAAGATGAAAACTGAGGAGTCGAGATTTAAAGATCGCTGCGCCACATGACCTGTTTGACTTGTTCCTTCGTTTTCCATCTGTCTTTATTTTTAGTGTATTATTTTAATTTATTGTTTATTCGTTATTGTTCAAAATAATGGTCTTTAGAGCATCAAAGCTCAGTGATTGCTTGTGGTATGTGTAATTAAATCAGTAATGACCTGCATTTTTTGTCTGCATTTTTTTGAAGATTAATTGCAGAAATTCTTCAGTATGAGAGTGTAGCACTTCTATTTTGATGTAGTGGTATCAAACATGTGTCAATATTGGCTTATTTTAACCCTTTAAAGCCTGAAAACACAAATTACAGCCTATTTTTGGAGCTGAAATGTTTATTTCACTTTCTACTGACATCCAAAAAAAAAACCAATTCCATAAAATTTAACATATATTTTTTGTATCTCATTTGATACATTAGGTGTTTTTGGCAACTGATAATCCACTTGAGGACATTTTTATCATTTTTCTAGTTGTATTCAGATGTTCTTTTTAGTTATTTGTTGATCATATTGATTACATACAGGTATCATAAAAGTATGTATCAGATATGGAACAACAGGCTTTAAAGAGGATAACTGACATTATATCAAAGTTTAAAGTAATTGTTTTTTGGACAACCGTGTGTTTTTATTTGTCAAAAATTACTCAGCTATATACAATGTGTTACCAGTCATTTAAAAAATGGATCTACAGCTTTTGTTCCATATCCCCCAGTCCTATTTCCCACAGTGCTTTGGAGCTGCTGTTGCACTGAAATTAAATCAGAAATTAAACTGATAATTTATTCATGTGGAGCAAAAATAGACCACTGCCCTCTGTGAATATACAAACAGAGATGGAGCTACAAAAAGAGGAAAACGCGAGGTTCTGGTGTTGGGTGCTTTGTTTTCATACAGAAGCTGAGGGGAGGACCCAAAGCATCGCTGACCTCCCCCATCCTCCCGTTCCTCCCCTCAGACTGCTCCTGATCCCCCCCTTCTCCTTTTAACCTTCACGGGTTTCACACCTCCTCCACCGAAAAAGAAAATTGTCCGTGGCTGCAGGCGAAAATGTCTGCATAGCAACACACACAGGGCAAGAGCAAAACGGTGCGAGGGAGATAAAAAACAGAGAGTGGTTGCCATGGCGATGGGTCATGTTGCATCATCCCTCATCGCTGAGCACCTGAAGAAAGGGAGCCCCCATCAGTGTGAGCATGCGGTGCTTCCCCCCGCCAAAAAGAGGTCACTAATTCATAAAGGGCCACACCCAGACCATCAAAACAAAGGGTCAAAGTGCTTTTTCATGTAGCTTTTAGTGCAACACGCATGACAGAATTTTGCCCCCTTCTTATTTATTCTGTTTCCTGGATGATTTATGAACAGCGCTCATGATGGAAAAAAGAGATGATTTTAACCATCTGCAAAGAACTGGACAGCACAAGAACACTGGAATTCATGTGTGCTGTTCATATAGTCAAGTTAAGAAAAGAAAAGGAGTGAAGATTAAACAGAAGTGCAGTCACAAAATACACAAGAAATAAATTATATATCAGGGATGGGCAACTGTAGTCATGGAGAGGGCCACATGATGGTATCCATCCTCTCAGAGGGCCGCACTATAAACAGCAAGATACTCATAATTTTATATTTGTACTTACGTAATTTAACAAAAGAAACAAATATAGCTTTAGAAAAACATTTAGCATCTGTAAGAGTTTATTTATTGAGCTAAACAAAGAATTCAAACCAATTGAAACTTTTTCAGAGAGACAGACGTAACATTTACTGTTTTTAATAAAGTACAGTACTTAACAGACTTTTTAGATCACCTGTCATAAAACAGTAAAGATTAATATTTTAGAAATCTTTCTGAAGCTTGTTTAAAACTGAAACTGCTGTTGTTATTTGACCAACATTTTGAACAGGAGTAAGGAATTTCAAACTAAATTCACCCTTTTTAACCAAATTTGAGAAGTCAGAAATAAATCAAGCATAACATTCAAACACTTCACTATTATTTCTGTTTTTTTTGTTACACAGTTAATTTGAAAATTCATTGATTACAATAATATTTTTTATTTTACCATTAAAAATATCATTTCAGTTAAAGAGCTTCTACATACTGGTGTTATAACAGTACTGAAACATAAACATGTTATTGGTAATGTCCAATGCTGTTAATGTAGGGCATCTGTGGCATAAACCACATTGGGTGGTGGTCTTATAAGTTTTTTGAGCACTGTATATTTTATGTGCTGGACTTTTTATCATGTATCCAGATAGATTAAAAGTTGCATACACAAGAATTTTGAAGAAACAAGACGTCAATGACATCTCTAAATTCTTGCAAATAACTAAACATAATCTAAAAATCAACAATTATTACAACCACTAAGGAGGGTATGTTTGGGTTTGCTGGGTTCTTGCCATTTTCAGCCTGTTTTTTATTTATTACCAAAGACAGTGTGAAGATGTCTGCCTGCAGTTTTTTGATCAGTAAATTGTTAAATAAAACATCTATTATTGTTATAGAGGTATCAAACCAATATCATTTTTTTTGCTTTTTCAAATATAACTGCTAATAGATAAACTTGAATAAATAAAATAACTTGCCATAGTTTTCTAGTGATCAATAATATTATTATTGTTGATACTTTTTTCTCTTAACAATATTTTTACCTAGCATAAGACTTGGCATCTTTTTTCCTTTTTAATTCACATAAAGAAATATTGAGATATCCATTATTGTCCCACAGATGATCTTCATTTCAGATGATTTATTGTACCTAAAAATCTCACATATTGCCTCATCCTACACATTTTACACACTTTGAAGAAGGCTGCGTCAGTGTCCTAGTCTGATGAGTCACTACACCATCAAGCTGAAGGTCGAGGATTCAGGTCCAGCTCTGGCTGTCACATGTTGACTTGTCCTTGGGCAAGACACTTCACCCCTCACTGCTCCCACTTCTGCATCAGTGGCGTGTAAATGGGTATGAATGTGTATGCTGACACTGATAGAGAACTCACAAAGATCCATCGGTTTGTGAGTGGGAGAGTGGATTGGTTGGTGGGACCTCTGCTGTAAATGCACTTCGAGTGCTCAGAAAGACCCGAAAAATGCCACACAAGCCCGAGTCCATTCACCAAAACTACATGAATATGCTGTGGTGCTCAGTTTTCTAATCATCTAATTGTTAGTTCCAGCCTTTTATCTAATTTTACTGTTACTGATTTGAGCTCTTTTGTCTCTTGTTTCTCTCTCCAGGGATGCAGTGATGAAATGCTTCACAACCTGCCTGAGTTAGGACTCCTCAGTCCAGTATTTCACATGAAGACTGGTCCTTATATGCAAACTGCAATTTCGGCGGCTCTGTAAAATATGCATTTATGTTGTTAATACATATACCGTAACTCCATAATTTTACCATAGCTTTTTCAAACTGTGAATTCTCACTTTTTAAGCCTATATAATCAGATTTATAGCACTCTTTTGCCTTATGATGTGAGATTAAAGTGCCTTTAATACATAATATATTTAAAGATATTCTTATTCTGTTTGTTCAGAGGATTTTATTCCATTAAGTGCAGGGAAGTGATTTTTGCTTTACCATTTTTTGTAATGTACCACACGAGTGCTTTAATTTTCTGTTGACATACTGACCAAACATGTATGTACTTATTAATGCAGTGATTCTTCATTTCCTTTGACTTCACAACGTTATTAAAACACATCTTCTCTCTGATATCTGTCTGTGTAAGATGCATTGATGCATAAAGACGCTCTCAGATGCTTTTCCATCATGTTTATTTATGATTATTTCCCCATAGGCGATTGAGGCTCTGCTTCACTGACGATGCTCCGGTATGTACATTGCCCACAGCTCTTGTAGAGGTATTTCCACCCAAACCTATTTAAAGAAATGAACTCCTGTCTAGCCTGAGCATCCTTTGTGTGTATTGAAACACACCTGGTCTCCATATAATCATCAAATTACATCAAAACTTTCATCTCAGTTTTAAATTTAATTTTTTGCCAGATGTAGCAGTGACCCAGTTAATTACGCTCTCCTGAACATTGTGATTCTGACGTGACCTAATAACCCAGCGTAGCTCACATCGGGTTCGCGGTATTGCTTCGGCATGACGGCACTGCCTTTGAGGATGCGGTTGTCATGGTAACCTCTTCCTCCTCTTCCTCCCCCTCCTCCACTAGAAGAATCATAACCTCAGCCAACCCCCCATCTGTGCTGCAGATGTTCATATTATCTTGGTGATTTGACGGAGTGGGTTTTTCTTTATTATGAACACCTTGATAGGCAGAGAGTAGAGAGTCTCTCTCTGGGTTTAGATCAAAAGCAGAATAAAAGCAATTTGATTTATATTTGGCATCAATACCCATATCTGAATAAGAACTACTGGTTGGTGGTTTTATGCCTCTGTGAGGTTTGTAAGGTTTGTGGGACAGTGAAAACACAGTGGTTGGTTAGAAGGAGGGGCTGTGGGGCTTTTTACATCATCGGGCTGTGGAGGAAATATCTGTAAAGCCTTGAAGAAATCCCTTATTTATTACATAGTGGGTTTCAGAGGCAAGGATGATCATGAAGATTAATGACCTTGACCTTTTAACCCTGACCTCCAAAACTTAATGATGTCCTCCTTTCGTCAAGATTGGGTATATGTGCTAGATAAGGTGAAAATTCCTTTAAGTGTTTTTTTAAATATTGTGTATATAACCAAAGGATGACCACGAGGTTTTACTTAAATTCAGTTTGTTTTGTGAATACATGAATTGAGTTTAAACTGAAGCCTCACGGTCCTCATGGCTTGCCAGCTCTTGTATGTAGAAGCCCTAACATAAAATAATATACACAATCAAAACATGACACATTAATAGTTTTAAATTGCAACCTCGTATTTACCTAAAAATCTAAAAGTTCTTAAATTACTAAGGATCTTAGCTTGTAAAGTTACGAATTTTTTATTCCTAACTTCACGCAGACAATGGCACATGGGAAATTCATTAGGTTTTGTAAATTTTAAGTAATGATCGTTTTCGATTTTGCTTCATGACCTTGACCTTTGTCCTGTAATCTTTAAAATCCAGTTTGTTCGTACTTAAGTGAGAGTGGACTTATGTCTTAAGGTTGACTAAAAATCCCTTTAAGTGTTTTTGAGATATCGCATTAACAAGTGGACATTTGTGGAAAGTTTATTAAATAAAACTTCATGAAAGCAATCTGGAGACAAAACATTCACAAAATCAGGTTTACAGGCAAAGTGTAAACTTAGACTTCATGACCTTGACCTTTGACTTATGACTTTTTTTTCTCATGGAACTTGATTTCTGACTGAAATCCTTTTCTTCCCCTTGAAAGAAGAAAACCTCAAAGTGACACAGAAATAACAAAGTTTCACCTTATTTTGTTGGACTGTGTCCCCAAACTAATCAAATTTTCCTCAGATTGAAAATGCAGGCTGTAAATTTTATAATCAGAGTAAAATATTATATAAAGTCTTTAGGCTTTCTGTTTCTTTACATATTTTCTTCCAGGTTTTTTTCTCCTGCCTGATGCAACTCAATAACAGCATCTCACTTCCTGTTGTGCAAGCCCCCTTAAGGTTTCATTAGGCGCTTGTATAATATGGTGTTGGATTAACGTGGACAAAATCTCCCCTCTGTCCTACTCGTTGGACAAACTTGGCATAACCCCAGCAAATCCTTGAGCAGTTAATCTTGTGGATGAAATGATCCTGCTGAATGACGGGAGCATGGTGGTTTTGTGATCGCTTTCTTTCACCCGCCGTTTTTTTGGATTAAGTTTGAGGAGTTTTAAGAGATGAAGGGGAAGTACCCCGACCTCATCAATCTGTCCGTCTCGCAACCGCTTCCTCTTTTTATTACGTCTAATCCATTGTTATGTCAGAGTCGAGAGGATGCCACAACATAACAAACCGCTGAAATTAAACCGGTCCGTGTCTCCTCTGAGGCTTATAGTGCAGCTCATCGTGTTAAAAAAATTACTCGGATTGTGTTGCTGTGATTGATTTAATTGTTTGTTGTCAGTCAAAATAAAGCTGTAGAATGTGTTTTGTTAAGCAAATACATTAAATAAGGAATTCAAAAAAGCATTGGCAGTGTGTGTGACAAATCAAATGTAATCGTAAGTAAGGGAAATAATATTTTTTAAATGACATGAAGAGTGAAGAAGTATGTTTTATTTTAGTAAGCATATGTTGATCTTTAAAATAAAAAAAAATGAATGCCACTAAAAGTAATATGCTTATCAGAAGAAGATTCAGCTTTATTGGCTTAGTATGTGAAGCTGCATTCGCACACTGATGTTTTGGCTAACTTTTACAGGGTAACAGCATGTTGTGTTGGGCTAAGTCAGGCCCTGGAGAATGTCAGTTGGTTTTTGGGTACGCATGCTTAAAACTTTCCAACGTTTGATTCAATATGCTTGTAAACACAGGGAATAGATGACCCTCGCTTCCCTTCGCCACCCTCAGTTACTCCTGTGTTCATCTCTGCCGGTTACAGCTGCTCCCTCCTTAGAACTGGACTCATGTCGTACTACTTAAAGGGATAGCTCAGTTTTTTTGAAGTGGGGTTGTATGAGCTCCATATGGCCACTAAGTACATTAAATGTAGTATAAAGTTCTCTCCTCTCCCTCAGTAAGTCACAGCCTGTAAGAGTCGGTTATGCAGAACTAGCCGCAAACAGGGCAGTATTGTACCAATACAAAGGATATTTTCTCTGCCTACAAGAGCTCCCATCAAAAAATATTACCACAGTTTAAAGGATAAGTTCGTTTTTTTGACACCTGGACCTTATTTTTTGGATTAAATACGCTCGTAGACTCACCCAGACAATTTTGGCGGAGCTAGGAGCCGTTTTCGAGCAATTTAGATCCATCCGACGCGTTTTTTTCTCATGCCATAGTAGCAGACGGGGCCAGAAATCGAAGCCCCTAAATTAGACATTATCTACTGCGAAACTCACTCCTCCTCTGTTGCCATTGCCGTGCAATGTCCACAACAACACCACCAGTTAGCCCCCATTCGTGGACGTGCAGTGGTTGCTTGTTCTCTGGCCAGCTGTTCGTCTCTTTCCCTCTGCGTCCTCCTTTCAAATAGCTCCTCGTCTGTATATTCTGGCTCAAAACGATACGGGCATCCATTATACTCAAAGTCGTCGTCAGACACTTCTACATTGGATAAATATTCCGCCATGTTGCACAAAAATACCCCTGTAGCCTAGCAGCAACAGCGGCTCTACTCAGCTGCGCTCTTGCGGTGCATGTCTGTGACGTCACCAGAAGTTACCCATCCTTGTTAAGCCCCGGATGACCATAACAACGAAGTTGAGCTGACATGGTGATAACACTGGCCATTCATTTATAAAATGTAGCTGAAATGAGTGAGTTTCGCAGCAGATAATGTCTGATTTAGGGACTTCGATTTCTGGCCCCGTCTGCTACTATGGCATGAGAAAAAAACGCAGTCGGATGGATCTAAATTGTTCGAAAACGGCTCTGAGCTCCGCCAAAATTGTCTGGGTGAGTCTACAAGCGTATTTAATCCTAAAAATAAAGTCCAGGTTTCAAAAAACTGAATTTATCCTTAAGAGTACGCTACATAGAAATTTTTTTGAGTGCATTAACTTTTCGGAAAAATAAAGTTTATCTGGAACTAACCAACTCATATCACGTATTGACATATGACGTGAGTCGGTTAGTTCCAGTTAAACTTTATTTTTCTGAAAAGTTAATGCACTCAAAAAAATGTCTAGGTAGCGTACTCTTAAACAGTCGTATTATTTTTTGATGGGAGTTCTTGTAGGCGGAGAAAATACCCTTTCTATTTGGTACAATACTTCCCTGTTTGCAGCTAGCTCTGCGTCACAAACTTTTACAAATTGTGGCTTACTGAGGGAGAGGAGAGAACTTTATACTGCATCTAATGTACTTAAAGGCCATATGGAGCTCATACAACCCCACTTAAAAAAAAAACTGAACTATCCTTTAAAGCACTTTTGGGGACAGCCGTATTTCATCCTGGAATACTGTGGCTTATACACCACTCAGGCATAACATTATGAACACCTGCCTCATATTGTGGTGGTACCCCTTTACCTTGTGTATCTCTGTGTATCCTGACACCTTTCTATCAGAACCAATATCAACTTCCTCTGCAACAGTGGCTCATTTGTTGGATCGGACCACATGAGCTAGCCTTCATTCCCCATGTGCATCATTGAGACTTAGCTGCCCTGTTGCCGGCTCCCCATCCTTCCATCTTTAGATCACTTTAGATACTGACCACTGTTGAGCGGGAACACCCCACAGGAGCTAACCTGACACATCAGATGAACTGTTCAATATATTTTACAAGTCCATCTGGCCAACAGCGCAAAGAAAGTGTTTGATATGAGCAGAACCTTTCAAAAGCATATCTGGCAGGTGATTGGATGATATGTACATCAATCACATTCATTGCAGGCACTACTGCCACAGTCTAAAGGACGAAACATAGCCGCTTTGTAAAACAAACTAATGCTAAAACATATCAGAAGTGAAGCGAAAATATCCTTTCTTTAGAGAGTTTTTTAGTGTTATTAGTTATAAGGGGAGAGAGGGTTGAATGGTAATGAGATGAGTCCATGAGGAGAAACTGTGTGGTGCATGAAACTATGAGGCCGAACTCCCATGAGCTTTTAAATGTAAAGGTTTAGATTTTAAACTGTTAGCAGTAATGCTAATCTCTTCACAAGCAGTCGCTTCCTGTTGCTCCCACCTCTTAGTGCTTAGATTTGTCAACCTAAACTCAGCAAAACTGACCCAGGGGAATTTTGATGATTTCACAATACTGGTCAACATAAGTTAATACACGCTGATATGTGAATGAGCCTTAAGTTTCTGTACTTTTTGATACCACCACTCTTGATAAAACGGAAATTCTACAAAATTAAACACATGGTATTAAAGAATATATATGAAACTTTGACAACATCAGTAAACAAAAAAAGCCAATAAAACTATGTGAATGAGATTGTTTGCAAGTCTTGATAACTGAAAACAAAACTACAGTTTGGTAGGTGTCTGAGACATCGATTTTGCTGCTATGGTATCAAACAGCCATTGATGTTTGATTGTAACTCCTATCAAAATTAATGATTTGGTGATGGGACAAATGTTATTTATATTTCTTCTACATACCTTGTGTCCCCGTTAAGCAAATGTAATTGAAATCTTACTCGTGGTCCTAGTTTCGCAGCCTGCTATAATTATTATGCTATAGTAATTAATTTGAACCCTTTGTCCAACTGTAATCACAGTTTAATTGTAATTGTAAGCAACCTCAGGCATTATCAAATAACCAATCTAAAAACTATCTCAAGGCAGGTATTGATTTCCTTTTACACTCCACACTGAGGGAAGCAAAATCACATGGAATCAATGGTTGAGCTGTCTGGCTGAAATTGCAGATAGCAGCAGAAAGGAAAAATAATCAATATTTGGACTATTTGTATTTTCCCTCAGATGTCTTTGATTGGCTGCAGGGCTGAAAGAACAGCGACGAACCGTCTGTATACATTCGCTTTATTGACATTTGAGACTGTATTGACTTCACTGACTGAAAGAGTCAGATCAGACTGTATTGTTGTGCAGTGACATGTTTTATTCAGTTCAAGGACAGATGTGTGTACATGTCCGCAAGCATGAAGGACAAAACAGTATTTTACTGACTTGTTTATGGACATATCCTAATCTGTATGGGACTGCTGTAACAAAAGATTGGGTGTCACAGGCAGGAAAGATATTAATTGGTTTTCATTGTTTTCAAATGGCTCACAGGCGATGGAAGCAGTTTGTTTATTGCTTTAGAATAAAACGAAAACCATTTTGTCAACATTCACTGTTAGAGACCAAATTATTATCAGTGAGAATTCTTTATGACTTTTAATTTACATCTTTAGAATAAAAGATTTAATTGGCAAGAATTTAGACACATCAATTTCTGTTTTGTTTCCAACATATCAAATTCTTTAGATTTAAAATGTGTTTTAATTTATTATTGGTAGTGACTGCAGACTGACGTGGGTACATCTACCAAATTCTTACAGCATAGTTATTTGTTTACACTGGCCATATCAAAAAATGTAAGTCATGGTTAGAAATGCTTGTTTTGTGGGTTTTCTGTTGTCAATAGGCAAACAGGCCAAGTAAAATGATGAATATACCCATATATACATTTCAAAAATTATTTTGTTTTGATTTACTTTCTTGGAGCAAAAGGGTTCACAGGCTTAAATGCAGACTTAACGATTTGTCTTTTTTGATTGACTTCACATTTAGTAACATCACACTTGTGAGTGTTAAAACATCCAGTTTTCAAATACTTCATACCCTTGATCCACTTGTATCCTCAGTCTGTCTGAGATGTTCTGCCAGAGGTCCTGTAACTTGATGTTCTCCTTCTCCACAAGGGCCCAGTTTGTTCTGACCAGTCAACTCTGTGGTAAGTTCAGCACCATGTTTTCAGCTGCACTGGGTCTGCTACACAAAACCAATGAGCCTAAACTGCTGACAAAACAAGCATAAGATGTGGTGCTGGTAGGTTTGTTTGGGGACCTGGGGGGACAAGCAGTTTCAGGAAGCTACTGGTGCTGTAAAGACAGTGAAAGGGAGAAGTCCTGATGCAACTTACATTGTTGTCTTGTGTGTAGATGTACTCTATCACTATAGGGGGCATGTAAAACACTAAAGGGCATTTAAAAGTCAAAAGTCATGATACTGGCCCTTCAAAGTTTGTTGGAAATTCATACATTTAAAGGTCACATAAAATTCAGAATTCACTATTTAATGTTTTTTACTCAAAAATACTCTTCTGTATGTACAACTTCAGTTACTCAACAGTCTGATGTCTCCGTTATTAAGTTTTGTGCCTCATAATGTGCTGCACATTTTCAATGGCAGACTATTTTGGAGTGAAGGAAGGCCAGTCTAGTACCTGCTCTCTTTTCTTATGAAGCCACACTAATGTAACATGCTTGGCATTGTCCATCTGAAATAAGCACACGTCCCTGAAAGATTGGTGGCAGCATCTGCTGCTCCAAAACCTGTATGTACATTTCAGAATTAATTGTGCTTTCACAGATGTTCAAGCTACCCATGCCATGGGCACTAACACACCCCCATACCATCACAGATGCTGGATTTAAACTTTGCTGTTGATAATGATCTGGATGGTCCTCTTCCTCTTTAGCCTGGAGGACATTAAGTCCATGATTTCCAAAAACAAATTGAAATGTGGACTCATCAGACCACAGCAGACTTTTCCACTCTGCGCCAGCCCATCTCAGATGAGCTCAGAGCAGAGAGGCTGGTGGGGTTTCTGGGTGTTGTTGAATTGTGGCTTTGACTTTGGTAGAGATTCAACTTGCACCATGAAGTGACGCGCTGTTACCTGACAATGGATTTCAGATTTACAGAATGATGCAGTGCAGCCTGGGGGATCGATTAATGTTGGTTTACAGCTGTGCTGCTTATGTACAGCTTCTCTGAATCTGTTGACAATATTATGGACTGTAGAAGATGAAATCAATAAATTACTTTCACTTGTAGGCTGAGAAACGTCCTTAAACAGTCGGACTGTTTGCGCACTGTGTTGTTGACAAAGTGGTGAACCTCGCCTCATCCTTGCTTGTAGATGACTGAGCATTTCGGGGACGCTCCTTTTATACCCAATCATCACACTCTCCTGTTTTCATTTAACCTGTTCACCTGTTGAATGATCCTAACAGGTGTTTTTTGAGTATTCCTCATTGTCTCCAGTCTTTTGTTGCCCCGTCCCAGCTTTATCGGAACATGTTACAGGCATCAAATTCAAAATAAGTGAATATTTGCGGAAAAAGTCACGAAGTTCATGAATTTGAACATTAAATATCTTGTCTTTGTATTGTGTTCAACTGAAAATATGTCGAAAAGGATTTGCAAATCATCGATTTCTTTTTTATTATTATTATTTACGTTTACGTCCCAACTTCATTGGAACTGGGTTTTGTGATTCATTGAGTGTAAGCCGGTGCCTGTACAGCAGCAGAGAGGCGCTGTGAGAATCTGTGGATCTTGAGGTGGATGTGGCTCATCTCTTCAGGAAGTTATTAGAAATGATGAGGTGACATCATCACAGATTTTCAGGCTTTGTTTGGAGCTGCTCCTCTGACCACGCCTTCCTGTCTGCTGCCTCATAAAGCAGCCTGTCTGCGTGAGTGCTCCAGTTCAACTCAAGCCTCGGAGCGCAGCGCCGGTGCACTGCATCCTCTCCACACTGCACTGCTGGAGAATGCGCCGCTCGACGCTTTACGCAGGGCTTCCTCATCTGCACTTTTTTATATCCTGATCATTTCCAGACAAGCAAAGAAAATGCCTTTTCCGCCTATCAGCCTCCACCAGAGGATCTCCTCTCCCGGCAGGGATCTATTCGGGAAGAAGAAAGCCAACGCAGTGCCTCCTCCGACTGAGCTCACCAGCAAACAGAGCAGGGAGAAAGCAGGGTCTGAAAAAGAGAAGCAGACTCTGTCTTGGACTTCTGCGAATTTAAGGACTTTAGGACGAAAGACCCCGCAGCAGGAGAAGAATAAAAGCCCATCTCAGAAGGCAGGCTCGGGCCAGGAGGCGCAGGGAAAATGCTCCTGGTTGTCCGTGCCAAAACCTCAGGACGCACCGGAGGGAGTGAGGCGCTCCAGCTCCATGGACTCCAGACAGCTCCACGGCAAAGACGACGGCAAGAAGGAGATCCAGTTCACCCTCAGCCTCACCCCCGAAGCCATTCTTGTCATCCAGAAACGGAATCTAGAAAAGCAAATGATGGCGAAGCAGCAGAAATGTTGCGCATCCACGGACTTCAGGCACAGGCGAGTGTTTCCAACCAAAAAGGCGCACGGAGGCTCCAAAGCGCCCGTAGCCAAAGTGGAGAGCCCGGACCAGGACATCACCGCCATCGTTAAGATCTCCCTCCTGAATGATCAGTACAAGTATGACGATGTGGAGTATGAGGAGGAGGATGGAGACGTGGATGAGACAGTGGTTAGGAAATGCAAAGAGTGGCTGAAAGGAGTGGAGAACGCAGCCGCTTTGGGGAAAGTGGACAAACTTTCTGCACTTCCGCACCTTAAAGGCTGCTGACACCAAACTTATGAGCTTTTTGAACAGCAGACTGTTGAGATGATGGACTCATGCAAAGTGTGCACCGAAGGAGACCTGCTGCAATGGAAATTTCAATTTTGTGTCATGTAAACTGGACGTTTGGAAATGTCAAATTGTGTCGGGATTGCTATTCAAAATATTTGATTAATAGAAAAGTAACTGATTTGATTGAAGACAGAGATGTTGAGTAACCTGCTCTGATGCCACTGGAGGTTTTATCATAAGGTCTGAGGACTTGTGCTTAGTCCTTATGGGTGAGCATTAAACATTAAGTACTCCTGTGTATTTAATGGGCCTGCACACTGTCTACATTGAACAGTAGCTTGTCAAAGGTTGGGCAAATGAGTAAAACTAAGAGTGAGCCATTCATCATCTTCTTGTCCTGACATTGCCAACTCATTTATGCAATTCAGACTGCTTGGAGAATTACCACAACTCAAGGGCAATTTTGATGAGGAGAAGACATCCTATTTAACATTTCACTTTAATTATTGATGGAATTATACATATTAGATGGTTAAAACTGGCTATTATCAACCACTAGTCTGAGCATTGACATCCTATTTGCACAATTTAGCCAGTTTAATTAAATTTTCTTGAATTTTCCATTTTTTTGTGTAATGATGTGAATGTGTGGCTTTTTTTCTGAGCTATCTTGATTTAACTTAAGTTTGACAAGCTGTATATGCAATTTTGACTGCATCACTCTCTGTTTTAGTAAAAAAAAAAACTGAGTGAAATCATTGTAAACTGTCAAAATTGCACAGACATTTTGGCAACACTTGGAAACGTGGATGGTACATGCTTCTTAGTGCCAGCAGACACTTTTCCCATCATTGCCAACCTGTTTGGGGGAATTTAGAGCATTACTTGATTTTATTGACTAATTTATATCATTATGAGTTGCTTTGATTTAACCCTCTGGTATCACCATGTATTTATTTATGAAGGACCATCCTTGACATTAATTTGTTGATTTATTTGGCTGTGTTAATACATAGGGCATGACTCTTTAATGAGAGTGTACCTCTCTTCATATGCTTTCAAATCCTAATTAAAATGTTTTCAATGGGTCCTCAATGAAGTGAGTACAAATTCACTTCACATTAAGGCCATTAGTGACGAAAATGTCCAAAAACTGCCAACATTTAAAATGACTTTTTTCACTTTTGGGATCAACTCATGTACTGATCAGAACTACCAAATGTCTAATTGTTTTCAGGATTTAAACCCTTTAAGTACCTGTCTGATACCATAATATAATTTTATTTTTCAAATAATACTCACCAGTAAACCAGTTCTTGTTTTTAAAATTGACCTTTTAGGGCTAAGGGATGTTATTTGTACACATACAACCATGATTAGCTCTTTGATGCATATTTCAGGCTTATGTTTAACTGTATTTTATAGGTCCCCAACATTTTAAAAGCAGCTAAATTTGTATTTGTTTTTATGAAGAATGGTATTAGACTGGCACTTGAAGTGTAAGAATTAAGAAATAATAGAAAAGTTGATAGTTCAGAAGTTGATACAAAGGTTAATCTTTAAAAAAAAAAGCAGATTAATGGCTTTAACTGGCACACAAGCTTAAACTAACTATGCATTAAAATCATTTCCAATCATAGTCTTCAAAATGTACAAGACTGTAATTAAAAACACCTTTGCCCTATAGAAAATAACTTTATTGTTGAGTTTTAATTGTAAATCAACAGTGACATCATGTCATAAAACGGTTAACTAAAGGGTTAAATTCCTAACATTTTTAGAATATGTGATTGTTCTCATCAGGAATAAAACTGAATTAAAGATCAAACCCCAAAAAGTTGTAAAAATATAAATTGATAATATTTTCACGTCTGTTGTGGGAAGTGAACACTTTGGTTCTCAGTGGCCTTGACGTTATTTTTTTAAGTGATACCAGAGGGTTCATTCTGTTGACTGCTTTCATTACTGCAGGCAAGTGCCTTCACTCTGTCTAAACTTCACAAATAGGTTGGCCTTCCCAATTCCACCCACTTTTTCATAGCTAATTGAAGCTAAGAAATTGCAAACTGTTAATCTAAGATTTCCCTAATAGCTCACATAACTTGTCAATGTTTGGACAAGTGGATGAAAGTGGTGAGAAGCAAGGGATTCCCAAAAGTTGCTAAGCCGTTTGCGCAACTAGGGTGGGTGATAGCCACCCTAGATAGTCCCAATAGGTGATACGAGGGAGGAGATAGGTTGTTCCACCCCCTATTATCAAATGTAGTCATCCTGTTTGTGCTGTGTAGACTGTGAGAAGGTAATTACCTGAAATATCTTTAACCAAAAGAGAGGAAGCGTTGTCTAAATCGCACATAAAAGCAAACTTATTTGGAAAAGTATCAGTTAAATAATAAGAATTGCATAAATGCTCTTGGCACTGTCTATTTGTACAAATAAGTTGACAATATTTGGACAAGAAAAAGAAGAAAAGAGGGTCACTGACTTAGCCAGAGCTCTTTATCTCTCTTTTAATTAAAAATTAACTAAAGATCATCATTTCTGTTCCTTAAAGCCCCGTAAAAGGCTTAAATTATTTGGTTCCCATGCCATGATTGCTTTTAGTTACATAGGGAAGGGGCTTTTAAATCATTGGACCCTCCCCTGACCGAATAAAAACAGACATTTAACATTAAAATAGTTTCAAAGCTGCCCTTTGTATCATCCTGCAGCTCCTCCTCAGGTTCACATGGACTTTGCTCTGTGAGTTGAATGCCTGTCTGATGTTTTGTTGAAGTTTGAACACCTTAATGTCCGTCCCTTTGCACATGGTTTTTGTTTTCAGTGCGGCGCCGGTGGGTTGGCAGAGGGGGTTTACGTAAAGAGGATGTGAAACCGCTCCTTTGTGCTAGAGAACAATAAGCTGTCAACAACATGGCTTTCTCTCTGAGCGTCTGCTGCTGAAACCAAACTGGACTGTTACTGTTTCCTCTGATCAGAGGGTTATATCCTTTGTAGGGATTTATCAGTCATGTACAGTATTTAATATTGACTAAATATTTGTACTGTCGGATCTTTTCTCAGCTGATGATTTGATGCCAATCGAAGTAAAAATGTTCTTTTCTAAATGATCCCATGTGTCTCTGACCCTTCTTAATCTCCTCCAGCTGATTGGAGTTGTTGTTCAGATCAGTTACATGATGCTGATTTGCAGTTTTGTTTGCACTCCGACTCTCTTCTCAGACTGCATTTAAAAGGCTCTTTTTGTTTCCACTGTAGATACCTGGGGCCATTTGGGCATTAGTGTTCTGTAAGCTTCTTAGATTTCCTGTTAAGCAGGGTTGACCAGAGCACTGCAGGGCCCAGGTGCATGATCCCTTCAGGAAATTACCTCCAGTCTGCTTCACTTCTGTCTTATTAAACCAAACAATGCCTGCAGCTGCTGCACTGTAACAGTAATGCAATGACAGATTCCTCGTCCAGAGTGGAAGAATTTATGAGCACTTTAAGTCATTTCAGTGATTGTTTGCTACTGTGCAAGTAGGGCAGGGA
The DNA here is from genome assembly GCA_037902135.1 of Cetoscarus ocellatus. Classification (NCBI taxonomy): domain Eukaryota; kingdom Metazoa; phylum Chordata; class Actinopteri; order Labriformes; family Labridae; genus Cetoscarus; species Cetoscarus ocellatus. The sequence continues at coordinate 212,618 of JBAMNC010000022.1, read as the reverse complement.
AATATATTACAATTTGAAGGAACAGAGTTATGTTTTAAACACGCTGTAGAGTAAAAAAGATATTGTTTGCATCAATTTAATTTGTATTTCTGTTGATTTTAAAATTATGCTAGATATGTTGATGCTGAATAGATGCTCGGTCTGTGAGTTTCTATCACAGGAGTCAAGACTTTAATGATAGTGCTTTTCAATCAGTGGTATTGCAAAGTTTGATATATATATGTGTGTGTGTGTGTTTACAGGTGGTACAGGTGGTCTAAATTTATTATATCACCTGTAATAAAAAATGTGAAAACTAAAATATTTTGGGAATCTTTAAAAAAACTTGTTAGCTTGTTAAAACTGGAACTGTTTTGTTATTGGACAAACATTTTATACAGGACTGAGGTATTTCAAACTGAATTCAACCTTTTAGTCCAAATTTGAGCCGGCTCACTAGACTTCTCTGAAAGGTCAGAAATTAATCAAGTACAACATTCAACCACTTAAATACATTTATCTGTTCAGGAATGCAAGTGAACTATAATTTGAAACCTTAATCAATAAATAATGATGTGCTTTACTATTTTTCCTCTTTTTTTTTGGTAAAACTACATTTGAACCTTTATGGATAAAAGTAATAATTATATGTTAGCATTAAAAGTATCACTACTGTTAGAAAGCCTCTTCATACTGGTGTTTTAACCATTACAGAAACATAGATTTTTTATATTTTTGATAATTACCAGTGTTGTGAATTTACAGTTTACTGCGTGATAAATTGCTGGTTTATTGATTGGTATGCGATTTAATGGATATTTAAGAAGAATTTACAGTAATAACCAACAGAAATGGAGAATATCACCCCCTGATGCTTCCTTAGCACTGCATGTCAGCATACATGGTCTAATTGAGCTATAACCATATTTCTTCAAAAATGTTGATGCACTAAGCTCCTCCAAAAGTCCATAAGAAAGTTCTTGCAGTAAAATGGTACATTTTTGGCCACTTTTGCTGCAGTCATCTCACTGTCTCAGTCTTTATGGAAACACTGATTACATGGAAGCCTTGAACACAAATAAAAGTTAAATGGGGCCTCAGAGGTATTTGTACAGTGTGAAGGTCCCCTGCAGAAAGGTTTAACTCTTTTACATTGTTCTCAGTTACTTGGTAACCACACTTTTACACACACAGTGGGACACTGTAAAGCTGCAGGTTGGCAGGTTGGTTTGAAAAGCTCACACTGCAACGTCTGGTAAGGTATTTAAAAGTTACCTTCATGTATGTATACTTTAAGATTGTTTGATATCTTATTTTATCAACTTATTCTCCAATTATCTTCTTTTTTTTCTGCCTTTTTGTGAATAATTCTTGTTTTTTTCCCCCAAGGTTTCACTGACCTCCATCAAACTGTACCTGCTTTAAGGTAGTGAACATCAAATAATCTCTTCAGCATAAGGCAGAGATCAGAAACACCCAGGGGCCTCCTGCTCTGAGGGAGCTCAAGATGTAGTCACCGTAAGTGAGCATCGAACATGATGTAGACTACTATGTTTACTTTCAGTGATGAAGATGTATTTTCAATGTCCTGCAGCCCCTACCTGTTTCAGCCACTCATCCAAAAAGCACCTGCACTTTACAAATTTTCATCTTTACATCCTGCCAGGGCCACTACCAGAAATTTTGGGGCCAATGAAAAGATATCAAATTGGGCCCCATTCCAAACCAGCTCTGCACAGTTACTAAAACCAAGCATCTGTAAAGCAAATTAATCAATAAATTTGACAATGTATATGTTTAATTGACCATTTATAATTATTAGAGTAAAAAAAATCAGTTTGAAGATAAATAAACTTCAAATAGTAGAGAAAATATTCTTCAGCTAAAATTAGAGAATAAATTGTAAATTGTTCAGTGCTATTTAGAACTTTTTGGCATTTTAACCATTTTGAATATTTGCATGTTTAAATTATACCCCTTTCCTACTGGCCGAAAAGCCTGTTTAAACACACTAACAATCGGCTCCTGTTGGCAGTGGGAAAGGCTCTAATCGCATTCAGACCCATGTCAACTGACCCTGGAAGGGACACAGGTTTTTATCAGCTCGCCTCCGAAAGGCTCCAGTGGGAACGTCACACCTCGGTGAACTTGGGGTAACAAAAGGACGCCGGCATCTCAGCAACAAAATTCCATCCGCCTTCGTATCATCAACACTCGAATGTCATTCAGTCTGGGCTGAGTTTGTACATTTTTAAAGAGAGACAAAAGTACAAAGTACAGAAAACAGTTGACCACCATGTCCATGGCTTCAATGCTCCATTGCGAGCTGATGATGTCATCAACGTGACGACTTTAGCTTGACGCACGAGAGGAAAAAAACACAGCCACACAGCTCGTCTGCTGCCGATTAGACCAGGGTCTGCTGGCAGTGGAAAAGGAGTCACTTGCCGATTGGTAGCAGGTTTACCCACGTTTAAAAAACGTGCGTTTACCCGCTAATTTTAGTGGGAAAGTGGTATTATTGTTAATTCAGTCTAAGTGAAGCCCTGGTCTTTTAACCTTGTAAAAGAGTTAAATCTGTTGCTGATGATTTATTTCTCTAGTTCTGTAACTATTATATTCCAAAAGCCTGAATATTTTAATGGGCTATTTGGTATAGCATAAACCAAACTAAATAATGCTATTAATTAATATTCAGGCAAAAGATGCCTGAATATTATCTCTTTGCAGTTTGAAACAAGTAATGCTTGGTATTTTTTTGTATGTGAAGAGAGATGAGACCTTTAATGACCTATGACAAAAAGTTGATAATTTGATATTTAAAAAAAAGGTTAATATTTTTTAGGGCCCCTGACAGTCATGGGCCCTTAGAATCTACCTAACATTCTCCCTTTATGCATCCCCCTGCATCCTGCTGTGTTCCAGTATCAGAGTTTTAACAGAGGACTGTTGGGAAAATTCAGAGTAATGTTGGATGTTAGCATTTGTACCTGCAATTCAGCATTAGTTGTGTGCACATGTAAAAACAGTTGTAAAGAAATTTCTAGCATCTTAATCCATGTTTCTAGAAGAAGTGCAGTGACTAAGGGTGAACTCACACTTGGCTTTCTACACTGTGCCAGAGAACACTTGACCTTCCGAATCCGTTTTGTCTAATTAGTGTGAGTGCACTGAACCAAGCTCAAGCAGGGTATACTTAATTGGCCTTGGTAATACCAAATTGGCATGGTTAGAAGAGATGTGCTCATGGCACAAATGCTCATAGGAGCACAAACCCTGTCACAAAGGAGTTGACAATTTTTAGACCTGCCAACAGACTGCGGCACTTTTAGTTCCACCTTTTAGGGTCAGTTTGGTATGCTTGGGTGCTGAAAAGTGGGATGGCACAGGTCAATTATTTGGGTACCCTTTCTCCCTGTTTGACAGTGGAAACACCTGTAACTGCGTACCGTACTGAGCTGAACTGAATCTGAGGAGGGCCTGTGTGCCAGGCCTTTCAGGTGCCCAGTCATTTCTTTGGGCGACCTTGCTGTGAGGGAAACACACATTAGCGACATGCAAGCCATAACATTTACCCCCCTGTGATGTTTCACCTTCACTGTAAGACCCCCCAGGACACCAGAGGTAGAATCATCTTTTATCTCTATCTTATTTCGGCTTTACTGTCTTTTTGCTTTTTCTGTCAGTATTGCTCTTATCTTTTGACCTCCCACTACTTTTAAGTTTTATTTACATCTTCTATGTTATGTAAACATATTAATGCAGTTACTTACTTTTAATTCAGATTTTATCTAATCTATGATTCACCTTTGTTACACTTTTAATCTTTTCATAGATAACTTTTTAGGCTTTTTAATTGTTTTATCTCTTACTTATGTCTGTTATTCTATTTTATTTTTGCTATTATTATTGTTTTTTTTATTATTTTATTATTGATCATCATTATGATTTCATCTTTTTATATTTGCTGTCCTTTTTTTTTTTTCAACCTCCTTTTATTGCCTTTCCTGTCTTTTTCTTACTGAGTTTATGTTTTTAGCTTTTACTTCAGTCCTCATGGTCTCATTTTATGTTGCATGGTTCTTGTATTGTCTGGGTTCCGATGACATATGGAAAGGGCCTTTGAGTCAGAGGCCCGAAGTCACTTGACACCTGAAGCGCCAGTTGCTCTCCTCCTAACTTTTCTTGCTTGTGTCTTTTATGCTTTTTGTGTCTTCCTGTAAAACTGCCTTGATTTGAACTGAGCTTTTTGTTTTTGTTTCCTTGTGCTGTAGTTTTTGTGCTTTGTTGTCTGTATGTTCCTGACTGTTTGTCAAAGCACTTTGTAAACTTCTGTTTTATAGAGTGCTATGCAAACAAAGTTATTATTATTAAAAGTTATTTTTATAGTATCAGAGGTGTAATATTGGTGAGGAGGTCGAATGGAAAGCCATTCATGCTACGTGTGATGGTGAGTGAAACATGCACTGTGCCATACTCTCTTGCGCTCACCACAGCTGTGTTGCACCATGAATTGACACAAATATCTCCTCTTAGCAGAATTATGCTGCGTTCGTCAGAGGTCCGACTGGGGAACTGGGAATTATGTCTTATCCAAGTTGAATCCTGTTCCAGTTTCACCTGTGAGAACAAACTGGAAAGCACTTTCGCAATAGTTAAACATACATTTCTAAATAACAACTGTTCCCGTAACTTAAGTGCTAAAATACTTTTTCCTCAGATCAAATGCCAATGGGAATTAAATCAAATTATCACATTTTTTGCACTGGATGGATCTACACCAGTCCATTGGAGCTCCAGCTGCAGTTAGAATTGTTAGCTCATAACCAACATAAGCAGCATGCAACAAGATGATTTCATGCAAAAGTCAACATCACAATGTGTCCACATATAGACAGTGTACAATACTATTAATGTGATTAATCTTAAATGTATTAGAACAACTGTAAGTTCTTATTTAAGGTAATAATGCACTGTTTTTACTTCCAGTTTTATGCACTGGGCAGCCATGTTGGTTGATGAACTCAGGGTCCATCAAAGATGTCAGTGTTTCTCAGTTGGACCTTCGACTTTAAAGGTGTTCCAGATGATGTTTTCTGACTGTGATGTTGGAGTTTCCGACTTTCAATGTAAAAGGAACGCAGCACTAATGTGAATATTTTCAGACACAAAGATGGCAGAGCTTTGCTGCAGCGCTTTTGAGTAAATGCACTCTGGAAGGGGCCACTGACGATCAAGAAAAGTTCCTCTGAAGACTTAACTCAAGTGTCGAAAAATATTGAATAATATAGAATATGAGATGTGATACACGTCACAGAGAGGAGGGGGTGCAGAGCTGCAGCACGTCAACAAAGCAGATTAACAGTAAAACATGCCTGCTTCTCTTAAAGACCTTAAAATAAAGAGTCAAACATGCTTGAGCTTTTATGGGAAATCTGTTCTCTCTGATCAAAGCTTCCTTTCCTCCCTGATCACCCTGTTTCTGGGAAAGGTCTTGTTCTGTGCAGTCCGCCACTGAATGAAGATGTAACTGGAGTTTATGGGCCGAGAGTGCTCAGGAAGTGTCTGCTTTGTCTTTCCTCACAAAAGCTGCTGCAAACCGAGGATTTATCAGCTCTGTTGCCACAGTAAAGCTAACATTGCAGGGTGAAAAGGGACCTGCAGTCTTCTTTTCTGCTCTGCTCTCTGCTGTGTGCAGAGTGTCAACGCCAAGGCCAAGGCAGCATCCATCTGTGCTCCCCGCCAACACAAATCAGCTGAGGATAATGCGGCCGTCCGGCTGGAACACGTCACTCCGCCAGACGAGAGATCGTGATTCTGCAGAGGGGTGGACAGAAGCCCGCAGGCATTTCTATTTTTTCTTTTACTTTGGATCCAAACAGAGAAAAAAGCAGATGGGATGGGGTGATCAGAAATGTGGCAGTCAGAAATAGAAAATGGAGAATAGAAGCTGCAGGTGGAAACAGAAGCTGGTGGTGGCAGAGGATGAAACATGGAGTTGAAAAAAGGCCTGCAGCTGAGAGAGAAAGAAAAGCCCTGAAAAGCAATTTGGAGAGTGGTCCACTTGTTGCCAAGCAATTTATCTTAAGTCTTGCCACCTTCAGCTTTTATAAACACAACTTTTTCCAAGTGAACACAACTATTGGAGGAAATTATGCAGTTTGAACCCCCAGGAATCATGAATAAGGTTGCCAAATCTGCTTATTATAAGCAACTTTGGGCTTGTTTTGTGGTTGTTGCTTACAAAAGTGTCAGTAGCAAGCTGCATTTTACTTCAGGTTTGATTCTTAAGATGCAGTGGCTCATTTTGGTATTTCTTCCTTCCTGAATGAACCATAGACTGTAAAAAGAACTGGATGAAGCCATGTGAAATCAGACATTTAATCATCAAAGAGCCTTTGTTGTTGTTGCCCATAGATGTTGCCGTACACACACAGGAAGAGGCCGGGTTGAGGCGGGACTTAAGGTTGTCTGACCCACAGTGACTCTGTGAGAATAAGAAGTTGCTGTGACAATCATGTCCCTTATTTCTAGAACCAGATTTCCTCTTTTAATATAACTGGGGTGATACAAAAATTCACCCCTGAACATTGAGAACATATAAATGTTTCATACTTTCAGACTGAAGACGTTTTTTGAACCAGGCTGTAAAGATGTTTAATTAGACTGTAAAAATGCCAGTTTCCCACACACAATCATAACATCTCCAGGGTCCTGCATCCAGCCTCGAGTGGTCACTCAAGGAACTGCAGTTTTTGCTTTTTTGCATGGCTTATTCAGCCCCAGAGGTTGCTGCTTGGTGTGAACCCCTTGCGTTCCTCACCCAGCTCACGTCATAAAGCAAAATGCAACAGATTGTCAACAGCAATGTTTTCCATTGAACAGTCAGAAACAGAAAGGATACAATACCAAAATTATCTTGTTTAAAGGCCCCTTATATAAAAAGTTTCTATCGCTGGTCTACAAAAGCACCCATTATGAAGAAAATCCATCCTATCCCTCGATTATTGCTCCAATTTTCAGAAAAAGTATTTGCATCTCATGCAAACTAATTTTCAGTGAATTTTGAACATTTGCCAATGTAAATGTAACACACGGGGAGCATTCTTGACTTCAGAAAACTTTGACCTAACAGAGCTTGGTGCTACTGAATGCAGTACAAACGTATTGCGACTTCACTCAACAAACGCCATATAAAGTGGGCCTGCAGCTTCATGGCATTTATACCCACTCTGACATGATAATCCTTTGCTATGATTAATATCTCGAGGATGTTCTTGGGAATATCTTTAAATTCAGCAAAAATTTCCTCTTAAATTTGAGAATCAGCTGGTTGGTTTTAAAAGGTCCAGGTTTTATAGCTTCACATTCATCATTTGCTTATAAGTGTCTGCTTAATCATACTTAAAACACACGCACACGCAAAAAATCACCCCATGCACTTTCACTGTCCTCCACTTATATTCAATGTGAAGGCATAAAAAAGTAGATGGCAGTTTGAGTTCCTGTCCTACACATAGCAATGGCTAAGGTTTCCTATTGGGGGCTTTCAGTGCTTGTTTCTCTCTCGAGATCTGGCAACACAAGTCATGAATAGCTCGGCACCGGTCCTCAATCAGTCAGCACTGGATTCAAGAGAGAGGCACACAAACAAGGCGACAATTGAAATGACACAATAGAAGAGGATTACACAACTTTCGGTCACCGAGCCAGCAGATAATATCATCACGGGGGCCTCAGAGAGCCACACGGGTCCTTGGTACTCACTGTACAGGCTCAGGCGTGATCTCAGTCTGCAACGTGCAGCAACAAACACACTTTGTGATGCAGGAGGTGATTTATTCAAGCTGCTTGTTTGTTTACTCACATGGCATAAATCTGCAAAATCCTGCATTGTAATACAATAAAAACTTAGATCAACAAACCTAAACTCGCTGCAGCACCTGATGATTATCTCTTATCCGGAGAGAAAACATAAATCTAACAGCCAGATAGATCATAAATTAACACTGATGAACAGGACTGCTTCTTGTGATTTGGGGGTCCCAAACAGGGACCAATATGAGACATTTCCCTGTTTATTTTGAAGCAATCATAACATTAGAGAAAAATATTTCGGGGACTGTTTCAAAAGGTTTACACATGGTCCCATTTGTCCCCGGAGCTATTTTCAAAGTTCTGCTAAATTTTAGATTTTGTCGATAAATCCATCATAGATCCACCTCCAACAAATGTGTGCCACAAAGATCAATCCTGGACTCTTTGGATCAGGGATGGGCAACTTCAGCCATTATAGGGCCACAATGATGTTATCAACATTTTTTGGAGCCACACTACATACTGAAAGATACTCATTATGCAGCATACTGCTGTTGTCAGGCAAAAACCTCCAATCTCTAATTGTCATTGGTCATCTTCCATGTCCGTGCGTGGGTTTTTATAAACTTGTAACCAAATCAAAGTAAAAAAAAACAACAATATACATTTAGGAAAATACAATTTTCATTTATTTTACAGTAGAGTTTTTTTTTGAAGTAGTAATTTTGGATCTAGGAGGTTTGTGCCCATCAACGATGATTATATAAAATTAATTTAACAAAAGGAACGCACGCAGGTTTCCAAAAAATAACAATATCAACATTCTAAATTTAAGTATAAACTGCAAATAACACTTTACTGAATGAATTAAACACAGAATTAAAGCTACTTTTTAAGGAAAATAAATATAATCATAACATTCATTTCCATTATATTTTACTTAAAGGTCATCCGTTGTTTATGCAGGTATAGTAAGTGATGCATATACAAGACATCCAAGGAGCAAGTCAGTCAATTATTGCAAAGACCTAAGTATAGTCCAATAATCAAAGATTGTGATGGAAATATTAAGATTTAATTCAAATTTCATGGCAGATTTTGTCTTCTTTTCCCTTTATATTTACAATTATTTGATATTTAAACATAACTTAGGGGTTGCATTATGCCCATCCCTGCTTTAGATGGCCACAATATCCCTCAAAAAGGTTATTGTAACCATCTTCATACAAATGATACTGCTTTGTATTTTTATAATCAGAGGGGTTTTTTTATTAACTCGGGAATTTGGAACCAAAAGTGGTTTGTGAAACTCTTTAGGTGGGCTTCAAATGTGTGCCAGGAAAATTAGTCCTTGTAACCTTGATATTACATTCAAATACGACTTTATAGGTACACTCTTCGACTTCTTGTTAATGCAAATAGCTTTCATCCAGTCTCATAGCAGCAACTTAATGCATTTAGGTGTGTAGAAGTGGACAATATGAGGAAGTTCATACTGACCACCAGCTGGTGAGGAAATGTTCTAAAGTAACTTAAAATGTAACATGGTTGTTGGTGCCAGATGGTCGTTTTTGGTGTTGGTGTCAGATTTTAGAAACCACGGATCAAACACAACAATCTTCAGGGTTTACAGAAAGGCAGTAGTAACTCAAATAAACACTTTGGGTATACACAAGACCATTTCTGAATGCAAAAGATGTCAAATCTCGAAGCAAAACAGGAAACTGAGTCTACATTGCACACGGGTTCACCAAAGTTGGACAATAGAAGATTGGAAAAATGTTGCTGGTCTAATGAGTCTTGATATCTGCTGCAACATTCAGATTTATGGGGTCAGAACTTGATGTAAAAGACATGAACACATGGATCCATCCTGCGTGTGGATCAGTGGTTCAGGCCGCTGGTGTAATGAGGGATATTTTCTTGCCACACTTTTGGCCCCCTTGTTCACTGATAAAAGCTACAGCCTTCCCCAGTGCACCTCCCAGAAAAGAAGGAAAAAGTCAATACAAATATATGCAGAATAAAGTGTGAAGTATTGACTTACTCTTCAGTAAAGTGTCTTGAGATAACATTTGTTGTGATCTGACGCTATACAAATAAATGATTAATCAACTGATTTATCTTCTGACTGCGTCTTCCAGCTTGAGATAATGTCACAAACTAAAGATTATCTCAAGCTGGTTTCTTGAACATGATAATAAGTTCACTGTACTCCAGTGGCCTCCACAGTCACCAGATCTTAATCTTAATCCAATAGAGCAATTTTGGAACATGCTGGAATATATATATAGATATACACACACACACACACACACATATGTGTGGGGGTGTGTGGGTGTGTGTGTGTGTATATATATATTTTATTTATATACATATATATATATATATATATATATCCATATATAGATATATATACTACTCTTCTCTCACCCACCCCCCTCTCTCCAGTGGGGTGGGTGGTTGTTCATCCTCTTCAGCTCGGGTCCTCTACCAGAGGCCTGGGAGCCTGAGGGTCCTGCTCAGTATCTTAGCTGTTCCTAGGACTGCACTCTTCTGGAGTGACATGTCTGATGTTTCTCCAGGGATCTGTTGGAGCCACTTCTCCAGTGTGGGGGTCACTGCCCCGAGTGCCCTGATGACCACAGGCACTACTGTTGCCTTCAGCTTCAGACTTTCTCTAGCTCTTCTTTGAGCCCTTGGTATTTCTCTAGTTTCTCGTGTTCCTTTTTCCTGATTTTGCTATATATATATATGTATATATATATGTATATATATATATATAGCCCCTAATGATAAATAATAATAAATATAATCAGCTAAAAGTCTGACTTAAAAGGTAGGTCTTGGGTTTGCTTTTAAATATATGAACACTAGGTGCTGCCCTCAGGTCTTCAGGTAGACTGCTCCACAGACGAGGGCCATAAGAATGAAAAAGAGACTTCACCGTATGTTTTGGTTTTTTTTACTTTGGGTACAGTTAAAAGACCACTACCTGAAGATCTGAGGGCTCTACTGGGCTCAGAGAGTAAAAGCAAATCGGATAAATAGGAAGGAGCAAAACTGTTAAGATTTAAAAAAGTAATAAAAGAACCTTAAAATCTTTTCTAAAAGATACAGGTAGCCAATGCAGAGACTTTAAAATAAGGGTGATATGGGCTCTCTTTCTGGTCTTCATCATGCGTGCAGCTGAGTTTTGGAACAGCTGAAGCTGAGAGATGGTCTTTTTTTGAAGACCAGAAAGAAGAGCATTACAATCCTACAGGTAATGAAAGCATGGATAAGAGTCTCTGCACTGGCCTGAGAGAGAAACTGGCGCACTCTGGAAATATTCTTTAAATGATAAAAGGATTTTTTCGTAACGTCTCTGATGTGTAGGTCAAAGCTGAGGTCTGTAAGACCAAGATTTTTGACCTGCTGACACTTTTTAAAAGATAGTACGTTGAGTTTGCTATCCAGTTTCTCTCTCTGTGGACCTGTACCAATAACTTAAACCTGAGTTTTGTCCTGGCTGAGCTGTAGAAAGTTGTCTGCCATCCAGGACTTGACATCTAAAATACAATTAAAAAGGGCATCGATGGGTCCTGTGTCATCAGGACACACGACGATGTAAAGCTGTGTGTCATCAGCATAGCTGTGAAAGTTGATGCTGTGTCTCCTGATGATGTCTCTAAAGACAACATATAAATATTAAAAAGTGTTGGACCTAAAATTGAACCCTGGGGGATACCACAGTTAACATTGTAGAGTCCTGACTGGCATTCCCCCATGTTCACATAAAACTTTCTCTCTGACAGATAAGATTTAAACCAATTAAAAACAGGATCGATCAACAGATGAGTGTCGTTTTGAAGAATAAAGGGGGATCAAAAGGGGGATCAAAAGGGGGATCAAACCCAGGACTAGTAGAATGTACCTGATGAGTTGGCCAGTGTGCGTTGCCTGGATTATCTTGTCATCCTCAGATATCAAAGATAGTTTTGCTGTTGAAGTGTTGATTTTATTTTAATTAAATACAACTAAAATGTAAATGTTATCACTAAAATGGAATAACTTAGATATTTTGCATGTGTCCTCACATTATTTCTGCAGTAAAACATGTTTTAATACTTTGTTCAGTTGTACATTTTATTTAATTGAGGATCATTTTTCATTAAATAAAAATGATCAATTGAATGTGTTTTGTAAATTTTGGTCACAATATCTAAATAAGTAGGTGTTGGTTGGTGCTCCGGCTTATTTGAAAATGCTCTGAGCAAGAGAAACCTTTGGATTGCTGAATGCTCTTGACAATATGCAATTTAAGGTTTAGGTTTTTTTTTTTGTTTTTTTTTTGATGTGACATGGCACAATGCTCCAGCTGGAATCTGCTCCTAAAACTTCCCTGGTCAACATCTGTCTGGTACCATGCAGAGTTCATCAGGATTAAACAAACACACTGCGGCACATTAAAACTCTAGAGAAGATCACAGCTTTAATAAACAACGTTTTTAGTGACATGTTGCAGATCAGGAAATAAGGTAAAGGATTTGTAGGAGAGGAGGTGGGCACATTCCTCCTGCATATCTTTTTATTTTTTCAAGAACACAATGTCAGGCTGGTGTGTGGGTGGATGCTTTTGGCAGACGAGAGGGATTACCAAAAATGAATTCTTTTTTAATCTTCAGGCAATCCGACAGACTCACTCCCACTGATGCTAAATTGGGTTTTCTCTGTTGATAGGCAGGGGATGGAGTCAGAGCCAAGCCCCCGAGCAAGAAGACAGGATGCAAGACTGCAGGCCGGATCCAGACCAGGAAGCCATGGTCCCTCATTAGGCTCAGCTGGAGAAGGTCCATAAACACTGAACATTTGAGACTCTTTTGTTGTCAATGAAACAACTATTGACATTCAAATTATAAATATTGATTTTGAATGCTCATTGGATCAATGGATTACTCATTGTCTACTGAATGATAAATATAATAAGAAGATATGCAGATGAATGACTGGGAAAAATGAATGGACTGATGGAAAATAAGAGAGATGGATGAATGAATGAATGAATGGATAAATGGAGAGATGGTTAGATGGATAGACTGACTGACTGACAGACTGACCAACAGACTGGATGGATGGATGGATAGAAGGCAAATGGACTGTTGGACATATGACCAATGGATGGACAGACAGACAGAAGGACACATGAATAGGTGGATGGATTGATTGATAAATAGGTGGATGTACGTTCAAGTGGATAAAAGAATGGATGGTTAAAGGAACTGAAAAATGGTAAATAGGTGGAAAGATGGATGAATATATTGATGGAGGGACAAATGGGTGGAAGGTTGGACTGACAATCAATCAATCAATCAATCAAACTTTATGTATAAAGCACTTTTCATATATAACAATAAAATAGAAAACCCCACCCACCCTCCTAGCCCACATTTAACACAGACAGCCACACACACACACACACCTACACAAGCACCCACACACACACACACCTACACAAGCACCCACACACACACACACACACACACACACACACACACACACACACACCCACACACACACACACACACACACAAGGACTCTAAGCCAGGACTCTTCAAAAAGCCACAGAGGACTGAGGAAATGCTATCTTGAATTGAAATGAGGAAACACAGGAGCTAAGACTAAACTGACCAAATAAATATATAAAACCATGATAAGATATAACAAAGGTAATAAAATGCTAAAAGTTGATTAAGATAAAACTGTTTTAAAACCAGACAATAAATAAATTAAAAGTGGTATAAAAAAGTGGTAAAACATAAAATAGTAACTCTGAAACTAAAATGGAGTAAAAACCCAAATGATGCAGATTAAAAGAATAAAACAGCTAAAAACCAGATTAAAAAGGTAGGTCTTGAGTTTGCCTTTAAAAATATGAACAGTAGGTGGTGCTCTCAGGTCCTCAGGTAGACTGTTCCACAGACAGGGGCTGTGATAATGAAACAATGCTTCACTGTATGTTTTGGTTTTTTACTTTGGGAACTATTAAAAGACCACTACCTGAAGACCTGAGGGCTTTACTGGGCTCATATGGTAAAAGCAAATCAGATAAATAAGAGGACCAAGACCATTAAGAGATTTAAAAACCAATAAAAAAAACCTTAAAATCTATTGTAAAAGATACAGGTAGCCAATGCAGAGACTTTAAAATCGGTGTAATATGGGCTCTCCTTCTGGTCTTCGTCAGCATGTGTGCAGCTGAGTTTTAAAGCAGTTGAAGAAAATGTGTTATTAGATGGATAAATAATTGGGTGGATAGATGGATGGGCAGAAAGATGGCTATAGAGATGAAAAGGTAGAAAATGGATGGATTATTGAATGGATGGATAGGGGGACCGTTGTATGGACTGATATAAAAAGAAGTAACTGGATATATTAATATGGAGTTGCCGGCTTAGTTTGGACATATGTTCAACCACATGTTGATGTCTCCTTGGGCAAGACCCTTAACACTCTCATCAGTGATGTATATATGGGTTTATGAGAGCATGGTTAGCTAGTGATGGGCAACTTACAAAGGAACTTCAAAAACCATCAGTGAGTGAGAGCAAGTGTAAATGAGTCAGTGTGACCTGCATTGTTAAAATGCACTTTGAGTCAGACTGAGGGAGGATGGACAGACAGACAGATACACTCATCCAGTGCACAGGGACATGCTGTTGCGCCTTGAGAATTTATGCAATAATATGGTATTTGAACAACTTCACAACTATAACACAAGTTTTTAATCAACTCATACTTTAGATGCATCAATTTCCAGAGACAACTGAAACTGCTGTACTGAAAAAAAACACATAAAGTGACGGTAGAACCCAGTTTTGTTCAGTTCATAGAGTAAGTGGATACATATCACTTATGTCTTTCCTATGTAATATTTCATTCACTTTTAAAAATTGTGACCTATCAAGTTTAATTTTTTAAAGGATTTTTAAAAATCAGCAAAGTGTAAGATAAATTATTACATAATTTTGACATTATATTTCATAAGTTATAGAATCCATCGAAATTTACAAGGAATTAAAAATAAGCTTCTGAACATAAGTTAGACCTATTTTTTGTGGATATGAAATGGTGTACTTTTTATTCTGGCTTTGTTTTAGGTGTTTCGTGGGTTTGAAAAGCGTCGAGATAGATAACACCACTGAAAAAGTGTTTGACAGATTATAAAAATAATAAGAAATAATCATTTAATTTCCTCCCAATCTCGAGTGTAACTCTAACTCTCATCAGTCTTAAAGTTGTACAGGTGTATTTGTTTAATTTCTTCTCAGAGTGATCTAACTGTACTGGCTGACGTTAGAATATCTGCAGCGTAGTCTTGTTTCAGAGTCCTTTCAGCATGTCTCTTTATTTTCTCTCTCTATACTCCACCACCATCTACTGGTCTATTGGAGCATGCACCACCTCAGATTTCCTCTGACAGCGTTTCACTTTGAAGCTCACAGATAGATAGTCCAGAGGTCACATCTGCAGCAGAGAAAGTCAGGGGATGAATATTGTCAAGTCAAATCAAAGGATCAAGAAAGATATCAGAAAGACAGAGGAAAAAATATGAGTTAAAATATGAATCTACTTACCTTGTGTTTTCTTTTTCTTTTCAAGGACAGCAGCAAAGAGAAATGTGCCATGATTGGTCAGATCGTGTTGAGCCAGGTGTGAGGCTTCAATAATTACAAAATCACCTTTAATTATCAAGCTGAGGCTGTGTCAGTGAGTGTGGGAAAGCAGAAGTGAGTGAACTAAGAAGCCTCCAGACCCCTCTAAAACTTGGTCCAGTGTAGGGACGATCAGAGATGCCATTGGTAAGTTTTTCTTTCCCCAACAGTCTGGTTGATATGATGCTTAATATTAATCGTTTAGCATTAAAAGTTATTTAAACCTCAGCAGTGTAGCATGCTGTGCAACAGTTAAAGTATAGGCTGTGTGTCAGCTTTTAAAGAGCTGTTATGGTTAAATACAACATAACATCAATAGTTCTGACAGATCAATGTTATAATGTTACAGTCATTTAATAAGAAAAGCTGCAGCATGTATTGTCTTGGGCCTTTTTGGGCATATTTCTAATTTCAAATACTAACAAGAAATGTTAGGTTTATCTAAATGTGTATATACAGATAAATATTGGGCAGAAAAAATTAACACGCTAGATTTTCTTTCAGGAGGCCAAGTGCAGCCTTGACTCATTCACAATCAGACACTACACAGGATGAAACAGTGTTTTCAGGGCTAAGGGCCAGAATCCCACTATCAAGCTTGAAATATGTAGTCTGATTTTAAATGGATGTTTTTTAAATTGGGTTGAACCAGGTACTTGGCCATTGTCAGTGAAGTAGTTGTAAGAGCTCCCCGCAGAGCTGCACCTTTTAGGAGGAGGACCTCTGACTACTGGTAAGGTACGCTGTTACAGGTACAGTAATTTTGTGTAACTGTGAGTTTTACACAAAAACAAGGCACAAAACTGTTTTAGGTTGAATTTACAGTGGGCTTAAAGTTTTGAGTGCTTCATTTTACTTCCAGAAAGTCTCTGTGTTTGGCACTATTTTATGATGCAGCAAAGGGCTATGTGTTCTTCTGCCTGTGCCCATTGATTCTGCTAATCTGTTTCACTCTGTGGACTCAGACAGCAGTGGAAACAAATACTGAAACAAATATTAGCAATTTTGACGAAAAACTTCTGTGGAAGCCATGCACACAGGCAGAAGAACACAAAGCCATTTGCTGCACCATAGAACAGTGCCAAACACAGGGACTTTCAGGAGGAAAAATGAACACTCTGGAATTTTTCAATCAGTTTTGTGGCTGTTTTTTTTATGTAAAACTCACAAAATTCTGCAAAATAACTGTACCTGCCAACAGCAGTGCACCTTACCGGTGGTCTAAGCCTGTCCTTCTTAAAGCTGTAGTGCAGCTGGGAGCCCTTTCAGGCACTCCACTGAATGGTGAAGTACTTATACAAACCAGCTTCAAAAATATTAAACATCCTTTATCCCAGGATGACTGACAGTCAAAATGATCTTTTTGCCTTCACAGACTCTTTGCATAACAGAAAACATTTTCTCATCCTCATTCTTCCTCTCTTTCTGCTGTGTTTGACTTTGATTTTGACCGCCCGTCTCTTCTCTGTTCTCTCTGGGTGTGAAAAGAGCAATAAGCTCGTGGACAGAGGGGGTGTAAGGTGAGAGAGATCCTGTCTTATCTCCCCCTCCTGTAAAAGCTCAGTCTCTGCAGGAGGATGTCATTGTCCTCTCTAATGACTTCTCCTTGGTTCGAGGACAAAGAGAGCCCAATAAAAGACTTTAGAGGAGCTGGAGTAGGATTCCTTTTTCTTTAAATTGCTACACAAATGAAAGTATCCGTGGTTTCCTTTAGCTCAGATGGAGAGGTAAAGCAGGCAGAGGAGGGGACACCTGCGGGGGCCTAATTGGTCGGTGCTGCAGTTAATGGCTTCCTGTGGCTGTGTGTTTACTTCTCATTTGTTCTGTGTGCTCTGTTTCCCAGCCTCTGAAACAACTGGCCAACTTTTAGTCTTCATTCCCACAACTTTGTCTCTGACGATCTGTCTCTGGTGTTGTCTTCTCACAGAAACAAAAACTGTCTTCCTCAAAGCTGCAGCACAATGACTTGTACCTGTAGACCCTCCCTAAAACCAGCTACCACCACCAAACCTTTAAATATAAATAACAATTAGCACAGCCATGTGCCTTGTGGTGAGTCTAGGAGTGCATCTGAAATGTGTATTTCTACAACTTTTAATTACATGACAAATTGTGCATGAGTTGAGGAATTACTCCTTCAGTTATTTGTGAACATTATTTATCAATACAAATGAAAAGTTGTTAATCAAATAAAATACTTAAAGATTTTACGGAAAGCAGAACTGTTGCATATGTAGAGAATTACTACCTCCACCAAGGAGATTATGTTTTTGCCTGCGTTTGCGTTGTTTGTTTGTTAGCAAGTTTCACAAAAACTGCTGGATGGATTTATCTGAAATTGTAATGGCCCACCTGAAAAATAATTAGATTTTGGTGGTGATCTGGGTAACCATAGTGAACAATTGCTTTTGCCTAATTATTGTCAAACAACTAATGATATGGACATGATTCCAAGTGCTAGGGGTAGGTTTTCAGGGTCAGGGAATCATATAATGAGGGTTGCTTCATAATTTCTTTCTGTCTTTTTTGTTTGTTTTGTCTTTGAACATTAACATTGTGGGCTGTCCCAATGAACTTTACTGTTAAACTAGTATTGCTGGGCTGATTTTAACAATGCCACAACCTGAACATAAATTGTCATGCGCGAAAAGAAAACAAACGATAACCCTCTGAAGCACTTTTTTTCAGTCAGCTTCAAAAGCTGATTTCAAAAGCACAAATGCAACAGAGGAAGTAGCAGTGGAGACAGCTAGCACAAGTGAAAGTGCTCCCACACCAATGCCTTCCTGAGAGCAAGAGGACAGAGGGGAGCGTATCAAGGAGGTGTATATGTAATTTGAATCATTCGCATAAAATGAAGGAGCCCATTCCTCATGCCTTTAAGGGGCTGAGCCATTTTGCAGGCGGGCATGGTTCTAATGGCAATAGGGGGTCCAACCTGGGACTAGTGTGGTGTACCTAATGAAGTAGTCAGTGGGAATATCTGTTTAGAGACAAAACAACACATATCATAGTTATATTTTCTAAAGTTTACTAACAAAACGGCTGATACTATCTCAAAATAAACAGCAACAGATGCTGGTGTGTCCTGATGCAGTATTCAATGCTACCTACAGCTGCAAAGTCAGTAAAATAGGTTGGTCTTTCAGTAGATCTTAATCATTAAGAGATCCGAGGGATAATTAGTGCCATTGAGGTCTTTTTTTTTTTTAAATATATTTTCAAGCCATTTTGAAAATGTTGAATGCATATAGCTTATTTTTGCTGGATAATATTAATGTTTATTTTTTTCATTTAGCGTTGTTCTTTAGCCTGAAATGCCTAGACTGTACAAAAACCAATATATTTGTTCCTCATGCCAAAAAATGTCCAATTGAAAACCACTGAATATGCCTTTTATAATCCCACATTTATCTTAACATAAACTAAAGATTTCTTTTATGTTTAGATTTCATTTTGGACTACTAGCTTTCAAAATTTGGATTTCTGTATTTGTCTTCCAGATAGACTATTTTTCATTCAAGAAATTCCTCTTTTTTCTGCAAGAGTGCCTGCAAAAATAACAATGCAACAAAATCAATGTTGCTGCCAATCACTGACCCATGTCAAGGATTGTTATTAAATTTTTTTAAAAAATATTTCATGAAAACTTGTATTATTATTATAATTACTACTACTACTTAATAATGATAATAATTTCAATTTAATAAACAGTGGAGTTGTGTAAGCACACTGGCCTTTTAAAGGGTTAACTTAAAAAAAAGTTTTACAGCAGATTTTAGGAAGCTGACATTTTTTGTCCTAGGATCACAATTGTGAGGGTTTTTTTTTTTTTTTTTTAATCAGACACTGCAACAAAGTAGACCTTATAATAGCTATAATAAGATACACCTTGAAATTTAGTTTATGGACATTAGAGTTATAATATGTGCAATGTCATCTTCATGCATACCTTAATCTGAAGTTAGCTGGTGTGGGTGTTTTACCGGCTTGGACACTCATCTGCTCTTAAACCACTCGCCTCTTAAACTGTCCGCCCTATGCGTCTGTGTTTGCTCTCTTTAAAGAACAAACTGCAGCTTCAGTGGAGGGTTGTTGATCGTGGACCCTCCTGGAGCAGAGAGCTGATCACTCACGTAGAAGTGAGATGACCAAACACAGACTGACCTCAGTGCTGTGGAAACTCTCCTCCTCCTTGCTTTAACAAACATCATGGAGGAGAAAATGTCGTAATGATGTCTAAAAGAAAAGAGATATAGCAATTGGGCCTCTGGTGTCACTTTATGCCAGAACTGAGAGCAGATGTTCAGTTGTTTGGAGAGTTTCTGCCCACAGAGAGTTTTAAGTCAAACAAGTCAAACAGACTAATTCTCATGACCGAGCAGAGATGATCTGAGGGGGTGAGGGTGAGGTGTGGTCCCACTTATAACTGCAAATAGGTTTATCAGTGAAGGTCAAGATTTTGCTTAAATTTGCTAAGACATTAACAATTTGTGTGTTTTGAGGTTGAAAAGTTAAAATGTCACTGTTTTTCACTCGAAACCAACAGCAACTTTCTTCAATCAACACTCACCTGAACATTTATCCTACCCATTTATTTGTGTAGCACGTTTTAAGAACAACTAAGTTTGCCAAAGTGCTCCTCAATGACAACAAATTAGTAATAGAATAAAATAAAATGTACTAAAATATAATAAATAAAAAAAAAAAAAATACAGATAACTAAATAAATAAAGTCCATTTCAATAAAAAAAAGTTGCATACACTTAAATAAAACAAGATCAGATAAGATGATGTAAAACTGGAATTAAGTAAGTTCAAATAAAATATAATTGAATAAAACAAAATAACTTCAAATGATATAAAAGTATTAAGTTGTTCAAAGGAATGAGACAAAATAAAGTAACAATAATTTGTCAATGAGTAAATAAATTAAAATAAGATGATATGAAATAAAATAATGTAAATTCATATAAAGTTAAATCTAATAAAGTGACTTCAAATCATACATTATTAAATTAATTTAAAAAAATGAAACAAAAATACAGGTAGATAAAAGAAATTTTAAGTAAAATAAAATAAACAAAATGCTATAAAATAAAGTAAACTCAAATAAGATAAAGTAACTTTGTATGAAATGAAAAAATACACAAAAATGAGACGAAATAAAGTCATAAAAATGTTATTAAATAATAAAAAAAAGTAAAATAAACAAAATCAATTTAAGGTAAAGGTAAAATAAAATACCAAAGAGAAATAAGATAAGATAGAATAAAATGATATAAAGGAAATTGCATTAAGATAAAATTGATAAAATCTAGTCAAATATATTGATACAAAATAATGTGAATTCAAATAAAATAAAGTTATTTCATATGAACTGAAAAAAGATACAAAATGAGATGAAAATCAATAAAGTGAAATTAAAGTCAAATGGAACAAAGTCAAATGAAATGTTACAAAATAAAGTAAATCAAAATAAAACAATAATATGATGAAATAAGTTATATTATAAAATAACAAAATGACAAACTTTGATAAAATTATTTAGAAATAAAGCAAATTCTTATTTATTATTATTATTATTATTATTATTATTATTATTATTATTGAATTTCCCCTCTGGAGATAAATTATGGAAAATCTTTTTTTTCAATAAAGCTTTATTACAGTATGTACAACAACATCCTCTTTTTCATAATTCTTACCATTTCAAATAATCAACTTTTGGAATTTTGACAGCAAATAAAACAAGTTCTTTGAAGAAATGAAGATTTGGGATCATTAGAAATCAAAAGGTCTTCAAGACTTTCTGTGGTACTTAAATAAGAAAACTGTGATAAGGGAATTTCAGTTAAGTACTGTCATTTTCTGTTCACATCATTTCAGAGAAAATGGTAGAAATCTCTTTTCATTTTCTGATTTTCTCTCCAATGTTTTTCAGTTTTTTTGTGCTTTCTGATTGGCATGTTGGTCCTCTGTGTCTTCATGTTGTGAACGTCTAACAGAACAGTGTCGTTTGTTAATGAGGCCTGATCTCTGCTCAGAGGCACCAGGTATGAAGTTAGTACTAGGCTGCTATACTTCGGCTGTGAGGCCTTAATAGTTTGGTAAGAAGGCAAGTGAAGACTTGTGCTGACAGATCCTCCCTCAGTGTGAAATCTCACCACTCCACAGACAAACACGGGGACGGACAGACGGATGGACAGACAGAGACAGTCAGAAAGTCCCACCCCTCCCCTGCAGAGACATTCCCCACCTCCATAAGAAATACCAAAAATAAAATCAATTAAAGCTGCAGCCAAAATGAAGAGTCTGCAGGATCCTTGTTTTTGTTTTGAAGAGTTGAGCCAGTTCGTCCAATCTGTGCCTCTCTGTGGTTATTTATATGTCCTGTTATTAACTGCTGTGATTTATTGGACAGTTGAGGCTGTAATTTTCTATCTCTGTGGCCATCTGCTCATGGTCGCCTCTGCATGTTGAATTTCACAAGTGTGCAGCACAGGCCTGTAAAATTAGTCCGACCAGAATATAGATTTTCTTTAACTGCGTATCTACAGCTATGTCCCCTATACATATCTCAGAGATGGACATGTCTCTGAGACATTTATAATACTGTGACAGCACCAATCTTGTTGATTTGATTGTCATTTGCTGCTCTTATGGTGCAAATATAGTAGGCTTGTGAATGGAGCAGATCATAAGCTGTGCAAGGAGGTCTTCCCCTGAGTTTGTTCATCATTATTGGAGACAATCAGTATGTCTTAATTAACAGGCTTTGTGACACAGTCTTTTAAAGTAGCTGTAATCAAACCCCTTGTTAAAAAATCTGCCCTTGATTCAGGCATTAGCTAACTACAGGCCTAAATCAAACCTTCCATTTTCTTTAAAGATCAAAAAAGTAGAGGCTAATCAGTTCTGTGACTTCCTGCAAAACAGTTTGTTTGAGGACTTTCAGTCAGGGTTTAGAGCTCACCACAGCACAGAGACTGCTCTAGCTAAAGCAACAAATGATTTCCGCTCAGCTTCAAATAGTGGACTTCTCTCTGTACTTGTCTTTTTAGATTTCAGTGCAGCTTTTGATACTATAGATAATCACATTCTTCTACAGAGATTAGAGGAATTACTCCCGATTACAGGGACTGCTTTAAATTGGTTCAAGTCTTACCTATCTGATCAATACCAATTTGTACATGTGAACAATATGTCTTCTGTGTACACTAAAGTCAAAGAGTTCCTCGTGGTTCTGTGCTAGGTCCTGTTCTTTTCTGCTTATATATTCTTCCCCTTGGTGATGTCATGAGGAAACACTCTATCAATTTCCATTGTTATGCTGGCGATACTCACTGTATGTATCAATGAGGCCAGGTGAGACAATCAGTTATCTCAACTAGAAGCGTGTCTATAGGACATTAGGATCTGGATAGCCAGGAATTTTCTTATTATTAACTCAGACAAGACAGGGGTTATTGTGCTGGGCCCTCAACACCGTAGAGAAACGTTTTCTAATGATGTAACTGCCCTTGATGGCATGAGCCTGGTATCTAGCCAACCATTCTATTTGATCAGGCGTCCATGGGTTTTATGGCTATCAGAAATTCTTATTTTTAGTCCCTTTGTCTCTGCCTGGATGGATACATCTCTGGATGTATGTATATGTATATATAGGAATGTTAATATAAACATGAACAGGCTCCAAGATACAGAGTTTTGAGATAGGACTTGTTTGGTTTCTGCTGTACCACCTGTCCACATGTCAGTTGTTTTACATATACGAGTTGAATCCTTATTCCTGAACCTCCACCTGCACAGCTGGTAGAGTTTATATAGATCTGTTAGCTGCTGCACTGTCCTGTGAGTAAACGCAGCAACGCTAAGATGGCCTCCCTCCACACAGCCAGTTTACACCCAGCAGACAAAGTGTGTTGTCACCGGGGTGTGCAGTGTTACGGAGTGTGAGCTGCAGCACACGACAGACACTCTGAGAAGTAACACATCATTAGGAAGATATTAACAACTTGACATTCACACATCACAGCAGGAAGGAAGTTTTCCAGATAATAAAGATGGTTTTGGATGTTTAAAGCAGGTTGAAAGAACATTTCATCATTTTCTTTTAAATGGTAATAAAGTACCAGTGCACACTGATCCTTGTTCTGCCCAATGCAAAATGGAAAACTTTTAGGGTGCCGTGCTGTGGACTGTAAAGGCTGAAGATATTATGTTTTCAGGTTTTTATTTTATCTCGGGACTTGTGTTTGTCCATTAGTCTGTCTAGCATATTCTCGAAGAAATTCAAGAAGGCTTCGAGGGATTCTCCTTAAATTTGAGTGGTTTCTGTCAAATTCAACTCAAATGCAGAGGCATTAACTTCCAGGCTGTAGATTTTTCTTAATTGTCTTTTGCCTTGTTCCACTTGTGCTTCTGCGTAGTTTGTTAAATCAAGTATCTCCCGGAGAAACATGGAGAAAGTTCAACAGAGTTAGTGAACAGTGACAGCCAGAAGATGTGATCAAATGCTCCCAAAGGCAAGTGTCAAAACCACAGGAGCTGTGATCCTGTTTAACAAGAGCAGTGAGAGGCAAACACCTGCAGCAGTGATCACACATCTGCCTCCACAACAAAACAGCACACATACATTCAAACTGGTACAAGACAGACACCATGTGCTTTACTTTTTGTTTCAGTTGTATGAAAAACTCTGTAATAAAAAAAATTAACCTCATATTATCTATTAGCTAAATGGGGATGGACCTCTAAATGACTAAAAATGCCTTTTACATTTTGTCAAAGTATACACTCTTAAGTCAAAAACAGAGACATTTATTGTTTATAATGTAAAGTTTGGAGCTTTCAGAGAGGCAACAAATGGTATTTGATGAAGGAATAGAGGGTGTTATTTATAATCTCAACAGAGAGGTCAAAGATCAGGAGAGAAGCTGGTAAATAGAGAGAAGTGTGAACACAGGAGATGAGGTTATGTTCAGGTGCTGAGGTGAGCATATATGGCCAAACACACAGGACTCATTTTTCTCTCACCTCTGTGTCAAAACTGACCCGAGCAAACAGAGGACGAGGACGGCTGGAGGGGGAGCTGAGGAAGGCAAACAGCGGTCAGACAGGACAGGTTAAAGCAGGGAGGCATCCAGGAGAATAACTCTCAGCAGCTCGGACAGAGATGACCTGTCACCCAAACTGACAATTTTAAGGTGTCAGTCAGAGGTTTGGGGTTAACAGTGTTTTTGAGGTAGCTAAAGGTATGTATGCGTGGGACCTGGGAGCTGTGGTGAGGACTGGAGACGAGCAAAATGGACAAATTAAGTTTTGTAAAGCAAGTTACTGTGTGGACCTCCCTTACTGTTGCGGCCTATACCAGCTTCGTGTCTTGCCTCACTCCCGAGTCCATGACAAGCAGGTAGACACCATTCTTTTGACTGTGCATCTAGTAATGAGAAAGAGATAGACTTAGATTGCCAAATGCTAGCTTAGCTTAGCTCAGATGCCGGGAGTATATGGGTAGTGCTTTAGCCTGTCTCTGTCTACAGACATCAGATAAACTCTCGACAGTCCTGTGTGCTTGTTGTATTTTTTATTGACCACATGATGTTACATTATCTATTTATAGATTAAGATTAGCATTGTATTCAATTTTTGAAAGAAATACTTAAGAAAACAAGCCGCAGGGCACATGTGCAAACCACAGCGGAAGTGCTTCTCAGCATGTCAACAAACCAAAGCCTCTGTTTATGAGTAGAAGAAGATTGCTACGAAGGATTATAGCCAACTTTATGACAGAGGACGAGGATGATTTCTCTGGGACTGACGCAGATTCAAACCTAACCTATCTCAACCAGAATATACAGAGGAGGTACTACACGTTTTGGAAGCTGAGCGTGCACGAAGAGAAGCAGAGGCAGTGGAACAGCCTGGTGCTGAGGGGAGAGTCTGCACTGTGGTGTATATGTGGGCTAGCCTTAAGGAACCAACTCTCCAAACAGAGTCAGTTCAACACTATATAGACACTTTAGTAGTGTTAATATTCACTCTGGTAGTGTTAAGTTTACCATATTTGCTCGGTAGCCCAAGTCCAAAATCTACTGTATGCAGACCTTACATGTGCTTGAATTATGCTGAAGTTAAATCCTGCATCCATGATTTCAATACAGGTACATTTTTAGCAAAGTTTGGGGTAAAAATGTATCCTAAACTCAAATGTTACTGTACAAAAACAAGGAACAATGTTGACCTAAAAGTACAAGCACAGATTTTGTGTTTGTGAAAAAGGTAGAATATGCAACAGGTGAAGGTTTTGTCTTGACCATTTCCACCCACTTTCCTGAATGTTGATAAAACTTTTTAAACAAAAACAGCTGAAATGTTTAGTTGAAATTTACAAGGTCAGCACAAAGGTCCTTCAAAGTCTGAAAAGTTCATTTGAGCTGCACCTGCATTTTTACTATTTTAGTACAGGGGGAATTGGCCTGTGGGAACTGTGTGGTACTCTATAGATCAATAAGTCCAATCCACAAAGCTGCAGCGAGACATCAGGAAGTGTCTCAGTGTGACAGTGTGGGGTGTGAGAGGAGGGGAGAGAGGCGACAAATGGGACACCAGGACTGTGGGAAATGACGCTGGCTGTGACACCTCTGACTTTTACACCGTTTTTACCTCATCTCGTATATGGAGGGGGGTGTCTTTTTAAATGACAAACTGATTAATGGAAGAGGAAACAAGACATAATGGTGGATGAAAGTTCCAACTTTTGCAACCCTGAATCCTGACTGAGCAACTTCCATGAGAAGGATGACAGATTTTGGTGAGTCTGTCAATGACAGTGACTCCTTTAGTAACATTAAAAAGGAAATTTTGTTTCTACTTCTTGTTTCTCACACCAGATTCCCAATGAAATTCCCAAGAAGAGCAGGAAAGTGGGGATTTACTCAACGTGTTTGACAAATGTATGATGCAATGTGACTTCTCCAAAGGAGAAGTCAGCAAAAACTTCTCTAAAGGTAAGTTTGGACCAAAGTACCAGGAACTTTTAGTACCGAAAAATTCTCTTCAAGCAACTGAAAAACATCCTGCGTCCCATTATTGTCTGTGTTTACACAGGCCTAAAGTAGTTGTGTGCTCAACTCAGGAAATAATTCACTTGGCGTTGGTGCAGACTCAAAAAAGTTCTTCTTTCATCAGCTTCAGGCTGAAATTTGTCCATTTTGTTGCTGCTGCGTAAACTGTGCTTTTGTCATTTGATTAGTAATAAATTCACTGCCAGTTCAGTTGGTGGTGATAATAAGAGGATGAAGGCCACACAACAAAGATTATTCCATGCGATGCAACAGACAGGCCAGCGTCCTCCAATGTGCAATTATGGAGAAGATTCAATTTATGCTGTTTTTGATTGAGCTTTGTTGCAATTTGCCATATGTTCTATTGCCCTCTAACCTCATTTATACATAAATTTCAGTCATTTTTAGAATATGGCTAAATATATATTAATATTTTGAAAAACTTGGTATGTGCTGGTTAGTGAAGAGAAATCCATACTAACCTTGCACATCAGCTGGAACGACCTGATAAATGTTTGAAATTGTCCAGATCCATCTTGCCAAGCTCCAATCTACAACAATTGTGAGTGACCTAAGAATAACAGAAATGGACGGCTTTTAGCATGGATGCTTGTAGCTTCAGTAGAAGTTTTGTCAGATCTTGACCACATTTCTTAACTAAATGAAAAACAAACTATAACACTGAAAGCATTTCTCGACAAGATATTTTCGCTCCACTTCCAAAATGCTTTGGTCATAGTTTGTTCTAAGAAGTGGCTTACATTTTGTATATAACACTGTGGCTGACTGGCCCATAATGAAAGTGACTGATGGAAAAATTGTTCAATCACCTGCTGGATTTGCTTTTGAAATGTTCTGCCCATTCTCTAGCCTGAATGGACTAGTGAAATATTTTGCATGGTCCATCTGATGTTTTAGGTCATCCAATCACAGGATGTCACCATGTTTTTAATACCAGTATAATAAATTGTTCCAATCACTCAACCAGTCAGAATATTTCAGCACTGCAGACTCCCTTTCAAAGTCATTGGACTTTTGGAAAGCACTACCCCCTGCAGGGACTTTTCAGGCGTAGATCAGTTAACCTGGAACTAAATTTAGATCCTGGTTTCTGCTTTTGAGATGTAAAGGTCCCTTAAAAATGTTCCTGCTGACTAAAAGCCCCTGAAGTTTAAACAGGAGTCAGAGGTGTATTGAAGTCTTTCATCTGCTCCTTAAACTGTGCCGGGTTTGTTTTTCTCTGCTTGCTGTGAACTCCTCCTCCAGACTGCTGGACAGAGAGACAGACTTTCTGAGCTGGCAGGATGAGCAAGGAGGAGACCCAGATCTGGTTAGTAACACAAACCAGCCACAACACAACATAACACAGCACCACAGAGCTCTATGGTAGCTAACACCTGACTGTCACAAACTATCTGTTTTTAAATGTTTGTTTTTGCCCTGGAGGCCTCCATGGAGACAGCTCACACTGAGTAAAATTATCAACAAGAGTTATTTCTGTGAGTTTGCTCCACTACTTGATCATCATTAATTCATTCATTATCAAGTTATCAGTTATAGAGGCTTTCCATTCTTATTTCTCCACAGATGCTTCCAGGCATTGACTCCAAACATGCTCAGACAACAAGTCAAACAGACCTGCTGCCTTTCCACACTGCAAAACAACCAAGAAACAGCTGACCTGCGTTTCCCAAACAGGTGAACACCAAGACCTCAGTCAGGTGTTTTGCTGTTTTTGAAAATCTAAACTTTTATAGTTCTCAAGAATGATGATGTGGTTTATTTTTTTTTTATCTGACTCTGTAAAATTTACTATTAAGAACTGATGACTCTGATTCAGATTACATTCAGTAACCTGTAGCTTGTGCTTATTTACATAAAAACTGCATTTATCCACACTGTATAAAATTAATGTTTAAGAATGACAGTGTTTAAACTATACAGAGAGGATAAGACCCAAAGTTTTTTTTAATTAAACTTTTTTTCAAAACTTGTGAAAAAGTCAGAATTCTAATGTTAAAGTCAGATTTCTGTGAAAATAAGATTTAAATTCTGAGATTAATGGTTCTGAGAATTAAAGTCAGATTTCTGTGGAAAAAAAGTAAGAATTTTGAGATCATAGATTTTATTTGGAAATAAAATCTGTTTTTTTTTTTCTCAAAGTTTTGTGAAAAGCATATGTTGCTCCAAGACCCATATGTACCTTTCAGTATAAATGGTGCCGTCACAGATGTGCAAGTTACCCATGCCATGGGTACTAACACACACCCATACCATTACAGATGCCGGCTTTTGAACTTTGTACCAATAACAATCTGGATGATCCTTTTCCTCTTTAGCCCAGAGGACACGATTTCCAAAAACAATTTGAAATATGGACTCAGACCACAGCTCACTTTTCCACTTTGTGTCAGTCCATCTCAGATGAGCTTGGGCCCAGAGAAGCCTGCGATGTTTCTGGATGTTCTTGACATGTGGCTTTTGTCTTGAAGAGCTTTAACTTGCACTTGTAGTGAGAAACTATGTTAACTGATGATGTTTCTGAAGTGTTCCTGAGCCCACGAAGGAATGTCCTTTACAGAATGATGTTTGTTTTTAATGCAGTGCAGCCTTAGGGATTTAAGGTCATGGGCATTCAGTGTTGGTTTTCAGCCTTGCTGCAGAGATGTCTCTAGATCCTCTTATTCTTTTGATGTTATTGTGGACTGTAGAGGATGAAATTAATAAATTCCTTGTAATTGTATGTTGAGAAACTTGGTTCTTAAACTGCCGGACTGTTTGCTCACACAGCTGTTCTCGCCCCACCCTCTGTTCCTTTTCTACCCAATCATGACACTCACTTATCGGTTCTGTGATCAGCTATAGAGTCCCTGCCTCTTGCCCAATGTCAGCTGGGATTGGCTCCAGCCCCCACGACTCCAAAAGTGATTAGTGATGCACAGATACACAAAATCTGTGTGGACAAATGAACACGGTCATAGTTAATATTAACACTTCTTAAGTGTCTCTATGGGTCCATGCCAAAAAGTGCTGCTTTCACTCTTATTGGAAGATTGGTATTTGAACTCTGATCAGAGTAATTGTTGACTATTTTTGGAGATACCATGTTTAGTTGGAGCTTAAAAAGTAAAAAAAAAAAAAAAAAAAGTTTGCACTACAGTTTTCATAATGTGGGCTTGTGGCATCTGTTGGTATTAATAATGGGGGGCAGGTGGGATGATTGACTCTACAAGTGTCACCTATACAGCTTCAGAGTTTAAAGTAAAAATCTCAGTTAAAGATCCTACAGTGACACCTATGAATTTGATGTACTGAAACATAGGTTTTACATTTGTTTTTGACACGACCTCATTTTCAACTGAGAGTAAATTTCCAGTATTTGACTTCATCCAGAGTATAATTAACTCTGCACTTGTTGAAATTTGGCCAACACCCTTTTTTTTCTAACTCTTCTCAGTTAGCTGTGTATACAGAGATAATGGATGTATTCTGTTTCCATTTACGTTTTACACAACGTCCCCACTGCATTGGAATTGAGGTTTAAGATAATTTCAAAAGATGTCACAACAATAATTGAAATGTTGTCATTATCAAGGGATATGGAGCAGATAAGATATACATGAACATTTGTTTAAATGTTAATTGATATATGACCAGGATTAGTATCTTTTTGTCCTTCTCTCAAATACCTTAAGTTTTATCTTGTTATTGATATGAGCGGTAACTACTGGTAGTATGAACAAATGATTGTCGAGCAAAGTGTCATCACTTCATTAACAGTCTTTGTAGACTAGAGCCTGTCTCCCTGCAGTGTCTGTCAGTCTGTCTGTGTGTCTGTCTGCAGGTGTGTCTTTGATCTAAGTGTCAGTATTTACAGGCTGCAGTAATAAAGAAAGCTGAACAGCCTCATTCAGACCGCTGCCGTCCTGTAGACCTGTGCTGATCCGGCCAATCAGAGTAAAGCCCGCAAAGATCAAAGAGGAGCGGAGCCAACCAGCTCCTCCGCTGACACTCAGGCTCCCGTGAGCTTCTGTCCTCACTATATATGCAGGGGCATGCCCATCACACAGCCTTTAAAGAAGGAGGCTCAAATCTCTGTGAATGAGTTATTGTCACCACTAAGCCCTGTGATTGTAACTTTGTCCACACTGGAGCTGTTGGACAGGATGAGTGTTGGCGAGTGTCCGGGGAAGGTCAGTCCGTACCGGGTGGACCACCTCCTGAACGCCGTGGAGAGTGAGCTTCAGGCCGGCAGTGAAAAGGGAGACCCCACGGAGAGAGAGCTCAAAGTTTGTCTGGATGAGAGCGAGCTGTGGGCCAGATTTAAGGATTTAACCAATGAAATGATTGTTACCAAGAATGGAAGGTGAGTTAAGAAAGTTAAAAATTGACCTTTTATTGCATTTTAACTCAGGAACCCACTTACTCTGTAGCTAAAGCATATTGATGTGGCAAACATACTTTTTCAGGCTAACTTAGGCAAATTAAGGTTAATTTAATTTGGCTATATTAATTAATTAATTAATTAATTTAAATAATTTAATTTTTAAAGCTATATGCTTTTATTGTTGAATATCGTTTGTCTTAACTTGTGTTGTTTCATTTTAAAAGCATATATTTAGATTTTTGTACATTTTGTTGGTTATTTTGAAATTATATTATGCTGTGTGTATGTATATATGTATATATATATATATATATATATATATATATATATATATATATATATATATGCTATAATATGTGTGTGTGTGTAGGAACATTTTATCATACTTTATGATATCACTTTTAAACTTCAAGTTATGAAGTCCTTTACAACCAAAACAAAATTTGTACTATATACACAGTGAAATACTGAATGTATTCAATTTAAACTTAGAATAACAAATATAAAGTGCTCAACATATTTATTAGACCACCACCCACTGTATGGTTTTCGCCATAGCTGCCCTTAATTTACATCATTGAAAATTATCAAAACATTTTTTTAATGTTTATCTAATGGTTAGTACACCATTATGTAGAGGCTCTTCTACTGAAATTATATTTTTAATGCTAAAAAAATGATAAAAGTTATTATTTATCAGTTTTCAAATTGACTGATTAACAAAACACAGAAAAATAGTCAATTTTATTATTATTTCTTGATTAAGATGTCAGATGTACTAATTTATTTTCATCCCTAAAACCTAAAATGAGTTTCATTGATTGAATGTTCTGCTTGATTATTTTCTGACTTCTCAGAGAAGCTCAGTGAGCGGCTCATATTTGGGTATAAAAAGGTGAATTCAGTTAGAAATCCCTCATTCCTGTTTAAAATGGTAGAGAGCTCCCTGAAAATTAGTCCATATTAAAGCTCTTTATGATGCTGGATGGTCTCTTAGACAAATAGGGACAGACTTAAAGTCTTCTGACACTGGTAGTCATGTATGCTTTGGGGTCAGATGCTGAGAGTGGTACTTATAACATGCACCAACAGAGAGGCAGAAAAATATTAAAAACCATTAACATTTAAATCAAAGCTGAAAAAGTGGAAAAGTCCCAAACAACAACCAAACTCAGAACAAATCCATACTCAAAGACAGATGTATGTGTAAAATAATATCTGGCAGATTATACACTCTAGAGTAATACTTCAAATTTTGCACAATGTTAGCTGCCAGTAATGGTATCTTTATACAATAAACATTGATTCAAATGTGAAGGAAAAAGCACGTGACAAATACAAAAAAACCATGCATAACATGATAAAGGTTATTCTTATTCTAAACAGAAATAGCCATATTAATCCATTTATTTTATTTTGTTCTAAATCAAGGCGCATGTTCCCCGTGCTGAAAGTGAACATATCCGGATTGGATCCAAACGCCATGTACTCCTTCCTGCTGGACTTCGTCTCAGCTGACAACCACAGGTGGAAATACGTGAACGGGGAGTGGATCCCTGGTGGAAAACCTGAACCTCAGACCCCCAGCTGTGTTTACATCCATCCAGACTCTCCAAACTTTGGAGCACACTGGATGAAAGCTCCTGTGTCTTTTAGTAAAGTCAAACTCACCAATAAACTAAATGGAGGAGGCCAGGTGAGAGGTGGAAATGAATCTTTATTAAAGGTTATAGCATAAAAACAGAACATTCTTGGCAAGTAAGTTATGATGGAAATGACCATCTTTATGTTGATGCGTTGTTTTCAGATCATGTTAAACTCTCTGCACAAGTATGAGCCACGGATACACATAGTCCGTGTTGGAGGCCCGAGGAGGATGATCACCAGCCACTCTTTCCCTGAGACGCAGTTTATTGCAGTAACAGCGTATCAAAATGAAGAGGTAAGCAATAAAATCCTAAAAAAAACTCAGAAGAATTTGTTTAAAGACTAGATGAACCAATGCTTTTACTTCATGCTCAAAATCTGTGCACAATTATACATAATTTCTGCA
Source organism: Cetoscarus ocellatus (assembly GCA_037902135.1). Classification (NCBI taxonomy): domain Eukaryota; kingdom Metazoa; phylum Chordata; class Actinopteri; order Labriformes; family Labridae; genus Cetoscarus; species Cetoscarus ocellatus. The sequence continues at coordinate 179,618 of JBAMNC010000022.1, read as the reverse complement.
CAGCATTAAGTTTGTTGTCCATCACTGTCCAGATGATTTACGGAGTAATGGACAAAGAAACTGGAATCTTTTTTGAACATGGACTGTTTAGTCACCGCTTCTTTTAGGATATATTTTTTTAAAGGGGTCAATTTTATTTGGTAAGGTTTTTGATTTGTTCTGTTTAAGTTCAGATACCATTTAAATGGTAAAGACTGGGAGAGCAAGGTTGATTTACTACACAGTGTAGACTATAAATCTATTACAACTGGTTTTATGTATAATTTGATATTTTTTTCCTTTTCTGGTTTTCTGTACCTCATTTCATGATAGACAGTAAGGCGATAAGTTCTTTGCACCATCCTGCACCATTTTCACACAGAAAGTGTTGCAAAAAATCAAAACAAATACTTTTCCTTTTGAGCTTTTGCTTTGCTTGCCCATGTTTTTTAACATTTTTAAAATGTTCAAAATAAACAAAAATATGAAATGGAATCAGAAAAAACAAATCTTTAAATAAGGGTGTCAATCAATAGTGTTGCAACGCAGAAGTTAGCATTGTGCTGGTTCCCTTGACTAAAGCCTAGTAAAAGCCTAAGCGATTTTACACTGTGTTTTGGACCATTGCTGATGATAAGCTCTATAGCAAACAGAAATATTGTTAAACCTACAAGCTCTATTCTTTGTGATAATCTTAAACAAGCCTACTTTTCCCGATGTTTTAAGTTTAATTTGCAAGAGTAAAAAGCTAATATTGAGCTACTATGGAACTACATGTTGGTTCAACTTAAAAGTAACTACAGAATTTCCAGTGTATAACATCTTGTTGTGACCTCTTGTTTGAGACTTTCCTCATAATAGAGTGACCTTATCATGATGGTCCTCATGGCTGTGGCAACAGTGTATGAGTAACTAATCATTAAAAAAGATCAGAAATGCTTGCCATTGGGTCCCTTGACATTTTTGTAGTCTTTGTTAGCATCTAGTTAGCAACCATCATTTTAAACACACAACAATGGTTTAAGATTTAAAAGCAGGCAACATCAGATGCATTTTATTATGTCCCATTAAACATAAACAATCTTGTGTGTGTGTGTGTGTGTTTATCATGAACCTTATTTCAGGCATTTATTTGAAAGTAGTATTCTAAATCCCATTTATTCTGGGCGGTTGGGAACCAGGAAGAGCTAAAAGCTAACTCACTTCTACGTTTTTGGACTCATTCCTACACCACTCTATTTATCCTCTAGAAATTACCTGATGCTCAACCAGAACTGCATGTTAAATATTGTTTCATCTGCTCTGATTTTAGATAACTGCTCTCAAGATAAAGTACAACCCTTTTGCCAAGGCCTTCTTGGATGCAAAGGAGAGGTATGAATACACACTGTTTTCTGGAGAAACGTCTTTTGAAATAATTTAGTTTAGATACCTAGTGAGTAAAAGTAGCTGCATTAGAAACAGGAGATGCAGAGCAGCCCAGCAGGACACAAGAACGCTACAAAAACTCACAATTTCAAGGTTACTGTCTGCACTGGATTTTTGAGTTCTGGGTCCAACATATGATTCTAAGTTGTGAGAAAAACTACTAAAAATTAAGACAATAAAGGACATCAGGCAGGATATGAGCCCTGGCCAGCTAACATGGATACAGGAGATGCCTGTGCTGCAGGCACCAAACCACCCCCCCTTGGTCCTTAGTCTTTACGCAAATCACCTGCACAAAACTTGGCTTGACCACGCCTGACCTCAAACCAGTTATTTCAAGGTTTGCCCACTTATGTTCAGAAATGAGACCAAATTTACTTAAAAACAGATTGATAACAGTAGTTGAGACATATACTTTGATTTATAACACAACAAAAAAATAAAGTAAAATGTATTTAATTCCAGCAATTTTAAGTTTTTATTATCACAGCAGCCCCTTAAAGGAGAGACCAGCTGATGTGCCGCTGTGGCAAGCTGACCTTACAGTTTGACCTTATAGTTCATGATTTGGCTAATACCAAGAAAACTGCATCCAAAAACTCTGTTGGGGTAAATGTATCTTACGTGAGTTTTATTGAGACAAAAATCCAAGCATTTACTTTCCCTAGACATTTTTTGCTTAAATACTAATAGTTTTCACTTTAGAATTTCCTTAAAATTGGCTGAAATATTTTGTTCAAACTATAGACATTAATCTGTAGATGCTGCAGTGACTGTTCTGGTCTATTGCTGTCAGTGCAGTCTCAATGATGGGAGTGACAGGTTTGAAAACAAATGTGGAAACAGCATTAACACCTGATTTATTATTTTATTTTGAATGAACAAAGACTGTGGATCAAAATAGTATCTCACTCTAATATGGCAATGATGTAGGATCCATCAAGTCAATGCAGCATCTACAAATATACAGTCTACGGTGCAAACAGCCTTATCTGCAGAACTCTACTGGTACATCCATTTACATTGGAACTAGGAAGCTACATCCCAGCTTGTTTGTGTCCAGTTACAAGCTGGTAAAGTCGGGGTAACTGAAGGATGTCTGACTTCGAAGTGGGAAAGTCCACCCAAAGGGGGCTTTCCCATTGATTTAAGCTTTCTCACATCAACTGGAACCCACCATAGCTCCTATGCCTGCACTCCAGACAATCTCCCATTATAGGGGCTGCTTGCTGGCATCTCTTGTGGCTAATATTATTAGCAGAGACTCAAACAACTTTACTTCAAAAATACAAACTATGTCTACTGGTTTCATGTTTCCAGAAGTGATGGCAAAGACATTCGAGAGGATGGAAATGAAAACCAGCAGACGACGTACTCTCAGTGTAAGTTTTACATTTTATTTTCACAAATTCATCAGATCGTGTCCACACTTCAGAATCATTAATCCTCTGATGGTCTGTTCTTCATTGACCCCAGTAGGTGGATGGTTTATCCCAGGCTCCGGCTCTCTCTGCGCTCCATCCAGCCCTCACGCTCAGTTTGGGAACTCCATATCACTCTCTCCGTCCCACGGCTGTGAGCGTTACTCCACCCTGAGAAACCATCGCTCTGCCCCCTACTCCAGCCCCTACACCCATCGGACCAGCTCGCCCAGTGAGTGTCCATCTCCTCCACCTTTGACCCTCATACATGCAGGAGTTTCACCACTTCCTGCCCGGCTATTAACAAGAAAGTCAAACAAATGCTGCTGAGCGTGGGATGTCTTGCATTCCCCTGGCTTTTGTGTGAGTGGAGCCACAGAGCTGTAAACTGGTCAGCTTCAGACCAAGGAATGTACGGAGAATATTCTAAGAGTGGGAAAACATAACACAGCAAAATACTCCAATGTTTTCCATGGAAATATTAGCCAAGATATATTTTTACATTAACATTTAAGGTAATATTCCTGATATTATTCAAATCTGATACTAGAAATATCAAATAACTGCCTTTTTGGTACCATATGAGTTTTTTCTCTGGCACAAGTTACACATTGTTCACAGGCAGATGATTTTAAGGTAAGCACACATAATGTCATTTCAGTTTGGACCATATATTTAAAATATTCCAGTTACCTGTAGCTCTTTTGTGCTTCTTGAATTTCTCAAATATTTGTGACAGTAACAAACACACAGCTAGATTTTTATTCAGTTGAGGTGGATCAGGTGTAAAATAATTAACTTTTAACTTTTTATTATGTGTATACAGGAGTTTAGGTAGGCCTTGACTCTTATGTGCTCTGTGTCCATGTTTTGGATGCTTCAAAAAGTTTATTTGAATGAGATCTTTGTCAGGACATTATTTTTTCACATAGGTGTATTTTTTACCCAGTTTTCTGAATTTGAATGATTTTAGTTATATAAGGTCTATAATACTCTGTCAAACAAAGAAAAAACCTTTTGTGACCCTGTGTCAACCTTTGGATCTATTATAACGACGATTTTTGAACAAATGGTCATTGCACCAAAGAAATGGCTGGGCCACTGAAAGACCCAGTAGGAGTGTAGTTATGACATAACCATGTTATACCCAGTATTGGATAAGAAACACTAGCACGTACCTCTGGAGTCCTAATCTCCAACTGGTTCCCCTTTTAATAAAGGATGCATGATGTCATTAGTATGATATTGATATTGGCAGATAATTGCCTCAAAAGCTTAATACCCATATCGGCAGATATGAACATTTCTGCAGATATTTTCTGTCAGTATTTTCGCCTTAAACATTTGCATCAAGATTGTGGAGTTTTTTGCCTATCAATCTTAAATTGAGAGTATAAGCTCCCAACAAGGACAGGTTTTTTGTCAGCAGGTAAATAAATCAATGGTTTAGCTGTTAAAATAGCATATGAAGCTTGAAGTTATTGTTACAGTTAAAAATACATTTAGCATATGACAAAGGTGTAATCTAAAATGAAATACTTTCAGTTCAATCTAAAATGAAATACTTAGTTATTTCTATATATTGGTATCAATATTGGCATTTGTCAAAATAAGCAAAAATCCAACATCGTGCAAACTGCTTTTAATCGTTCTTTATTTGTTGCCATCCTATCTTTTGCTCTGTTCCTCAACTGTTTAGACGCAGTCCAACATTGAGAGCCCACCGGTAAAGTAAAACCAACCCCCTCAAATACTATTATAGAAAAAATGCCAGTAACATTTGAAAAAAGGTGTTTGCTTTTTGAAACAGGCTACTTTTTACCTATGGTCCCATAAATAAATGAGCGTTTTTGTTTCTTTGATATTGAATACAAGTATTTGGGTTAAAAGTAATGTTTGGTTACCTAGTCGAACTTAAGGTAGGACATTTTTAACCTTTATGGGGCCCCCTTTGTGGCCGGGCCTCAGAAAGCTTTCCCTTTATCCCTCTTTCTGGACGGCCTTGAATCAGAACGCCAGGCTTTAAATTTGTACTATTATTTATGATATTGCAAAATTCTCTCTCAGGAGTCAACATGGGAAAAAGCAATACATGCATTTTTAGTAACCACAAGGGACAGTGTGGAGGCTTCTACAGCTCATAGTTATGAATCAGTGCTACTGAAATGACATGTGAATGTAGACATGGGTCTGTAGGAGTAGTTTATGTGTGCAAAGAGAAATTAGGGTGTACTTGTGTGTGTATGTGTGTGTGTGTTCTTTTCATATTTGGATATAATATTCTCACGTGCAACTGCTCAGGGTAAAACGGACGATATATTTTTGGCACTGAGGCACTGGGATTATCACATTCAGGGGCAGCTGAAGGGTTAAAACTTTGAACATTTTTTTAAAAAGAAGACTGAAGGCAGTTTTAATGAAAATTGTTACTGTCATGTAATATGTCATGCAATATTTTTTGGCTTATTACTCTGCTAGTCCACTTTTTGGACCCTGGGTTTTATGAGTCACAAGTTAATATCTGACCGTGCACAAAATTTCTTTATTTTTCAATCAATCAATCAATGACAATCAAAGGAAAAGATCCCCCCTGGCTCTTACATTTTAGGAAGGAAGACCATTTTTTCTTTATTTCCATCTAAAACATGGTGGGCTTTGTGTATTCAAAGTGGTAGTAAAAGTGTAATTTTGAAGAAAAGCAGTCATTTTTATGGAGAGAATCGGAGCAGTTTAACAAAACTAGATTACTTTTATAGGAAATTTATAGTAAATTTCAGCCTTTTTCCGGCAGGTCCACTTTTTTGACACTTGGTCTTCTGAGTTGCACTTTTTAGGGGCAATCAAGATGGTGTTTGTGAGTTAGCCTCATAATTGGTAACATTTTGACACAATTTAACAGTCGAAGAATCAAAAGATCATCTTGTTTGTACAGATTTGCTGCAATTTATTTGTTTAATAAATACATCAAACTTTGTGTAGCACTTTTTCTACAAAAAAATATAGCACAAAGTGTTTTCCATGGACTCAAACGACTACAAAAAACATGCAAGACACACATAAATAAAGCCAACTGGAACAAACAAACCCATATTGAACAAAAACAAGGAAAATGATGATGTTTTAGGACACAACTTTAATTGTAGATAAGAAAAGGGAAAACAAATGCTGCAGTCACTGCCTTCACAGCATTCAGTGTGTGATTAAATGTTTGAAATCTGTTGGAGAGGTCGTGAGAATGTAACTTGACTATAGTGTATCACACTGAGCTGAAACATCTACATACATTTTACAGTATATAAAAGTACATTCTTTTATCTGACTTTGGTTTGAACTCATCATAAAGTCTACATCTGTGTTTAGTTGGTTACTCAGATAATTCTTCAGCCTGCCTGTCGATGCTCTCGAGCCACGATAACTGGTCCAATCTGCAGATGACGACACACTCCAGCATGATGCCCATGACCCATAATCCAACCTCAGGCACCAACTCCAGGTTTGTGATGTAGCCTTTTATTTTTCAAGCATAAAGTTAACAATTTATAGAACAGCTCATACCCACAAAAATAATTAACTTAACATAGAGAAATAGAGAAACCCTTCACACCTATTGAGTTTTTCTGAGCTTTAAAACAAAGTCAGCTTAAAATATTTGGGTTTCAACCCCAGAAAGATTAAATTTTATAACAAGGCAACAAATTAAGTTGCTCTTAGCAGCTGTTTCCTGTGGGGGCAATCATCAACACTAAATTACACTGAGTCAAATAAACATGCCAAAAAAAAAAATCATTACAAATAAAGACAACAATTGCAACGATAAATGAGGTGAAAGATCTTCTTAAAGTTAGTTGAATATGTCCTTTGCAAAAAGATTGAACAGCTCAAATGTGATGATTTTGCACTTTGTAATACAGAGTGACATAGTTGTAACTGTGGTTTTATATGTTGTCTTTGCTTCTTTCCTCTCCATGACAAAAGCATCTCTAGTTCTTACATTTTCTCCACTAAAAGAGGAATTTGAACAATCTTTAACATACTGAAAGAGTAAGGACTCTGTCTTATACCACAACATATTTTGATTTTTTCCTTGTATAAATTCTCTATTAATTTTGTCTTACATTCTGTGAAAGGTGACAACACACAGTGTCGTTCCCTACAGCCCAGTCATGCGTCACACCAGCTCAACACCTAAAACAGACAAAAAAGAGCAGAAATTGAAGGATATGGTTATGTGTGCAGTTTCATTATTTATTAAAAGAGAAAATGTTTCAGCCAAAAAATAAACTACAGTAGAAGTGCCCTGCTAACACAAACCTCCTCATAAGCGCTTCCAACATCTACTCAACGTACTTATAACAGAAAAACAGTAATGAAAACAGAACACTTCATCACTCCTTAAAAAGAAAGAAATATTTTATTAATCCCCAAGAGGAATGTGGTTGTTTCAGTTGCTCTTATACATGTATTATTAGAAGGAATATCAAAATATATAGTATAAAAAAATAAAATAAGTTAGAGAGACTGTATACAAATCACAAATAATGTACCCTAATTACAATAAATACAACATGAATATAAATGTACAGTTCTGACAGATGGGTATTGCACATAAAGATTAATAAAACTTATCAGAGGTATAAACCACAGTCAAGTTAACATAAGTAAGATGATGTTCCCCTTCATGTCTCTCTGCAGTCAGTACAGCAGCCTGTGGTCTGTGAGTAACTCCCCTCTGACTCCAGTGTCTCAAAACGGAGGACTAAACAACACCCTCAGCTCACAGTTTCTTCGAGGGTCCAGCAGCCACTACTCAAACCTGTCTCACTCAGCCACAGCGCCCTCCTCTGGCTCTCCCATGTATGACAGCAGCTCGGCCGCAGAGGTTCAGGACTCTGTTCAGTATGACACGTCTCCACATGGACGGATACATTCAGCCTGGACTCCGGTGACTCCACCCTCCCTCTGATGGAAACCTCACAGCTGGATTATACCATATGATACTCAATGCGTCAAAGAAACAATCAACATTTATTTATTTATTCATCATTTAAATTTTACTGGTAAAAACTTTTAGCTTCAGTGCTTCAAGTAATATTGATCAGAAACCCAAAGACACAGTGACTTAAAGCTCTTTTCAAGCTGAATTTATGCTTTAAAATATAAAAAGTATGAGAGTGAAAAGAAGAGGTGTTTTTCATCATTCTAGTGAAACTATGCATTGATGAGGTTAAGGAAGAAATTGTTACCAAAACTGATACTGTAAGTCTGTTTTCCCCAATGCATTTTAAGAGGAATCTTTATGGACTATTTGCTAAAGTATCAAAAGGTCGAATTTATTCTCATCATTATATTTCATCTTTTCTGTTGAAATTTCTACTTTTTTGCTCGGCTTTCTAAATTAATCCTAAATTGCATTTCAGTATTTAGCATTGAAGGAACCTGACACACAAAATGGACCACTGAATATATTTCACTAGTCCATCTGGGAGAGTGTTTGGGAATGGGCAGGACCTTTTTTTTAAAAGCATATCCAGCAGGTGATTGGACAATTGATACATCAATCACATTCATTCATTCATAAAGTAGTAGTTTGGTGCTACTACCACGGTGTAAAATACTGAACATAAGCCACTTTGTAGAACAAACTCTCAACAAAACATGTCTGAAGTGGAGCGAAAATATCCCTCCTATCGAGAAGTGCTTTCGCTGTTGTTTTTCATTTAGTGATAAAACTGATAAAACTGAAGCTGTTAGCATCTATGCTAATCTCTGTATGAGCAGTTGTTTCCTGCTGTTGTCTCACCTGCGCTGATTGGGCCGTATCGCTTTGGAATATTCGCAGTTGTAGACTGGTGCTTGGCAAGATTGATCTGCCTGATTTCAGACATTAAATCACGCAGATCAATCTGCACTTCAAGGTTAGGCTGGTTCACAAGATGCATTCAGTTAAGTTGAGAAAAATAAGTAGATCAGTGAAAATGGCCGCAGATATGCATTTTACAAATATAAACAAATTCAGACTTGTGTGCGTGCCAGTGATAAGGCCTGTGTGCACCTTGGGCTACCGATCCCTGCTCTAGATTTTCATTTTATTTTTCATTTTGACTTTTTTTCTCAGATTTCAAAATGAAAAAGTTCTCCTCCGGTTTTTTTTCCTCCCATCTGCCCCTCTTACACCAAAATTCATATTCATATTTTAGTGTTCGCAAACCATTATCATTTTAAACTGCTTATACTGGGCATAAATTTACATTCACAAGAATAAGGTAAGGGAGTTGTACAGCTGAGAATTGTATAGTGATTAATATTGTTTATAATGTATATGATGGAAATTTCTGATGTTTACATGTAAATAACGGAACATTTTGTACCACATTTTGTCTCTAAGATGTAATGTGTAAATTTATTTAAAGAAATAAGAAAGATTGATCAGCTCTTGATGTTTTTCCTTGCAGATGTGCACAACTCTTCATATGATTATAAATACATAAAGATCTCAAGTGGGTCTTTTTCAAGGCCAGAGTCATGTAACTTTGAACCATGCTGAGTGTCATATCGGTGCCCCCGGGATGAGGTGGTCTTGGAAAAACTGTGGTCTTGTTCACTTTTGAATGGCCAAGCTATGGATGGCTATTCATTTTGTTGAGGCAGGATTTATCCGATTAAATAATCAGCTTTTGGGCTAAGGCTGCCAGTGACCCTTGACATTTCAATGCAACACATTGTCTTTTGATTCGTTCCTGAGATATATTAAAGGATGCAGATCTCTTGTGCAGAATATCTAATTAAATACAAAATCAATACATTCATTTGTTATTGGTAGAACTTTTTTTCTTGGCTTGTTGCCTTTTTATTGGTGGTAGAGAGACATTGGCTGTAGTTGGAAAAGGCAGCAGCAGAGCAGAGGAGGACACAAGAAATGGCACACAGAGTGGAATGGATCGGACCCTGGGCTGCCTGCATGAGGCAAGAGTCTTACAGGGATAGTTCAGGATTTCAAATCCTCGTTTGGGATGTAGCAATATTAGTCCACTCTGATCAATCAAAGTGGGATAGTATGTTGATCAGCACGCTTCTTGTGGAAGGACAAGTTGGCTGTGCTGTGTTCTAAAGTAGAGCCAAAACAAAGCGACTGTAAAACATAAATGAAAACGGAAAACAATGATTTGCAAATACATTTCAAGCTTTTTTCAACTGATTACACTACAAAGGCAAAATATTTCATATTCAAACTGATAAACCTTATTCTCTAATTTCGAATTTGAGGTCTGCAACACACAACCAAAGAAGCTGGGACAGGGGAAACAAAACACTGGGAAATTTAAGGAAAGCTCAATAAAGACCTTCTTGAAATACTCCACAGGTGAAAAGGTCCATTGAAAATAGATGACTGTGATGACTGGGTTTAAAAGGAGCATCTCTGAGAGACTCAGTCATTAACAAGAGCGAGGTTCATCCCAGTTTAAGAACATGTCTCAACATACCATAGCTGGGAATTTAGGGGTTTCATCATCTATAGCCCATAATATCAAAAGATTCAGTGAATCTGGACAAAGCTTTGCACTTTAAGCAGCAAGGCCAGAAACTAACACTGAATGCCCATGACCTTCGATCCCTGAGGTGGCACTGCATTAAAAACCAACATCATTCTATAAAGGATAATGCCATGTGGGCTCAGGCACACTTCAAAGAACCATTGCCAGCCAACTCGGTTTGACGATACATCTGCCAGTGCAAGCTAAAACTCTATCATGCAACGTTATGGCACAAAATATGAAACCCTGGGCTGTTGAGCAAATTAAGTTGCACATCAAGCAAAGATACCACTAAGATTAGCTAAGCAAAGATAAGCTGAGATTCCACCTACAAAGCTTCAACAATTAGTGTCCTCAACAAAAAGAAAAGACTCCAAGGCACTCTCTTAATACTATTAAAATGCCTTTATTTTAATGGTATGGTCATGTAGACCTTAAAAACAAACTTCGCCGTGTTTCGGCATCAAGCCTTTATCAGGAAGTCATGCAAACAGATGCTAGGCTGCAGTACGCCATTTTTTTGTCTTTTGAATTAGTGTCCTAAGTTCTCAAATGCTTATAGTGTTGTTAAAAGGAAAGGCGATGCAACACAGAGGTAAACATGCCCTGTCCCAGCTTTTTTGAAACATGTTGCAGGCATCAAACTCAAAATTAGTGAACATTTGCAAGAAAAAAAAACCCCATAGTGTATCAGTTTGAATATTAAATGCCTTGTTTTTGTAATGTATTAAATTAGATATAAATAGAAAAGTATTTGCAAATCATTGTATCCTGTCTGTTTAAATTGATGTTTTATGCATCATTCCAGCTTCATGGGAACTGGGGTTTGTATAAAGAATCTGTAAACAAGCATGTATACTGCCCATATACAGCTTCACACTGCTCCCTGTTTTGAGCGTAGCTTGGTAGAAAAACCTTATTTCACACACATGGGTGAGGAATTACATCCGTCTGGCTGTTGGGACTGTACAGAGAAAGTCAGGGTGAGATCAACAGTCGGCCTCTGTTCATTCACAAGTCCCTGATATGAGGTCAGTTTAGTCCTGAAGGATTTGTATGACACATGACCACTGTCTGCGTCACAACTGGGTAACTCAAAGGAATGGGACTGACTTATGACTCATATTTGTTTTTGTATTGCAAATTTGGATAAAATATTCCTCACTCCTGATAAAGAAAAATAGTGAAATCATAGACAGAAAATTTCACATACAGCTGATTAGCAGAACAATAAAGTATTCTTTTAAAATGACAGACCCATACTCTGCTCTTCGCCTGCTACAAGTGTGATGAATCTTTTAAGCTCCAAATTGTCAGCCAGCAGGACAGAACATGCATTCAGATAACTAGCTGAGAAATGTAGTCTTGTTAGCACTGGCATGGCATAGAAATGACCCGAGGACACTACAGCATGTTTCCCGATCTGAGCTGAAACCTTTGACACATATATTGAAGTTATATTCTCATAGCTTTGATTGGGTCAGATTTATTGTATGATTAGATTAAAGTAATGTTAAATGATCCTTTCTTTCAATTAATGACAAGCTTTTTAGGCTGTTATGTTCTGTAATGTTACCCCAGTAACAGGACAGGGCTCATTGGTATTTGCAACTGTGAATAATATTTAACCACCAACATACTGTGGTCTCATGCCTCTAGCACTGCTTTTTTATAGGTCAGGGGCTGAAAAGTTGGAGAACATAAGCAATGTTCACATTTCCTGTGAGTTGTCATGGATTTAACCATTTACTGCAAACTATACTCCCCAAAAAATTTGGAAATGTTATTTTGGTCATATATTTCTCTCTTTTTAATAATACTAGTTCGTGCTGTATTTTATACTGTTGGAAAGCCTGATTGTTTTCTGTCCTATTAAAAGAAAGTTTCTCATTGAAGCAAGCATGAGGAACTGGTCTTCTTGGGATGTTGTCTTCCTGGGATGCCCACTTTGTGGTCTGTCTTTGACTTCACCAGTCTCACAGTACCTTGTCCTAATATTGGAAATGACACCAGGGCTGATGACAAATAATGCTGCTGCTCGGCGTACAGGAACATCAGCTCCCAGTTACAGGAGGTGTTGGCACATTCATGGTTCTAGTTTTAGTTGATGAAATTTCACAACATTTTAGTCGACGAAATCTACTGTAAATTTAGTGGACTAAAATATGAATTGTGAAGTGTAAGGCATTTTTTATGTTTCCTTGAATTTCTGAAGTCATGTTTTACACTTGGATCCCGCCACCATGAAGCTAAGGCAGTTGTGAGTGGATGTCCCTCTTAACTCATCCAATCTCCACACAACCAAAGTAGCTGTGATTCCTCACTTGTCCCTACTTTCTATATGACGAAATTAGGTCTGAATGGATTTAGTCTCTGTCAAACAATTTAGTCTCGTTTTTTTATTTGTTGACGAAAATGTCAGTTAATTTAGGTTTAGTTTTTGTCAATGTGCACTTGTTTTTGTTTAGTTATAGTCTAGTTTTCGTCAGAGAAAAAAAGGTTGTTGACGAAAACTATGACGAAAATAATTAGTTGACAAAATTAACACTGCATGCAATAGAATACTTCTATGTACAAGACAGCAAAATCCTTGGCATCAGGACCTTTCCTTCTCTTTCTGTGATCACCAGTAGCTGCCTGAAATAGCTAATTCCCCAACTAGACCCAAATAGACCTACCAGTGTGACGTGCTACCACCCTTGTGTCAGTAGTCTAATCCCACTGGCCTGGGGTAGCAAGCACAGTGCAGATTATGGACTGTAGAAAGAATACAGAGCTCTGGAAACATGGTGCCAAACTGCACGAAACTCACCAGTTACCACAATTAGTGAACTAATTTCGAACAGACTGAGTCAACATGAGGAAAGGTGTTCGTACAGAGCATCTCAGAGTGGGAATAGAGGTGTGTCAGGGGTACTCGGTATGCAGAGTCAATATAGAATTTATAATAAAATTTGACTTTCCGCGGAGCACATTACTAAAAACCTCTTGGATGAACCTATACATCTCAGTTTTTAGGGAGGAGGCTGGGATGACTGGGACAAACATTCCAGCAGCAGTTTGAGCAGTGTGTGTCAGCGGTGAAGCAGAGACCAGAATGTGGAACACTGTGTTTAAATAGAGCACCTCGTTGTGAGAATTTGCTGAGATTGGATGATAATAGGAGACAATAATCTAATCAGCTGGCTGTCAGCTGGTTGCAGCTGGGCGTATGACTTCTGTGTCCTGCAGGAAGAAAGCTGTGTTCTAGGACACTGACACAAATTTCATCCTTTCAGTGCCAGAACACACTAGGTCTAGCTTTGTGGCCTCCTCCACAAGACTTTGTGGCACATCAGCAGGTCTTCTATCCCCAATATAGTTATTTATTTTATTGATTATTGTGGTTTGGTTTCACTTCTATGTAACAGTCTTAGCTTGAAGCCATTCAAAAATGCATTTGTAGTGTTGTCCACTGACCCTATTTTATCTTCTGCTCGATGTGAGAACAGGACTATAAAGTTCTCTGCATTGAAGTTAGCCTTAAAAGGGACATATTATGAAAAACCCAATCTTTTAAGGCTTTTGAACACATTTTGGGGTATTTGGCCTTCCCCCCAAATACAGGGGGAAGGCCAAATAATAAGTATTGTTCTTAGTGCAAACAAAACCAGATTCATGATTTCCTCTAAAGCTAGAGATATTGATTTTAACAATCTACAAATATCTACACTCAACGGTAGCAGCAATGAAAGAGTTACAGAATATGAATACCTTGGCATTTGGCAGGATGAATGTCTAACATTTAAGTATCACATGTAATGCCTCACTGGCAAACTTTGGCAAAAACTTGGGCTCCCATCTATCAAATGCAGTTTTCCTTTTAGCAGTAGGAAAAATATTGTTGAAGCAGTGTTTTTATCAGTGTTAGATTTCGGTGATATCCTTAACAGACATGTTCTGCCTCCACCCTCAAATACTTGGATTCAGTTTATCTCTCTGCTCTTAGATTCATAACACCACTCGTCACTGTATTCTGTATTAAAGAGTTGGTTGGTCCCCTCCAGCACAGAGGTGCGATAAGCACTTGTATCTTTTTATCTATAAACCAGTTATTGAATGTTTACCCTCTTATAGTATATCATCAGTGCTGAACTGGAACACTGAACTTTACCAAACTCGCTCTACGGGTTCCCACAGGCTCACTCTGAACTTGGAAAATCCACTTTTGGCTACTGTGCTCCAAACAATTTACAGCAGAGACTCAAGACTGACATGTTTGTTTCTCTTGGACAATTTAAGGCAATGATTGCAAACTGTTTAATTGTAATTTGTGATCTTCTTGTTTACAGAGTATTTTTTTTAGACTTTTTAGACTTAAATAAAGGTTAATAACAATTGCAGATCAATTTAATCTAATTCTTTGACTACAATTTAATAAGAATGTAAGCATTATATATGTTAAAATGACCACCATGGTAGTTTTAGTAGTACATGTGGATCAGGGGTGCCCTGATATGAAATTTAGAGTTTTTTTTATTAAATATCAGTGATCAAAAAAATGAACATATAAAACAGAGCTAAGGCTAACTATGACCCCTTTAAACACTTTTAAGAGCTGCACCATGCTAGTAATTTCACTGGTGTTGTGTGCATAGCCACACATGGATGTCAACCAAATGTAATCTGCACATTTTGGAAAAGGTCAAAACACAAAATCAGTGTTTTTCTTTAAGCTTTTCTAACAGTGGTAGTTATATGTCTGCAGGAATCACGTTGTGGATTTAATGCATTTTATAACCTGACACACCAAATGGACCATTGAAAATATTTCACTAATACATCTGGGAAAAGCGCCCATAGAAAGTGTTTGGGAGGGCAGAACCTTTCAGAAGCATATGCGGCAGGTGATTGGATGATCGTTCCGTCAACCAACATTTATTACGGGCCAATTAGATAATCCAGTAGGTGGGCACTACTGCATCACAGAACATGAGCCACTTCGTAAAACAAACTCAGGTCAAAGCATTTCAGAAGTGGAGCCAAAAAAATATCCTTCCTACAGAGCAGTTCGTAGTGTTGATATGTGATATTTGATAAAGAAATGCAGCCAAAATCTGATAAAACTGCTTCTAAAGCTGTTAGCATCTATGCTAATCTCTATAAGTGCAGTCACTTCCTGCTGTCATCTCGCTCGTCTCTCTCACCTCTTCCTGCTCTAAAAGACTCTGATTGGGCTGTCCTGCTTGGGTCGAGCACAAATGTTGTAGATAGGAGCTTATTTTACATTTATTTTAAAGTTTTTTTAGCATGATAACTTTCAGTGCTGTTTTATGAGTTCTTATAGGTGTTTTAGTGTTTTTTAAGTACATATATATACTGTATATGCATGTTTTTATGTTTATTCATATTTAGTCTATGTATATAATCTGCTTTATCTAAACCTTTGTATTTCCCCGTGTTAAGCCCTTTGCAAACCAGACGCGTATTTTTCGTGTGAATATTTCGTACGTTATTTATTTTTTTCAAATGTACTGTTTTTCAATGCAAGCTTTCACACCAGCAACATTATTTCACCGAGCGAAATTGCAACTTTTGTTTTTTCGGACCAAGGTCAAGTGTTCCATAGTTTTGCTTGCGATGAGTGCACATCCGACCAATTAAAATGCTCGTGGTTGGCACGTCACATAGTCCCGGAGCCCCGATTAGTTACTGTCGACGGCTGCAAGTCTGTCTTGATTCAGCAGACAGCATTATAAGGCCACTTGCATCCTCAACAACTTCCTGCGGTCTGATCATCAGCCGTATGTCTGAGGTAAGAGGACACACTGTTGTTAAAAGTATAATTTGAGTCACCTCCCATTTGTTTGTAAACAGCTCCAGCTGTGCGCAGAGCGCATCTGGTTCATTCATATGTGATGGGCTGCCTACTCAGTGTCTCGATCTATTACTACGCTAACCTATATGATATTAAAGACAAAAATGTATTAGCACAAGCTCAAGAAAAAATATGAAAAGGAAAAATTTGAATAATAGAATTATTCGCAATTTCGTGCTGTTTATTCGCGTCGCCGCTGGTGTGCAGAGGCCTTTATGCCTTATGGTTATTTATGTAATTTTATACTGATCCTCTGTTCAACAAGCACTTTAAAATGGCTGCCATATTAATGCAAATACCATCCAATGGAAGCTGTCTCTCAGATCCTTGACCAAAATGGTGCAACTGATACCTCACTTTGGACACTCCCCCTCACCCCCTGTCAGCATCTTATTGGTTCAAAACCACACAGCGACTGAAATGGCACATCTCTGCAGCCATTCTATTGGCTGACCCAGATGTGGCTGCACATGACTGGTCAAATCTTGTAATTGTTTAACTTTTGGAAATTTTTTTTTTTTTTCAATATCAAACCTACCCTATTTGCTGGAGCTCTTTTGATCTCTTCAAGACGTTTTCCCTCCAAGCACCTTGGAAGTTTGTCAAATTGTGCAAGAACTTCTGATGATGGGATCTTGGCAAAATGGATCTGCCTGATTACAGACATTGAATCAGGAGGATCCAGCTGCACCACAAGGTTAGCATTTTTACTGTTTTCATCTAAATGTCCATAGAGCACGGTGACTTTAATAGTGACAGGTCTTAAAGTTTTGCACTGGTAAAAATACCCTTTGAACAAGTTTGATCACCTTCCCTTTAAAATATATTAGAACAGTTTCCTCCTCACAAGCACCTCATGGGTGTAAGCAGATCTATTTACAGTAAGCAGGATGCTGGATGTTGCATTTATGTCTGACTTTATGGAGTCTTGTATGAGCTCAAGTGACTCAGCAGAGTTGCTGATGAGCAGTTAGTGATGACAGAAAGTTTGTTGTGAGGTAAATCAATTATCTGTGTTATTTACAGACAATCTCCAAACAGTTGGCCTCCGTCAGATATTTATAGACTCATTGCAACAGTGATGAGGTGGACCAGGATGCTGCTACATTGCTATTTAAACAGTTTGATGGACGGGTAGGAGAGGTCAATGGAAACATTCAGATGTCAGTGTTTAGATTCACCGCTGAAGTCAGCAAACAGGATCAGCAGCCTCATAACACTTCAGCTGATGCAAGATGTAGGACTGATTGGTGGCTGTGCATCCTTTCAACCAGGGACGGGAAACTTTACTAACCAAGAGGGCCTCATGAAAATTATCCTCATTGCCAGATGACCACATTTTTATGATTTAAAAGATACTAAAAGGGACAAATACAGTTATAGGTTATCTAATGCTGAGGTCAGACTACATGCTTTCTGTCGTCTGTAATGATGTTCACTCTGTTAGTTTAAGCAACCCAAGAGCCATAAATTTGTGCTGTGACTTGCCTGACGAGCATGACAGACTAAACTTGACTGAAACCGACTGCATAAAACAACAGACATGATCACAGTGGAGGGGGAGGAGCACCATCCAAGGAGGCAAACAAACAGACTGTATTTAGAGTGCAGCACTTCTGTCTGTATCTACAAGCATCATGTTTATAAGATGTGAGTTAGCTGATAAATGTAGCCACTCGAAATATACTGACAGTATTTCTCTGTCTCGTAGCTCTCAAGGCATCAACCTCAGTTTGTTTACATCTGTGATCATCACACATGCAGCTCTCCCGGTGCTCTCATTGGTCGAGCATTGTTTCTGACACGGAGGAACAAATTGTTGGAGGCAGCACAAAAATCAAACCTGCTTGACTTTCTGTCACTCAGTCTTGAGGTGTCCCAGACTGGTCTTCTGTTCAGTCATTATGACACACTACATGAGACTGAAAGGCTGATTTATGTCCACGGGTCCCAAAACTTTATGAATGTTGTGTCAGGCTGTAGTTGTACCTAAAACATATACTCTGGCATGATCATATTTCTTTTTTTAATGCATAAAAGGGAGTTTCACAGAAATAACTAAAGGTAAATACAGTGTAAATACTGTAATTTTATGTGTTCATGGTAAATTTTGTCAGGCTTTTATCATCATCAATCATTTTCCCTGTATTTTAAACTGACAGTTTATGACAGTGCATTAATAAAGTGGGGAGGCCACATGTGGCCCCCACGCCACCAGTTTCTCACCCCTGCTTTAAATTACTGCATGTATTTATTTAAAAGATGTAGTTCTTCTTGTCTGTTTTGAAAACATTGTGTTTTACAAACTTTTTGGTCAATATAAGGCAACTTTTTATAGACCAGTTTGTACTGCAATGCAAAGTGCTTCACAGGATGAAGATTATCAACAGTGTGTAGAATTTGTATTATTTTGTGATAGTTGTCTGTATCGTTTGTTTTGGTATATCAGCATTTGCACTGCTTGTTCCTTTAGGACAGGCTCCGGGGAACCTAACAAGCCTCTGATATAGTCAGAATAAAGTGTGAAAAAGTGATTTATGTATTTTGCTTTTAATTTTATTAATGTGTTTATGCCTGGAAGAGGGAGTGCACGATAGCACACAATAGCTACATTTTCCTCCTACATAAAAGGTTTGCATTCCATGATTAATTCAAGGAGTACAAAACATAGCCTGTTAGTCCAGAGCTTTGCTCCCCAGCTTGGCCTTTGGCCTGAGCTTCATGTCATATCTCATGTGGTCGTAAATCACAGGATAACCATTTTTGAAGTATCAATGTATGTTTTGTGTTTTAGCTCAGAGATCCAAGCATACATCCACTTTACATTACTGCTATATTCCATCTTCTCTTTACAAAAAGTCACCTCTTGTAGTTTTTAAAAGACATGAACTCATTAATGCAATAATCTGAGATAACAGAAATACGTTTTTTCAAGATCTCAAAGAAAACTCTGACTGAAATGAACCTGAATTACGTTTCTGCTGATGCAAGATTTGAGTTTGATCTTTGCAGTTGTACCCAAATATTTGTTGTGTGCATTTCATCTGAACTTTGCAGATGTCTTGGTGTTTTGATGATGAGTGAACTTTTCAGTAAGTATACAGAAGTAATAAACAAAACAAAGCCTGTTTCTATGAAGTTTTGCCCTCAAGCAAGGGTCTATAGGTCAGGCTTCATTTCATCTCCAATGGAGTATTGAATCAAAGAATACGCATTTTTCTTCACACATTCATAATAATGCTTTCTTTTTCTAGCTGTTATAGAAAGTTTCAAGAAAAAGATGAACATCTACAGGCAATAAAAGGTAAAAGTACATATCAATAGTTATTGCCAATCTCTATTGTGATTTTGGTAATGATTCTAGTCATGCATAATTAGGAGTGTGGCTCATATGACTGCACAATCCAGGTTGTTGTAGTTGAGACTGGCTTCAACGCTATCTGTTTGTTTTTACATTGACTGAAAGACAACATTATCAATATGTCAAGCAATGCAGATGAACTTCCGAATCTCCCTCAGTAACCAAATGGGTATGCCAGCAATTGACGAGGAACTGCTAGACATTTTGGTGGAAGGCTGACAAACAGGCCCACAGATTTGTTGTAAATGAAGAGTGGGCCAGCTGCTTTGCACATAATCAACACATTTTGCCATCGGCAGTGTGGAGCCCAAAGTGCTTCCATGCGGCGCTCCTAAAGACTGTAAAAGAACTGAATGAAGACATGTGACATTGGCCCTTTGATTTTAAAAGGAGCCTTTCGAACGTCTCAAAGCCCTCTGATGGACACTGCCATACTGCAGGTGCTATCTCAACCGAACTTTAGCTCAGCTTCCTCACAGACAGAGAGGGTGTGTTTGGGTGGGACTAAAGGCCGTCTGACCAAAAGCAACTCTGCATTTCCAAAACCTGAAATCCTCAATAAATCCTCAGTAAGTCCTTAGTAAAAGAAAAACATGCATGATAAGAAAATAAAGTCAACCCCCTCACAATGAGAGCACATAGATGTGTTCTAGTTTTAGACTGAAGGTGTTTTTTGAACCAGGCAGTAAAGATGTGTATTAATGCTGTAAAAAACATGTTTTCCCCTCATACAATCATTAAGGTTACTGCAGTCAACCTCAAGTGGACACTCTGGGTTTTACAGATGTTGGCACCCTGCAGGTTGCTGCCTGGGCACTCCTCAGATGTTTTTGTTGACTTTCCCTGTCCTCAATTGCACCTCCTGATTGTTAAGGTCAAGAGAGAAATGGATGGTTGGGTTGCACTAAGAGTACCCTCTGCTGGATCATTCATTGCTGCAGGTGTCCTTCTGTGCTTTTGAATGGTATTCTCTAATTCTCTATAATTTATATTTACAGTTAGGTTCCAGAGTTTTACCCCATGCTGGAACGATTATTCAAATATCAATAAGGTGACAGCCATAGGGGTCCAAAATGTTATCAGGTAACCCTTGAAACAGAGTGGTCATTACAGAAAAAAAGTTCCTATAAAACCCCTCAAAGAATTCTTGAGATATGATGTTGTAAAAGCAAGAAATATATGTGAGACCAAATAACCTTGACCTTTGACCTGTAAAGTCTAAATTCAAGTGACTGTGAAGAAATCCCGCAAAGGAACCTTGAGACACTGTTTGTATAATGGCCCATCAGCTTGATAACATAATGTACATAACATACGGCTGTATTTCAGATAGGTTTCACAGCTTAAAATCCAAACAAAACCTAATTTTGTCTTATTTTGCAACATTAACGCTTAAAATTTTGCTATGGGAGATATGTTTGTCAGACTGGGACCTTTTGTCCTATCTTTAATCCTTTTGTTCATATTCACATCCACATACT
The DNA here is from genome assembly GCA_037902135.1 of Cetoscarus ocellatus. Classification (NCBI taxonomy): domain Eukaryota; kingdom Metazoa; phylum Chordata; class Actinopteri; order Labriformes; family Labridae; genus Cetoscarus; species Cetoscarus ocellatus. The sequence goes on along the minus strand of JBAMNC010000022.1, from coordinate 158,559 downwards.
ATCAGAGGGTGGTCTCTTTCTTCCTATGAACTTTCCATGACAGCAAAACACACAATAAAAAATTCAACAATATGAATTACTGCAGAGTACATGAATAAAATTGCAGAGCAGTCGAGCTGAGAGAGCATAAAGAAGGGCCATATGCGAGGCTGGTCGACATGCACAAGAGCCCATTCAGCCCAGAAGATCAAGGTCAGTGTATAAGGACATCATGACATCCTCCCCCCTGTACAAGCAGCTACAGGAAGGAACAGACATCTAATCCGCTAAATCAAATACACAACTGACTGCTTCACTGATGTCTCTGAGGATCTCACTGTCAACCCTTCTGTCTGTACACCTCGTGAGTGCATGCAAGCGTGCAGGTCCAGTGGCTGTTTTTTGGTGTAGGCAACTATTTCAGCTATAAAAATGCAAAAACATGAAGATAATGCAAATCCGATGGATTGTTATCTTCATCTTGGTGCATATATGTATCCATAAAGGTGTAAATTTTTCTCAGATTGGACCTTTAAAGGTTATTTAAAGATTACAGTCCAGTAACGTAAAAACTATCCTTGGCACAAGCATCATCATGACATAGTAGAAAGACATACAACCATTTAGTCCTCGTAATAGAGCCAATTATATGTCCTTTTCTTATTATAGGGAATAATATTTAGAGCAAGAAAAGATAATGGGACATGTATCAAAAAAATCTAAAAAGCCATGAAGGCAGGGTATTTCTCTAAGCCTAATAATCCCATTATGATCCCAATGAAAAAAAAAAAGCTCTCTGTCAAAGCAGGGAGCATTGACGCAAGCATGCCTTGACGTCAGTAGCTGCAGTGAATGAGGGACGGGAGGGGGGTAGCCGGGGAGAGAGGGAGAGAGAGCGAGAGAGGGAGAGAGAGATGTTTGCCTTCAGAAAATACCACGAAATGCCAGCGTCATTGGCATGAATGCAACTGTAGCTCTTTGCAAAGCAGCCCGCTGCGGATGTGCGCACAGATGTACAGAAAAAAGCAGCTTTTTAATATCAAATGTATTCGTCCTGACATCCATGTGACACATTTGAGAAAAACAGTAAAGGTGCCACAATGGAAATCTAAACCAGATGTAGTAAATGGAATATGATCCCCTGACCCAGGAGTGTTCATAAATAAATCAGCATATGAGAGAATGAGGAGAGGAGGAGGAGGAGGAGGAGGAGCAGTGGGGGGATTTTTCTCATCTGGTGTCAGACATCCATGTGTGACTCCACTGAAAGGAAAATGAATGTGTGAAAGTGGAAGTCAGCACCAATCTGAGCCAGTTTGTAAAGTTATTTATCAAACTCTGTATCTCTTAAACCTCCCAAAGAACACAGAGTCTGCTGATTTGTCCTTTGTGAACAAGCTGATTTAAAAAGCTCTTTTATGTGAAGCCCATGAGGAGGGGGAAGAGGCCCAGTTTACTGGGACCCAGCCACATGAGGGGGCCAAGGGAAGTCAGCCAATAATACTTGATCTGCTGATACGCAAAGTTCTGATAACTCAATGTTACTCTTAATTTACATACTGATTAAGTCAAAGCAACAAAAATATACCTTTTTTTATTGTTGTTTTGGTAATGTGTTGTTGGTTTCCAAGTGTAGACCCATCCATTTATACTTTATCTATACTATCCTTGTTGGGGTCACAGGGGCACAAGCCAATCAGAGCTGATTTTGGGAAAGAGGCAGAGTACAAGCCTGGTCTAGGGCTTTGACCTAATGGTGCGTTCCATTTATATAAGAACTGGGAAGAGGGACAGGGATCACATCACATCCCAGCTAGATGCGTTTCAAGGTGCATGTTGGTAAAGTGGCAGTAGCTGAAGGAAGTCCAGCTTTTAAAAATTCCAACCAAAGGGGGCATTCCTAATGGTGTTATCTAATTTAACGCCTAATTTGCAGCTCGAGCTATCCCAGTTATGAGATGATCTGGAACGCGCCATTATACTGGACATTTGAATATTCATCCGAGCATGGAGTACGATCTGTACCCGAACTGTAAAAGTAAATATACATTTGAATAAAAAATACGGCTCTGCAGCGCAGCAGGGCGTCTGGAGCAGTGAACTGCCCAATCCAACAGAGGGGGCTCTCAGTGCAGCCCGACCGTCAACTGCTCTCTTGACCTCAACAACAGGAAGTAAACTTTGAGAAAATGGAGGACAGCAAAAACCACTCTGTGGAGGCTCTTTGGGCTCCATCCTTCAACTAGCATGTCCAATAGCTACTGACCCCACTATCTATCTATCTATCTATCTATCTATCTATCTTTATACTGCTGATGACAAAATAAGCATAAACATAGACCAGGCTGGCCCAGTCCTCATCTACAACAAATCTGCGGGCCCATTTGTCTGCCTTCCACCTGTCACAGTCCAGTGTCACCTTGTTATAAGCTCAGTCAAGTGCAACCGTATCCTCCTCTGCAGGTCCCTTTCCAAAAGTGTGGAAAAGGGCCATCACAGACATGTACAAAGACATATGACCCACCGGTTTGGCTTCAGGAGAGGTAGATATTAAAATGATAAGCTCGCCTAGCCTTGTTTTCTGTGCTGCAGCTGGGCTGAATATCTGGGCTTGAATATCTTTGGTTATTAGCATGTTTGCTCCAAAAACTGTGTTTGATTATTATGGAAAAGTGGCAACCCTACCCTGGACAAATCACCAGTCAGTCACATAGAGAAACAGACAACCATGATTCACACACACACACACTCAGAAATTAAGGTTGCTGTCACATAAAAAGTTCTTCGGACTTGGTTAGGTCCTGGGGTTAGGTTGTGACACTGTAGCAGTTTCCACTTGTTTTGGTTTTATTTTACACTGCAAACTGCATATTTTACACAGATGAACCAAACCCTGTGCTGCTGTGTAATATAGCAACCTCCCACTAGTTGGGGCTGTAGCTGTGGTCTTTTTTCCTGCCATCCAGCCTATTGTTGCACTTTGACCCAGAAATGCACAACAGACTTTGAGTAATAATGTTATTAAGCTCAAGGCAGTTTGGAAGTATTCTGAGCCATGAAATAAAGATAAGGCTGCATTTAGGGTGCGTTAGGTGGCACTTATGTTGACTGAAACCAGGTGAAACCATTTTCTGAACACATTTGTAGATGTTAACATGTTAAGAGGACCTGAGGCTGGTGGTGCTAGCAATGCTAATGTTAGTGACACTCTGCCAGATATTGTCAGTGAATGCTACGCTAGCTCGCTAACTGTTGTATTTGGCCAAATTCAAGCCACAATGTGCTACTTTTTGGTTTGCTCCCTTTTTTTGTCTTACTTTGGTTTAGCAGCTTTCACACCCACCATAAACTGAACTCTGAGTCACTTGGAAGAGAACCAAGATCCCCTGTTTTCAGACAGATCAAAGTTCAGTCCTTTAGTTAGCTTTCACACCACACCTAATGAATTGAACTTTCCAGAAGTTTGGCTTTGTGCAGCTTTGCGCTGTGTTGCTTGCTGGCAATAATGACACACCAAAGGGATTTAGAGTAGTCTTGCTAATTTTGACGTCGACTCTCGTAGCACATTGCTTTAGAACACAGTGCTGCATCAAGTCAAACACTGTTCAATACAAAGCACTACATGATTTTTTCTCTACCTGAATATTGAAAGCACTTGATGTACTGTTTACTGTACTCTGCAATGTGAAGTTATAGTGCTCATATTCAGGTAGAACACAGTGATGATAACCCTGACTGGTTATTTTTATATAAAAAGACAGAGTCTAGGTCCACTTACACGACCAAAATAGCAATGACAATTTTGAACTTTATTATCTCTTTTGTTGTCTTCTCCTTTGTTCCTCCAGACGTTTGGGTTTGGGGAAGCTAAGTGTTCCTCTTGAATATGGCTGTACAAAGTTTTAATTTCATTACTACCTCCACCAAAGAGGTATGATTTTTTTTAATTTTATTTAATGTATTTATTTATTTATTTGTTAGCAAGAACTTGAGAACTTATGAACAGATTTTGATGAAATTTTAAGGGAATGTTGACCACAATAAGTAATAAGATTTTGATAGTGATCTGGATTTCGGATGCAGATCCAAGAAAATTTTTAAAGGAATTTATAAAATTGCAAGATAGGGCAGTTTCCCACATTTCTGCTAGCAATTAAAAAAGTTCTCTACAGTTTTTGATGACATATTCAAGGAATTTTGGTCATGGAACATGGGAGAAGTGATTATATATTAGCAGTGATCTGAATCTGAAAATATGGATCCAATGTGTCAAACTAGACAGTAGATGCAATAAAAAGAACTTCTGACTTGTCAGCCTTGTCGATTTGGGTTTGTGGGGCATTCTGAACAACATTGTGGCACATTTCAACGGTTTTTGTTGTATCTGACATTCATTTTTAGGTCCAAAGTTTTAGGATGGGCTGACAACATAATCTGATCAAATTCTGGCTGAATTTGTGTTCTCTGACCCAGCCTTAAATTTGGCTGATTTAATAAAAGATTAAATTACCAAATGAAGAGCCTTCTAGAAGCCACAAGAGCCAGATTTTATTGCTGAGCAGACCCAAATGATTCAGATCACAACAAAGAGCCAAAATTCCCATTGCTAACACAGTCCTCTGTGAGCTACAGAGAGAAAAAAAGGGGAGCAGATTTTTTTATTCTCTGGCATTCAGAGCTGAGTCCTCCGGAGGGGAAAACTACCATCAAGCAATTTGTAAAAAGCCAGACCAGTGGCGTCACTGCCTGCTCTTATAGTGCATGCAACACTAGCACTCTCTTGCTGCATTTATTCACAGCTTATTCTCAAGTCGTCCTGTGGTTCCCTCCCGCACACTGAAGTGAAAGTAAAGCTGTCTGCCCATAATGACAATGTGCGTTTGTGTCTCCCTGGCACTCGGACTGAGACAGGCATTGTGTTTGCTACTCGCTGTTGGGCTCTTTCTGTTTAAAGAGAAGAAGGTAATGTACTGCACACTACCTTTAAAACACTTCTTTAGTGCACTGACTCTGGTAAACCTTGGGAAGGATTCCCTCCCTTGCTCAAAGGAGGCCCCTGGCAAAGACCAGTATGAGTCCTAGGGGTTGGGGAAAAAAATCGATACACCATATTATTGTGATATTTGGAATGGTGATAGTATATTGATTCACAACCATGAATAAGTTATTTTTTGATCGTATTCATCTCCAACATTTAATGAAGCTTTAGATTCTATAAAAAAAAATCAATTACTTTTTAAGTTCACACAATGGTGCTGCAGAGCCATTTTGCAGGTGAGGCCAGAAGAGGTGAAATTCATTGTGCAGGAGAGAGTTCGTAAATCCAACATGGCAGCACAGAAGAGAGAAAAAAAGGAATGCACTGTGGGCATTTAAGTCCATTGTGTGGACTTATTTTGGATTAAAGGAATGTAGGAGATTGACATGACACACGGGTCTGTAAGGAGTGATACATGAAAACAAAATACTGTTAAAATACAACACACCTCACTTGGCACCACCCAGGAAAGCTGGAAGCCAAAACCACAGCTGATAAACAAACCAACACTTGACACACTAACCTAATTTTTAAAATGGTTTAACTATATTTTATTGCACTACAACTAAATTCTGCTATATTAATCAACATCATTCCTCTCCTTATAGTCATTATGGCTGTTTAATGTTACTATATAAATGATCTCTCTAACCATGGTGGCTATTGCTTATACCATCACAATAACTACCTTTCACAACCATATAGACATGAAGAAGCTCTTAAAATTGAGAAGGGTAAACCTCGAATCAATTTCAGTTCAACAGAGACAAATATTACAAGGACAAATTTATGGACACCCAGAGCGTAACTTTGTCCTTCATGGCCTGGGCATCCATAATTTGTCACTATGATCAACTTTTATTTTAGCCCTTTTGTCTCTGCCCACCTCCTTTCCATCGCCCACTCTTTCCGCCAACACAGCGTTGGTGGATGGCTGTTCAACATGATACTGTTCTGCTCAAGATTTCCTACTGCTTAACAGACATTTTTTGTCAGTGTCAGTCCCCTGTTGTGGCCCAGTTCTGTGTTCATGGTTGATACATGTTGGGGTTGGAGGGATGTTAATGTAAATACTGTATATGTACATGTCTATTTTAGTATTTGTATGCATATGTATTTATAAATGGATGGGTATGGCTTAAAGTTACACTCAACATTTTTCTTGTTTTTGTGTCTTACCACACTCCTGAGTCCATGACAAGCAGGTAGACACCATTCTTTTGATTGTGCGTCCAGTAACAAAGAAGAGACGCTCAAAGACGCAGGCTGTCTACCTGCTTGTCATGGACTTGGGAGTGTGGTAAGACACTAAAATGACAAAAATGTTGGAGTGTTCCTTTAAACATGCTCGATTGTAAAGTGTCTTGAAATATAAACTCTTTATTTTGCCCTATACAAATACAGATTGATTGATTGATTAACTTGTTAAAGATGCCTCCCAATTCTGAGCTACTAAGACAATAGCGTAATCAATTATTTACTTTTTTGCAAAGACTTACCTTGTTAAGAAAAACAAGAACTTTTGTTACATGCTGGTTGGAGCCCAGGCACGTGCCTCCATCTTTGCATTTTTTCACCGACACAGCAGTACTGAAGCTCTCAAGAGCAGAGTTGGAAAGAGGCTGAACATAGCAGAGTCAGTTGCATTAATTTGTGTAGACATCAGTCTGTGAGTTTTATTCCTGTTTACACCTGAAAACGGAGGTGGTGTGAATATACTGAGCTTACATCAGCAGTCCCATCCCTCCAGGATTTGGATTACTGAGTAAGAGAGAGGGGACATTGCCAAGCATGGCATTGTTCCAAAAGTTGAACTATTTTCAACTGAGCATGTTTGGAGTGCTGTGACAAAAAACACATAACACTTGGGGGCGTTTTTCGGCTCTGGGCTGTGAGCACTGAATAGTACATTGATCTTCTAAGGAGTATGAGCACCTGCAGTAGACAAGTGCAGTGACAAGTGGGTGACATTAAGAAGGCACAAGCCCATCAGCCCACTTTTCAAAAAGCTGACAGCTTATTTGCATCATCTAGAAAATGTGCAGGAATACTGTGAACAGGAGAAGAGCTTTCAATCTCCTGGTCAATTTACTCAATTGTCAAAGCATTTCCAAAATATCTGCGCAATTAAAACATTGTCTGAGAAACTGCTTGCATTTTTTAGGAAACTTTTAGGGCCACTGTCTGAATTTGTCAAGACGATTGTGTAGAAATGTTTGAGCAAATGGGTGACATCGGCAAAGAGAAGGCTTGTTAGAGCCCGATATGTAACAATGACCCGAAATGTAAGAATGACCTAAAATGTTATAAAACCCAAAATGTAATAACTAGTCGATAATGTAACAAGATGCTGAGCCCAAAACGTAATAATTTAACAACTTGATACATTTTGGGTCAGTTATTACATTATGGGGCAGGCAAAATATTTTTCTCCTAATAGTGTAATAATTTTATTACATCATAGAGTGATTTGGCTCAACACTTTTGTTACATTATTGACCAATTACTACATTTCGGGTTTTATTACATTTTTTTTTATAACATTTTGGATCATTCTTACGTTTTGGGTCATTGTTACATATTGAGCTCTAACAAGGCTCATAAATTCAAACTACTTTTCCAATAGTCAACATTATTTGTAGTTTAGAAAAGAAATAAAGCATTTTCTTAGTTGTACAAATGAGTTGGCAACATTTAATTGAAAGAAAATTATTGAGGAAAAAATAACTTTTATCACTAAAATGGTCTAAAAATTGTAAGCTGTTCCCCTGGAACTGTCTAAATTGCTCTTAAGAAGTTGGTGATATATTGACAAGGCAGTGAGAGAGGCTAGTATCGTGATGACCAAGAGTGTGGAGCAGTAGTGAGTGGAGGTGAATTAGCCTTTTAGCATGCCAAGTTCATTTGTTTCAAAGTCAGTGTATTTTTGAATGGGTTTTCTGATAAAGGCTTGAAAAGATCTTTGGTGAACTCAAGCATTATACAACATGAAATACAACTGGCATTGCCCAACTAAAGAATTTTTAAAGCGTTATTGCATTTTAAGGAAGGACAGCTGCAAACAAAGGCTGCCTAAGACAACAGAGTTTGTCAGGCACATTACATCACCTCTTGTGCTCATCTTTAAATGGTTGTCACACACAATCAGCAGTCACAAGCACTGACTTGATCCAGTCACACTAAGATGAAGGCCTTTTATGGAAGATGTAAGAGTGTGCAGCAGCAAGTTAAGATGTTAAAAATGTAAAAAGAGCATACATCAACGTGATTAAAAACTGAATACAATGATTTGCAAATCCTTAATCAATTGACTACACTACAAATAGAAGATATTTAATATCCAAACTGGTAAACTTTATTGTTTTTTTGCAAATATTCACACATTTTGAATTTGATGAATGCAACAGGTTACAAAAAAGCTGGGACAGGGGCACGTTGACCACTACGTCACATCATCTTTCCTTTTTAACAAAACTCAATAAGCATTCAGGAACTGAAGTAGCTAACTGTTGAAGCTTTGCAGGTGGAAGTTTTTCCTATTTTTGCTCCAGTGCTTCAGTTGCTCTATAGTCTAGAGTCTCTGTTGTTGTATTTTGTGCTCCATGAAGTGCCACACATTTTCAATGGGAGACAGGTCTGGACTGCAGGCAGGCCATTCTAGTGCCCACACCCTTTCATTATGAAGCCACGCTGTTGTAACGCATGCAGAATGTGGTTTGGCATTGTCTTACTAAAATAAGCAGGATGTCCCTTTAGAAAGACATCACTTGGATGACAGGACATGCTGCTCCTAAACCTGTATGTACCTTTCAACATTTATGGTACCTTCATAGATGTGCAAGTTACCCATGCCATGGGCAGTAACACACCCCAATACCATCTCAGATGCTGGCTCTTGACCTTTGAGCTGATAACAATTTGGATGGTCCTTTTCCTCTTTCGCACGGAGGACATGACGTCCATGAGTTCCAAAATTAATTTGAAATGTGGACTCGACAGAGTAAAGCACACTTTTCCACTTTGTGTCAGTCCATTGCAGATGAGCCCAGGCCCAGAGAAGCCGGCTCCATTTCTGGGGGTTGTTGATACATGGCTTTCACTTTGCTTGGTAAAGGTTCAAATTGCACTTGTACATGTAGCCACAGACTGTTAACTGACAATGGGTTTGCAAAGTGTTCTTGAGCCCCTGTGGTAATATCCTTTGTTGAATGATGTCAGTTTTTAATGCAGTGCTGCCTTCGCAATTAAAGGTCAAGGGCAGTTAGTTTTTTGGCCTTGCTGCCCTGGCACAGAAATGTATTTAGATTCTCTGAATCTTTTGATGATGTCCCAGCTTTTCTGGAATGAGTTGCAGGTATCATATTCAGAATAAGTGAATATTTGCTCAAAGCATTTGTTAGTTTGAACACTGAATAGCTCGTCTTTGTAGAGTGCTCAATTGAATATAGGTCAGAAAGGACTGATCATTGTATTCTGTTATGATGACAAATACAAATTTTTCTTTACGTTTCACACAAGCTCCCAACTTATTTGGAAATGGGTTTGTAGATTACTGAACCCTGCTGAGACATACTGTATCTGTTGGACATTGACCTCTGGTGGGTGATAAGTGTCTTTTGCAAAGCTCTATATGCATATTGGACAATGTGAAGGAAATATGCCTTTTAACTAAAAGGATGAGCACCGTCTCGCTGTTGGGAACATTCAATGAAATAAAAATGATTTACAATAAAGCAAAAATACCTCAAAACAACACATTTAATTACTGAATTTCTCCTAAAATACCAAAAGCAAATATCCTGTCCTTGTCTCAGTTGCCCAAACAAGTTTGCGATGTCAGTTTCACTCTTTAGACAAAACAATGCCAACCTATTCGGACAAATTAGACAATGTGGAGCACAATAAAACACGAATTTCAGTTATTTAAGTAATTCTACATATTAACTTTATATTTTATGTCTGAAGTTACTCAAACTTCTGGCTCCTATGTGCACGAGACCCCAGTCAAAATCCTACCTCTTTTTTTGTGGTAGCACCACCCCTGTCCGCACAGATGTTTCATGAGAGCATTTACACCGGAGTACACAGCTGACACGCTGCCAAAAGGACACATGCTTTGGTGTACTTTAGCGGGCGGGCCTCTTCCAGATAATCTCCGTTTACACTACTCGTCAAGATACCCAAGAGTTCCCGTTGTGTCGGCTGTGCGTCATCCCCGCCTGATTAGACTTTGACGTCGCACACGGCTACGTTCAGGGAAAAAGCACCCACATCGTTGACAATCCACATTGACTCGCAAAAAAAGGAAAGCCCACCAGGAATGACGAAAACCCACTTTTTTCATTCATCTGCACGTGGATCAACAAGTTGCATCGAGTGCGTAATTTCCATCTGAGCGGCGTTCATCATAATCCGCGCCACACGTGATCGCCAAAGCACTTCAGCCGCAAATATTCCTCATCTATCAGGAGAAATAAGCCCCCGGACGGTCCGTGGAGACGCATCTTGTCCAGGAGACCGCCGGCTCCATGCTTCGCTGCGTCTCCAGATGCTCGGCTGGCCACCACATGGTAACTTTGCGCACCCAGCCCGCTGCTGCAAAGAGGACAAAGTGAGCAGAAATCTGAATGAATGGGACTGAGATTTATTCGCCTCTCTCTTCTCGCCTCCCCCAGACTGTTGTATGTGTTGTATATCCCGCTGGTTGAAGGTGTCTCAGCAGATATCGATTCCGCGGTGGATAGATCCATCACGCGAACAGGGAGCAGCAAATGTCGAAGAAACGGAAAAGTCCTGACGACCAGGACTTCGAGGAATCTGCGTCTGCAGGAGGAAGCGACCAAGGTAAGAGTCGCGCTTCGAAAAGACGGGGTGAAAGTTGAAATGTTGCCAGAGTGCAGCTATGTGACAAACGGTGGATTCCTTTATCTGCTGTTAGAGCGTTTGAGAGTAGAAACTAGGGCTGGACAATCTGGACCAAAAAGTCACATCAGAATATTTCAAGAATGTTGATATACAAGTCTGTTTTGTTTTTCTGAATAACAAATGCTTGTCACAGTACTGGAGTTTTATTTTTTGATGGGATTCTGTTTAAAATCAAACAATATTGATACATGTTTAACAGCATAGCTAAAAAAATATAAAATATGTTGGGCACACACAGCAAAAAAAATGCCCCATGCAAGGCACCAAACCTCCAAAAACCTGTTCAGGCAGTGCTTCTTCGAAAGTAGCAAGTCATCTAAACAGACACACCAGATGGACCATTTAACATATTTCACCAGCCCATCTGGGAAAGAGCTCATAGAAAGTGGAAATTACCTTTCAAAAACATATCCGGCAGGTGATTGGATGATTGTTCCATCAATCACATTCATTATATTCTAATCAGATAATGTTGTAAGTGGGACAGAACATGAGCCACTTTGTAGAACAAACTGTCAACAGAACATGTTGGAATTGGAGGGAAAATATCGTTTCTATAAAGAAGTTTGTAGTGTTGTTATTTGTTTTTTTTTCTTTTGACACAGAAATGTGTTCCAGATCTGATAAAACTGCTACTGAAGCTGTTAGCATCTATGCTGATCTCTGTACGAGCAGTCACTTCCTGCTGTCGTCACGCTCATAGCTCCCACCTTTGGGGCGCTGATTAGGCCGTGCCCCTTTAGATTGGAGCTTGGCAAGATGGATCTTCTGATTGCAGACATCGGACAGATCCATCTGCACTGCAAGTTTACAAGTCATCACTCTGACACCTCTTTGTGAGTGCATGATTGTATACCTTCTTGCATGTGCATGTGTATTTCACTCTGCAAAAAACGGAATTCCCCCACACAGCAAAATCTGCATGGTAAATTAACACTGCTAGAGCTAAACTTAACACCACCGAAGTGTCTATATTCTCCACACTCTGAGATTTTTGACTGTTTTTGGAGAGTTGAAACCTTGATACTGATCAAGTGTATTTACTGACTCATTTTGAAGTTAAAGTTGTCATGTTGTAACACTAACCAGTGTTACTTTTAATTAATACCTATATACAGCATTAAATTGTATTTTCTTTTGGGGCTGTCTGACTTGTCATAAAAATCAAACTTGGAGTGTTTTTTAAGCTCACAGGTTAATAACTAAAGTTATTCAAACACTTTCAAACATTAAAACTGGTGTTTTGCTATGAAGAGACAAAGGGAAAGTATTATACAACTTCATGAGTCACAAAAGTCACATTAGTAACTGAATTGCTGGCCTAGAAACACTTTCATAATAAAAGTATAAAACTGAATACATCAGACCAGGCTTTTACTTTGAAACACATCACAGAAGTCTTACTACTATGTGTTGAAGTCCCGGAGGTATTGACAGGCCCGGAGCTGACGGAGCAGACTTGCTCCAAGGCACCCCTGACATGCACAGCTTTAAACTCTTGGTGTCTCTCGAAGCACACACTCATGTCTCGTCCGTGACTCGAACATTGAACTGCTTTGTCCACCATGTATTAAATATGAGAGTATTTTATTAGCGTGCTTAGGAGCAACTCCACTGAGCAGCCGAGCAGCAGTGTGGGCTGGGAGGAGGGAGGGGTGAGCAAGCATACGTGCAGTGCGTATGAACACCAAATGGCGGTTAGTCTGCCATTATGATTATGAGAGGTCGTAATTGAAGTCAATTAATTGTCCAGCACCATTACACACAACCAACACAAAGCCCAGTCTTTTTTTTTTTTTTTGTAAGTATTTTGACATCGACTATGTGGAGCCCAAAGTGCTTCCACAGAACGGCTTTGCCAGTCCTCCATTTTCTGCAGATCTTCCTGTTGTTGATGTCAAGAGAGCAATGGAAGGTCAGGTTGCACCAGGAGTGCACTCTGTCAAATCGGCCGTTCACTGTTCCAGTCACCTTAATGTGCTTCAGAACTGTATGTTTTTCTCAAATGTATATTTACAGTTCAGAGAGAGATTTTTACCCCCATGCTCAAAAAGATATTTGAATATTGAGAATAAGGTGACAACCCTGCTCTCTATGGAGATCTTTTTAAGCTGTTTAAGTCACAACACTGCAGAGTGTTTGTTTATGTGGTTTTACAAAAAATGATGGAAGTCTTGCTTGAATGGAATATTATATCACTACCAGTACAGCATTTACATAGTTTACAGCTGCACAATATTGCTAGGCGAGTGTTAATGCTCACTGATGTTTCCTAGATGTCCACACAATGGATAATGGATACTTCTCATTAGGGCTGGGCATTGTTAAGAACCTCATGATTCGATTTGATTTAGATTCTTTAGGTGGTGATTCGATTCAGTATCGATTCAGGAAGAAGTAGAAATACACAAATAATTAGAGTACCTGTTGACAAGTTTTGACTTTTTTTTTTTTTTTTGATGCCAGTGTGTACATTTGTGGTATGTCACCTCATATTTTGAGCAAACATCTGAAAATAAAAATTTGCACAGTAATAACTTATTTGTGCACATGGAGTACAAAAGTAAAAACATGACAGTTAACACTATAATTATAAATGTCTGCCTGGTCTTTTTTGTCAATAAATGTGTCAGGGATTGTCCTTTGAATACATTTTTTCACCCTTTTTTCACGAGAAATAAAAGTAAACAATTCTTGCAAGTATTTGTCATTATTATGTTATAAATGCTAAAAACAGCTTGAAATGACAGGAAAAGAATAAAAATGGCTTTGAATTTTCAACAGGATTCTCTTCATAAACAATAAATGAACATGTGGAAATTTTCTGAGATGACCAAAAAAAAACTTAACATATTTTACATAAAATCAAACATTTTTGTTTGACTCGGCATTTAGTCTCCATGTTACAGCCTATTATATTAGACCATGTCCAAGCGTTTTTTTTACTGATGGTAGTCCCTGAAGCAGTTCCTGTTCAGCTGATGACAGAGATCTCAACATTTCTTCCTCTAGTATTTCTAAAATTATTATTTATGGAATCCATAAAAAACGAACTATGATCAAAAAGACGATAAATGGCAAAAAAGACGATAAAACACGTGGAAAACACGTCGTAAATACGGCAAAACACAGAGAAAATATGGCAAAAGAATGAAAAGAAAACACTCTAGAATGATACTAATACTGTTGTGTTTAATATTTTACATTTTTTACACAGAAAATACTGATAAACACCTGTTAAATCACTCTCATGTTCGGCTCTCAGTCCTATCACTCTGCAAGCATGTCTTCTTCTGTGACCGGCAGCAGCCGGATAAACACTGAAAAAGTGCACAGCGCCCCCCACTGGCCAGGAAGTGAATCGATTTAGAGGATATGCTGAATCGATACTGAATTGGGAGGGGAATAATTGCAATGCATTGCTGAATTGATATTTCTGCCCACCCCTACTTCTCATAAAAATGATGAAACTTACACATTTTACATTTTGTGAAAATCTTCACAAACAAATCTCTCATTTCATGAATTTTTTAAGCTTAAACGAAATCAGTGAGAGTAAAAAGTTATTATTAGGCTACCATGGAACTACAACATGGCAGTTTGACTTAGAACAGCTGCAAAATTTACAACGTATATTGTCTTGCTGTGTATTGTCCTAATTAAGTGACCATCAAGTTGGTATTCATGGCAATGGCAATGGTGTTTGTATAACTGTTGATTAAAAGCCTATAAGAAATGATGGCACTAGGGTCTTTGGCCACTTTTGTTGTTCTTGTTAGCATTTCGTTAGCAACTGTCCCTTAAAAACACAAAACGCTTTAAGATTCAAAAGAGAGACAGTGGTACAATTGATATTTTTCATGTAATAATCTACAAAATTAACATTAAATAAAGCTTTTAGTTCAAAGAAAATAAAACCAGGAGAGTAAGTAGTAAGAGAATAAGAGAGAAGAGAAGAGAATATGGCTGCACAGGAGATAGAGAGAGACGGAAAGAAGCCACCCTCGGCATTTAAATCCATAGTGTGGACTTATTTTAGACTTTTAAAAGCACAATAGAGATGGCCGTGACACAGGGTTTGTACAGAGTGTGATACATGAGAGTAAAACAGAGTGGACATAAGGCTAACCTCACTCGGCACCACAGGAAAAGTGAAAGCAGCAAAGCTAATGCTAAGCTAACCACGCCGATAAATCAGCCAACACTTTACATGCTTAGCTTGTCAAAGTCTGAGTGGTCTGAGAAAATAGCTTAACTAAGTTTATGAGCAAAGAATGAAGGCCTCACCCTGTTATGGAAACCAAGGGCTGTTGTTAGAAGCTGGTTGGAGCCCAGTGTCTTTTGTAAGTATTACTTCGGCGATATGTTTTTACAGCTGAGAAGCTAAAAGGTGAAGAGGCTGAGCACAGCAGATTGGATACATGTGGACATTAGTCTGTGAGTTTTACAACTGTTTTTAATAAAACTGAGGTGATGTGAATATTCTGAGATATGTTTCATATTATTTTTCACAAAACTGAGTCGATGTGAGTATAATGAGATATGTTTCTAATTGTTTATTTTATAAACCTGTCGTGACGTAAATATATGTGAGATATGTTTCTTTTTAATTTCTACAGAATAAGGTTTTTTGGATGTAAGTAAAGACAATAAAAAGTGTAAAATCTTAATATATTGATATTTCAAGTATGATAATTCTGAGCATATCATGAAATATTAAGAATCGCAATTAAATCGAATAGGGACTCAAGTATCTTGATTTTATCGTACCGTGGGGCCACTGGTGATTTCCACTCCTGTTGACCATTTCTACGTGAAGTCACACTCCATCCCCTTTCAACTGGATTTAAAAAACGATTCAGTCAAGCATGTAACTCGATGGACGTTTATGCTAATTAAATAAAAATGTCCCTGAGGTGAACTTAATCCTACATATTCATCCATAATGGTCTGCTGTTGTGTAGTGGGCTATTCTAACAAAGCTTTAAATGTCAGGTTTATAAATTTTATGAAATTTAAACTATCATTTGCAACAGAAGCACTTCGTGGGCTAGTGCAAATGCTAGCAGTCCTCAAGTAAGCTCATAATTAAAATATGGCTATGTCTTATCCAATAAATAATCTGTGACATCTGAATAATTGCTCTGAGGGTAACTTTCATTCAGCCCTTCTTGTTTTCTTTGAGTCTGAAAAACGTTAATTTGGGTCCATAAAAGTATACATGTTGTGTACAGCAGGGAGGATTTGCATGACGAGTGTCACAGACTGCAGATTTACACACATTAGGCTCTGGTATCCTCTGATCAGCAAACATCCTGAAGTATTTTTACCAAGTCACACTGGTGTTTCACAGAATTTGACAACATAAGCACAAAAATTATACACCTGCATCAACAGGTAAACTGGATGTTCTCATGTCCTCCAGTTCCCACTGAGTTTTCTGCCACTTATCATTCAAACCCACTAAGTCTCCATTAGCAGATGTTTTTGCAGTATGTACTCCGTGTTCATACAAGTATCCTCATGTATCCAAAACAAACAACGGCATAATCCCTGGAAAGATCACCAAATTATCTTGCTGGGCAGTGGTTGTTTTTCCTCTTCTGAGCCTCCCTCTAAACAGCCGATCCACACGCAGTCTTACTGCTGTGTAACAGCTATTTCAGTCTGGTCTATGCTGTTTTTTTTTGTTTGTGAGGCTTCTTAATGTACCAGATTCATCTGACAGCTTCAGTGACATTTTTGTTCCGCATTGATTAGGGATGCACAATATTGAATTTTTGCTGATATCTGATATGCCGATATTTCTGAATTCAATATTTCCAATGCTGATATTTTTTTCAAGAGCACGAAGTCTTTTCTTTATGAAAACTGACTTGTTGCATTCAACTTGACAGTCTGTTTGTGTAAGTAAATGGTGTAAAACAAGAAATACAACATTTAACTCTTAAAAAAATGAATGTCACAATTTTAAGTGCACCAGTGCAGCGATGATAAGGTTCAGCATTATAGTCCATTTATATATTTTGCTAATGTAACTGTAGATAAATGCCTGATATGTATGGTCAATTTTTCAATTGTAAATATCGGCAAAAATTTCAATATTGACTGATACTGATATTTAACTTTTTAGGCCAATATCTACAGATACCAATGTCATGACAATAATATCGTGCATCCCTAGTATTTGTAATATTTTGTTCCTATAGTGCCTCAAAAACGCTTCTTTGCTGTAATTGTCGGTTAAAATACATTATGGTGTATTGACAACAGCAGTACCCCGCCATCCACAGAACTGAGTGATGTCACATTAGTCTTGTGTCTGCAGATGGTGAATAATCTACCTAGAAAATTTCTGGACTCCCCTCTAAACACTTGTCTCTCACAGCAGAAAATTTCCCTGTAGTCAGTCAGTAGAAGGATGGAGAGGAAAATAATTCCCCTGTAACTGTGTTTACACATGCAGTGTATCCAGGTAAATTCAGAAAATTTTGTGCTTGTGTGAATAGAGCTATGGACTATCTAGTGGTTAATAAGTATTAATTATATAGGCTCTTATTGTACACAGTTTTTTTAAAGCTTTTTTACATTTGGCCTTAGGACTAATTTTTGCAGGCTATGTCCATGATCATAAAAGCTCAGTCTATTTCCCCACCCTAGCAGAAACTAGACATTTACAGCAAAGAAACCTGCCCTTGCTCTTAGCTGCTGTATTAACTTTATGAATCCAAAGAATATTAAGCCAGTGCACTTATGACCGTTCTGCAATCACCTCTCCTCTAAAATAAGTATTTTTATCCCTAGACAACAATCTTGTGTATTGCTGCGGATTACTTTTTATAATCTCCCATCATCCTCAGTGAAGTGATATTACTGTGACATTAGGTTTGGTTGCAAAACAGATTTTTATTTTCGGCTGCAGGGGAAGTACGTTAAATACAAACTGTGACATCAGACTGACACAGAAACTGCAGGGTGAACCCAGCTTGGTTTGAAGAGTAGCTGTCAGGTAGGGAAGGACACGTGGTTTAAGGGACTTGGTAAAACATGGTCTATGAAGACAGTGAGAAGTTCAGCTGTTAAGGCTGAAATAGTATACATTGTTGCTCTAAATGTAATGTGATTCGGGCCTTTACTTGTAAATTTTTTAATATGGAGCTAAATTACTGAAGTGATATGCAGAAAAAAGGGCTGTTTTGGCAGTGCACAGTTTAACAGCTTGTCGAACATTTGCTTATTGGCTGTGCCTCCAAATATGAAGATTACTATTAGAAAAAGTGAATCTTCTTGCTGATGGATGTGTGATTTCATAGGTCATAGAGATACATTTACATTAATTTCTGTTGGAACCATGGCCAGCTAAAACTCCTCACTAAAGTAGAATGACATTATGTTTGCTTTGGTGGCAAACTTGCCAAATCACAGTCTGCATTTCATCAGCATTTTGGAAACCATGATGACGTTCCTCCTGAGTTTACCTTTGTGGTTTATCTCACCTTTGCCTCACCCCCTCAGGCTTCTGATTGGCTTGTTCAGTGGCATTTGATTAGGAACAAGGAAGCATTTTTATTGTGAGGCTGATGAAACTGCTGAGATGTTTACTTCAGATAGCTACTCATCTGCACTCTGCCGTTTCTCCTCAGCAAAAAGTGGTCCCACTGCTTCACTACAATTTCTCCAAATAGTCTGCAGTCATCAAAACAACATAAAAACAGCGGATTGTTAAAGGTACCTTAAAATACTTTTAAAATTACAGATATTGAAAATGGTCAGTTGCTGATTTGCATGCTCTAAAAAGTATTTTTTTTGTTGATTTTTGCAGCTATTTACATGATTTTGTGATTATATTGTGCCCCTTTGTGGTTGATTGTATCTTTACATCTACCAGTCTGGAACAGCCTTTCTCAACGGAGTGCTGTCTGGTTTTGTCAGGGGGTCTTTCAAATATATTAAAAAATAACCAAATCCTTTCATGATTATGCAGCTCAATAGTGTATGAACCATAGACTGGAAAAAGAATTGCCATATGACATTAGCTGTTTGTTTATCAAAGGAGCATTTGGGACTTTGTTGATGCATCGCCATGGTCACTGCCATACTGTACATGTCATCTTAACCAAACTTGACCTCAGCCTCCTTTCAGCTGTAGAGGCCATGTTGTGGCAACATTAAAGGCCGTCCGACCAACTCTGTGCAGACATGTAGCCAATCAATGTCAATCATGTCCTGTACTTCAAAAACCAGAAACCCTTAATAAAATAAAAACAACAATAAAACAAACATAAACTCCCCCCCATACAGTGAGAGCAAATAGATGTAATATATTTCTAGACCAAAGTTTTTGAACCAGGCTGTAAAATGTTTTTTCAGGCTGGAAAAACCGTCCGTTTCCCGCACACAGTCAATGCACCGCTAAGGTTCAACCCGTCTCAAGCGAACAGTCACAGAACTAAAGGTTTTGGCCCTTCTGCCTCCTTTTTCAGGCCCATAGGTTGCCGCTTGGCATGATTTGAGAATACATCGTTATTGCCTGGGCAAGCAAATGAATAGGCTTCCATCAACATGCTTTATTAATATAGAATTCTTTTTTTTTTAGCTGGCAGGTGTTTGTAAAGTGTGGGTTACAAACTTTGGTGGATGCTACAAACAAACACAGCAGGATTGTCATCATCATCACTCTGTATCTGACCCCATGAAGACCAGGACAGTATTCTTTGTAATGGTGAAGTCAGACAGTGCAATTTTTTGGTTGGTTTAAAAGGTCTGTATGTCAGATCAGGTGAGCCATAAATCCTGCTGTGACTAGCCCAGCAAGCATATCAGACTACACAACTAACGACCCGTTTACACAACAACGTTGTCACCAGAAACAGAAAGGTTTTTCCTTTGCATTTTTAACGTGCTTGGGGTTTGTGATAACGATGGGCATTCATACGAATCCGCAAGAATGGCTGAAAATGCGGTAGCGTGCATGCCAGGCCAGTAGCTGGTGATGTAAGGTTGTAGTGTCCTTGACGGATATAACAAATGCGCCCCTGCTGGTCAGAGTATTGATGCAGCAGATCCACATTTTGTTGGAGGAGCAATAACAAACAACAGTTAGCAGCACACATGTTGCTCACTAGTTGGCCATTGCTGTTGTTGCTTTTCGTAGGTACAAGCACAACCTTTATCTAAAAGAGTACTGCACATGCGCTTCGCGTCACCATTTTCCCTGACAATGAGATCCCTGTTTACATGGAGGTGAAAATGAAACAGTTTTAAAAACTTTTTTGCTCTGGACCCCGGTTTCAAAAATTTGTGGAGTCAGGCACTCTGGGCAACGGTCTTGTGTAAACGGAAGAAGCAAACGCAACGAAAACCCTCCATTTTTGTCGTCGTGTAAATAGGGCCTAAAACTGACTGCATTTAAAGACTGATGAGATGATGTTGAAAGGAGGAGACCTGATACTGAAGAAAGTAAACAAACTATATTTATTGGAATGTACTTTTTTTTTGTCTTCACAAACGTTAGGATGAATGTAATGTCGGCTTGGTGATAAATGGAAGCGACCATCACCATGGTGCTGAGGTGCCTCTGCTGTTTCTCTCCAACATTCATATCCAGTATTTCTGTTTTGTAGTCTAGTAGTAGCTCAACAACAACACATTATAAGAGAAGTGATGTTGTTTCAGATCTTAGCAAACTGTCTCCTAGCTCTCAATGAACAACTTGCAGCAAACCAGCAAACTAATAAATTGAGCGAACGTATCATTCAACATAGCACTGTACTGTACTCTAAATACAGTATGTTTATCGCCATCTTCAGTGTTCCCAATCCCTCCTTCAACATTGCCACGTCAGTCGTTAAATGCGGTCGGTTCCAGTTGTGTAGTCTGTCGGGCCTGTTGGGCAAGTCACGGCACAAATTTATGTCTCAGTGGTTGCCTCATCTGACTTGGTGAATGTTGTTGCCAACAAAAAAAATTGTGAGGTCTGACCTCGGCATAAAGGTAAATGGCATCTGCGCACTGTTGAGAGACTTTAGGATACATCAAGGTTTATCTGACAGTCCTTATCAAGTCATGAGGAGGATCACAGTAACTCTGGATAAAGTTTGACTGTGGTTGTGTGAACATTGGATGATAAACAGAAACTATACAGATTAAAATCAGTCCACTCCATAGAAACTTGATTCTTTAGCACCCAAATCTCTCTCAATTAAATCTCTGGTTCAGCTCACCCTCTTACATAAAATTCAAGCTTTCCTGTTTCTTTAAGAGAGATCTTTTGAAGCACCTGATCAGCAGTGTGGCTGCTTTTATTCTGAAAACACATGACAGGAGTTACAAGTTCAAGGCCAAGAACAGACTCACCTTCAAGCAGAGTCGTGCCGGCTTTATTGAATTGGGCTGCAGCAAAAGAAAGAGAAAATGACTTGAGCAGAAGATGCATCATATTTCCCCCTTTTTTCATTAAAATACTCAATTAGAAATTAATGCTTAAACCAGAGTAAAGAAACACATTTAAACCAGAATGATTTAAGTCAGTGCTTGCTATCTATTTCTTTCTGTTCTTGTTTTGTTGTTAGAGATCAAACATATCTCTTTCATTGTGATTTCTTAAAGAAATCCCTCTTAAAAAGTAAACCTCCTTAACATTGTTTCTTAACATTTTATGATCTAAAAAGATATGTTAAAAACAATTATTAATATGCCTCTGCAAGTGCAGTGCTTCAGCATATGTGACCACAAACAGCTGAATTTCTTCCCTTGATGTCACCCAAATATTTGATGCCAGCCACGAGGTAAAAATCCCATGTTAAATAAGGGTGAACTGATATGAGGGTGCAGGGACAATTGTTGGTGATGTTGGTCAAAACTGGGTGCAGTTGTACTCCATGCAGCTGGGGCACAACTGCAGCAAGACTGGTGCAACCCCAAAGCCTGGAATAAACTTTCACTCGTATTTCTTTTTGCGAATACTGATAATGGCTGCAGGTAAAGTCTGAAACTGCTCTTTTGTCCTTTAGGACAAAAGCTCACCTGAGAGTCTCCTTATTCTACATTGACGGAAAATAAATACGCTACCTCTCATCTGAATGTCCTAGCGGACAAGTCAAACAAATAAACACCTTATGAAATCAATTATTTTATGCTTTTTATTTACCCTCTTTAGATTTTTGTCTTTTGTCTGTACTCAAGCCAATGTTGTATTTTGAATCTACCTGATTTCTGTGTCAATGTAGATGAATATGTCTAAATCCAAACTAAATAGTGTCCCTGTGATAACAACATTTAGGATCTATTTTGAATCAGAGGATAATTCATTTAAGTTTTGTGATTTATCAAATTAAGGCAGGGCTTGTTTTATGTCATTTCTGTAACATTTGCTGTAATTTTTCTTTTTAGAGGGAAAAATATCTTCTGACATCAGAAATTGTGTTTGGTGTAGAAAAATCTTGGATTTTATTTTTAGGTCTGTATAGACAAAAGACAGCAGTGCAATGATATGGAGTGCAAAGGCTGCCTGAAAAATGTTGAGTTATTAAATTATATACAAATAACTGTTTTTTGCATTTAGAAGGAAACTGAAAATTTGCTTTACATCCATGTTAAGCTCTTCAAACAAAGCTTCGCATTTGAGTTTAGATGACATACTTTAAACAATATTTTATGATTCAAGCTTTATATTGATTCCTTTCATTGAAATCCATGGAACAATTGTCACATCTACAATACTACAATATGTATATATCTATCTATCTATCTATGTGTGTGTATATATATATATATATATATATATATATATATATATATATATATATATATATATATATATATATATATATATATATATATATACATACATATATATATATATGTGTGTGAGTGTGTGTGTGAGTGTGTGATATATCTATCATGGTTTGGGCAATATGGCCTGAAAAATAAAATATTAGAGTTTTCCACTCAAGACTAAATTTTATGTTTCTGTTATTTTGTTCATCTCACAGAAAAGAAACTGAAAATGACAGAAATAACACAAAATAAAGTTTGCTCTAATTTGTCACAAAGGCAAACTGAATTTCACTCTGTGAATTAAGGATCATGCTGTCATTTAACAAAACATGAACATGAAACTTTAATTGTTTTTTAATCTCACCAACAAAAAATACGTCCAAAAAATGTGCCTACACTATCAATGTCAGGCCCTGCCATCATAAACAAAATTGAGCATTTCAGTATTTCTATATTCAAACTATGACACAACTTTCCTGTTGTTCTTGAGTCTCTGTTGGAAGCAAACATTCTAAGTATAAGTCCGGGAAGCAGGACCAGGGACCAGGCTTATGCTGTTAACCAGTCACAGTCTAAAAAAACACTTTCAAGTAATGCTTTCTAAGAATACAGACTGCACACTGGTGCAGCGGGCAGCGCTGGTGCCTCGAGAATGTTGCCGGTTTGATTCCCCAGTCGAGAGGGACCCTTTCTGAGTTTGTGTTGCATCTGTTGCCTTACTCAGGGGTACTTCAGTTTCCTCCCACAGACCAAAAACATGCTTGTTAGGATAATTGGTGACTCTAAATCACGAATAGGTGTGTTTGTGAGATTGTTTTTCTTTCACTGTTTCAGCCCTGTGACTGGCTGGCAACCAGTCCAGGATATACACCACCTTGTCCAATGTCAGCTGGTATTGGCACCTGCTCCCTGTGACTCCAAAGGGATAAATTATTTTCAACCTCTGGCAAAATATCCTAAGTTAGTTTACACTGTTAAACCTCTGAGGCTGCATCTATGAAGAGACAAGGACTTATTCTTGTTTTGCAACTTAATTTTTCTGGTTAAAGTATTTTTAATGGGTTAGTTTGGAAAAGACACATGGACAAATGCAGACAAGCACATTCAGACAGCAGCTGAGACCACTACACAAATGCATTCAGGCTGATGACCATGTCTGATATGTAAAGTAAGTCAGTGCTAGTTTTTCCTCTATAAACACAGGAAACAGTCATTATTAAAATGGAAATATATAAAATATTAGTACCCTCTTTTTAAAATTCCAAACTCATATGAGGTATGTTATGTTTTAGTCCACTTCACTGATATTTCACGTCAGAGTGTGTGCAGTAAGAGCTAACTCAAACCACTGTGCCCTCCTCAGCTCTGCAGTCGAGCTTGTTTTGTGTTGAAGTTATGACCTGTTTGCATCACACTCTTTGGCTCTGCCTCTTTTTGGTCCCATGCCTGATCCAGAGTTTCCCTTGGCTAACACGGAAGAGGAGCCGGGCACTTCCTTCCCCGACTGTGCTGGACATATGTGATCACTCAGGGGGTACACACCCACTGAACCCCTCCCACTGGAGGTTCAGCCAACCTGCGTCAAAGCATGTTACCATCCTGCAAAATAGTCCTCTTATTTTACACAAAAAAATCCCTTTTTTTTAAATTGTGAAGTAATGCACTGATGCCCTTATGTAGACCATCTGTTGAATGTTGGAAAATGTAAAAAAAAACAAACAAATTCTGTAAAGTGCTCATCTGATGGATCTGGCTCTGCGATCAGCCAGATGAAGCTGAACGTAACCGTCCTGTAATGAAATTAAACTCAAACCATTTTCTGCTACATCCATTCACCCAAATTAAATGATTGTTGTTACATAAAACAGACTAAAACAATAAAATCAAAATATATTTCTGCATCATAAACATTAAAACAGTGCTGGAACCCATCACCATGATATAATTAATATTTCTGCTTGACTTGTTGTCTCCTCTGTATCACAAAGCTCATATTTTCTCATCTTGACCGTTTTTTCCACTCAGTTTCATCGAGGACAAAAGTAGAAAGTAGTGCATGAAGAATTTTAACTCTTAAGATCACTCTGTATTTAAGTGACTTTTCCATCAAAAGACCAGACAACATTTAATCATTCTGAAATATGCTTAAATTATACCCCATCTGCTGTAATGGCACTATGGTGTTCTGAGTAAACTAAATTACCACATTTAGCCTATTTAGGCCAAAAAAAGTCCACTCAAAAACTGTTATTTTGGATCAAATGGCTCCTGAAGCATAAAAACATTTACTGTCTTTAGTAAAATAAACTTAACATTTGCTGGACAAGCTTTAAAATTGTTGTTTTTATTATTTTCCAGCAGATGGCCCACTTTCTCATTAAAGTGCACCACAGTAAAACAAATTATACTCATAGTGGCCATAGGGATTATGTATATTAGGATTTTTTTCTTGAAATTGACATAGCACAAAAGTACCAAAACTATATTTGTTCATTTATGTTTATGTCACAGAGTCTGGCAATAAGAAAAACCAAAACCACATTTCTCTCTGTCCAATAATCTGTGTGTGGTAAAACATTTTCATATAAATATCAGGGGCATAACACGGGAAACCCAGCACATAAGAGGTCAAAATTCTGATAAAGAAAATATCTGTTTGTTTTTTTAATCTATGAAGAGAAATGTAGCTAATAGGATTATCTGAAAGTAGAAAATCATACCAACATAGTGTATAAAATGTAAGGAAATTTTCAAAGTAGGTCAATTTTTGGGTCTTTGTGGGCCAAGTGTGTCGTCTTTCTTTTAGCTGACTTAGAAAGTAAGATTTACTCAAACTAGTTTGTTGATAATAATGATAAGTCCCAGGTTGTGGAAATCCAAAAGACTTGGCAATGAAAAATGGGAAATATACGGTGTAAATCATGGCACACCACATGTTCAGTCTGGCATATGAAGAGTTACACCTCTGAAAATGAATTTTTCTTTGTTGTTAATGATGAAAAAAAATATATATATATTTTTTTAATTATCTCCTTCAATTATTTCATTTGGTGTTTTTTGTCCGCAGCACTTTTGGGTATTAAAAATATTTAACACTATTTTGAGCATTATCGCGTCTAAAAGCAGATGAGTTCAGATATATATATATATATATATATATATATATATATATATATATATATATATATATATTTATATATATAGGTTTAAGTAAAGGTGATAAGATAGCAATACTATTATTATGAAATATTAATTTGTGTAAGACTAATTCATTTGTTCTCTCAGAGTTTACAATGTTGTGAACATCTTTACAAAACACTTTTGAATATCTTAGGAGGCAGCTTCAGCCTTTGAGGGTAGCAAACTTTCCACACATTTAAATTCATTTATTTTTATTTATTGAGTCACTTATTTTGACTAAATTGTTGACCTCCTCAGAGCGACGGATGTTATTTTGTAACCCTCTTAGTGTTTATGGACTGACGTCATATCAGACACTAGGTGGTGCCAGAGTCTCAAAATAAAATGCAGACATAAGACAGAGATTCGGGGAGGACGTGATGCTCTTGATTTGCAAATATCTTTCCAATGTATCTTTTTTCTTCCTCTGTCCTCCCCTCCTTTTCCTTCTCATTCTTCTTCTTCATCTCCTTCTTCTTCTTTAGTTTATTTTGTTATTATTACTGTTTTCAGATTTGTAGAACCAAGTTGGTAGATACGGATGTTGTTGTGTGATCCTTGAATGAAAGAAAAGTTAGCTTCACAATATTCCTGAAGGAGCAATTGGCAATGAAGAGAAAAAGGTAGTTTAATTATTTTTAGTGAGTTTTGTGTTTTGTATTACAGGTTATTGATTCTAAATTTGCCATTTTCAGAATCCCTGCAGTGGTGACTCAGGTCAGAGCTTTAAAAAAAAATATTTATTGGGATAGACATCATTTTAATGAACAATAGCAATTAGAGAATAGAATGTAAATTTAAGAACTTATAAGCAATGCCTTCCCTTCTATAAACCCTAATATTTACCTCTGCCAAGGAGGTTATGTTTCTGCTGGCATTTGTTAGTTTGTTAACAGGATGGTTAAAAAACAGTAAGAACAGAATTTGAGTTAATGGCAGTAAGACAAACACACAGCAGTCCAATACTTTTGTATTTTCAATGTATATTGACTTATTGTTATTTAAAAATGTGTCACTATTGTGCAATAACCACACACTCCACAGATTGTGCTTATAAATAAAAATATTTTCATTTAAGAGTCTCACCTTTTAATAATGTAAATATCATCTTCCCAGCTTACCTGCATCTATGTACTGTGTTTTAATGAAAACTGTTTTTAGTGTGGCTCCTCATGTAAACGTTTACATTTGAATACAAGTCATTGTTTTTTAAGGCCGTTTGCTCTCCTCATCATTGCACTACTGTCAGTACATGCTTGCATAGAGTCCATGTAGTGTAAATATATTTACTAGCTCTCATTTCTTACTTTAAGGATGGCTGGAAAGTAGACGACTGAATATTTAAACCATTATTTTTGATTTTATCCCCTCTTATTTGTATTTTTTATATACTCTCTCTCCGTCAATACATACATACATACATACATACACACACACACACCCACCCACACACACACATATATATATTAAATAGAATAGTCTTTATTGTCATAAGTCATAAGTCATAAGTGCAGAACAAATAAAAGACATTAGAAACACATGAAACACACCCAACCAGCTCTCTCTCTCTCTCTCTCTCTCCATATATATATATATATCTATATAAATATATATATAGAGTGTGTGTGTATATGTGTGTGTGTGTGTGTGTGTGTGTGTGTGTGTAAATAACTCTCGTAAGTCATCATGTTATGCACAATGCAAATGAAACCAGGGCTCACTCTCCACCTCATTGGATCACACAGTTCACAGAGTCTGCTTTCTTTTAAGCTATCTTTAAATGTTCCTCAAAGCCCAGAGGAAGAATACCACATCCTTGTTGTTTTGCACACAACATGCATCATGTGAAAGCAGAACACACTTTGTGTAGGACTTAACTTAAGAGCATAGCAGCACTAAGGACACTGATAAAGCAGTGGCATTTGTCGGAGACTGAATGTCTAAATCATTTTTACAACACCATTGACAAAATAAATATTAAAAATCACTCATCTTTCGTGGCAATCAACAAATAGCAATAATTACCTCCTTATTACCTCTGCTCAGGAGGTCATGTTTTGGCCAGTGTTTGTTTGTTTGTTAAGATAACTCAAAAGGTTTTTGACAGAATTTCATGAAATTTTCAGTTTAGGTTAGAAATGGACCAAGAATCAATTGACTAGTTTTTGGAGGTTTTACAAATCACCCCCTGGACCCAGGATTTTTTTTTAAAGCATTCTTTACCATTGTATATAGCCATTTTCAACTTTTAACTCCTAAAATGAAAATCAGAATGCTTGGTTAAAAAAAATACATGTGCCGGACATAGCCTCATTCAGTGTAAGGTTCATTCATTATACGAATGCAAAGCTTGCCCGGATCTTTCAGAATATTAACAATACTTGTAATAGATGTAACCTGGCCCCAGCAAATCACATTCATATGTTTTGGTCCTGTCTCAAACTGAAAATTTTCTGGGATTATATTTTTGACACAATAAACAAAGCCCATGGCCTTGCCATTCCTGCCAACCCCCTGTCAGCTATATTCGGTTTCCACCTGGACAATAATTCTCCTCTGTCGATTAAACGGGTGCTCAGTTTCATGACCCTGCTGGGCCGACGCCTTATTTTGTTGAATTGGAGAGTTGTCCGCCCCCCCTCACATACTCAATGGTTCAGAGAAGTTCTTTACAATCTCAAACTTGAAAAACTTAGATTTCCTTTAGCCGGCTCTATAAAAGGATTCACAAGTATATGGAACCCTCTCCTGACATTTGCTCACTCCACAGCCTTTCTCCAGACTCAGGGGAAGAATGAGTTAGGAAATAGCCATACTTCGGCCCCAGCCCCTTTTTTTTCTCTCTCTCTCTTCTTGTTTGTTTGTTTAATTGTGTTTATGCTATTTATTTTACACTTATCAGCTGCCATTCACTGATACACATTTTTGTGCCTTATTATTATTGATGTATTAATGGACTTACAATAACTAACATGTCCCTTTTCAGTTCTGACTTGATTAGGTTGGGTGGGGTTAATGTACAAATACCTCATTCTTTTTATTGTATTCTCTTTTGCACACATTCATTGTGATTTATTTATATGTTATTTGTAAAATTTCAATTAAAAAAAAAGTTGGAAAAAAAAATACAGGATAATGACCTGTTCTACCACAGAATAAAGACTGATCCACATACTGGAGACTTGGATTTTATTTCTGTTAAAAGAAAAAAAAAACTTTTAAACACAGTGCTTAACAAATGTATGAGAACACCCCCAATGTAAGGTGTATGCCACAGCTTCCCTGAATTGACAGCATTAATAATTTCCAAAATCATTTTTTTATGTTTATGTAATGGTTAATACACCAGTTTGTAGAAGCTCTTTAACCACAATGATGTTTTGAATGCTAAAAATAATTATTTTTATTCATGTATTTTCAAATTTACTGTTGTACAAAAAATACAGAAAACAGAGTAAAGCGCTTTATTATTTTTGATTAAGATGTCAGATAACAATCACAATTGTCTTTCCAATGACATTTTCAGTTTAAAACAAGTTTTTTAAATGTTTCTTAAATATTTGTGTTTTTTTCTTTTTATGACAGGTGGTCTGTTAAAGCTGTTAAACACTGCAGACAAGGCTATAAACTTCCAAATTGTTATAAAATACATAAATAAGAGTAACTTCTTTTTTTATGTGTTTGAAAGTTATTCTAAACCAACCTGCCTCGGAGGAGGTCTGCTCTCTTAGAGTGCTCTCCAGTTCTTTAATTTCACGTCTTTATGGAAATGGTCTGTTGTCATTTATGCCTCAACAGCATTCAACAGTAGGGAAAATGGTAACAACTGATATTTTACATGTTAAGAATATTTTACTTTTACTAATCACGTGTGTTTTTATTCTGTCTTTAAAACATTAAAACTGGCATAGGAAAACAAACTTTTCAGTATTAAGTGGCTAAAGTTATCTGAAAAGACAAATTAAAATGTTGTCACAAATTATGTTTTCATCTTTTTTTCCCTCCATGTTTCTGTGACACCCCAAGTGTGCTGGAAAACCCCCAAGGTGGTCAGGACCCCCACTCTCAAAACCACAGATCCGTGATGCTGGTGTGTGTAAGTCTGGTCTGGATCCCATTGTAACAGTTGATTCTGGAGACACAATAAGTCAGAAAAAGCCACAGCTCTTGAGACACTGGGTGTAAATATTGAGTTTTAGTTTCAGACTTGAGTGTGAATGAGGTTAAAGTCTGCTGTATGTGTGTGTATACGTCTGTGTGAGTGTGTACATGTCTGTATGTGTGTGTATACATCTGTATGTGTGTGTAGCTCGTGAATGGATTGTACGTGTGTTATCAGTAAACATTCAGAGCTGACGTCTGGCAGCTCGGCCGTCTTGGCCCCGTTGTGAAGTCTGCAGTGCAGAGGGTTTGACGGGTCTTTACGTCAGCGCCAGTATTTCTCACCTATGATTTGTACTGACTTTGTTTGGCTTCTGATGAGGGCTGCAGGCAGACCGTCCCCCCTCCACTCTGCTCCCCCCAAACCCAGACACTCCCCAAATTCTCCGAGCACAGTGCTGAGCTCCCTCTCCTCTTCTCTTTTCCTCTTTAAAAATGATTTTCTTCAGCATTACTTTCACTTTTAATCAACAAAAATCTGTCAGTTATTTTTTCTTTTTTTAAAAATCATTTTTACATGAAACTTAAGTTTATTTTGTCTTGGATTATGACCCCTTTGGAGATTTTATAAGAGCTGCTGAAAAACACAGTATGTGGATGCAAGAATATATCAACACTGCAGTATGAAAAAAGGGATTATTAAATGTTAAAAGGAACATTGCACTTGTTTATTTTGCAATAAGTAAAAAAAAAGCATATTTTAGCACTTCCATGTCCCTCAAATCAAATTGCAGAAATTTCAGTTTCATTAAAATAAGAAGTAATCCAAAATATTTGTAGTTTTTTCATGGACTTTTTTTTTCTGTTAATATTTTTAAGTAGATTTTGGCATTGTATGGTACAGCTTTTCACACATAGTACATACCAAGACCAGGATGTGACATATGTCAAGAAAACATAAAATAACTAGAGGTGCTCCAAGAGCATACTCCCGCCAAGGTATTTCTAACATTGTCAAGCAAGTTATTGTCACAAATGTGGAAATCTGCCCTATCTCACTACAGGAAATACTTAAAAAAAAATTCTGGATCCACATCCTGATTTGGATCACCACCAAAAGCTAATTAGTTCTCTCTGGTGTCATGACCAACATTCTCTGACAATATCATCATGGTCCATGAGAACTAATGAATAATGCCCATATGAATTCAAACTTTTACTGTTTTGTATATCGATCTTTTAGGAGGAAGGCTAAGGAACACCTGCCTTATACATTGGTTGGCACCTGGTTTTTTGAATGTTTTTCTACAACTATGTATCCCTGTGAACTTGTGAAAAAATACAAAAATGAATAAGAAAATTAACTGGCACAAACTCACAGGGCTTGTGCAGTTTTATAACAGGACTTGAATAGCTGTTTTTTTTTTTTCAATTATTTCAAAACAATAAAAAAAAGTCCTCAAGTCTTGTTTTTGCCTGTGTCAGATCTTTAATTGTAGAGGTCATGTTCATTAATGTTCTGTCCAAAATCACAAACTCATTCCCTACTTTGTATTCCCTATGCAGATTGTCAAATGTAATGGATTATGTAGATCAGTCATTGGTAAGTTAAGAAATGGATTTGGACATACAGTATCTCTGGCAGCTTACAATGACACCAGCTTCATTGCACAGTAAAAACATGCAGCATTAATGACCAAGCAATGATAAATAACTACAAACTGTACTTAAATATGTTTTATTGATATTTTAATTTAATGAAAATGGATGTGTGTTTCTTTCAGCAAAACCAGGATAGCTCCAAAAGCTCAACTGCCCAGAGGAATTTTGGGCAAACCCAACATTGTTGGGTGTGTTATTGTCAAAAATGTGGAAAACTGCCTTATCGACATAGTCAACAAATCCTTGAAAAAATACCAGGATTCACATCCGAATCTGGATCACCACCAAAATCTAATAAATTATTCATTTGCCATGACCAACATTTCCTGAACATGTTACCAAAATCTGTTGATAACTTACTGAATTGTTAGCAAAAATGTGGAAAACTGCCCAAACTCACTTTGTTAGAAAATACATAAAAAATCCAAAATGTCAATGTCAATGTCAGCTTCACATTTGTTGTCTCTTTGTAATGTACAGTCAGTGAAGATGAATACCTCCGGGGACCAATAAATCTAAATCTAAATCTAAATCTTTATTTATATAGCATGTTTAAACAGACAGTGGTCTACCAAAGTGCTTTACAGTAGAAAAGGCAGAAACAATAAAAACAAAAAAAACCCCAACAAAACCAATAAGAGCAATTTGAAACCAATAAAAGCAATAAAACAAAAACAATACAGCATCGATATGTTTAATAACCAGTAAAACCAATAAAAACACAATAAAAGTGACTATACTCTGCCAAAGGCCAAGGTAAACAAGTCCCTCTTTAGCAGTGAATCACTTCTTTCTTGTACGATGACCAACATTCTGGAAAAGTTCATTGGACTTTGTTCATAACTTTTACCTTGATAAAATACAACCAGACAAACAGACAAACGGCGGCAAAAACGTAACCTCCTTGGGGGAGGTAATAATGACAATATATTGATGACACTATATAGTGCCACATTTTACAAATTTACTTGTTTTTAAGGTACATGTTTTTGGCAGGGAGGGGGTTGATACTGGAGAGAGATAATGGATAGGCTTGTGAAAGGACTGAGAGAGACCGGGGAGGGGGTTGTGCACTTGACAAATGAGCCTCAGATGGGAATGGAACCCGCGTTTGCTGAAGCATAGATGGGAAGTATCTGGTTGTTTACCACTCCGCCAAACCAGCACCCTTAAAAACAAATGAAATGTCGTGTTTTAGGCTTTAGTCACTACACACAATGGTATAGCTGGCCAGTTTTAGTGATAATAGATAGTTTACTTCTATAACAACAATAATAATAATGATAATAATAAATGTTATTTATGTAGCACTTTGTATTATAACAGTTATTAAGTACTTCATGACCTGAAGAAAATAGAGGGATAAAATCACAGAGAAAGGTCAAGTGTCAAGGTCAGGTGTACAGACATACCATACATACATGAAAACACTCAGATATGCAAATATCCAAACGATGGGCATATATACAAGAACAGATGAACCAAACAGCCATTATTTGAGGGGCAAACACATGCAGTATGGGTGCAAAATTTATTAGAAAATATAAAGATACCAACCTATGTTAAAAAAAAAATAAAAATACTGATCTGAATCAGGATGCGGATCCAGGATTTTTTTTCCAAGGATTTCTTAGCAGTGTAAGATGGGGCAGTTTTCCACATTTATCACAATGTTAGAAATGCCTTGGCTGAGGTTTAAGCTCTTTAATGTTACTAAATGCTTCACTTTATTTACACAGTTTACCTGAAAAACAAACAAAGGCAATGAGTGAAAATCATCAGTAACCATCAGCTTCATGCTCTCCTCTGATAATATTTTTAATACATCATCTTGAGTAAATTAAAATTAATTGAATCAATAAAAATAATTATAGATCTGTGGGTTATGTTCTGTAGAGATAGTCAAATGTTGTGTAACACTTGCATAAAGAGTAGAGTGAAACAGTCAGCAACTCCCTCTGAACACACACACTGTCAGCCTGTGACATCACTCAGCTGTAATTAATGATCCGTGTGTTGAAAAGCTTTCTGCTGTTGTTAGCATGTCATTTCGCACACACATGTTCACCAGGCAGAGTGTTGCAGCAGGCAGGGAGGGTGTGTTCACTTTGTAGAGCTGGTAGTAAGTCATTGGCGCGCGTGTGTGTGTGTGTAAGAGGAGCAGTGTGTTGGTTTGACGGCGAGCTGATGAGGTCATGTCTACTTGTTTGCGTCATCACCTATAGGATGTGGCTCCTGCCAACAGAGACTCAGCTGCTGCTCTGCCTGTTACAGCAGCGGGAGAGCAAACACACAGACTGAGACAAAAAAGAAACTCTGGATCATGATTGTGCACAAAATTTCCTGAAATCGGCCGAGCTCTTGGAAGCAAAATTTGAAATTTATCCTTTCTTAAGAAAATAGGCATTGTGTGGGGAGAGTTTGGTATTACAGAAAGATATTAGCACTCCAGCACTTTTATAATTCATTGTGTATAACTCCCATGGTCCCCCAACTCTCGGCTTGTTATCTTTTGGACTGTGTGTCGTTTAGGTTGTCTGCAGTTTATGTATGTTGCTTGTCTTTTCTTTAATATCCTCTGTGTGTTTTATTGCTATCATTGATGTTTTTTTTTCAGTTTTATGTGTTGACACCAACCTGCTAATGGGACTGGGGATGGAAATTAGCCACCTAGCTATAATCTCATGCATTTACATGTAAATGTTCATTGATGCATACTGTCTCATTAAACAAAAACAAAAACAAAAAAACTCAATCTCCAACATATCCTTATGAATCTTATGTAACCTGTCATAACATTAACCATAATCTGCATTCAGCTTAAGCTTTTTAGTTCTGACAGCTGTAATGTAAATGAATAATAAATAAACTATTCCCTGTCAGCTGATATGATTCACTGATTCCTAACACCTTTACCGATTGGCTTCACCGCTCTATGTATGTCAACAAATGCACATTGTAAGTGAAAAGGAGGGACATCGACTGTTTTTGAAACTATTGTTAACATACTACCAACGAACACATTATTTAGTATATTCTGCATTCTGTATTTGGAAGAAGTTTGTAGAACGACCACCAAATAGCTGTAATTTTGTAGTATGCTAAACCCATAGACTGTAAAAGAGTTGGATGAAGCACTATGACATGTCATCTCAGCCTTCACTCAACCTACTTACAGCTAGGGAGGCTGCAGTGATACGAGACTGAAGCCAAAACAGGAAACCTTCAATAAATCCTCATTAAACTAAAAGCACTTATTAGGTGTGATATAACCCAATATTCTGCCCATTCCCAAACACTTTCTATGGGCTCTTTCCCAGATGGACGGGTGATATATGTGAAACAGTCCGTCAGGTGTGTCAGGTTGTATTACTCCTGAATGTGTGAGGAAAAAACACCAGGTATGACTTTTAATAATAAATTGAATGGTTAGCAAATCATATTTCTCAAGAATTTTTGGCTGTAGCTGTAGCATTTTTGCAACATCTTTCTTGTGTATCCAAAGTAAAGGAAGTTTTTTAACATCTAAATTTGCAAATATTGCTATAAGGTTAACAGAAAAATGGTGTAATAATTTAAATCTGTACCCGGCTATCTCCCCACAGGGGCAGAGCTGGAGAGTTACATCATTGGCTATTAAATTTACTCATGTAATCGGCCTTAGGCAACCCCACTTCTAAAAAAATCCGAACTATCCCTTTAATTATAAAGTGCTGTGGGGAACACTGATAAAACAGTCGGGTGTTCTATTTGAGTCTCTTATTTTTGGTGCAAAACAGGTCTCAGTATTGTTTGGTTGTTTCTACTAAAAATGCTTTGTGACTATAAAAGTTATAAACCTCTATTCAGCCAACTTTACTTTTATTGTCTTGTGGTTCTTGCAGTGATCAATACCCTTAATGCATTTAACATAAGGTCTGACATCCATTCTTATTTAGATGTAAAATATTGTCTTGCCTCATAACTTATTTGGAAGCATATTAATACACCTAACAAACCTGATGCATTCTAACCCTGCGTGAGAAAATGTCCATCTCAACAAACATTATCATCTGTGCTCAGGGGCTCTCATAAAGATTTTCTAAGGGCATTACACCCATGATAGAGGAATTTCTCAGTGTCATATATATAGGGATATTACATATAACTGAATAAGTATATGATTCATTTTATTTTGCAATCTCTCCTGGTTATGATAATGCACATTTATATGCATTTGTGCCTGCCCCTGTTCGTGGTTTTTAATTGAATTAAAGTGTATATTTAAAAAATAGATAAAAATATAATGCTGTTATTTCTACCTGTAAGTACCTAATTTGCAGGTACTTTCTAGCTCGCAAGTTCAACATCTGGTTACTCTCAGTTGGAGAGACACTTTGACTTCCTGTTTTTGCTTCATTTTTACAAGAGTGCGCGGTGAGGCCTTTCACACGGCAGAGTGACGTCAGCAGAGGGAAGCGAGCTCTGTTTGCTATGTTTTGTTTTGTTCCTCTCTGCAGACCTCAGACCACACGCTGATCATCATCAACATCATCATCATCATCAACATCATCATCATTGTAGTCATTCTGCAGAAAAACGGATGTGATAATCTAGGTCAGAAGTGGAGCCAACAGAAACACTGCCCACTAAATATCCGAGATTGATATGTGTGAGAGTGTCAAAGAGAAGAAATTAAATATTCTGTTTTGCAGTGTTATCCTCATGTTTGTGTCAGAAATAAATCCTCAATTATGATCAGCACTGCGCTTCATTTTATATTTTTGTTTTATTTTTCAAAACACAAAATTTGTTAATATGCACTTTTTTCTCTCAAGTTTAAATTTAGAAGAAATTTCTCTTTATGAATCAGGACTGAATAACTTGGGGAAAAGTGACAGAGCAGGGTCTTTGCATGCAAAAAATATGAAACTATTCAAATATATTCAGGGAGTTTCAACAGGATTTGATATCAGCAATAATCTTTTGAGTCTTACAGACATAAATTAAATAATTCTAACTTGAGGTATATTTTGTACAAGTCTTGAATGTGTGAGGAAAAAGCAAATGCACAATGTGATTTTTTAAAAAATATTTTAATTATGACCTGAAGTGTCATCAAGAAAAATAATCTAAAGAATTTGCATTGGCTGTAGTTTCTTCCCTGGCACACCGGATAAACCGTTCAGTAAATTTCACTGGGAAAGAGCCACTTTCCACTGGGAGATTGTTTGGGAATTGACAGAACATTTTAAAAACAATTCTGGCAGGTGACTGGACGATTGTTCTGTCAACCTCATCCATTATGGGCCAATCAGATAATGTAGTAGGTGGGCACAGAAGCCACTTCGTAAAACAAACTCAAGGCAAATCATATTAGTATTTCAAGTAAAATGGAGCAAAATGTCCTTTCCATAGAGGGGTTTCTTGTGTAGTTATTTATTTTTCATTTAATAAATTTATTTCTCAATGACTCAATTTGTGTCCTTTTTAAAGGTTCTTCCCTTTCCAAACACTGTCTGTGGTTGTGCCCAGATGTGTGTGAAATATATCCCATGGATTTGTGAAAAAGTCCATCTAATTTGTCAGGTTAGTTTGAGGTTTCTCTGTGGTAAAAGGACAGTTTTTTACTGATGTAAAATTGCTTGATGTTGCCTATTGCTGGGGTCATAGTAAATTAAAGTTGGAATGCATAATATTTTATATTTCTGAAATACAACCTGCTGATACTTCCAGACTCAGTTTTCCAAATATCTGTACTGATACATACATGATTCTGCTTGAACTCCAGAGGTTTAGGAGTAATGCTTCTCTTTGTGGCCTGTTTTTCTCAATGGCAGAAAATAATTCATGATTCTGATTGTGTGAGGTCACTTGCTTTGGACTGAACTGAACGGACTTAGAAAAAATGACATTGATGTACATGTGTGGCCCTGCTCTGGCACCCAACAAAGCCTCTTAGACTCCTGTGCTGCCTGATAGCCTCTGGTGGAGATTCATATTAGCCTCCCGCTGAAGTCATGACATTTCAGGTGATGCAGGTCGTAAAAGGGTCCATAACTGTTGCACTGTGTTTCTCACGAGTCTAAATCAAGTATTTTTAACTTCTGCTTTTCAACAACTACTTGAGGTGTTGCTGTTAGCTACTTTTTGTTTCATCTGATTGCATGACTGTTATGTGAGTATATTATATGTGTACTCATCATGCTAACACCGCCTGCAAATTCAGAGCTCAGCTGTTCACCATGATTCTAGTTCTGCTCCGGATTTCTGCCTGTCATGAGGAAGTTTGTGCTTGCCACTGGAGCTGGTTAACTGATTGACTTTCAGTTGCAATAACAATTAGTGCCATCCTCAATGATAAAAAACTAGGAAACAGAGATTGAAAGATTACTTTGCCACATGACATGTTGCACTTTTGTTCCCCATCAGTCATTATCAATAGGTATTTGAATTGTTACATGTATGTTCATTTATTTATTCTTTAATGAGTGGATTGATGGTGTTGGTAGTGTTTAAGTAAGAAAGCAATGAGATTCACAGGATATATATGTATATATATATCTATATCTATATCTATATATCTATATATATATGTATATGTATATGTATATATATATGTATATGTATATGTATATGTATGTGTATATATATATATCTATATCTATATCTATATATATCTATATATATATATATATATATATATACACACACACACACACATACACACTGTACGCCAAGCTTCCAAGCTCGACAAAGTGCTTCACCTGTTTTGATCATGTGTGTGTTAGCGCAGGCTTGCATTCAGCTTTATAGAATTAAACTTTATGCAGGAGGCCTTTGAGACTGTACATGGACCATCTGAGGGAGCTAAAACTGGTTTTGAACCCTGACAAAAAACTCATGATGATTTCAAAGAAGAAGCCACTGAACCCGCCCTTTAGTATCACAGCTTAGGGTGATACTATTGAGTCTGTTTCTTCTTATAAATGCCTTGGCTTTTTGATTGATTTTTGATTGTCTTTTAATTGTTGGGCTGATGCATGTCGGTGTAGTTTTTGGTCATTCTGGCCCTTTGGGTTGGAGGCTTCCTGTGTTTCTTGGGCCATGTTGGGTGCCTGGGCCTTGATCATTGTGCCCACTTTGGGGGTTTTAGTTTTCCCTCGTGTTGAAATTCACCTTACTATGAGAACCATTGGTCTGAGGGGAACCTGATGTTCTCCTCTAAGGTTCATATTGTACTTGGGTTTGTTATGCCATTTGTATATGTTTGTAACAGTTCTTTGATTTAAATTGTACTTTTTGTTGGTTAGTTTATTTTGTGCTTAAGCTCTTGTGCTTTGCCTTCTGCACGTTCCTGTCTTTTTTCATAGCACTTTGTGAACCTATCTTTTTAAAGGGGCTTATAAAAATGAATGTTATTTTTATTATTATTATTACATTACATTACGCCCAAATATTAATACGGCATATTGTCACTGTTGTACATGAACCTCTTATCTCCAAAACTGATACTTTTCAGAAAATGAAAAAAGAAAAATACTACTAAATGCATCATATTGTATTGTCCTGATTCCAAATTATTCTGCTGTTCTTTTAATTGGTTACATTTTTTTTTCAAAACCCATATTCCAACATGGAAGCATATTATATATGAAATAAGAAGATCATAAAATATAGAGATAAGAGGTTTTGGTCTGACAGCAACGATATATGGAAAATATGGCATTTTTCTGGGCTGCTTTCTCAGCTCTGCAAATGTTGATTCTTGTGCAATAGAACCATTTTGTCCTTCTGATCATGGGCTCTTCCATCGTCTCTGCTGCGTTGTTTAAATGTACATTAGCTCAGTGTTGAACAGATTGCTGTAACATAAGGTGTCAATGAATGTATATGAGATCATAAAAAGATGTAAAAAAAATCATCCTCCATTTTAGGCTCTGTTTCTAAAAAGAAACATAAATCTGAGGGGAGTTTTATTTCTAAAAAGGAGTAAAATACATGTCTACTGGAGCGCTTTGTTGTATGTGGTCGAATGGTGCAGTATATGTGTGTAATGAACATGAAATACATTCAGTGTATGTAGGTGTGTGTGTGTGTGTGTGTGTGTGTGTGTGTGTGTGACAAACGTTCAGGCAGGCATAATTTGTGCCAGCTCTGTGACGTAGAGGACATGAGGGCCAGGCGGATGCTGTGAGTGGCAGGAACAGCGTCTCCAGCTCGATCCTGCCCCATCTCTGACTTCATTGGGCTCCAGCTCTGACGCAAATACACCCACCGACCCCCCTCCCCCTCCCCCTGCACACTTCTTTCATCACGCTTTTTTTCACCCATTTAAATTTTTTTTGATTCATGTTCTGCAGTTCCCTCCACTGCAGCACTCCGCATCACATATCTGCACCACCTGAACACGCTCGCTCTCCCTCTGCTTTCTCTAATGCATTAACAGAGACATTATCAACATTTAGCTCATTTATTTCTCACCATATTATCCACATTAATCCTCTCTTCTTTTGTGCCGTGTAAGGTCTGATTCAGTGTCAGCCACAGAGAGCGTTAAAGGTGTGATATGCTCACATTAAATATGTCAGCGTGTGGTGCATCAGGAACAGACGGCGTCTACTGCTTGAGTCAAATGCTGCATGAAAACTGATGATAGATATAGTCATATACGATTATTAGAGGCCCTTTTATTATATTCTTATCCACAAACTGCACAGTGCTTTTATATCAAGAGGAGCAGCTTTAAATAATCTACACACTCACCAGATATTTTTTAGGTACACCTTTGTAGAACGAGGTTTGGCCCCCTTTTGCATTCAGACCCGTCTTAAATCTTCATGGTAGAGATTCAACAAGGTGCTGGAAACATTCCTCAGAGATTTTGCTTCTTGTTGACATGATAGCATCACACAGTTGTTTCAGATTCAGGTTTCAAATCTCTCATTCCATAATGTCCCAAAGGTACTCATTTGCATTGAGATCTGGTGACTGTGGAGGCCACTGATGCACAGTACAGACATCAGAAGATGGGTACACAGAAGGGATGGACATAGTCAGCAACAATATTCATGTAGGCTGTGGCATTTGAATAATGCTTGACCAGTAAGAAAGGTGTTCCAAGAAAATATTCCCTATGCTGTTGCTGTTTCATTTTTACCCCAGCATCTGGATGTCCCTGAAGAATTCAAGACTCATCAGACCAGGCACCATTTTGCCAATCTTCTACTGTCCAATTTTCCTCTGAGAAGCCAGTATCAAAGTGCAAAAGAAACTCTTGAGTTTGTGCCTAAAGGTGGCTGCAAAAAAGCTAAAGGTCACATGATGTTGTGATGGAAACTGATGTTTTTTACAGATGAAATAAGCATCTTTACCACATGGTTCAAAAAGGCAATTTTGGTCAAAACTTTTAATCAGTTTAATACCTCACACTATACTGGAATGATTGTTTTTTGATCTTTTTATCACGGATTTCCAGTTTCAGCAGTTCAGGACATGGTTGATAGAACTATAAGCCCACATGTTGTGGTTGGTCAGTTGGCCTTAAGTCCCTACTCACTTGGCCTTTCTGTCTGTCATTAAGTTGATCCAAAGTTAAACTGAGAGGAAGTTCACAGTGTTGCAGGATCCATAGAGTAACAGCCATTTATGTATGTTATTTGGGTTTGTGTGACCTTTGGCCTCCCACCACTTGGGGGAGCTGGTTGGCAGGGTGATAAGGCAACTGCACAAAGTGTGAATGGGTGTCAGAGTACGAATGTTGCTGATTGGGTTGGAGGCAGACAGTTTTTAGACCGTGGCACTTGAATTATTTGTTTTTGCGGTTTTGGATTAATGTTGTTATTCAATTTTGTAATTGTTGGACTATGAGTGTGCAGCTGATATTAATCTGATTTATTTTTTTATTGAAGAGTTTGAACCCCTGGATAAAATCACAGTCAAACAAATGACAGGGTGGAATCTGAGTTGTTACGCGTTGAAACATTCATCACTACAGCAACAGCGGCATTGAATTTTATTTTTTTTTAATTTTTAATTTTATTTTATTTGGATCCCCATTAGCTACTGCCGAAGCAACAGCTACTCCTCCTGGGGAATTGAAAAGCAAGCAAGAGCTACAATACAGCCTCCTTTGATAACATAACACGGTGTTGAAAATAAACAAATGAAAATGCATCGGCATCACTAGAAGCTCAAACACTGCACTCACACAGAGGAGAAAAGCAAAGGAAACCATATATGCCAGGTTTTTGTGATTTTTCACTACCGAGGCTGCCAGTATGAATAAGGTGCTCACAGACTTGAGCATTGTGAGCGGAGTGGACTCCGTGCAGAATGTCCGCAGTCATCAGAGCTTCCATAGTCGAGCGCATTGCCGCGTAGTAGTTTTTCTAAAATTAAGAGACGGTGGTACGGCCATTAAGTGCTGCAAAAGACAAAGGAAGGGAGCATGCATGTTTGTGAAGAACATGCGAAATGTTGACAATGAAAAACATTTTCAGCACTTCTGAATGTCAAGAGAAAAGTTCAGTGATCTACGTAGTTGGGTGTCCAGCCCAATTCCCTCTGCACTCTGTGAGTCACCGCTCACCCATCAATGCTGCACAGAAGACGGTTGTCCCAACAGGGTGTCACATTTAATGCTGGTCGATGTGAAAATAACATGCCAAACACTGTTTGGTGTGACCCAGTGCGCCAAGCGGTGTCCGCACAGTCGTAAAATTTGAGCTTTGCGTGCACAGGCCTTGCGGATGTCCACTTTGAGTCTGCGGAGTCTGCGGAGTGTGCTTCGCGTACGTTTTGCCCAAGTATGTTTGGGCCTTAAGCATCTTTGTCAATGTACTAGCTATTTCTTTATGTCTCTGACATACTATACCACTGTCTGTTATGTAAACATGGTTTGTGGACTGCTTGCCCTTTAGCATGAGTAAATGGACTGATTCTCTAGGCCCCCAACATCATGAATATTACCAAACAAAAGCCCATCACATTTAAAAGAGGAGGGTTGCATTTACAAACGGGCAGCAATTGAAAAAATGCATTTTTGCTTTGATAAGTTTAGTTTAGTATTTCTTTGCTTGACTTAAGAATGGCCCATTGATTTGCTTACTATTTGTGGGCCCCTACCTGACTCTGGGCCCCAGAAAGCTTTACCCCTTATTCCCCATTATGGGTGTCCTTGGTGATGAATGAAACCAACAGACCACAACTGAATGTCAGCAGGACATCAGCATAGGAGAAGTGTGGTGTAAGACTGAGCCCTCTTACTCCTAATCTTCATTTCTAGGAAAACAGTTGTTTGGACAGTCACAAATTTCCCCTAGCTTTTATCATAGAAAGAGAGCATGAACGAGTCTTAAGAATGACCAAAACAGTCATTTGTCATCAATTACCGGAATCATTTATCACTGGTTACATTTCACAGTCACAAGTGTTTTCAGGGTTAGTGCCTTTGAGAGTTAGATTTGTCAACAAAGTTCTTGTTAAACTAAACTGAATAACCATGTCTGCACATTTCTCCATCGGAACATTTGATGCCAGAAGCAAAGACATCACATGTGGTACATTTGGAGGCGAGTTGCTATTTTTTGTTGTTGTTTTTAATTGCTTGGATAACTGAACTATTTAAGAGTGTGTTTTGGCTGTAAATTGATCAGACGAGTCTCACAATTTCCTTTATCAACATCATCCATCAAACTGCTATGACTCCCAGCTGTGATTTGTTTAGTCTGCATTAACAACATAATAGGTCAGTTTAACTTCAGAGACTTTTAGAGAGATTCATTTCACAAACTGTTCCTGTAAAAATTGTTTAAGAGAGACGAATGAGGAGTGTCTGTACTGAATAAGACTCTGGCATTTAGTGTTAGCGTATGCCTTGATCCAAATTGAGTTGGATTGTCCAGTTGGCCTAATCAGTGTGCATGTTACCCACTGACCAGACAAGCAGTTGTAACTTCTGTCTTGAAGAGACATAACAGGTAGAAGAGAGAGACTGCATCTTACCCTGAAAATAAGGGCATTGTGGGACCTATGCTCCAGAGGCAACTCTTAGCAAGGGTTTTTTTTTCTTCTGTGCCGGCTTCGATGTTATTTGCTTTTCAACAAATGCATGTTGGTAGTGAGGGGGAGGTGACAGCACCGTGATTGTTTTACATCTGTACAGTTGCACTCAGAGTCCTTTGGTGGGCACCAAAGCCCACCAATCCATATTCCTGCATATCATTGTTTTAAGTCGAATATGAGACCAGTCATGAAAGTTAAGACCCGCATCCCTCTAAGTCTCTGAATGTGCTGTTACTGTCAGTGAGTCCATAAAAGGAAACCCTCACCACATTGGCCTGTTTCCTGTTGACAAGACAGAGCTGCAACTGCAGGCAGCTGAAAAAAATCAGTTTTATTAGATGACATGTGCTCTGGGGACACATCTGCAATCCCTACCATGCTTTTGCTCATGTGAGGTCAGACTCAGTATTTCCTTTCTATATCTACGACGTGTAATAGAGGTCTGAAATTTCTTGATTATTGTTTTAGCAATACAGAAAAAGCAGATTGTTCTAAATAGACTGATTGAATTAATTTAGCAAACACAAAGACCATTTTTCATCATTAAAATGTATATTGGAAATCAAAAATATTTTCAGATATTTATTTTATTTTATTGTTGAGTATGTTTTTTAAAACCTGCCATAAAATTAAAAAAACAGACAATAATAGTAAGGTTTTTTGTGATGTAATTGGAAAAAAATGAACATGTTTCTTTATGATTATGGTTTTAAAAATATAAAAATAGTGAATCTCTCTGTGTGCTCAGATCTACAGCAGTTATTAATCTTAAGCCCTTTTCACGGTGCATTTATTTACCTCCCATTTGCTTCTTATTTAGAGGTAATATCAGAGGAGTGAAAAGGCTGGAGATATACACGCTGGTTACTAGCAGACATGGACGGATAAATTATCTTTTCCCTTATATGCAAATTGATGCATACACAAGATTTAAAGAAAAACAAACACAATGTTAAGTGTCAGTTAACAACACTGATTTCTTGTGAAGGACTAAATAGTCCCATAAATAATTATTGGAATAATCTAATGTT
The DNA here is from genome assembly GCA_037902135.1 of Cetoscarus ocellatus. Taxonomy (NCBI): domain Eukaryota; kingdom Metazoa; phylum Chordata; class Actinopteri; order Labriformes; family Labridae; genus Cetoscarus; species Cetoscarus ocellatus. The sequence goes on along the minus strand of JBAMNC010000022.1, from coordinate 113,820 downwards.
TCATATTTTTATGACCCATTTTGTCATATTTTTCCTTTATGTTAACAATTATTTAATATTTTAAATAATCCTGTGGGCAAAAATGAGTGAGAGGGACCGGGTTGCATTTTGTCCATCCCTGTTCTAGATACTTCTGACTTTTGTCACATTTATCGACATGCTCGCACACACTCCTGAGAGCCCTGATCATAATCATTATTAGATACTTGGGGTTTCACGTGTATTGAAAGTAGTGTGTTTTTCAAGACAAAAAAATACACACAGCATCTTAGTATGGGAAAACAAAGCGGAGCTGTGAGACAAATTTTAAGGATAAAATCTAGATTTTTCATGGCTCTTATGCCCTCATAATTTCTTAGAAGGCAAAAAAAGCAGAGATGTTCAGAACATTAAACGATAAACAAAGATGTCATGTTTCCTCCTGGGAGTGTGAGGATGTCTGAGAGAGAAGCAGACCTTTCCTGCAGGTGCGTCGACTACAGTACAGCGTGACAGCACTTATTCAATACGGTGATTATGAAGAAGACAGGGGGCAGGTAATGATGTGCTGTGATTTGTGTTCCCATTAACCTAAATTATGCACCTATCTCACATTTGTCCTAATGGATTACGGTGCGATGACGTGCATTGACGTCACATTTCAGACAATCCGCATTGCAGTTGCATGCAAATGTGTGCATGTCTGGCTTTTTGTAAATGTGGAACTTACTTTATTTTTTTTCATTATAGCATTTTCACGACAAATAAAGACCAAACAGAGGCAGTAATATGCTCATTGGTTGTTGAACTAGTTGCGAGCCAAGCTGTGAAGATGTGTATAACTCCCTCAGCCCCCCAGGGACCCTGTATTTTCATGGGCCTGCCTCTGACGTCAATGCTCCGGCTGTCCTGTGGATTGTCAGAACAGACTATTCAGTTGAGGGGGGAGGGGACTGAGAGTCTCTGTGGTGTGTGTCTGCTGCATGTGATGAGTGTGTGTACGTGGATGTAAGTATGCTCGTGTGTGTGTGTGTGCTTGCATGTGATCTGTAAATGTTTCACTTACATCTGGGGCGTCAGAGTGTGTGCGTGTGCATGCTGTGTGCAAAAAGCTTGTACAGTGCCTTGAATCAGAAATGTGCTTAAGTGGATAAGGTCTGTAATGTGGGGGGTGGGTGGGGGGGCTTGGCTGTGTGTGAACAAGCACATGCACGTCTGAGGATGTGCAGCTCTTACGTTTGGAAACAGAGGCCACAGTCATCAGGAGGATGTTTGGTTAAAAACAGCCGAGAGGAGGAACAGTTAACACGGCTGACTATCACTGCTCCCCTCAGTCAGCTGTTGATCCTCCAGCAGAGACTGGCTGACATGCCCTTTTATCAAGGCTTTGAGATCTGGAGATATGCTATCAGCTGGGGATACAGGGTGAAACACTGGTATCTGTATTAGTGTAGCTTATTTTACTTGTTTTAGTTTTTTTGTCTTTATTTTGCTGTTGGTGAGTCTGATGTTGAGTGATTTTGATGCCCAGTAAAAAGACGGTTTACATTAAGGGGCCGTCCACATGGAAAGGAGTGTATCCGCTAAAGTTGCTGATCATATAGGCGTTTTATCCTGGCGTTTTGAGAGCCTGTACATCGGGATCAGGTCCCTGAGTGAAGAAAAAAACGTTACCTTGTGTTTCTGTATGGACAAGGAATACACACATTTTCAGAAACTATGATCTCAAAGTGGGTAGCATGGTAGCGCAGCAGGTAGTGCACGTGCCTCACAGTTCGCTGGTTTTATCCCCGGTCAGGCAGGGCCTTTCTGTGGGGAGTTTGCTTGTTCTTCCTGTACATTTGTGGGTTGTCTCTGGGCACTCCGGCTGCCTCCCACAGACCAAAAACTTGCTCAAACTCACTGATTGGTGACTCCAAATTGCCCTTACGTATGAATGTGAGCATGATTGGTAGTCCGTCTCTCTATTTGGCCCTGTGATTGGCTGACGACCTGGAGTACCTTACCTCTCACCTAATGACAGCTGGGATGGCTCCACCCCCTGCGACCCTGAAAGGGATAAGTGGTGTAGAAAGTGAATGAATGAATGATCAAAGCCCTGACTCTCCCTTAAACCCCATGAGCTAACCCCGACAACAGTAGACGCAGTGGCGTAATACAGTGTTATGATCATGCTACAGAAGCCACTGCTGAGCTTGTTATGGCTTTCACAGCAAAATCTGCTGCTTCTCTACAACCACCATGAGCAAGAAGTGGACATGGAGAACAGCATACGCCACACCTTGTTTTGTTAACATCGCACATGTTGTTTGTGCATGTACAATGTCTTCTTCTCTGGTTTTTGTGTGTGTCTGTGGCAGGATTACAGCGCCACTTACAGGCCTTGTGTTTTCAGTGTTTTCATGTGCACAGATACATTTCTTGAAATGATGTCGTGTTTAAAGAAAATGTTTTTAAAACTAAAACGTTTTCATCTCTGTGTGGACAGGACCTAAAAACCATCAACAGTAACACGCTGTTTAACCCGCAGAAAGTCTCAGATAAATGTGTTTTTTAAAACAGGAGTTGTTATTTCACTATCGTATTTTATTGAGAGCATTTTTTATCTTATTTGTTGTTAAAATCAAATGGTATTTGATAAACCTGTTTGATATTAAAGCAAACAAAAGCACAAGTCTAAAACACACATTATCTGATCATTTACTATTTTTGTTTATAAAAACTGTCTGCAAACTCCTGCTCAGTTAACCTGGCTTGCTAGATTTATTATTTCACATGACCACTGAACATACATTTGACAAGGCATGAAAGTGTTTTTTTTTTTTTTTTTTTTTTTTTTCGGAAGATATGTAGTCCACAGAGTTCCAGTGTTTTCAGACTCATTGTCAACAATTCCAATACAAATATTGATATTTTTTGTCAAGAGCAAAAAGCGTTAACATTTAATGTGTTGTTATGTGTTTAAAAGGATGGTTTCAAGTCCAGGACTACAAAAACACTCAGGAACCCTGATGCAGTCATTTCTGATTATCTTTTTTAAGTAACAATAATATCCACACCATTGCCACAGACATCAGGACCAACTTAAGCAGGTATTTGAATTGAGAGGAAATTTTCAAACAAGACATCGTACATTGAAAATATTGTAGCTACTTTTTTGTTGATCCACCATGATATATTTCCATAATAGCTTGATTATTGCTTTTCACTCCTGCTGATTACGTTTCAGATTAAAAAAATGTGAAAAGCAGGTCTGTTCATCAAGATATCACAAAGAACAAAACATGTAAGTTTCATGATTATTTTGTTTGCTACAGAGCTGATTATCAGGTGAAAAATCCTATAGGCTTTTAGTACAGAGAACCAGTGCAATGTTAACTTCAACACTGTCTTAAAAAATGTAATCGTCCCGGCACCACTCTACGACTACTCTTTTCAAAATACTCTTTTTTTTGTACAAATTATGTCTTTGCCCCGTCAACATGTTCTCCAAACATGAAAAATATAAATTCTGTTGCTTGCTCCACCTCTCATTAAATGCGTGTTGAAACAATCAGTTTGAAAATGGTCCAGTAATGATGTCATTCTGGGATAAGCCACATCCCCGTATCAGAGACACTCCCTGAGCCAGATGTTTGTACAGCCCACAGGCAGTGCCAGCGGAAGGCCATGTCAATGCCACCACAGTAAACATTCAATAATAGCAAAGGGAGAAGGGATGACAAGCACCTTTCACATGAGGGTGCACTTAACTGGATTGTTACCGGTATTTACAATAATGATTTCTCAAAATTCATTTCAGCCATTACCAATATAGTCACTCATATTTTTTACTGTAAAGAACACCAAATCCATCCAGTATTAGAGTTACTATTAGCTTATTATGGCAGAATTATGACAGTATATTGTTTAAAAGCAGACAAAAAGAAGACAGACAACATTTGATTTTATAATTTGTGTGACTGACATTCATCAATAACCAGGCAGCAAGGCCAGTGCAGAAGTGCCAAAATCTGTAGTACCCTGAGTGTCCACATGAGGCTGGCTGCAGTAACCTGACAGCTAAATGATTGTATGTGGGGAAGATACTTTTTTATGGTTTTAATACATATCTTTAAAGCTGGGTTAAAGGAAAAATGACTTCAGTCTATATCTGTAGCACATCTATGTGCTCTCACTGTACAGGAGGTGATGTTTTTAATATCGTGCTGATTTTTCTGTCAGTGAGGATTTATATAGGATTTCTGGTTTGAAAATATGGAGCAGCTTTTGGTCAGACACCCTTAAGTCACGCCTGAACGCTGCCTCTTAGACTTAGACTTAGAGAACCTTTAATGTCCCCAGGGGGGGAATTTTGTTTGCAGCAAATACATAAACACATACATCTAGATACAATGACACACATTGATTACACAGACCTATCAGACATAAAATCCCTAACACACAGAATAAGTTAGTAAATAAATAATCTGAAATAAATAGTCTAACCATAAAAACTTTTCCTTTGCTTAAAAAGCACTTTTCATTGGGTAATAATTCATATCACACCCCTGCCCATGTCTTGTTTAGTTGTGTGACTGCCATAGGAAGAAATTAGTTTTTAGTCCGATTTGTTCTAATATTAGGATGTCTGTACTGTCGCCCTGTGGGGAGAAGCATAAACTCCCCTGAGAGTGGGTGGGTTTTATCCATGAAGACCTTGTCTGCTTTTTGGGTAAGTCTGGATGGATAAAGGTGGTACAGATCAGTTTGTTGCCTCCCAATGATCTTCCCAGTAGTTCCCAGTTTGTTTTTATGGGTGACTTTAGAATTACCATACCAGCAGATGATGCATAAGCAAGAATACTCTCAATAAAAGCCTTATAGAATAAGGTTTTTATTGAGAGTATTCTTGCTTATTGCCTCGCCGTCTTTAAGTAGATGAGTTAAAGTTCACTGGAGGTGATAAGTACAGTATGGCAGCATCTATTAGAGGGCATCGACAGCGCTCCAAAGGCTCCTATGTTATTTAAATGGACGATGTCACATGGCTTCATCCAATTCTTTTACAGTCTTTTATATTAACAGATAATTTCTTTAGATGTCATGCATTAAATCTTGAAGCAAATGTTCAGAATTATCTTCTGGATGTCCATTCAGCAAAAAATATATCAATATGATTTCTGGTCAGCATTGACCAGCCCTACCTCCAGTGGGAGCTGCTCTATCACCAACAGCCATAACAGCTGTGTGCATGTGACACACACGCGTACACACACAGTCCCATAGTAAGACAGAGGAGATTTCAGCTTCTTTCGTCACCACCTTTTTGATTTCCATAAATTTCTCTGTAACACACATGCTATCTATTCACAGATGGATGTGGGATTTGGTGGCAGGGTAATATTGACAGAGAGAGGAGTGTGTGTTGCCCTGCCAAATCGATACAGATCAAACTGGAGGGGCCCCTGGTGGACATCTTGAGGGTTTCTGGGCTCTGTGGAGTTTTGTTCATGAATTGTATCCAAATACATGGTAAGATGCTGTAACACAGATTTAGCCGCAAAAATCAGTCCTGTGACTTCTCTGCTTAATATGATCCATTGCCTTTAGTAACATCAATCCCAGCTCGGCAATAAAAAAGCATTTTTCTTAAGCTTAACAGGTTAAATATATAGGTGTAAGATTAAAAATGAATACATACAATATTTCAGATGGCATTATTCACATTCTGTTTTGCTAATATAACACATAAAGCTAATATGTTACAAAAATGATATACTGCAATACCATATGGTACAATATCGAACTAAAGGATACAACATTATGTAGAACATTAACCTATGATAGGATTGTAAACAACACAGACATTACAATATAATATGTAAGGATACAGTGTTACACTACAATACTTAAGACTTCCTTGTCTTCTGCACAGCTTTGTCTTTGACTTTGAAGGCTCAATTATGCTTTCTGCATAGATGGACGAGCATCCACAAACTGCAGCAAACGTGTTGAAATGTTAAAATGCTCATTGGCTCTTTCTTTGTCACAGATCAATATTAATATATTGATGTGATGTTTAGGGTTTAATATACCCTAAACATCACAGGGCAGTGTCCTCAAAAAAGTCTTGAACACTGCATGGTTTAACTGAGGTTAGTAAAAAAGACTTACAACAAACCAGAACCAAGATGAGAAGTTGTTGTGTTTACTCGTGCTATTGAGACACAAAAGGGAGAGGAGATGGTCTGTACAGCCACTAAATCAAGAGAGGACAAGATGAGGAAGAGTATCATATAACTTGACGGACAATGACCAAAGTTTCCACAATTTTCAAACTTGTTGGAAATCACACTGACACTGTATCATGGCACCATTTAGTGTAAAACTAAGCCACCATTTTGACCATTCTTGTCTTCCATAATTATATTTATAGGGAGATCCACACGGGGACCCCATAAAGTCCCTGTGTGGACTCAGGGACGAGTTTAGGAGTATTCACAAAAGGTTTTTCTTATAGTATGTGCGTTCTGTCTGCACAGGTCTGGCATTTTGAGAGCCTAGAACACACGTTAAATAAGGGTCTGCCCTTGCATTTCCATGTTTACAATGAATATATACATTTTCTGGAATAATAATCTGATGATATGATGATAAACTGCATGACCAACTTCAACAACAACAGAAACAAAGGTGAAATGCAGTGTTGCATTCATGCTGCAGAAGCTGCTGAGCTTGTTTTGGCTTTCACAGGAAAGTCCTCTGCTTCTTTATGTCTGTACCACCTTGAGCAAAAAGTGGACATGGAGAAAATCATACGTCTTCTTCTTGTGTTCGTTAATACGCACATGATTTATGCATAAGTTAAGGGTATTGTTAAGCTCAAAAACAAATTATTTAGATTATTTTGGCTAATTGTTTATTGATTCTCAACCAGCATTGGTTTTTTCAATTCCCATCCCTAAGGTCCAGTGCTTCCATGTGAAACAATGACTGTGTTAATAATAATAATAATAACTTTATTTGTATAGCACTTTTTAAAAACAGTGGTTTACAAAGTGCTTTGACAATCAGACAAGAACATACAGACAGCAATCACAAGAGTACAAAAGGAAATTAAAACAAAAAACAAAACAAAAAGCCCAGTTTAAATCAAGGCACTGTTACAGGAAAACACGTTTTGTCGTAAGAACCCATACAATACAAGAACCATGCAACGTAAAATGAGACCATGAGGACCGAAATAAAAGCAATAAGAAAAAGTAAAAAAGGGGTGAAAAAAAAACAAACAAAAAAAGTGTTGTGTTTCTGGTTCTGTCAAGAACCATATAAATCCACATAACACATTATAAGTCTTTTTTTTCCATTAGATCAATTCAGACATTTCAGTGCCAAAATTCTAGATATTATTCTCTAAAGGATTCCAAAAAACATTCCATGTAAATGTCTGAAACAAAGGTTAAGATCTGGTTCTGTTTTTGCCTTCCAGAAATGACAGGCAGCTCCACAGCTACATCAGTGTATCTCTGATAAAACGCAGCTCTCTTTGTGTACTTAAAATAGTCCATGAAACATCTGACAGCCTGAGATTTGCTCCAGTCGTTCTGCTACTTTTGTGTCTCTTTCTTGTATGTGTCTCATATACATCCAAGGAGACTACATTTTTAATTGTGAGCAGGAGCTAAAAATACAGCTGTCTGCGTGGATAAAAACAGTAATACTTCAGGACAATTCCTGCTCCTATTTGTGTCGGTGCTTTGGGTTTATTTCATACCAAGGAGGCTAATCTAAACACAGTGGAAATATCAGTTTGACAGGTCAAGTTACTTCCTGTTATGTAATTATTATTCAAACATAAGAACGGTGGCTGTGCTGCCTCTGAGCTCGACGGATCAGGAGGGTTCACCAGCAGGTCACAGACGGAGTCACTGCATCCCTTGTGATCTTCATGTTCCCCTATAAGTTCTTCATCCTTAACCGTCTCACATAAACCCATAAACTCGCAGTCATGAACTTTGCAGAGAACGTTTTAAAGCATTTGTTTTCAGTCCAAATTTCCGTGTGTAAGCCACTCTGAGAGCAGGGAGGACGCAAAGAGGTGAGGTTTGAAGCAGCTGACAGTCTGATAGACGCTCAGCATTTCCCTTCTGCATCTACTTCCCCCCTCTCAGGAAGTGTGTTTGAACATCTCAACACAAATGATCGCAAGGGCTGAGGGCATAATGCTTTTTTCTTTCTGTCTGTCTGTCCATCCATCCTTCCATCAGAGCATCTGTTGGACCACTCTTGTGGATGTGGTTCTGCATCTGCAGAAAAATTAAAGGAATTATATTCAGAATTTGTACAAATGCCCACTCTGAAGGGAGGATGAACAGATTACATTGAAGTCAACTGTCAAAAGTTAATGGTAATTTAACTTCAACTTTAATTTTATTATTATCCTGTGGGATTTGTCAGGACAAATCCTGAGCACAAGTGAAAAAGAATGGCACTTAAACCACAAAATGCCAAAGGCTAAGAATCAGACAAAACCCATAAAGTACATTCAGTCATTAAAGTGCTGTGCAGTAGATAAATAAACAGTAATGATGAACATACGAGGTAAAGCAAATAAAAAGAGATTCAATAAATAGTCACTAAATATTCAAGGATTACAGTCTAAAAAAAGTCACGTATTAGTCCCATATTTATCCCTTGCTTGCCAACACTATAACTAGAAAAAAAACTTTGTGGGATATTCCTCAAAACAGCATATATGCCCACTTTGACTCAAGGATGGTGATATCTAGGGTCATAGGTTAAATTAAAGTGACCCACCAGAACGTTCAATAGATTTCACTAGTCCATCTGGGCAACAGCCCTGGAAGTGTTTGAGAATGGGCAGAATCTTTTAATCGTATATCTGGCAGGTGTTTAACGATTGCTCTGGCAGTCACAATCATTACAGGCCAATCAGATAATGAAGTAGGAAGAGGTTACTGTCGCAGTTTAAAGTGCAAAATCTAAACAACTTCGTATAACAAACTCTCGCCAAAACATGTTGGAAATGGAGTAAAAGTATCCGTTCTATGGAGACATGCTTTCAGTGTTTGTTTTTCATTTAATAAAGAAATATGGTCCAGATCTGATGAAACTGCTAATGAAGCTGTTTGCATCTATGCTGATGTCAAGCAGCCACTTCCTGCTGTTGTCTCACTTGAAGCTCCCACCTCTTCCTGCTCCAAAGGAGGCCAATTTAGCCATGCTGCCTTGGGACAGACACAATAGTTGTCGATGGATCTGTCTGATTGCATACACTGGATCAGGCGGATCAAGCTGCACTGCAAGGTTAAAGGGAACCCTGGCTGTGAAGACAAGTAGCAATAAATATGCTTTAATGTTTGTCTGTTTGTGTGAGAAAACTGTAGGCAAGGCATTTGGCTTTAGTCTATGTAACTAGCAGCACCTGTGAGTTCTTTCAGCAGCTTGGCTAAACGCATCAAATGCATCTGGAGAGAAGTGGCGAGAACATAGCTGCGCGTCCTTTAGAAGTTGTGTACGCCCACAAGCGATTTCCCACTCCTTTCTTCTCTTCTTGTTACTTGTGAAGCTGTGTAGACTTACATCACTCCCCTTGTTTCCCTTTGACTGAAAATTGCACCCGAAAGTAGCACAATGTGGCGTTATTATGGTATTCTCGCTCCTGATAGCCAGTGATTAAACATAGCAGCTTGGCACAGTGCAGCCCTATAACGTCATCAACCCAGCATGCATTGCACGAGTAAAACAATGGCTGCGTCCGTAGGTTAGAATATGTGTCATAAAATACGATTTTTAAAGAAATAACAATTCTTTGTGCTTTTTAAACAACACATTCTAGTATTAGACAAACTTTAAAGCATATTTATGACTATTTTTCTTCACAGCCGGGGTTCATTTTAAGGATAAATATCAAGGCCATTGGGCCTCATCTTCATCCATTACTTGTGAGCATGATATCATAAGGGCACTTTTGGGAACTCTTGAAAAACTGTCCACTAGGGCTGCCTGATTATGGCAAAAACAAAAACAAACAAAAAAAAACACACACACACAATTACCTACTGGTTGCTTAACTATATGCATTTATTAGTGTTAAACACTCTTGATATGTTTACACTTTGAAGAAAATGTATAATTATGTTAGAATGAAAATATATCATTGTTGTATGAAGAAACATTAAAAAAGCAGAAGTGCAGTCAGAATAAATTACTTACTCTCAATGTCTGCATTCAGATTGTACTCTGTAAGTTATATGTTGCTGTAAGACAGGTGTTAGAGCGAAATTGAAACTGGAGCATAGGGAGTGGACAATATGGAAACAATGCATTCATCTCTTCCAGTTGCTGTGATAACTGACAGACTTTTAAAGTTATGGAAACCCCTTGAGCATAAAATAGATATCGGTGATATAAACCCTAGTTCAGCTCTACTAGTCCTCAAATTTGGAGTTCATGTAATCAATTTTGGTCGACTAGTGTGCGAGTAGACTTTACTAGTGAAGCAAAAAATGTTGCTTGTACTGCAAGAAGATCAAAAAATGTTCACTAGTACTACTAGTAGACTGTTTTGGGTCAACTAGTACTACTTGTAGACTTAAAAATGTTCTCTAGTACTGCTAGTAAGCCTAAGTAAGTATTTGCTAAAGAGGGGGGAGGAAAAAGCAATTTCAGGCTTTCTATTGGCTTTCAAAAATATTACAACCAATCAGGGTGCTGGATTTGGTTACAATCCCTCCTACTTTGTTTGCAATAGGTCTACCAGTACTACTAGTGAATCTTTTTGTTTTACTAGTACTACTTGTGGACTAAAAACAGTCTACAAGTGCTACGAGTGAGATATTTTGAATTTACTAGTAGTACTAGTAAACAAAAATTTTACTTTCCTAGTAAGGCAAAATCATTCATTTCTAGACAGTTCTGTGTTACTAGTAGTACTAGTAGACTTAAAAAAAATGTTACTAGTAACACTCAAAGCTATACTAGTAGTACTAGTGAACTTGCAAACTAGTTGATGAAAATTGTGTTCATATACTCCAAATCAGAGTGCTTTTAGAGCTGAACTATGGTATCAATTTTATGCCCAAACGGCTTTCCACAAAAAGTGAGAGTGGCCTGTTGGAAGTCTCAACTTGTCATGATTTTGGTCTAAAATATGCCGATGTTTTCTATTTTTGTTGCATCCGAAATATGTCTCAGTATTGTTGGATTTTGACTGATTTTTTTAAGTTTAAAAATATGGTATTGGTAAAGCTTTAGTACATACTTGTGTTTTAATTGCATGTTCACATTGCAAAATCTACAGGATTAAACTGGATCGTTACTGTGGGATACAGGTTTTACTCATGTGGCTCAGATTGCTGAAAAGGTGACGGAGTATGGCTGAGAAAATTAGTTCTGTTTTTTTATGCGACCTCTGCATGGACCAGCTGCTGAGAAGTGGAGGTATGCCACAGATTTATAGAGCAAATGCTGACGTAACCGACCACAGCTCCCACACCTCTGTCTCTCTCTTTCTCTCTCTCTCTCTCTCTCTCTGTTTCTCGATATGATCAGTATGTAATACTGCGGCTGTGAGGGAGTCTGGCACGCTTTCTGCTGTATCATGTTTCTGACTCAGAGCAGTTTAGGAGCCCTGTGAGCGCTGATAACAGGAGCATACATCTACAAAGGTGGCAGAGATAGAGAGCCCACTTCATTTGGAGCTTAATGTGGGATCCTCACACAGACCGAAAAAAACACAGTCAACAGGAAAGGGGCTGCTTGATTGTTGTAGTTTAGCAAGAAGTATTTACAAAAATGTCTCATTTTTTGTATTTTAAGTGGTGATTGGTGTTGTAATGGCATTTCAAATTAAATTTCATTTGGCAAATTTCACACCCTTTTTGTACATTTGCAATTTGTTACAGTTTGAAATGGACACAGGCCAAACTAAGAGACATGGAGGGCCCATCCCTAGTCTAGACCAAATTTTTAAAATGTGGAAGCAACCTTTATCTTAGTTTTCTTGTTTTATGATTATAGCATGCAAAAAAATATAGCATAAATATAAACTCAGTTAAAGTTACAGTATGTAATTTATTATTTGTGTCACTGGTCTCCCAAAATATGGTTACCTCACAACATCTTATTACTGAAGCCACATGAAAGATCATTAGACATCTGTCCCCCCTCCTTGCTCTGTATTAAGCCTTTAGAAAATCTTGCAAGGGACACCCACTTTTCAGCCAATCAGGGCTCAGTTCAGGGACAGTTCTCTTACTGGATCCCCTTCTTAGGTGTATGTGTTTGTTATATCTAAATGAGCTTTAGTTGTTGTTTAGATTGTAAAGGTAATTTTAAATATATGAACATTTGATTTGTGGCTTTTGTGGCTGCAAATGCATTTCACTGGCATAATGCTAATGGCAGCTAAAGGCACACAGACAGTGGAGTGGTTGTGCAGAAGTGAAGGAGCATAGCTAGGAGCACAACCATTCAGGGGCAGGTGGGGAGTAAAATTGCTTCCACTGCAGTCTCATCAAAGTTATACTCCAGCTTTAACTGACCCCTTTGTCAAGCCCTGCCCTTTACAGGAAGTGGTCCTTTATCAATCTCCACCCTCCTTCGTAATTATTTCTAGGTTAGACAAAATCTCTTGTCACTGGCCTCTCTTCCATTTGAAACAATGGAAAGTAACTCGCCTTTTGAAGTCTTTAATTCATGTTTAACTTAACTTTGATTCTTTTCTCATTTTGGCCTAAGCAGGAGAATAAAGACAGAACTACAGTGGGAAGAAAAGGACAAAATTTGAATGAATTTGTTGACTCAAGTGAAACCATTACTGTTGCATGACCTTTGTCGTGTCATTTTACATTGTCTGTAATCAACAAATGCGCTACCACTTTCCACTAAATTCTCTGTAGGAGCCAATGGGCGTTACTTTGTAAATAGGAGCCAATCTTTGTCCGGGCAGGTGTTTCCACCTGGAAGTTAACACAGTTTTTGACTGCTGAAGAAGCCGTTATGCTGAATTGTTTGTTCGAGTTGGAGGAATGTTGGATTATAACTGTTTGTATCAGCACAAAGAAGCTTTTGGAGCAATAAATGCATGGATTATTGTCTCTGACTCTCTTCATCAGATGCGGTAAAGTTTGTCAGCGCGTCAATTAGTTAAACCCCGGTGAAGCACCTCAGGGGCTTCAAGCATCGACTTAGCCTACATTCTCCTTGATGCCAAATATTGTAGGTACTTAATTTGTGATTTCATTGTTCAAGTAACAAATTGATGGAAACAGTTTCACCACATTAAAATAGACTCTGCCCGCACAGAACTTGTTGGACTAGGTAACCCAGCAATAGCTACTTTGAGAAGGAGCTGTCTGGTTCTGATTGGCATGTCAGTTAACCAATCAGAGAGCCAACAAAGGGTTAATTGCCCGGCACCATGAACTGTAAAAGCATTGGATGAAGTCTTATCACTGGAGCCTGGAACACTGTTGATCCCCTCTAATGGTAGCTGCCATTTTGCACGTACCACATTGACCAAACTTTAGCTCCATCTGCTCGTACACCGAGAGGCCGTTTTGAAGTGGGACTTAAAGCTGTTTGGCCAATAGCAATGCCACATTTCCAAAATCGGAAATCCTCAATAAATCCTCTGTACAGGAAAAACAGGCGTGATATAAAAAATTACTGTGTGAGAGCACATGGATTAGATTAGATTAGATTAGATTAGATTAGATTAGATTAGATTAGATAGAACTTTGTTAATCCCCTTGGAAAAACCTCAGGGAAACTGGGATTCCAGTAGCAGTTAAGTATTACATCTAAAAAGATATATAAAAAAAGATAGATCCAAACAAATATAAATATAAATATAAATATAAATACAAATATAAATACATGGCTACTGGCTGGCTACTGCTCCTTCCCGTTCTTTGTCTTCCTGTTACTCCTCATCCCACCAGTGAGGAGTTGTACTGTCTGATGGCCTGAGGGACAAAGGAGTTTCGCAAAGATGTGTTATAGTTAAAGACTGAAGCTATGCCTCCTTTACCCCGCATGCAATCATTTTAGTATCTTTTTTTTTTTACAGCTAGCCCTAAGTGGACACTTGGGGTACTACAGGTTTTGGCACTTCCGCATGGGCCTCCATTTACACCCCCGGAGGTTGCTGCCTGCCCAGCTCTAATAAGGACCATGTAAAAGTTGTTGAACATTTCAGCTAAAATATTTCTGTCATGGCCACAGATTGTGTTGACATTGCTGATTTTTTTTTTTTTTTTTTTTTGGCACAAATTAAACTTCATGTTGGAATTGCTTTGTTTTTTAAATTTCCTGTAAATGAATAATGAGTCTCATATTTATGTGAACATGAGTAATGCTATGCAGGGCTTTGAGGCAAAAGTGAACGTTTAACAGGAACTAGATGTTCCTGTTCAGACGTCAGAGAAAGCTCAAACTGATAGAGGAAGGTCTCACTACTCATGCAGTATTACACAAAAACTTTTAGCTGGCCTGTTTAGGTGTTTTTTGGTTTTGCTTTGACTCTCAAATGCCTGAGTTTCTCTTTGGTTTTTGAACTTTGTTAACGTTATGTGTCAGCATTACCTCGATAGTTCCTCCTTTATTTGGGACAGGATTTTGTGTTGTTTTAAACATTACATATTTTTCTTTACTGTGTAATCAATTATAGTTTGAAAAGGATTCACAAATCATTGTATTTCTGTTTTAGTTACATTTTACACAATGCCCCAACTTCATTGGATTTGGGGTTAGTATATCATAATGTATATACCAACCATCAGTATCAGTGTGAGGGAGAACGACTGCTGTCTGTTGCACATCTTATTGCTAGTCTTCTCCTTAAAGACCACAGGGACCGGATGAAGCTCCAAAGAGTTCCATAACATCTGGGGTGTTGCCCCCCGATGTTGTTTTAGACTGTGATGATCTGCTGTAGATGAGGAACTGCTTGATAGATGATGGCTTGTAAACCAGATCTGAGGATAATTTGATTATTTGTATTATAATCACAATAACTTATAACTCTAGATCAGATATGTCTAAACAATGGCCTAAAAAAAGTTTGGACCTTTGCACCTTTTGATGCAGTCAAATGAAGCTGAAAACTGTAGCTACAGTTATAGTCGTGGCTATAGGCTGGCTTCAAGTTTATTTGTGCTAATTTAGGGGAGGAAAAAACTATGTTGGATTTCTTTTAATTCAGAAGAAACGTATTGCAACCGTAAGTGCTGTAATAAAACATGAAGACTGGAGGACTAAGTCATAACTGATACCCACTCTTCATCTCCTGGTAGTTTATCAAAAAATATAAAATTACCAAGTTGGAATACTATCACACAGCGCATGTTTACTGATGTCTTTCAGGCCCACATATTAGTCCCATTTTAGACTGAACTTTCAAAAAGATGATCTTGTGATCAATTAGCATATTCACAAGCACAGTCACTGGTTCTTACTATGACCCACTTTTTTTGAACCATGGGGCCAAACATTTGTTTTTTTTTCATCCAATCAGTATTAATTACACCACTATAAACACTGATGTCTTTCTTATTTTTGCTTTGAAAAAATACTGATATATCCCAAAAACTTGGTACCAGCCTGTTTAATCAGTGAGCATGTCTGCATATTTCAGTTTCACTGTATGTGCAGCCTTTGCAGTAATGTGCAGACTTAGGACTTTTCTGTCAGAGTGGACTTCATTGATTTATATCATTTTGCCAATTCAAGGCAATATTTACAATTATAATTTATGTAAATGTACAACTGAGTTAGCCTGGTGAAATAAATCAATTGAATACATTCCTTTTTGTGAATGCGTGCTTCACATATCTTTGAAGCTGAGATCTTAACAGCGAGCCAGAGAAGGCAGAAAGAAAATCTTATTCTCTACAGACAAAAGAAAAAGTTGCTGTAAGATTTCCACATGGATGAATAAAAAGGACCTGCTTATGATCCATGTTAGTCCACACTTCTTAAAAAAAAAAAAATTCTTCTCTATGTACATTTAGGGTTTCATGTTGTTGCACTACAGTGCTATTTTCCCCCAATAGATTTTATTAAAACCATAGATTATTTAGTCAGTTACCAGGATTGATGGTATCATGAAGTCAAATTGAAGTTTCACACGTTTACATCCATTCAATGCACTCAGTGTCCCCTCTTGGCCAAAAAGGTCAGAAATGTTATTTTGGCAATATTCCATACAGTTCAATAAAATGTGACATGCCTTTAAAAAGGTTTTAGACATAATCTTGGCCTGTTGGGCATGTTACCTATAAACTGGCGGATATTTTACTGAAATCAAGAAAACAGAGTTTTGAAGAAATTAAAATTACATGTAGGTGTTTTCGTCTCTTTAGTCCAGGAATGAAACAGAATGGGTTTTTCCACAGAAAGTATCATCTCTGTTGAGCAAAAACCTTGTATCTCCAAAACAGGACAAAGAAGTTAAGTTTTTTGTACATAAATAAATACAGTATTGTCATAATGGGCAAAATGTTGTTGATACTTTTGTTTGGTTTAAACAGTTTGTTTAAAGCAACAGCATTTTCATTATGACATAATCATGACAAAATCATGAAGGATGGAGGCATGAGATTTTTCTCTGACTGGGATAAAATGCTGTTCACTATGACAACCTTTTGGCTCAGTTAGCAAGCTACATGTGGGCACTGACACTGCTGCATTCACCTTCCACTGGCATGCACTATTAACTTTGCAGTGCAGCTGGATCCACCTGATTCTGTAATCAGACAGATCCATCTTCCCAAGCTCCAATCTACTAGTATTGTGAGTGACCAAAAGTGGCACAGTCCAATCAGAGTCCTTTAGAGCAGGAAGAGGTGGGAGCTATGAGGAAGATGACAGCAGGAAGTGGCTGCACATACAGGGATAAGCATAGATGCTAACAGCTTCAGCAGCAGTTTTTACAGATCTGGATCATGTTTCTTTATTCAATGAAAAACATACAACGTTGAAAGCATTTCTAGAAAAAAGGACTTTTGCTCCATTGTTTTGGTGAGAGTTTGTTTTACGCATTGGTATACGTTTTGTACTTCACACCGCAGAAGTAGTACCCAAGTACTACATTATCTGATTGGCCTGTAATGATGTGATTGACAAAACAATCATCCAATTATTTGTTGGATATGCTTTTAAATGGTTCTACCCTCCTCAAACACTTCCTATTGGCTGTTGCCCGGATTAGCTTGTGAAATATATTCTGTGTAGTATATATTTAATGGTCTATCTTGTGTATCAGGCTAATGCACTATGGGCCAGTGTGCCGGCAGAAAGGAGAGAAACAGAAACTGCTGCAGGGATTTTCTGTTAAATGGTAATAAAAAGGCATTTTCTCCCATCAACTGAAGCAGAGCATCAGTTCATGCAGCGCTCAAAAGTCATAAACTCAAGCTGCAATAATCTCACAGCCAGTTCATTGAGTTATTTTCCCTTACTTCTCTCATCCGGTCATGTCAGTTTAATTAAAAAAATGTAAAAGGATCAGATGCGGCTCTTTTTACATCCTCTTTGGAAACAGTCTGATCTGAGGGGGCAGAGCTCTTTGTGTGCTGGCTGCCCAGACGATGCCTGATGGGAAGGGGGAGGAGGCGTTACAGCCACTGAGTAGACTTCCAAAACAGTCATGGCGTCTGCCTGTGACAAACAGACAAAACACACATATAGGTGGAAACTGTATATATAATAAACTCCGGGAAATAAAAACAGAGCATGTTCAGAGGCATTTTCTTTAGAGGGGCATAGCACATTTCTCTGTGAACTGAGCATTTAGTGAAAGGTGTCATGCTCTTCTGCTCCTCAAGCCCCTTCTGACAACACTGAAAGCAGAGACACTGATTTTGCTGGACATGGGACCTTTAAATAACATCCTTCTCGCTGATCTCTGCTACACCACTGATGCCCACAATAGCCTGACCTCCACCACCCTAGACACCTCCTTCCGGCTTCTGGCTGTTTTGGTGTTGTTGTTTTTCTTGCTGTTTGTTTGTTTTTCTTTAATGCACCACCGGGAAAAGCAAGCACGCTGTATGGCTGATCCAGATAGCATAGCAAGAGCATAGCCACCAAGCAAAACTCTATAGATTAAATCAATAGTTGAAAGTGTTCTGACTGAACAACTGTTTTTCAATCAATCAATCAATCAATCAATCAATCAGTCAATTAATCTTTATTTGTATAGTGCCAGTTTATAACAGGTGTTATCTCAAGGCAATTTACAATAGAACAGGCTGAAGCCATGCTCTTCATTTTATAAATACATAGCTATGCATTTATACAATACATATAATAAATATATTTGTATATACACATACATACATACAGAAATGTATCCATCCAGGCAGGTACAAAAGGGACTGAAATCACATTTGTCTCTGCTGAATATAGACTTAATCAATCAATCTGTTGAATACAAATGTATTAAAGGTAAGCCCCTGGAGATGTGGCATCTCATTTTAAAGAGGAACCTCATGTCTTTAAGACTAAAGATAGTTACCATGGATGTATAATCAATACAACCATGGATAGAGAGATCAATCTAATAATAAAATTAATATCTGTTATAAATATAATCTGGAGAGGAATGATGTTGATTAATATAGCAGCATCTGACTGAACTGCCATTAAAATGGGTTTAACTGGTCTAAAGGTGGAAATTTATGCTTCCTTTTTCCATAATGATGATTAAGCGGTGAAAAACTATATTTATTTTTGATAATAAAAATTCTGACAAAATGTTTGTTTTTTGTTAAGGGATGAGACTAAAAAATAGGGACTACAGCTAACAAGCAGGTCTGTCTCAAGACTGAAACTATATGTGAAATAAGGGGCTAAAATTCATGAAATTCATTGAAAGTAAAAGTTTTTTATTTTTTGTCTGTCTTCATCCAATAAAGGCTTTTCTTGAAAAGAGCATCACATTTGTTTATTAAATACCAGAAACGAGAGCAGGTTGATTCCTGTTATTAACTGTTCCTGTTGAGGAGGGCAGAGGTCAGGTCACCGCAGCAGCAGGAGGGATATCAGTGCACTGAGAATAATTCAACATGTTTATGAGCAGCATCTTTTACAGTTATGTCTGTGTCTGTAGTCTCGCCATGGCTCGTTCCAGTCGTGCTTGTAAATCTGGTGGCTGTGGTCGCCTCCTCCTTGACCATTGAGCCTGAATCAGGAAACAGCAGCGTGTCCCCGGAGGGCGCAGGCCATGTGTGGTTCAGCCCCTTTTACGCAGCCAAATGCAGGAACAGGAACAGCAGCGTCAACAGTGTGCGCTCCAGACGCGTCAAGCGCACAAAAATACCGGAAAAGGCTGATTAATCCTTCAAAATAAAATCTTCATTTTTTTTTTTTTAAACGATAACTGAAGCAAACCTTCAGGGTAGCGCTCATGAGGCAAATTCTGAAGCGGGTTAGACTTGTTTAAGCTCTTAATCAAGGTTTTCGACCCTTAGATTATTCCATCAATATGTTATAAACAGTTGTAGGTAAGTAATTTGGAGTTAAAGGCCAATAACAGGCCCTTCCCCATATTGCTTCAAGCAGTTACTTCAGGTGCATGTAGTATTTTTTTTAGATTATTTGTTGGGCATTATGTGCCTTTATTGATATGAGAGAGAGAGACAGTGGATAGGCTTGTGGCACTCTGCAAACTGGCCATAGGCTGCATTCAAACCCAGGCTGGCAGAAGCATATTAATCGTATCGGGTTTCTTACCTCTCCGGCAAACCAGCACCCCTGCACATAGTATTTTAAAGCATCTGTTTACCATTCACAAAGCTACAGATTCACAGGATATAGACAAGTTTGAGCATTAATAGCCTAAGCTAATTTGCAATGTCCATTCCTAGTTGGGCTTTTACCACATTTAAACATGTCTTGTGGGCTCGGTGAGCATAAGAAAGGTATTCTGGCACACTAAGACACCCAAGACATGATGTAAACGGTCAAACACACCAGGACCTTTAAGGCTTTTGTCTGGCAGCAATGATATTCCTATAGAGATTAACTGTACCTAACTCGAATTTACCTGGTATAAGGGAATTTTTGGGCTTTTTAGGGGCTTGGATCCTGCTTTCAGGAGCTGGATTTGTTTGGAAAGGCTAATGAAAATGTATCCTGATGCTGTTGTATTCACATTTCGCCCCTTATTTGCATTCTTAGTACAATGTTCAATCTTTTTTCATGTGCCATATTTACAGAAAGTGCTCCAAATGTGTGCTGCCTGGGTCCAAATCCTGCCCAGCTCTTTTACTGCACATCAGTTCCCACTCTTTCTTTCTCCTTAATTTCAGTCTCTATCTACTGTCTTGTATGTATCACAAACCCCAATACCAATGAAGTTGGGATGTTGTATATATTAAAACAGAATATAATTATTTGCAAATTCCTTTGAAACTAAATTCATTTGGATAAACTAAAGGGAAGATATTTAATGCTCAACCTGATAAACGTGATTGTTTTTTACAAATATTCACTCATTTTGAATTTGATGCCTGCAGCAGTTCCAAAAAAACTGGGAGGGAGGCAACAAATGACAGGGAAAGTTGAGAAATGCTCAAGAAGCGTCTGTTCTGAAGTAGAAACAGATGAGTGTCATGATTAGGCTTAAAAGGAGCATCTCTGAACAGCTCAGTCATTGACAAACAAGGATGGGGCGAGGTTCACCACTATGTGAACAACTGCATGAGCAAATAGGTTTAAGAATGTTCTTCAATGTACAGTTTCAAGGAATTTAAGGATCGCATCATCTACAGTCCATTATATAACAAAAGATTTAGAGGACCTGGAGAAATCTCTGCATGTAAGCAACAAGGCCAAAAACAACATTGAATGCCCATGACCTTTAATCCCTTGGGGGCACTGCATTAAAAACTGACATCACTCTGTAAAGGATAATAACACGTGGGCTCGGGAACACTTCTGAAAACCATTGTCAGTTGATGCAGTTTGTTGCATTATTGTGCAAGTTAAAACTCTGCCATGTGGAAAGAAAGTCATTTATCAGCAACACCCAGAAATGCCACCATTTTCTCTGGACCTGAGCTTAGCTGAGATGGATTGACACAAAGTGGAAAAGTGTGCTGTGGTCTGAAGAGTCCACATCTCAAAATGTGTTTGGAAATCATGGATGTTGTGTCCTCGGGGCTAAAGGTGAAAAGGACCATCCAGATTGTAATCAGTGCAAATTTCAAATTACTCCATTACCATCGGGGGTGTTAATGCCCATGGCATGGGCAACTTGCACACCTGTGAAGGCATCATTAATGCTTAAAGGTACAGACAGGTTTTGGAGCAACATATGCTGCCATCCAAACAATGTATTTTTCAGGGATGTCCCTGCTTATTTCAGCAAGACCATGCTAAACCACATTCTGCACGTGTTACAGTGGTGTGGCTTTGTAGTAAACGAGTGCAGGTACTAGACCGGCTTTTCAGACAGGTCTCTCACTGAAAATGCGTGGTGCATTATGAGGTGCAAAATACAAGACCACTGACTGCTGAGCACCTGAAGTCGTACAACAAGCAAGTGGAACTGGAAAAATTTCCTCCTACAAAGCTTCAACAATTAGTGTCCTCAGTTCCTGAACACTTACTGAATGTTGTTAAAAGGAAAGGAGATGCAACACAGTGGTAAACATGCCTTTGTCCCATCTTTTTTTGGAATGTGTTGTAGACGTTAAATTTAAATTGTGTGAATATTTGCCAAAAAAAAAGAAAAAACAACAATAAAGTTTTTCAGATGAAACATTAAATACCCTGTATATGTAGAGTATTCAATTAATTATGTTACAGATGACTGGCAAATCATTGTTTTCTGTTTTTTAAAATTGTATACAACGTCCCAACTTCATTGGAATTGGGTTTTGTATGAAGGAGGAACTAAGCTTATGTCAAAGAAAAACATCCAGCCTTATATGTTAAAATGTAATTTAAGGGTATACCTCATATTTGCACCCATGTTAACTACACTGAAGCCAATTGGAGCATCAAGCCCCCAGAAAAGCCCACTCATAAAGCCACGGCCTGCTAATCAGTTGATTTTTATGGACTGGACTGATGTTTGGCTGCGCTTGACAGTGTTATTCACTATTATAATTCGTACACATGAGATATAATGATACTTTGTTTTGATCCTGGAAATTCGTCAGCGTTCAAGGGCTTTTATGTGGAAAATCCGACCGGAAGTGGAGCTTGATGGTTTAAAGACGTTTGACATTAGTGCGCTCATGTCTCTCCCCTCTCCTCGTGTGTGTGTGTGTGTGTTTGTGTGTGTGTGTGTTTCGCTCCCATTTCTCGGTGTCTATGCGCCGTGCCCTCCGCTCCTCCAGTCTGCCGCTGTACATCCAGCACACGGAGCCACCGCGCCGAGGAGAGGAGGCGGGCTTTCTGCAGCTACACCTCGGCCAGCGGTGCTCGGTCATAGCGCTGGTGGAGGGTGGGGTGGGAGGGAGGGGGGCAGCACTCTTCTGCTCTTCTTACCCTTCCTAAAACCGTGCACAGCCTGAAGCACTGAGGAGGACACCATCATCATCATCATCATCATCATCATCACCACCTCAGTGAACGCGGAGTTGGAGGAATAGTTTTCTCTGTTTTTTTGGATTTGGATCAGACTCGCAGAGTTGCAGCTGCAGAGGCGCACTTTTCTCCGGAGCTCCTCTCTCCTTCTGCGCTCACAGTCCGAAATGGAAGATGGTCCGTCTTCAACAAGCTGTTTCAGAAGGTTAACGGACTGTTTCCTGGGTGCAAGTAGGTATTTTTTGACCCGCACTTTTACGCATGAACCTTCGCTGAATTTTACGCATGAATCCAAAAGCAAATCGCGAAAACATGGACGTATTTTTGTCCTGCAGGCGTACGCAGTTCACACATGTGTCTACCAACTTTATGAATGACGGATTAATGGCTGTTTTAAATGGGTGTGTGTTAATGTGAATGACGGCGCTGCAAGTCTGAAAATGATGGTCCTTCCTGGATACAGTGTTGAAGTTGATGCGCTCGGTGCTTTGCTCGGAGTCGATCTGGACTCTGTATCAGCAGTGCTGCAGTAAGATGTGGCATCAAAAAGCGAGGGGAAGTCTGCAGCCTCTGCAACAAGGATGAGCTAAACATTTTATCCAGTTCAGTAAAATAAAAATGATGCGTAAATTGGTTCATTTGGGTTTCTAGAAGCAAATAAAACACTTAAAGTAATAATCAAATTCAATACTTCATTAATGATATGTAAAATGCTTATATTTATGTAAAGATGATCTATACACAATTTAGGTTTAGAGATTAATGCCTGTAATACGAACACATTATTAACTGATGAACCAATTATTGCATTAATCGCAAACAAGCTTTCAAGGAGTTTATTTTTAAAAGTGTAGATGCACTTATTCATGCACACAGAATTGGTTAGTGAATGTGTCAGATGTTTTAATTATGTTTAGTGTTATAGTCACTTATTTTAACAGAAATTCATGGCTGAGTCCAGTAGTCACAATTATCTTATTAATTTTTAGATAATTATTTTGTGAGATTATCTAAAGTGAGGATAATGTGCAATACAAAGTATTTATTGAATTGTATCAAATATTCTTCTTCTTGTTTGTTCTTTCTTTTAATGACGCAATAAAAGATTCATATGATTATATTTAGCCTCAACAGATTAAATATCTCCTCAGCCTCAACTCCATATAGGTCTAGCACCTTCACACACCCACCCAAAACAGCCTTTTGGTCTTTAGTGAAAAAACAAACAAATCAGTCAAGCAAAATACAAACAATCACCTTAAATGCTTATAACTAGAAGTGCTCCAAGAGCACAAACATCCACCAAGGTATTTCCAATGATTTTATGAGTTATTGTCAAAACTTCCCCATCTCACACTGTTAACAAATCAGTGTAAACTATCCTGGATCCACATACGGATTCAGATCACCACTGAAATCTAGTCACTTCCTCCTTGTTCCATGAGTAACATTCCCTAAAGATTTCATCATTTTATTTTCATAGCTTTTCCAGTGATCCTGTTAACAACAAACAAACAAACTAGAAGTGTTCTGAGAGCAAATTCCTTCACCAGAGCATTTCCAACATTGTTGAGCGGAGTATTGTCAAAAATGTGGAAAACTGCCCTATCTCATTAAAAAAATCCTGAATCCACATCTGGTTTGGGACCCCCTACCCCACCTCCCAAATCATATTACTTCATCCTTGTGCCATTACCAACATTCCCTAAAAATTTTGTCAAAGTTCATGAATTTTTGAGTTATCTTGTTCACAAACTAACAAACAGGTAAAAACTTAACCTCCTTGGCAGAGGTAAAAAGAACTCAGCTTACCATGTATATCATAAATTTAAGTATAGTAATATTACACACTACAGCATGTGTTGTACAACATAAAGTCATACACTGACATTACAGTGATGACATACTGTTACAGCTCTAATAAGTAATACTCCACTGTATTAGTCTACCATTATGTGCACTGTTGTTGCTTTAAGGCCAAATCCTTGCATGTCCATTTTTTAAAAAGAGTGTTATCTGTCGCCCTCCATGTTGGTCAGTAGGTTTTAGAAAATTGAAACCAATAAAACATATGAAACCATGTGCCAATCATGACATAACAATATTTCATTTTGTAACGTCGAATTTTGAATTTCTTGAGAAGAAGCACTTTTAAATAAAAAAGACCTTTGCTCAACAGCAACACTTAAACACAGCGTAAACATGTTATTACACCTTTGTATTTTATTCCACAGATACATTTAATTACACACATGCATATACATAAAGTGCACACTTGTAAAATACATTATGTATAAGTTAGCATTCAAAATAGGTAAGGGTTATAATCTCATATGTAAAAAGTTGATCTGCAGTCCTGTCTTAGTTAATGGGACAATCGGAAGAAAAAAACAAACACTTTGACATGTTGACACTCGAGACATGAAAAAAATGATATGTAAAAGTGTTGAATAAAGAAAAATAAATGAATTATGTATATCCAGTAATCCTTAAATCTGGATCATCTGGTTTGATTACTGTGGAAAGCCTTTACTGTAACTGAACGAACTTAAAACTCGATATAGTTCCTAGCCCTACAGTAAAGAAACAGTTGTGTTAATATAATGATTGGTAACAAGGATTGACAATATATCAATTTAGAATATTAATCCCTACAGTATATTAATGCCTTACAGGATATGTAACTGTAAATACACATTTGTGCTTTTTACAAACATACACAAATCCACAGTCCTGTACACACACATAGATGCACAAACAGACAATACAGCATAGATCAGGCAGTCATTAATAGAAAGAAAATTATTCATCATCTCTATCATAATCATGAAAAGAAAGATATGAATGTCTAAATAAATACAAAAAAATGTACATTTTGCCGGCCAGGATGCTTAAATGAATATGTCTGATCAGTTGAATATCTTTACAGCTGCTGAAGAGTGAGACTTGGGTTACCATCTGACGTTAGATTTCTATGATAAAGCTAAAAGAGTTACTTAAAATAAAATTTTGTTTAATTTACAACAAAAGTCAGAGTTATATACTCCTCAGCAAACAGAAACAGACGCTGTACAAAGGTGTGAAGGATATATCGATAACTATCCTACATTGGAGATCAGGGTTACTGCCATTACCAGTGTTTAAAATAACATCTACTGACCCATGTTTTTTCTGATTATCTAATTTATTTTGGTGTAAATCTTTCACAATGCCAATATTTTCTCTCATGTTTGATCATGAAAACAGATCCGAGTTTGTCTAGCAGGTTACCTCTCTTCTCCAATGAGAAACTTCTCCTCTAAATCAGCAGTTAAGGGTGCTTGATGTTGACATTAAGTTTGTATGACACAACAATAAACATCTGAAATAGGGGTGCACAACATAGTATTACTGCAGATATGTGATATGCAGATGTTTTTTAAACTCATTATTGCCTTTTTAGATACCAATACATTTTACACTGCCTTTTATACTGAATTGAACCATTCGTTTTATTGTGACAGTACTTGTATTAATAAACGATGCAAAACAACAAAACAGCATCTGAATTTCTAATATGTGATTCTGTCTTGTTTTTTTAAAGGTAGACACTCAGTGATCACAAGGTGGAGTGTGATGGTATATAGCAAATAGATGTGATTTTTTTGACTGAAATTTAGACAGAAATTTTAAAATTTGCCAGTACCAGTAATCACTTTTCACCCAATATCTTCTGATTATGACATTGTTTCACTAAAGTGCATCTCTAAACACACCCGCCAGGGAGGTTGTGTTTGTCTGTTTGTCTGTTAGCAGAATAATTCTAAAAGTTAGGAGCATATTTTGATAAAAATTTAACATGGCACAAGGGCGAGGTGGCCACTTTGGTGGCGATTTAAATTGGTGTGTGGATCCAGGAATTTATTAACATGGCGAGGCAGGGCAGTTTTCCAGAGACAGTACACAAACCATGTATACGAGAGCATGTCTTTGCTGACTATGAACTGATTCAGGGACACTGAAAACAAAGAGTGGAGCCCAACTATTTATCTAACACACGGCCATAATGCCTGATGCCCAAAGCTTTACTTCTCTTTGAACGGTTGATGTAGATATCCATCAAGGATATTTATCCATTACAATATTGCTGATATCTACAGCAATTAACAAATTTGTCAGACCACCTACATCACTACTTTTATACCCAAACTTGAGCCGGCTCACCTGTCTTCACCGAGAAGTAATTTTTCTGTTCAGGAATGCATGTAATTAACTATATTTTGACATTTTAATCAAGACATAATAATGTGCTTTACTAGTTTGTTTTTTTTTTTTGGGGGGGGGGGGGGGGGGGGGGGGTTGTGTATTTTGTAAAACACTACATTTGAAAATTAATGGATAATGCTAATAGTAATTATAATTTAGTGTGATAAAGTCATTTTGGTTACAGAGCTTCTACATACTGGTGTATCAACCATTACAGAAAATTTTTTAAAAAAATTGTAAATATAGGACCTGCCTGTATTTAACAATTTACAGTAATTCAATAACTTCACTAAAGATTTTGATGACATTTTCAGGGAATGTTGTTGGCACAAGGTACAAGGCGATAGGTTTTGTTGAACTAGATATGCATATGGAATTTTTACAGCATTTTTTTTACAGTGCAAGATAAGTCGGTTCTCACATTTTTGACAATAACTCACCAGACAGTGTTGGAAGTGCCTTGTCGGAGGTTTGTGCTCTCGGAGCACCTCTAGTCATTAATTGATTTTTGTACTTAATTTGAATCCTTGTTTCCGACACATAGGTCCATATCGTCTTAAAACAGTATGTATGTATAATAAAGGAGACTAAGATGACAGCATAATGACGTGTTTGGATTCAGCAAAGAGTAAAATCAGTACAGTTTAAATGTTCGTATAGAATATCTTAGCAATGACAATTCACAGTGCTTCACACAGGACTTTAAAACACCTTGAGAGAAGGAAAAGAAACATATTTACAGAAAACATTCAAGAAGTGATAAAACATCAGTTTATCACCACAGAAAGACAAAAACATGGAAATTAAAATGAATAACGTATTGAACGTATAGAAACAATCAACAGCATGTATTTATAGCTAATCATAATAATATAACTAACATCAAATAGTTGATACTTGATTTTAATACAAAGAGAATAAGAAGCCTGTCATTATTTTCTGCTATTTGTAAAACAGTGTTCTCTGCATTTACCCGTAACTTAGTTTTTGGCATGTCTGCACCCCTCAGTGATGAATTTATAGGCCCTGCTTCATATTTTGGCATTTTCCCTGTTGTATTTGGGCTCCCTGATACTTTGGGAACATCCAGTTTGGTTTTAATGTCATTCATCATTTCTGCGTCAGCTACAATCTCTTTGTGCGTCGTGCCGGTTGTTTCAGTGGCACCTTGCGTGACCTTTAGTGGCAGCGCTGTAATAACAAGTTAGCAGTTCAGGGCCTGCAGGGACAGCGACGGATGCCAAAGTACACACATAGCAGCAAACTGCAGTCATGGAATGTATTATTGAGGTACAGTATGAAGGTAACCCACCCTCACGCTGACCAAAAAAGGACATGAGTTTTAGTTTGCACAGAGATTACACACTCTTTAAGTTTACAGGATAACTGGAGAGGTCACTCAGTCTAAGTTCAGCTCTCAAAGGTAACACTGACGGTAAAACAACCCAGAAGATATTTTGTTTAATGCTCCAAACAAATCACAAACACTGACTGAAAAAAGGGAATCCTTCTCTGTGAGCTTCCTCTTTTCCTCTAATTGTCATTATGTGTTTGCGCCATTGCTCAGACTCATGCTTCTCTTTTTGAATCATATCCACATTTACTGCAAAGTAGGTTAACGGCCGTTTAGTCCTAGGAGTGTGACAACCCACTAAGAAGCAACAGAAAAGTAGAGAGCAAGTACACAGAATTCAGTTAGATAACTGAAAATAAATAGAATAAACATGTAAAAAAAAAAAAACTGTGTACGTGTGTGTGAACAGAAACCATAAAATGTCATTTTAATTCTTATTCTGCAGGAGGGGGAGCATTTTATGACAATTAAAAACAAAACTCGTCGTGCTCCGAGCACAAAACTCACCAAGGCATTTCCAACAATGTTCAATGAGTTATTGTCAAAAATGAGAAAAACTGCCTTGTCTTGCACTGTTAACAAATCCTTAAAAAGTTCTGTATCCACATCGGGATTTTGATCACCACCAAAATCGTATCATTTGTCCCTTATGCCATGACCAACATTCCCTGAAAATGTCATTAAAATGCATGGAGAACTCATTGAGTTGTTTGGGAAAATGTGGAAAAACTTCCATGTCTCATAATTTTAAACACCTTTTTTAAATTCCTGGATCTACATCACCCCAAAAATCTTATTGCTTCCTTCTTGTGCCATGATCAACACTTCCTGAAAATTTGATCAAAATCCATTTGTAAGTCTTTGAGTGATGTTACTAACAAACAGACTAACGGCGGGAAAACATCACCTCCTGAAGGGAAGTAATTATGATATCAGCAAAAACTAAAGACCTGAACAACCAATATTAGGCAATTTATTTATAACACTAACCCTTTATTTATTGTTTTTTTAATGGCAGATAAACTCATGTAACTGTCTACAGTGCACAAATATGTTTTCGCCACTCTCACCAACATTTCCAAATGTTGCTTATGCTTTTGTCCTATTTAGAAAGTCGTTTCTTCATTTTGTTTAAGTACATGACTGAAGGTCATCAAGGTTCATCATCAAGTATGATATGCCTGATCATTGAGATAATGAAGAATTTAAGATTCTGAAACACATGGTATTTTAAAGCAATGCAAATGTAGTCAACCTAGATGAACACCTTGTCACCTGTAATTACCTAATAACCTAGAATTAGGTTTTAACAACTTCAGTTGCTGTAGCTTTGGTATCTGGCAGGGTTCAGTGTAATGCTTACCCTTTTTATGTCACTATACACATTCAAAACTGGAGGCAAGCACTTGTCACCACAGGCTAGCAAGAAGCAGTTGTAGTGTTTTTGGATAACAGAATAGAGGGAGTAATGGTAACTGGCTTAAAACTGAAATTTGTCCAGTTTGCTGCAGTTTGTCAGTATTAACCTTTCAACAGTGCACTTCTGGTCCAGGGCATCAATTTGTATTGTAATAGTTTAATTTATTTCTTAGTTTCCCACATTTTTGCTAATAATTCAAATAAATTCTTAACACTTTTGATGACATTTTCAGGGACTATTGGTAATTGCACAAGGAAGAAGTGGTAAGATGTTAATGGTGATCCAAATTCAGATGTGGATCCAGGAATTTTTTTCAACATTTTTGACAATTCTTAGCCCAACAATGTCCAAAAATGCCGATACTTTTCAAATGAGGTTTGTTCTGTCAGAGGATCTGTAGTCGAATGTTGTCTTTAAACATACATGCCAAGAAAACTCTATAATATTGATATTATTCTCGTGCTTAACAAACCATCCAGTTTGAGGAAAACCAGCCAGAATCATGAAGTGCTTAATGTGGACTCTTTCAATTTCAGTGAGCTCTCATCGTTTTAACATTTTGAACAGGAATAAAAAATATAAAACTGAATTCCCCTTTTATAACCAAATTTGAGCCGCTTATTGGTCTTCTCTGAGAAGTTTGAAATTAATCAAGTATAACATTCAACCACTAAAACTATTTTTTTATGTTCAGGGATGCAAGTAAATAACTATAATTTGACATAATAATGGGATATACTGTTTTTTTTTCTATTTTTCTGTGTAGAACAGTAAATTTGAAAAAAATCATGGATAATAGTAATTATGGTTTATCATTAAACACTGTTGTATTGACCATTACAGAAACAAAAACATGATTTTTGTCAATAATCATTTAAACATATAACTTCCAGATTTGTTTCCTGGTAAATTAATAACTTGATAATCTCTAAAATTAATATGTTTTTTCCCAAGAGTGGTCCTTGTAGGCTGTCAGATTATTGTAACTAACCATAAGAGATTAATCTTTATTTGTAAGGATGGAAACAGTGTTTAATACCCAAACTTAATACTCTAAAGTGCTTTAATGTGTATATAATCCATATGTTGTATAGCATTTTCTTAATCTGGGTTAAATATAGGATTAACTTTGCGCATTGTTTGCCTTTTATTGTTGGATTAGGATTAGATGACAATTTGATCAAGCTCTTAAACACACAGACTAACACGTACAGCATATTACTGTGGTAAAATCCAATTTGTTATCTGTCTCATACAAATATGAGACTTGATGTACCCCTTTAAAATGTCTGACCCAGAGTAGAAGAGGAAACCTTTTTGAGTTTCTGAACGGGGACTTGTTAGTCGACCGCCCTCTCCACAGAAATGGGCAACAGTTTTTAAAGGCAACATGTTTTCTCATTACTCCTTCAAAGTGTTCCGGTCGGGATAATTTAGCTGTTTGTCGCCTCACGTTAGAGGAAAACTTACAAGCACGTGTGTGTTTGTGTGCATTGTTTGCGGAAAGTCCTGGCTGGTATTGGAGGTCAGTCTGGGTCATCCCTAATGTGATCTCTCAGGCATTTTCAAACCCAATTGGCTGTCGATGAATTGCTTAACTCAGTGAAGAAGGCCGCTTTGTCAGGCAGGAAGGGCTCATGCTGGACATTTCCTGCCCCACCGCATGCCCTCGTTCTCCCTCACAGTGAGGACTCCTCTCAGAATCGCCGCTTCATAAATACAAGCACGGAGTGCTGCATAAGAAAATTCAAGCTTGATTGAAAATTGAATGAGTGTTCGATTTTGGCCTGGATGGATGTTGGGCTGAGTGCGTTCTCTTTGGAAATTTAAGATAGGGCTAGAAAATAAATCAAGTGTTTAGGTTTTATGGATATTTTAGATAAGATAAATTAAGACAATATTTGTCTGTATCAATCAAGTTGATGATAATTATTTAAACATAAGTTGGCAGGTCTTATGCTCAGTAAAAATCATGAACGGGGTAATCTATTTGGATTGTTTGGGCCGTATGGGGAGTTAGCATTTATTTGTTTTATTTCATTGAAGGACCCTTCACATTAAGGGTAAAAATTTAATTATATTGATATTTGCTAATACCTACAGTTATAAACAGCAATTTAATGGTAATTTATAGTTTTTAATGATCAAACATCACAGGCAAATTCAGTCTAGGTCACACAAATGTTATAGCTAAATTTGGAGTAGTGTGCAGAAATGGCAAGAAGTGAGGAAAACAAACTGTGTATTTGCTATAGATTAAAGCTTAAAACTGGGGCTGCACAACATTGTTGTTATGGTGTTGGTAAATGAAAGAAGAATTCATACTTGATTGTTCCTTTATGGGGAAATCAATTCTTTACACTCTGTTGTAGAGACATGCTACACACACATAGACTGAAATCCACAAGCACAAACAGGTCCTACGATCATGTACTAATGGAGAAATATTAGAAATAAATATTGATGAACCGCTGCTGAGCACTTTGGAGGTTAAGTGCCTTGCTCAAGGGCACTTTGGCAGTTCCCAGGAAGTCAGCTGCTGCCTCTCCAGCTACCAAGCCAACTTACAAACATTGTTCAGTTGGGACTTGAACCCGTCACCCCCAAATTTCTGACTGACTGACTGGGCTACTGCTGACCAATAGCATAAAAAGTTAAATATCTGCCGATCAGAAAGTTCCTGCTGATATTTACACCTGATGTATGGGCCTATACAGTACTTCCTCAGCAGAAATATCCGCAGAATGTACCATGACACTGCACCTTATTTTACAGAACATCTATATTTAAAATCAGCGTTATCCTTTTCAGAGAATGAAACTTTGTCTTGTTTTACATTAGTTTTCAGCACAAAAAAACTGTCACAGTGTAAGGAACAAGTAAAGTAAGACTGTGTTCTTTTACCCCAAAACATCTGTATCGATATCGGTGTTGGCTATCATGACTTCAGAAATATTAGTACATCAAAAACTGTCAATTATCCAATATCATCATCCTTACTTAAAACATTTAACTAAAAATGAGAAATAACAGCAGATTGGCATATTAAAAATAAAGCTTAAATAAGCTTCTGTGTCATATTTTAAGAATTAAATCCTCACTTTTATCCAGTTACTCTCATGAATAATGGCAGTATATGTCTGCAACTTCGGTGGTGCCCTCTTCTCTTTGTTCAGAATGTGGCTGAAGGTCATAAATCATGTCTTTTACAACCAACAACCTCCTGGCCTGAAAAATAAAGCTTATGTGAAAGTGCCAAGAAGTGCACTTCTTTGAGTGTCTGCTAACTGCTGGCTGCAGGATTATGTTTTGGGAAAAGACATTTTTCACAGCCTAAATAATTATATTGACAGCTTGGTTCAATAAACAGCTTCAGTCGTAATGTCTAAATGAAGCTATGTTTTTTTAATATATTGTGCCTGTTTGCATTTAATTGGGGGGTCCAGCTTTGGAAAATTAGGGACATGATTGACATAGCTACATATCTGCGCAGAGATGCTATTGGTCAACCAGCCTTAAGTTCCGCCTTAACTTGGACTTTCTGTCTATCAAAAGGTTGATCTAAAGTTACTTTGAGGTGGCATGTACAGCATGGCAGTGTCCATGGATTGGCCTCAATGTTCCAAAAGCTTTTTTGATAATCAAACAACTGGCGTCACATGGCTTTGTCCAGTTCTTTCTATAGTCATGGTCCATTCTGATCCAACTTACCATGAAAACATGGAGTTTGTTTAACTACTTAATAACACAAGGTACGAAAGGGTGTGGAAAGTTCTGGAGCTGTACAGATGCATCCTTTTCATATTCATACATAAATTATATTTTTATTCTATCCCCAATCCTCTTAAAAAGATACCCCCCCCCCCAAAAAACAAAACAAAAACAAAAAAACAAAACAAAAACAAAAACAAAGTAACATATACGTGATAAAGGGCTTAGGTCAAGAGCCACAGTTAAAAGTTGTAGTAAGATAAAATTTTACACATTAATGGCATTATCAAAAAAGTTCTTGTTACACTTTGTTATGAAGCCCGTTGCTACACAGACCTGAATGATTTCAATTTAAATCGCACCTCTGAAGCGGCAAATAGTCAATCACACTTCAGAATTTTGAATTGACAACTTGGATGACCAGTCAGAGTTCCAGGGGGCCCAAGCCCCAATTCAGCCGTGCCACAGTCCAGATAAACCGTTCCCCCTTGGGTGTGGCCACCCACCCCTTTGGGGTTGCGCCCCAGTATTTGAGAAGCACTGCTGTAGTGTGACGTGGGTGTCAGATTTGTTTAACTGTTGCTAGAATTGTATCTAAGTTGGGCTGATTGGTGGTGCAGCGCATGCTTCACATCAAAAGGGTTGCTGGTTTGACCCCTGAGTTGGTCAGGGCCTTTCTGGTCAGATTTTGCATGCTCTTCCCATGCATGTGTGTTTTAGGTAAGCAACAAATCATTGATGAAGTGGTCAATGACAGTTTTTATCGCTGACGAGTCGTTATATCAAGTCATCCCATGTTTTTACTGCGATGCGTGGACACTGAAATGTTTCCTGGAGTGGAGTGAGTCATCTTACTCCTCCTGTCTTTGATTGCTTATCAATTCTGACTCTGATTTACCCTTGGATTAGTGTTTTTGTGTGGATGATTGTCTATCTCCATGTGGCAGCCCTGTGATTGGCTAGCGACCAGTCAAGGGTGTTCCCTGCCTCTCAACCAATGTCAGCTGTGACCAGCTCCTAACAACCCCCCAAAAATGGCTAGCGAGATACATAAAGTATAGATAATGAATGTGTGGGACTGGCATTGAATCCATCTCATGTTTCTACATGTTGCCATCATATTTGTATGACTCAGACAGTGTTCTCTCTTTTGGTTAAAAATAAGACCTGAGATCAGACAGGTTTAAATGGCTTTTATTTTTGACCAGAATCATACCAAAGTTTATAATTGACCTTTGTGCCACCATTTCTCAATTCTTTATAGATAAATATATCCATACATTTATTATGTATTGCTATTAAGCCATAAATAGCAAAGATATAGTTTTTATTTCCCTGCCCTACTTGATATGAAAATTGACTTTGATTGAAATTTGAATGGCTTTAAAACTTAAGTCGGCTCAAACTTTGCGCTGTCGTTCCTCTTTCTCATTTGTCTTGAGTGTTTAGTTCAACTCACAAGAAATTCAAGCCAAATAAAATGAACATGTTTTGCAGTTTGAAGTCTTTCTTCTGTCAAGATCTGAGCAGGCCTGGATTTCTGCCAGGGCACAGTGCATGATGGGAGAGCTGAAACAGATGACATTCTCCTCGAGGCGTCCGTTGACCCCTTGTCAGCTCGTCGTGGGTTGGTATCTGAGGGGATGGGAAAAGGCCACATGCATGTAGATCTCCTTACAACTTGTCCTCACGTCAGGCCTCATAAAAGGGGAGAAGACACAAAGATCTGTGGTTCTCATTAACCAGTCCCCACAGGAGCCCTCTGCTGAGCGGCTGCAGAGTTCAGCATCAGTCCAGATGTGGAGCGGGGAAACACAACCCTGCATCACTGATGTGGCTCTGGGGATGAAAGGAGGGGTGGAGAGAGGGGGTCAGATGAAACGTTGCATCAAGTCAAGGGTTACATGATGATTAAAGACACTAAATGCAAATAGGGATGCACAGATGCATCAGTTTAGCGTCGATATAAGCTGTTATTGGTACTACTGACAAACATTAGTAAGCAGTAGGGATGGGGTTCAAAAACTAATTCCAGTTGACAAATCGATAACTCCCCCAAGAAATCAATATCATCAGTCTTTTTGCTTATCAATTCTCTCATCATTTCCTTCCACTGACAGGAGTCACAAGTGTACAAAATTGTGGCTTCATTTCAACAAAAAAGTGCTTATTGCACAACTTTCAGGGGAAACACCAGAAATTTGCAGAAGCATTAATATATGCAGCACTGCTTTAAATCAGGGGTGTCGTGTTTGATTTGTTGCCACTGAAGTCCTACAGGCCAGCTTTTACCCACTCAGAAAATCAGCAGGAACTGTTAAAGATTGGATCAATAAGCAGAACTGTTAAAGGCACTGGTATCAATAAAATCATATCAATTCCCATTCCTTGTAAGCAGCAAGCAATCTGGCTTAAACAGAGGACAGTAGGATTTGTTGTTGGTCATGTTTTGTCAATGTAATGCTGACGTCTGTCTAAAGTAGCTGCTTTATAATTTATGTATTATCAGGCATAGGTTGTCAGTTGCTGGATGAACTGTGATTTGGTTTTGTGGTCAGACACAAGTAAAAATGATTGTATTTCTAGAGTCTAAAACCAAAAGAAGTATGACATTGACATTATTAGCAATAGCTTTACAGTTGTCCTAAAAAGAAGCTATAAAAACATACTTTTATCAGAATCAAATCACTTATGATTAAAGTGTTATTGAATTACATAAAAACACGTTGTGTTTTTAGGAATATAATGTATGATGTGGATGATGTAACAAACATCTCATAAAATTGATTTCACCCATCTATTCATCCATAAGTGAATGTAAGGAAAGGCGCTCCCAATACTGCAAATTATTTAGGCCTTCACCCTAAACCCCATTCACACCTGCAAAAATCTCTGAAATTATCTGGAATTTACCATATGTGTGAACGCAAACAGGCAAGTTTTTTACTGGGACTTTCCCCGGATAATTTCCTCGCGTCCCCCCTAGTATTTTATCCGCAAGAAGTCTGAGTAGGCTCATGTCTGAACGCTGCAGCGACTTATCAGGATTATTCACTGAGGCGAGTGGGGACGGCCTAAGACGTCATCCTCTGTGACCGGCACCAACCAGGAAATGAGAGACTTGACAGGACGGATCAAAACAACCGCTGCAGTGGGAGAAGTTTATCTGATTGTAAGGGGATTGTTGTTGGGCGCTGAATATTGAACTGCTCTGTGTCTGTCCCTTCAGTCCAAGGGGCTGTCCACACGGAGATGAATTTGGACGTATCCACACAAGCTTTCAATCATTTTGGCGTTTTGTCCACACGGATATGGCAACTCAACACTGTCCAGACGCCTTGTTTTTTGAATCTTCAAGATAACCATGACCTGGATGAATGAGAATCTACACAGATGTCCTGAGAAATGCACTTTTTTGAAAATGGGTTCCAGAGTGGATAAATCTGAAAATGCCGGCTGAGCTTTTCTATGTAGACAACGAATACAATGAGGTACATCATAGGCCCACCTCTCCTTTAAACTGCATGGGCGAACCACAACAACAACAGAAACAATGGTTGAATACAGTGTCGCGTTGGTACCTTGGTAGCTTGTTATGACTTTAACAGCAAAATCTTCTGCACCTCGACAACCACCGTGAGCAACAAGTGGAAGTGGAGAACAGAAGATGCTAGTGTTTGTTCACAGTTCTTATGATGTATGCATATGCTACGTGTCTTCTTCCCTGGTTTGGTGTATGTCTGCAGCAGCATTACAGCGCCACTTACAGGTCTGGCATATGGACACATCTCTTGAAACGATGACGGTCTTTACAGGGAGCGTTTGCAATACGAAAACGTTTTCCTCTCCATGAGGACAGGGCCTGAGCGTCTCGGTTTCTCTGTGACCACACTGTTGGTCTTTGGATCAGGAGACGTGCCTTATCTACATCTCAGCTGGCCATTTATAGCCCCTACCCTTTACGTCTAATGACCTGGGCCATGGAGGTGGAAATAATGCAAATTACATTTCCATGGAAATCTCTCTCTCTCCCTGTGTTGTGAAGTGTGAGCTTGCATGTTTGTGCAGAGGTATTTGTTTTTTTGCCATGTGGGGGCGATGGGACTGCAGTCAAAGTCGAGGATGAAACAGCAATTTTTTCTTCTTTTGACACTTAATGTGAGGAGTGTGTGTATATGTGTGTGTTAGGGCTGGACAAAATGGGCGAAAAATTATAGTTCAGTGTTTTTTAGCTGTAAACTTACAACATATATGCTCCTTCTTGTTTGTAATCATTGTAACTTTAAGTGGACAGGGCTTAAATGGAGGCCCAACAGTCCTCCTGGTAAGCACATCACTGTTGTCAATAATTACCTTTTTTTCTCATGTTTCTTCCCTTATATGATTTTATCAGTCATAATGATTTTATTTTTACTGTTACACTTGAATAATAATTAGTAAATGGACCTCTGCTGGCGTTTTTATTTGCTAAGTAGCTGAAAAAGTCCATATTTTTTGTATCATTGCTACTTTAAATCTTTTGTCAATCACTTTTCTGCCTTCCTGTAAAGCACTTTGAACTACAACTGAATTTGTATATGAAATGTGCTACACAGAGTCTGTCCTGCATAAATATATGGGCAAGATTTGAATAAGTGAGTGGAACTGTCCAGAAATTAGCATTTACAAGTTATATCCATTTTAAAAACGATGGATGCTTTATGATAGAATTTAGACAATGCTCTCTGGGGATAGAAATATGACTCAAGATGGTTGAGTTTATAATGATAATTAATGATTATTTTTTGATTTAATTTGTAAACACATGGTATTTAACAGAGAAGTAAAAATTGATTACATGTTTCAGGAGTTTTCTTGTAATTTTTTATCATAAAAAGCAATAAATTCCACCATGTTGGTCGTTAAGAAGGGATGTCAGGAAATCATGAATCACCTAACTAACAATATTTTGCAGTGCAATACTGTATTAATGTTTTTTTAGTCTAATAGTTATGATTCATTAGATAATAATTTAAAGAAATTCAGGACATTGTTTGGTTCAGCATCTTGCTGCTTGTCGACAGCAGGCATTCATCTGTTGACTCCTTGTCCTTTTTTTTCTTGTTGTTGTATAAATCCGATGTCAATATCATCTGATTTTACTTGCATTATAAATGCTCCAAAATAAAAATTTAAATGTATTCCTTGAGTTGAGCAAACATTGCAATTAGACTAGTTTGTGTTCAGTGAAAATATAACTGTCAGTTCTTACTGCACCAGTCTCTGATATTTTAGCCAAAACTGAACCATATCAATAACCAGTGATGTCCCAATACTGATTGAAAGTATCAGATCAGGCCAATTTTAGCATCTCACCCCGATTGTATACGTCAGATTCGATTGGGCATGCTTTATAGCAGGCAGTAAAAGCACGAGTGTTGTAGCAGTAGCAGCCTTGTGGCTAATGTGTCAGTGGTGTGGAAATACTTTTATCTAGACAGTGAAAACAGTCCAATGACCACTCTCAGTGTCTGCAGAACATAAAATGGAATACAGAGCTTCTGCTAAAGCCATGAGAAAAGGAAGAAGGCTTCAGCTTAAGGCCAAAAATATTACAGAAAAGGTGATTGAACTCATCACTTTGAACAACCACTCCATGTCTCCCTGGTAGAGAATGAGGGTTTGTATCATGTTTTGGAGCTTTTGGATCCTCACTACAAAACACTGCAGGCACAGCTTTACTGGATCAAGGTTCATGATCCAAAACACAATGAGACTGCTGCGAGTTTTACCATGGACATTCAGAGCTCTGTTGTTTGTTTTACGTCATCCCTAGATCTCTCTGCACACTGGGTTGATTCCTTCACTTTTGAGTTAAAGAGTACCATATTACATGCACATCAGTTTTTGGGGTCTCAGGAGTATGTCAAACAGGACATCAAGGAGATGCTGAGTACACAGAAAATCAACAAGCAACACGTACATGGCATTCAGTGTGAAAAGACACAAGAGCAGTTATTTGAATTAGCTTTATCTGCATATTTTTAATTTGGCAGTATGGCTCTGAAGGAACAGCACATGTCCCTGCCCTTCTTGTAGCCCTCAAGGAAAACATGAGGCAGGGAGAGATGTAGCAAAATCCCAGAGCGAAGTCAGAGAATAGCATAAAGGAGGAGTTTGGGTGGAGGAGGGTTGCAAAGCAGCTTCCAGCGGGAGCAGTGAAGAGTAGGCAGGTTAGAGCACCTTACATAGGGCGAACTGAGTGCACTAGCCAATGGCAGCTTTCAAGGTAATCAGCTGGCTGTCAGCAGTTGCGGGCTTGCTTTGGATCAGTTGTTTAATCATGGAATGCTGGCATGTTAGCAATCTTGACTCTGTGTCCTGCCAGAACTAACGGTATGCTCCGTGTTTCAGTGTGAAGTGTACTGCACACTCACTCTAGCTGGCTGTACATGAGGGCTGCTGTCACAATGAAGTATCACAGATTTATTTGTCAGTGCAGTGAAGACTGAAGGCCATTTTAAGTCCTCAGAGCAGGCCTACTCATGACTAGA
The DNA here is from genome assembly GCA_037902135.1 of Cetoscarus ocellatus. NCBI lineage: Eukaryota > Metazoa > Chordata > Actinopteri > Labriformes > Labridae > Cetoscarus > Cetoscarus ocellatus. The sequence goes on along the minus strand of JBAMNC010000022.1, from coordinate 74,030 downwards.
GGATTTCCAATGAAAGTACCAGTCTTTCTCAGTCACATACCATTCTGAGGAGAATATTTATTTTTTGAGTTTTTCAATAATGACAGTTGGACTTAGTTCAACAGAATCAAAAAAGGGCATCTTGTTGCTTTGTTGATTCAATTGGGTTAACAACAAAACACAATGTGCAGCTGTATTGTCTAGGTAAATGTAAGTCTTGGATCAGGATACTTGTGTTAAAAAATCAGATGAGGTTCGGAGGGCCAAATGAGCTGATTGGGACATCCCTATTGATTTCCACCTCAATGAAAATTTGAAACAGTTCTCATTTCTCTAAGATTTGTGCAATAGCCACATGGTGTTCAGGTTTTTCGTCTTTTGTCTTTCCTCTTGAGTTATAGTTCAAGCAGGTTTATGCAGAATGGGTAAAGTGCGACACAGGCCATTGTGTGTCTTTATCCTGCATTAGTTAGACCTTTTCTTTTTACATGGAAATCTTTTGTTTTTATTTGTATTTATCCAAATGTAGATGCAGGCAATTGTGAGCAGAACCCTAGACAAGGTTTTCTATCAGGAAAAAAAAGAGAATTGCATTTCATTATATCCTATTAGATCAACTGATACAAACAGTAGACACATTGAAAAATTACTGATTTATCTTGAAATCTTGGTATATTGCCCAGCCCTAAGCTGTGTGTGTGTGTGTTCACTTGTATATATGCATGCACACACATACTTATGTTGAGCAGCTCTTCTTGATGAATAAATGAGGTGAGCAGAGAGAGGGGAGTTGATGCGTTTTCATCTTCTGTGTCGGCTCTTTCTTCCCTCTTCACTGAATGTCAGCGTTGGCCGCGGTGCTCCAGCCCTCCCATAGATAAGATAAGAACCACATGCTCTTCCCACCTCCTGGCAAGGGAGTCCCAGGCGGACCTGCTGACGCACGCACCCCACAGCACAGCCCCCCTCCTCCTCCTCTCTTTCCTGCCTCAGCCTCATGTCAGGAAAGTGAAAAGTAGTACCTTGGCAGCTTGCCCTTGACTTTCTGCCAGGGGGAGTGTGCTTCAGGAGAAGTGGTCTTTTCCCTCTCTCTCTCATGTGCATTTTTCATCTGTGCGTCGCAGCGGTGGAAGAACTCGCTCTCTTAACATTGGCACTGCCGGGGTCGGCCTCTGCTGTCGACATCGACTGACTTGAACGCTGAGGATTCACCTCTGCTCAGGCAATATCACGCTAAAATATAATGGCTGAAAAAGGATGAGATGAGTGATGACAGTGCTAGTTTTTCAACTCTTGCCTTGGCAAAAATTGTAAAATTGGCACTTCAAAAATTTTAAATTTAAAAGTCTGTTGAACTCTTCTTTTAACTCTGCCTTATGAGATGACCTTAAAAGTGCTGTGAAAGATGCCCACAAACTTCAGTTATTATTGTTATTATTAATTGTAGGGTTGCACAATATTATGGCAGTAGTGAAGCTTGGTCTGTAATGGCCTGAGTTGATGAGGGTGGCCAGTTCAAGTCCCAAACCATGCTTGGAGGTTGGTTTGGTAGCCGGGGAGATGCAAACTGACTTCCCGGCTCACTGCCACAAGTAATGGTATTTGTTAATGCAGCTGAAGGGCTTGATGTCCCTTGCCTCTGAAGCCTCGGGTGTAGGGTTTGCACCCTTGCAAAATTGTTTACTGAGCATTACACCTGACAACTATTTTTTTTTCTATGACCATCATGAACCAATGTAAACAAAATTGTCATACCCTTTATTTCATTTGAAAATATATTGAGGCATCTTTAAACTAGTTATGTTGCTCAGCCTTAGAAAGCCTCATATCTTTAATGTAATGTAAAAATGTCACTGATTATTAAACATTCTCACTCAAATGGCAACACAATGGCAACCCCTCACTGATGATTCACATATTCCATAAGGCAGTTTGATGGTAATCAATGATAAAAATCAACACTTCTTCCAAACTTACAGTGAGCTCATTGTGGGATCGCTCTGGGTAAGAGCCTTGTGATTTTCTCTGCCGTCACAGAGGTTTATCTTGAGAAACAAAAGAAGAAGCTGATCAGCAGCTTAAGACATGGAATGCAATCATTTCCTCAGTTACTCAGCGTTCAGAGGAAGTGATGACAGAGTAAGGTGTTGCATCGAAACATGACGGGAGGTTGGGCATGTTTGGATAAAAGTTTAGAGATAAAAGATAAATTAACAGACTGGTGGAAAGACACAGTGGAGGACTTTCTTTGGAGAGGTTTACTTGACTCTAACCATTGTCTGTAGTAAAAGATGTGGGCTCAGAAATACTCTGGGGCAGCTGTGGCCTTTAGGACCTTAGTTTACCCATTTGAGCAGCTGGCCAACCCTAATCCCTGATCCCTGCCACACCCTATTTTCCCTACAGGGACAAATAAACTAAACTAACTAACTAACTAACTAACTAAAAGGCATATTATAACCTTTTCTTGGTCATACTCTTATTGATTCATGATTGCTTTCTGACTGCTGTTTAACACCATGAGAAGAGTTCTATCCCACAAAATATGCAAAAACATTATACTGCTGTCATCTTAAGCTTATCAACCAAACCTGTCGAGTTTATGATGGCCAAGCATAAGAAACAGAGAGACATTAAGAGCTGCAGGTTAAGCCGCATTCAAACACTTGACGATTTGGCCAACTTTTGCTGACAGAGAGAGAAACATCGAGACATGTTGAGCTAAGTCGAGCCATGCAGAACTAAGTTAATGTCAGTTTGGAAAGGCTGATGTTTGTTGGGTTTGTCAAAGAATTGAATGCATGCTTAAAAAATTCTGACGTCTAATCTAACAAGCTTGTAAACACCAGCAAGGGTTGACGTCTGCTAATCTTTATTATCCTCACTTGCAGCTGCTTTCGTCTCTTTTGGCTCCATCTGTTTCCTTCTCAGGCCTGAACTCCTGTTGTACTCTCTAAAAACACTTGAGAGCCATACCCAATTCTTGAGTTATTGGGATTTTATTTTAAAATAAATAAAATCTGATGGAGAAAGAGACTGTGCAGGAGTGATTTTGATGATTTTAAGTGAAATATTGACCAATGTTGTAGGTGTAAGATTTCTTTTTATGTTGTTGTAGTATCAAACAGGTATCAACGTCATTTGTTTTACTTAATGATTACCTTGTGGTCAACAAACATATTACTCTCAGTAGTACTTACAGTGAACAATCTTTAACATTGGACCTGGCATTATTATTTTCAGTCAGTTGAAACTGTTTCAGTAAACTTAATAGTTTTACAGTGTTTCTCATCTAAAAACCAATCAATTATGCTGAAATAATCAACTGTTGCCTAGCCCTAATTAAAGGCATTTTTATTTTATGTTGGAGTGAATAACTTACAGTTTCAGGATCCCAACAAGCCATTTATTTTTCCATATAAATCACACCATGCCTAATTGATTTCCTCCATAAAAACACTTATAAAACTAGATCGTAACGCTGAAGAATGTGCTGCTTTGAAGTTTTTTTCTACATGTTCTGGTGTCTGATATCAGAACTAACACTGACTCGATCTTGTTATCCAACTCATGTCATCTGTGAACACATTCCGGTCTAACAGGAGCGTGGTCATTCTCAAATTTGGACGTGCAGGTCAGACAGATTGCGACTGGTTCAGCCCTCCCTCTCCGGTCTCAGGGTGTGGTGTGCTGTAGTCAAGATAAGTGTTATGCAACAATACCTCACTGCATGAAGTCAGGCTTCAGTTTTTACACAGGAAGCACAAGTCTGAGTCAGGCACCCCAATCTGTGCCAACTGGGCTGCAGCCGCTCGCAAACACACCACATAATGCACAGCTTCCCGCTTAAATGTTTGTCTGCACCCATTTAAGGTCAAGAGCTGCACATAGGAGAAATTCTGAGGTTGGAGTTGTGATTTTGTTGTTAATGGTTGAACATTTTTTCATACAAAGTCAATAATCAGCATAGCAAAAGTGAAACAATACTAAGATATGATGCATTAGAGATGACAAAGTTTTTCATACTCAAACACTTTGTGTGTGGTTTAAAACAATTTTTGATCAGTGACATCAAGAAGAAGTGAATAAGGATCTGATTCACACAACCAAGACGCAGCCTGTGTAGAGCTTTGTAACATGAGCTATAGGGGTGTCACTTTTTCACCTCCGATACGATACCGATATTGCAGCCTTAAGTATTGGCCGATACCGATATCGATCCCATACGATATCAACAGGAATCATACATACTTTTATTACTTATTTTGTAGTATGGACTGTAAAAAAAGGCTTCATCAAGTGAGATTACTCAAACAGAGACCAGTAGTCAGCAATAGTAGGTATGAGAAAAAGTGACCCATTTGTTATTGACCAATGGGTTAAATAAATTTTAACCTTTAACATAAGAATATATTATACAATTAAATAAAATAAATGATAATAAATTAGAAGTTTCTGAAAGGTAACCTCAATAAATCCACTAAAAACAAAAACAGTTATTTTTAAATTGCAAAATAACCACTGTGTTTAACTTAAACCTAAGAATATTCGACACCTGAATTAAATTAAATAATTAAGAACTAATTTAGAATGAACTGCTTGTATCGGAGTGCTTATGTTGGAGATTTTAGATGCAGGCCGATATAATCTGATATCAGTTTTTTTTGCTGATATCGGACCGATATCAGATATCAATATCGGATCGGGACACCCCTAATATGAGCTAATATCTATATGACAGTATCATTATGTTTTCCTTTGTGTTGTATCACAGCACTACAAAATTTAAAGATATTATGTAAGAACATGAGGTATGACTCTGGTCAGTAAAGGCCCTGTTGCACTGTTGTAAAACACAGCGCATTCCTCACCCCTTTATAGACAGAACATTGAATAGATAGTGTTAATTGGGTCCGAAATTTGTTTTTTTTACCAGTATGAAGTAATTACATCAGTTACATAATGTAACTGAGTTAATGTTCTTAAATTTTTTGCGTTTTATTCATTACACTTGATTTGTAGATTAGAGAAAATTTATTCGTCTTCTCAATCCTTCAATTATTTAATTCACATTAATAAACACAAGTGATCAATGAATCAGTGGGCGGCATGGTGGCACAGCAGGTTAGTGTGCATGCCTCTCAACAAGCAGTTTACTGGTCCAGCCTCCCAATGTCGACCAAGATTGTGGAATTTGCATGTCCTTCCTGTTCCCGTATGGGTTTTCTCTGGGTATGGGTTTTCTCCAGGTACTGCAGACCAAAAACATGCTTATTAGGTTAACTCGTGATTCTAAATTGCCCTAAAAGTGTAAACATGAATGGTGGTCCGTCTCTCTATTTGGTCCTGTGACTGGTGACTAGTCCAGGGTGTAGTCCCGCCTCTCGCCACATTTCAGCTGGGATAGGCTCCAGCCCCTGTGACACAGAAAGGGATAAGCGGAATAGATGATGAATGGATGGGTGATAAATGAATGAATACATAGTGTCATTCATTTGTCCACAGTTGATATCGATATCAGCAGGTCTCACCAACAGGTCATCAGTGATTGTTATGTCCAGAAAAAAAAACTTAATTTGGGCATCCCCAGTATTTGTGCACCCCTGCAGTAAACTTATAATTCACAGAAAGATTTCAGATGATGTCCCGGTAACCTAGAAAGCACTGAACATTACATTAGGACTTCCAAAGGCCTATCCTCTCTGGAGAAAGAGTCATGTCTTGGCTGAAGATTTGAAAACTTTAAATGTGACAAATGGGAATAGTTTAGTTTATACATCTTGATCTGTTTATGTTTGACGTCTTTACTAAAATCAGAACTGAAACATTTTTTCCTTTTCTGGATGACGCCATTGTCTTCAGCAGCTTTGGTCTCCAGAGGAGGTCAGATTTTACTGAGGTTAGACAAAATAAAAAAACATAAAACTTTGGTTAGAGTGGTGACCAAACCATCACCTCCACTTCAGCAGTCCTGACTGTCTGAACACATGTGCTTCCTGTCGAGGTTAACTAATATGGATGGCAGCCTATTTGGGCAGATTTGAGCCGGTGCAGTTCCAGGCTCTAGATGTTGTGGATGCTGTCATACATCCTACAGGTCTGCGTGTCCCTACAGTCACATTAGACTGAACCATAAGATGGAAAATGTTAGAACCTGATGAAAGGTCTGAGAGGTTTACAGGAATGTTGTGAAAAAGAAAGTGCCATCAATCACCATCTCACTACAACAAAGTGACTGTTGGGTCAAACCAGCTGCTCCTCTATTTCTCCTTTTTCCACAGAGCTTTGATTGAGATTGATGATATTTACATCACTAACTTTTCCAAAAAGCCGAGATTCCTCCCTTTAACTTGAAATAGTACATTAAATATGTGAAGTTCCCACTAATGGTTTACTCAACCTGCAGATGAAAAAATAAAGTAGTGGACATGATGCCAAAATATATCCATATGCCAATATTTCCAGACTAATTATAGCCAATGCTGATACATAGTATTTTCAAAAACAAAGCTTCTTCTTGACAAGAAGTGATGTTTTATACTTATTGGGAAAGAGTCTTTGTTTAGAACAGTAGGGCTGGGCGATATGGCCAAAAAATAAAATCCCATATTTTTCACACAAAACTTGATCTTCAGTTCAAATGTATTTATTTTTCCTTTCAAAGAGAAAAACAGGACAGATTATGGCAAAAACATAACTGGTGTTTTAATAATATATGAGTTTAGCTTTTACACTGATGGGGAAGGGTCTGGCTCATCTTTTGGATTGTCTCTTATGTGCTGGAATGCTTTGATGAAAAAAGCATATTAATAAGAGCATTTTCATAAACCATCAAGTGTTCTCTGTGTGTTGTTTGAGTATAGTGGCACATTCAAAAGGAGAGGAGTTAAAGCAACACTAAGTAAGATTCCAGCTTTTTAGCTCTTTAGGGGCCTCTTTGGTTGTTGTTGTGTAACTGCACAGTTACAAAAACAGAGCGCCTCACACCAACGTGCATTTGTTGACATACAGATGGAGGAGAAGCGAGCCGACAGGACGTCCCAAGAGACAAATAAACCATGTGGACTGATAAGGTACAGTCTGATCATGTTTTTTAGTTTGTAGTTTTTTAGTGTGGAAGTGTTCCTGTCATCCACATCGAAGTTACATAGTGCCAGTGAGGGGGGATACAGACCCCCTCAGACTATGACAGAGGTGTCATTCAACCTGTTGTAGGGTGATGTACCATCACAATGATTCTAGAAATATTATATTAGGGTGGAAAAACTACGTAGTGTTGGTTTAAATAATCTATCAGAAATTACGACGAAACATCTAAACCTGCTGTGCAAAAAGTAACACTCCTGCCGCCCTTCGCACACTGATTAAAAGGTTCCATGTCCAGCAAAATACATTTTCTTTGCTTTTAATGTTGTTAGAAGAGGCTTAGGGAGCAGAAGAACATGACATCTTTTACTAAACAAAATAAAATCCCCCTTAAAACACTCAATTTTTTTACTTCCTGGGGTTCATTATGTAATAGCCGCACAGCCTCCACCTACATGTGTGTTTTCTGCATATCACCGGCAGAGAAGTAGAAGTAGTAGAAGTAGAAATTTGGTATTGAAGAAGAAATCTAAAGAAGTTCATAGGCACAGATTGTAGGGACAATAAAGCTACGTACAATGTGCAAATTATATAAGAAAGAAGTGTAAGGCACTTGGAAATTGATGAAAGAAAACAAGACATACATTGTGTTACCATGTCACATTTCTGTCAGCTGAGGGAAAATGTAAGGTTTGTGTAGAGGGTCAGATGTGAACAGCAGCTGTTCCAGAGAGTCATGTTTTTGTCCATCAGTGCTGCTGAAGCTTCATGGATTTCCCCTTTCCACATTTTTTTCTGCCATCGTGTGCTTTTAATTGTGACCACAGGGCTGTATGCAGAATGTCATACTATCAGCTTTAATTTACAAAAATGCCTGCTGCTAAATCCTAACCACTGCACTTTGTCTTTGCTCCATGGAGATCAGACATTTGTCTATTTTTGTCCATGAGCATACACATATAATGGTTAAATAATCCCAACACAAAACCTGTATTCATGAATCAATACAGCCTCCTTGTTTTTGTGAGTTGCGCCTTATCACAGTGGCCTCTTTGTGTTTCAAATAGGACAGAGTGGTGAGGGTCTCAGCAGTGCGCCCATTTTACTCCTCCCTGTGTGAGTCTTGGTCCCCTGCAGCTTCCCCCCACCCTCCTGTAACGTTCTCTGATTTATTAAGCTGTGCGCTCGATGTGCGTCAGAGCCGGCCAGGAGTCTCGTGAGGCGTTCCTCTCCTGAAGATCTGTGTCTCGTGTCTGGACAGCATCAGATCGCCGCGGCCCCCTCCTCCTCTTTTCTAACTTACCCCCACCTCTGTTTGCCTTATTTGCCTGCAATCGCAAGCCTGCTTAACACACAGATATATAAATACACACACAGAGCAAGTCGATGATCCAGTAGAAGTAAAGATCAAATGATTCTCTAGTTCTGGATAACAAGGTTGTTGATACCATCAGACTATTCATCAGAGTCAGGAGAATTTTGAATCTGAAATTAAATTGAAGTTTTTCCTGGAGGGCGAGTTTAAATAACTTTTTATAGATACCTGCAAACCAAAAAGCTAAAGAAAGAGATGCTTTTTTTATTCCAGAATTCACGATTTATAATCTGCATAAGCAGTCAACTTTTTTGCTCGAGTTAGTCTTTTTCATTCCAGTTTCTGCCCTGGTGACGTCAAGAGGGATTAGGCCACAGTAAGACCAAACAAAGACGGCTACAACATTATTACATTTTAATTTAAAAGTCATTACTTGCAGTTGCTGAGGAGGCCACAGAACTTTGCTGCTTAAGGTGATCGTTGTTTTTTTTAAGACAGACATACACTTATTTATACACCACTTAATACTAGGGATGGGATTCAAAAACCAATTGATACATTCAATCCAGCTGAGAATCAATAATAACTAGCTTAATGCCCGCACACACACAAATATTATTAAAATCTTAACTGATTTTGAACTTCAAGAGATCCCACGTATGAAGACAAATGTCGGGTTGAACAGCTTTTCTTCCTGTAGTGTGCTGTGTCACAAAGAGGTAACAGGACACACCACATCTGACTTACTCACCAACAACCAGAGCCTCTCACTGCTTGTAATCTTGCCTGGTCAAATTCAACTTAAGTATAAATAAACATGGCTGACAATGTCAGGAGGAATTGAAGCTAAATACAGCTAGCAGTGAACTTCCTATGCAGAGTTAATTTTGACAGCACTTTTTAATTTAGTTTAAGTTTCTTGCCTAAAATATATCTTAGTTTTTGTCATAATTTAGTCATCTAAATTGTCTTCATTTTAGTCTAGTTTTAGTTGATGAAATTTCACAACAATTTTAGTCGACAAAATCTACTGTAGTTCTGTGGATTAAAATATGAAATGTAAAGTGTAAAGCATTTTTTAATGTTTCCTTGAATTTCTGAAGTCATGTTTTACACTTGGATCCTGCCACTACAAAGCTAAGGCAGTTGGGAATGGATGTCCCTCCTAACTCATCCAACCTTTCCACACAACCAAAGTTGCTGTAATTGGATATATTCCTAACTTGTCCCTACTTTCTACATGACGAAATTAGGTCTGATTGGATTTAGTCTCTGTCAGACATTTTAGTCTAGTTTTTATTTGTTGACAAAAAAGTCAGTTAATTTAGTTTTAGTTTTAGTCCATGTGTACTTGTTTTGTTTTAGTTATAGTCTAGTTTTCGTCGGGGGAAAAAGGTTGTTGATGAAAACTATGACGAAAATTATTAGTTGACAAAATTAACACTGTATGACATCCTTGGCAGTTGTGTTTTCTGTCCAGCTCCTCTCCTTATCAGTTTGCTATCCACAATTTACAGGGTACACTGTATAGATGCCCATGTAGGGCCACAAATCAACAAGTTTGCCCTAAGTTTCTGACCTCTTTTTGCCCTGCGTTTCTGACTGTGCTGCCTTTGGCCAGTCACAATAGTTGTTGATTGGAGCTTTGCAAGATGGATCTGCCTAATTACAGGCATTGAATAAGGCAGATCCAGCTGCGGCACAAGGTTATTGTCCCATAGCTGTCATTTATTGTCTTTTTGTTTATATGCTGGTTTGAAAGCAGTTGACAGTGAGGCAGCAGCAGCTATGTAAAGCTTTAGTTGTAACCAGTAGCAGCATGGCTGCGCTGCACTCGGACAAAGCCTTCGCCTTCAATGATTCGAAATAAAAAGATAGTTAAACCGACTCAGCAATCTGGTGCTGGTTATTTTGTTGTCTTAAATTGATCTCCCATTTTATCAGGAAAGATACGAACAAGTAGGAAATGTGGGCAGAGCTTTAGCTGCTGGTGATGCCAGTTCTGTATGTATTTGTACCACAGCGAGTGTTTTTGTCTGTGTGGAGCCATTCAAAAGAAACTAGTACAACACAGACACAATCATTTCAATCTCAGTCTGTGTGGAGTTATCAAAGTAAACTTTATTCTGACATGTCATTGCTCTGTGCCAGTTTCACTCAAACAGTGAAAATCACACAGTGTAAGCAAGGCTTTAATCTGAGGGTAAGGACAAAATGTCTTCAGTGCTGTTCCAGGGTACTTTTCATGGTGTAGTGTCACAACTTGATCATCTGTCTCAAAAATCCTTCTTGTAAGATTGAAGGCATGTTTAATTTTTTGGACAAGCTTTATGAAAACACTTGGATATCCCATCCAACACTTAGTGATGAGTTTTGCCCTTTTGACGTCAGCAGGAATTTGTACAAAGCAAGTTTAAACAAAGACAGAGACAACATTGTTAATTTTGATTTAAGGGTCATTCTTGCAGTTGCTGAAATGGTTGTAGGGCTATTTTTTTGTTTCGGTTAACAAAGTTCAATTGATTTGGGCTATTTTGATAATTAGATAAGTCTGTTCAGCTTATTGAAGGTTATTACAAATTTAACGTAGCTGAGGAAGGGCTGAGGACAGGAAATGTACATGGATCTGTATTATACACTGCATGGTGTATTGTTTTGTATAATATACACAGGCCTCATATATAGGTCATATTTTAGAATGAAGGTTCTTAACTCTTCTGTTTCTGTTCAGCATATGGTGCCAAGTTTTGCGCTTAGGAGAGCAGGTATATTACAATTTTCATGTAAAAAGACGAGAATCTGTTCGTTTTCAATGATGTAGGTTAAAGGTTAAATGTCTGTCATGGAGCCTCTTGTTCACCCTTGGCAGTATTGTGAATGCAACAGAACAACAGGGTTTTGAGGGATTTTTTAAACTTAGAACAAAAGTGCACCATGATGAAGGGATGAACTGATAACTTTTGAAGGCCAAATATCAAGGTCATGGAGCATCTTGGTAGATTTTCAGTCAGCTTTGCACAAATGATCACTATTTTCTAAGAATCAATGCATTAGATTTTGAAGGTCTTGGGCTGAAGGTCAGGGTCATCGGTATCATCAATTTTTGCTTGTGAACACAATATTTTGTGAACGCAAAATCAGTTAAAAGCATGTGGAGATTTTTTTTTTAATTTGTATACGTCCAGTGTGACACAGGGATGATTGGATTAGATACTGGAGGTCATCTGTAAAAACGTCAAGGTCACACAGCCTCTGTCATCCTTTGCTTTTGAATGCAATTGAGTGAATTCAGTATTTCAGGAATACTGCAAAAATCCAACACTACCTTTTTAAAAAGATTTTTATGCCCTTCTGTGTGTTTTAAAACAACTCATACATGCATGCTATCTCCTTGAAAATACCGTGTTAATCGACCCAGGTGATTCCCTGACCTTGTTCACACTTGGCCCTCACAGCAAGAAGATTTCGTGCTGTATGCAGCAGGTAGAATTCAGGGTAATTTCAGTGTGAAAACCCCCGCTGTTTGCATTCACACATGCAGCTCTAAGTAGTATAAGGATATTTTCAGAGTATTTCTGCAAGTGTAGATGGGGTTCATGTCTCCTCCGTGTGATGGAGTACTTCTATGCTCAAAACAAATCATATACAGCATTAGGACTTCTCACCCTCTTTACGATGTCAGTAGCTGTCTGAAACAGCTTCATCCAACCAGCTCTATATCCCAACATTTTTTGACAGCAATTTGATATCATTGGTTCAAGTTGGCAAGCTTAGTGCAGAATATAGACGATAGAATGCAGAGCCTTTGAAAACATGCCGCTGAGCTGCGCTGAACTGACCAAAACCTCAACCAACCAGAGAAGACCCTGCCAACAAGTCAAATAAAGGGCCGTCACCTTTGACCATATTTCCTGTTCTCTTCTCTTTTAAAACTGGTAACCTTCTGAACAAAAACTGTACTGAATAAGGTGTTTAACTGAAAGGCAAACCAATGTTTCTTTTTCATGGATAACTCTCACATACTGAGGGAAAAAAGCTGCTCATGCCTTTTCTGCTGCTTGAAAGTTCAGATTTTGCCTGCAGTTTCTCAAGAATTATCCGTGTCCTAGGCATTAATTGGTTACTTTTTTCAGTCATTTTTTTTTAATATAATCTTTTTTTTTGGCATTTATGTTCAGCTCTCTCTACAGCCATTCACTGCCCTGATATCAAAGAGAACTTCAGTCAGCAGCGTACTCAATAATATTTTTTACAGTTTGTGTATGTTTGTGCCTTCCAGCTGCACGTCCTCCTGTGATTCATGCTCAAAGGGAGTCCCCACAGATGCTCCTGTTAAACCGACATTTCGTGAGAAAGACTCATAAAATGACGCGGTCTAATGAACCCTGCAGCCTGTTCACCAGTGTTGTCAAATTAAAGATTCAGTTAGTGCCAAGTTCAACAAAACATGCAAATTATGCGCTGATGTCTTCCTTTTCTAGAAATGACTGTATGGTTGCATTATTATTCATAATATGTGTCTCTGAAGCAGGCATTCACGTTTGCTAGTGAGAGGACATCTTTTTTCCTTTTTGTTGGCTTACTGGGATTGTGACTTTTGCAGGTTTTTGTCTGTATGCAAAGAAGTAAATATATGTTTCATGTTTTGAAGTTGTAAATTAAAATTACTACAGAAAATGACAAGTGTGCTCAAATGCACTCTCCTCTTGTAAAGACACCGTTTGTAATGTTTCCTAAGTTCAGAGCAGGTGTAGACTTTTATGAAATGGATGTTTAATTTATGGTGCTAGAAAAATGAGATATGCTACATTTCCAGGTAAAGAAATCTAAAGCATCCTGTTTCAACAGAGCATGACTGTCTGATTTTAAGTTAGAGGATGACCATTCATTCATTCACGGTGGGGGTGGGGTCTGCATGCCAGCTCTATGGACACAACCCTGATCACAGTGTTAGAACCGGAAGTCTCTGTGAACACAAATCTCCATCACGGTATTTGTGACATTCTTAGCCAAGTTATTATGAAAATGTGGATAATTGCCCCATTGTGCAAATGTCGACCAATCCTTTAACAAGTTCTCCATCTGTGTCCGTTTTCACCACTAAAATATAATCTCTTCTTCTTTGTGCAGTGACCAACAGTCCCTTAAAATTTAATAAAAATCTGTTAATAACATTTGATTAATTTTGCTCTCAGTTGGATGGACAGACGAACAAACACCAGCACAAACATAACCTCATTTGCTCATTTCCTCATTTGCTGAGGGAATTATAAATTTTGATAGAATTCCAGAAAGTCAAATGATGCAGATTTGGGAATCACCAAAATCATTTTTCATGTTTGTCGTGGTCAATACGCTAGTATGTAGAACAGTTTTAACTGAATTGATGTTTTTTAATGCTAAAATATCTTTATTATTGTTGTCATTGAATTTTCAAATTCACTCTTTTACAAAAAATCTAGAAATAATAACAGTAAAATAGAATAACTAATAATTACTTTAATTCCTGAACAGAAAAACTAGTTTTAGTGGTTGAGTGTTATGTTTGATTAATTTATGACTTCTCAGAGAAGCCCAGTGAGCTGCTCAAATTTTTGTATAAAAATGTGAATTTAGTTTGAATTTCCTCATCTCTGTTCAAAATGTTTTCCGTGTTTATGGCAGATGGTCCAAAAAATTTGTAAAGTACAATATTTACAAAGTAAGAAATCTGACCTCAACCTGCCTTCTTGTTAAGTCTCTTAAGATAACATTTTTGTGATTTGGTGCTTTACAAACAAATACTGACTGATTGATTGATTGGTTGATATTTTGCCTATAGCCCTCTCACAGGCCCGCTCCTTGCTTGTATGTGACCTAAGCATGATAGTTTCCTGGTGCATCGTGTCGGCCTCTCAGACGCCAGCGGCTGTATTAAAAACAACTTTCCCTCAACGATGGTCTGGCAAATGGCTTCTCTCCCTGACAACAAAGACAGTAAACAGCAGCACTTAGCGAGCTCTCAAGAACCTAATTGCCTATTAAGCACAATCGAGTCCTCCTTTATCCTTCTGCCTCTGTTGGGGGCTCCAATCCCTCGAGACACAGCTTTACAGTAAACATAAGTGATCCAGCTCAGCTAACAGCGCGCCGGAGCTGGAGTCTGCACACTGCTGCTGCTGCTCGGTCTGAGCTCAGAGTAAAGTGAAACATACGGCCGCAGCTGTTTGTAACCTGTGCGTTTGTTTGGATGACTGTCAGGAAGAACATAAAATGGTATGCTTGGTGACGTCTCTTTCACCTGATATGGAGGAACTGTTAACCTAATCAGAGTTTAAAGTGTTCTGTTGATAATATTATGATAGAGTGAAGATGTCTAAGTAACTCAGTGTTAAAACAGTGGAGAAAATAATGTTTATTTGATTTTGGCCAGTAGCTGATATGCCAGTATATCTAAACAGGGTTACAAGGGTTTTAGAAATAGGGAGGTCTTTGTTTAAGCCAGGGTTAATGGACGGTGTATTTCTGAACTGGAGAGAGAAGGGACTGTGCTGTATTGGAGATTTTTATATGGACAGTCAATTTGCCTCATTTCTTCAACTAAAAACTAAATTTAATCTCCCTCATTCACATTTCTACCGTTACCTTCAAGTCAGGCACTTTGTTCGCGAGTCTGTTCCACAGTTTATAAACAAACCAAAGAGACAAGCATTTTATAATATACTTATTTCAAATCCAAACTCTAAACATCTCGCGCTTTGTATTTGTTTTTACTACACCAGTGAGTACGAACCATCTCAAGGAGGCCTGGGCTAAAGAACTTTGTTTTCCAGTGTCAGATGAACTGTGGGAAGAGGGCTTGTCTAGTATTAAAAGCTGTTCTATAAACTCAAGATATAGGTTATTTCAATTTAAAGTTATTCATAGACTGCATTATTCTAAAATCAGAAGTAAAATTGTTGACTTAGTCTCACCCTTGTGTGATAGGTGTGGTACTGCCGAAGGCTCATTATCGCACTTGTTCTGGCATTGTTCAGTATTAAGTAATTTCTGGAGTGAAATATTTGACTGGTTTTCCAAACAATTTGAAATAAGTATTCAGCCAGACTTCAACTTAGCAATCCTCGGCAGCTCCGACTCGACAAGGCTTCTTCCCTCCCACAAAAAACATGTCCTCAATGCAGGCATGGTTGCAGCTAAAAAATTGATATTGCTAAACTGGAAGTCTACAACATTCCCATGTTTTAAAAGGTGGCTCAATGAAATGCTCCTCGTTGCTAAGATGGAACAGATCCGTTTTAGCAAGCAGAACTCTAATAGGTATTTCATTAAGGCTTGGAAACCTTTCCTGACATTGTTGGATAAAAATTAAATGTATACATTATGGTCTGTGCTGCTATGTTTTGTCCATATTTTGTACAAACTATGTCTTATTTGGCGTACTGACCGATGATTTGACTGACTCCCACCCATATGTGTGTGTTTTTGTTTTCTGTTTTGTTTTGCACCCAGGACTTTTTTTTTTGTGAACAGGGGCCGTCTCTTTTTGAATCAGTTCTTGCTGTTAGCTTGGACATTTAGATTGTATCCTTTGCCCCTCTTTTTGTTATCCTACCCATCACTTCTGGTGATACTGCTGGGTGTCCTTGTTAATCTTGTATGTCTGCATTATAAGAAAAGTTATAAATAAAGTATTAAAAAAAAGAAATAGGGAGGTCCCCCCCTTTGTCTTCATCTTCATTTCCTAAATAATCACAGTGCAACATAGTCATGTATCACAACACCAGTTCTGCCTCATAACAGTGTACTATTATTCATAGATTGTGTATAAGTTTTTTGAGGTGAGAGCAGAGAGCTGTGGACAATCACTCCAAAAGCATGAATGTTGATTGGTCAAAGCTTACAATCATGTCTGCACCAATAAACATGGCAGGCTTTAAAGACTTGTCTTTTTTATGTTGCTGGTTTTTGTGTTGTCTGGTTTCTTATATGACATAAAAGACTGGAGACATTGGGGACTGTGCCAGCATGTGGTGGCTTGTGGCTTCTGACACACTGAGTCACTACACCCTCTCATTGAGTCGCTAACCAGGCCAATGCGCATCAGTGTGGGTTTTGGTGTTTCTGGCCTTATGGGTTGAGGGTTTTTGGTGTTTTCTGGACTGTATCGTTTGTCTGGCCCTAAGGTCTTCCTCACGTCCCAGAGCAATGTTGGTCTGAGGGACACCAGAAGCACTCTGGCTCGCTGGCTTGTTGTTGTGTTGTGTTTATTATGCCATCAGTGTGTTTGTGAGGGTTCTTTGATTTAAATTGGGCGTTTTGTTGGTTAGCTCCTTTTGTGCTTAAGATCTTGTGCTTTGTTTTCTGTATGTTCTTGAGAACCTGTTTTTAAAAGTGCTGTACAAGTAAAGTTTTTATTATAATTATTAATATTAGATAGTTTATGTTTCAGATATTAAGGGTATGGGTGTTGCAGAGCTTAAGAAAATAAAAGATTTTGACTTAAAAGAACCTGTCCAGATCTAAATATGTGATGAATTAAATATTCACAGAACTTTAAACTGCTGCCCACCTGAGAATTAATCTAACATTTCCTTTAAATACAGCACACTCCCCAAAAATTCAAATTATTATGTTTTTTAAAATGGTAACAGTGACACTTCATAAATAAATACTAGACATGCTTAGAGATCACACAGCTTTGGCTAGGTATTTTCAACATTATAAAGCAAGTTATTGTCAGAAATTGCCCTAACTGGCAATGTCAACAAATCCTTGAAAAAAATCCTGGATCACCCCCTAACACCCAACCAGTTCTCCCTTGTGTCATGAGAGACATTCCCTGAAAATAATTTATTGAGTCACGAGTGAAAATGTGGAAAACTGCCCTCTCTCACAATGTTAAAATATCCTTAAAAAAAACTCCTGGATCCACATCTGGATTTAACTAAATTGTATTTTTTCTTTCTCAAAATTTCAATCAAAATCTAATCAGAACTTTTTTATTTATTCTGTTTACAATCAAACAAACTGACAAACACGGGCAGAAATATAACCTCTGAGTGAAGGTAATAAAATTCTATTATTTACATGGTGATACAATGACCATAAAAACTGCACTCTCATGTTGTGGACTCATGATTCAGATTGGGCAGCAAACATCTTTGATTTTGTTTATGAGTTCATTCACATTAAGGTAAGATGTATAACAGCATTTCCTCACCTATGAACTAGATTCCTCAGGTGTAAAGCCTTGAACTTTTCCTCTTACCGTTTCTGCCTCGGTCACTTTGGAAATAAAACCTTTTTACTGTGTTTCCAGTAGTTATAAATTTAGATATATGATAAAACTCAGGGATGAAAACGTTTCATTAAAACATGCTGTGCCAAAAGCATGAGGATGCTGGATATTGAATTACTAATATTGATAGTAAAAAATATCTGAAGAAGGAAATACATACAGAAAAAGCAGGTTTTCAGAGGTACCTAAGCACAGACAGAACATAAAAGCTGTACTTAAATCGTAAACCTTCTGTTGGAAACGTTTAAGTATTCAGGGCATTTTGAAGGTTGTTAACTTACACAGACTACCTGCTGGCCTGTGTGTACAAGGCTGAGGTATACTTGCTGTTAACTATGTGGACCCATGATGGCTGCCACACAACCCTTGCTTCAATTCAGCATGTCAGTTGTGCACGTCATCCAGATTTAATGCGACGCAGATGTGAGCTACAGTCAGTATAGAAGACCGTAACAGAAGGTTTTAAAGATAAACTGATGAAAAAATTCACAGTCAACATCTAAATAATGTGCGAAAACAAAAACTGTCAGTCTAGCTGGTGACTGATAAATTGCTTGTATTGCTTCAACTAGTGACTGTGTAAATAGTGATTTTGAGTCTCACCCATGGTTGACTTTTAAGTGGGTGTGTTTGTTAGCTTTGTTTCTTCGACTGTATTTTCATACATATACCAATAAGTACTTTTGATAGAAGGATAAAAACATGCATGAAGCATTGAAGGGTTCACTCTTTGTTTTTGCTGGTGCTGACTACATCATCACTCAACACAGTGGACAATCATCAGTTAACACAGTCAATCTTTTGACCAAAACTCGGACATTTATGACAGTGCTTGGGGGAAATGCTATAGACATGGAGAGCAGAGAATGCTGATTCTGAGGTCTGTCCACTGGTTATCAGTTGCTGATAAGTATTTGATTTGATGATGACATTGATTATTGATGTTTATTTTTTCCTTTTACTCAAAATTACCTCCATGTTTACAATTTACCTCTAACACAACAGGTAGTTGCATACAGCCTGGGGTCTTGTGCCCTCCAGTGAGACAAAGACATAGATATTGCTTTTGTTTTATGTCTGTTTTATTTTTTCTTTAAATGGGTTAAACACTTTTTGTTGTGATTTTAGACAAGCATTGAGTGGACTAAAATTGGTGCTGTGTGTTCTGCCCCTCCAGGTTTGACAGATGAGAAAGTGAAGGCCTACCTCTCGCTGCACCCGCAGATGCTGGATGACTTTGTGTTGGAGAGCGTGAGCGCGGAGACGCTGGACAGATGGCTGAAGAGGAAGACCAGCAGCAGGCCTGCAGGTATACCCACATCACTGTGACACAATGATTGGATCAGCAGATTTCAGTATCTTGACGTTGGGTTGTAATTTCTGTCATATTTTAGCTTTACTTAAATGTTTTCTCTTTTTAGCTCACATAATCCCGTAAAAGTTACAGATTTATCAACAACAAATTCCGGCTGCTCTGAATCTCTGCAGTGACAACTGTTGCTTTTTTATTGCATTAAAAACTGAAACCATTTCTCTTAAACAGTATGCAAATTCTGCCATAATGGGTCTCCGAACAAGAACAACCAAAAACAACGATGATGAGTAGAGATGAGGAATTAGGATTGACAGTGTGCTATTGATTCTGATATCCTTAGTTAGGGCTGGACCACAATGTGTATATCAATTTTTCTTAGCTGAATATATATAAAATATCACAGTATACTCTTCTGTAAATAAATAATACAAACATATACATTTTTAAGTCAATTCCACATGAATGAAATGACAGTTTAGCAGAGGACTGTGAAGATTTAACACTTTGGATCGTCACACAAAGTTTCACACACTCTTTGAACTGCATTCTGTGGCCCTGCTGTAAATGATCAACAGGGTTGTCGTGCTTGAACCTTTAGGCCCTGTTTACACGACTCCAAGAGTTTGCATTGCGTTTTTGCCTCCTGTTTACATGAGAACGGTGCCTGGAGTGCCTGAATCCACAAACTTTTGAATTCAGGGTCCAGAGTGGAGAGTTTTGAAAACGTATCGGTGTCCGGCTTCATGTTGACAGGATTCAGCGTTTCGGGGTGAAACGCTGACGTCACTGCATGCGCAGTACTCTTTCACATGAAGGCTGTGCACGCATAGCAGGAACAACAACAGCTTCAGCCATCTACATGTGTGCTGTTTGCTGTGCTCAGTTTGTTATCCAGACAAAACTATCCAGACAGATTTGTTGTCCAGACAAGAAACTCCTGCGTCTTTGTGTGTATGCTCGCCATTGTTGTTTGTGAAAAGTTTGTCTTCCTCATATGTGTGTTGTAACACCGCTATTTCTCGACGAACCTACATCGCCATCTACTGGCCTGGCATGCACGCTACAGCGTTTTCAGTCATTCTCGCGTCTCCATGTGGATGTGGATTGTTTTTGAAAACGCAAAGGAAAAACCTTTCTGTTTCTGGTGAAAATGTTGTCGTGTCAACAGGGCCTTAGATGCAACATATTTCCGGCAATCTCTACAAAAAATATCAATCTGCAACTGAATTCATAAAACCAAACTAACTCAATATAATTGAGACACTACTGTCGTTTTACTGTCATACTGTCCACATGTTGTCGCTGTTGTTGTTGTGAGTGAGTGAGTGAGTAATTTGGGGGCTTTTGAGTTTCTTCGTGTTTTGGGGAAGGAAGGAGGTGGGGCTGGACAACGAGCAACACAGGATAAGAAGCAGGCAAAATGCCAACATGTGTTGAATTATTTCAATGCAACACAATTGTTTTTGGGATGTGCATCATCTGTAGTCCATCAAAAGATTCAGAGAGTCCGGAGAAGTCTCTGCATGTAAGTGGCAAGGCCAAAAACCAACACTGAGTGCTGGTGACCTTGGATCACTTAGGCAGCACTCCATTAAAAACCAACATCATGCTGCAAAGAATATTACCACATGGGCTCAGGAACACTTCAGGAAACCATTGTCAGTCAACACAGTTCGTTGCTAAATCTATATGTACAAGTTAAAACTCTCCCAAACAAACTGAAAGCCATATATCAACAACACCCAAACGCTGCTGGCTACTATAGGCTGAGCTCATTTGAGATAGCCTTGTAGTGCAGATGGACCTACCTGATTCATTGTCTGAAATAACTCAGATCCATCTTGCCAAGCACCAGTCTCCAACGACTTCACTCGGCAAAACAAAAAAGCTGGACCGTCCAATCAGGGAAGAGAGGTGGAAACAGAAGACTTGTCAGTGGAAAGCGACTGCATGTCTGGAAAAATGGCAACTTATGAAGCAGTCTCCGTGGATGCGGCAATATCTGCAGTTTTATCAGAAATGGACTCGATTTCTTCTCTAAAAGAGGAGCAAAGAACGTCACTTAAAGCTTTTCTTACAGGAAATCATGTTTTTGCTCTTCTCCCAACTGGTTTGGGTAAGACTTTGATTTACCAACTAGCTCCTCTGGTTGTGAAATGATGGGAAGGACCTCAAACCACATTGTGATAATTGTGTCTCCGCTGGTTGCCCTCATGGACAATCAAATCAGAGTAGCCGGGAAGCTGGGGATCCTCTGCGGACGATGCCAATTAGCCTCTGGTACCCCGGGGTCGTGGTCACTCAACAGTACCTGGCGAAATATGCTCTCCTCAGAAGTTTACTGGGAGAACTTGGTGGGGATTGTTGTTGACGAGGTTCATGTCACATATAAGTGGTAAATGATACATCTGTGTTGTATAATTTAATGTAAGACGATAGTCTAAGGACTGAAACGTAGTTTAAGCTAACGGCTAACTACAGGGTCTAGCTGCTACATCATATGGCCCTTTTCCATTAGCCCTACTCTACTCGGCTCGGCTTTCCCCGACTCTACCCTGCTCTACTCTGCTCACATTGTGCTGTTTTTCCACCAGCCCGGTTCCCTACCCAGCGGGGGCAGGGTCGCTGTGAAACAGCTGGGCGACACTGTGTTCATGTCATTCAGAGCAAGACACAACAATCAAAACAATGGAGGACTTGGAGGCAATAGTATACTTGATGCTCGGTCTGTGGCTTTTTTTTACGAACCCAGTGAAAGAGGAAAGAAGAAGAAGGCTGCAGGCGGCGAGAAGAAATACCCTTGAGAAGTACACGAGAGTTTTGGAAGCTATACAACAGTCTGAAGCCGAGGACAAGAGCAATCAGGCTGCAAAGAAAATGCGTATGAGGGTAAGCTAATGGAAGCTACCGCTAGCTTGTTAGCTAGCTCTTAATGATAAAGTCCTGTGTTTAACATTGTGATGGCAGCAAGTTATTTCCATAAAGTAACAAAGCGTATGTACTGCAGTCCTGTTTTGGACGTTGCGCTCATGACCCATCGGTGACGACATTCTCTGACCAATCAGTAGCCGGCAGTCAGTCAACGTCACCTTTTGGTATCAACTCAGCTCGCTTAGAGCCAGAGCAGAGTAGGTACTAAAAACTGGTTTGTTTTAGGAGGTACTGTGCCGGTGGAAGGCAACGCAAACCAAGTAGAGCCGAGTAGAGTAGAGTAGAGTAGAGTAGGGCCAAGGTGGGCTGGTGGAAAAGGGCAAATAGTGTTTAGTGGCTTGATTTTTTGGTCTGTAATGAATGTGACTGGCAGAACAATCATCCAGTCACCAGCTGCAGTTGTTTTTGAAGGTTCTGCCTTTGAAAACATTTTCTATGGGCTCTTTTCTAGATGGATTAGTGAAATATTATTATTTGTTGTTTGGTTATGTTATTGATAGATATATGGAAGTGTCCATCTGGCATGTCAGGTTACATTTGAGATGGACTGACGCAAAGTAGAAAAGTGTATGTCTTGTCCTCTGAGCTAAAGAGGAAAATGATCATCTAGATTGTTGTCTGTGCAATGTTCAAAATTCAGCATCTGTGATGGTATTAGGGTGTGTTAATGCCCATGGCATGGGTAACTTGCACATCTGTGAAGGCACCATTAATGCTGAAAGGTACATGCAGGTCTTGGAGCAACATAAACTGTCATTCAAGAGACGTCCTTTTCAGGGGTGTCCCTGGTTTTTTTCAGCAAGACAATGCCAAGTCACATTCTGCATGTGTTACAACAGTGTGGCTTCATAATGAAAGGGTGCTGGTACCAGACTTGCCTGCCTGCAGTCCAGACGTGTCTCCCATTGAAAGTGTGTGGCACTTTATAAAGCACAAAATACAACAACAGAGACCACAGATTGCTGAGCAACTGAAGTCATTTATTAAGTAAGAATGGGAAAGAGCTCCACCTACAAAGCTTCAACAATTAGTGTCCTCATTGTCCAAACGCTTATGTGTTGTTAAAAGGAAAGGTGATGTAACGCAGAGGTAAACAGGCCCCGTCCCAGCTTTTTTGAAACGTGTTGCAATTTGTCAGTTAGTACATTAATTATAATGTCTTTCTTGTGTATTCATCTGAATACTAGTTGAAAAGTATTTGCAATTCATTGTATTCTGTTTTATTTATGTTTTATACAATATCTCAACTTTATTGGAATGGGGGCTTTGTGCTTTTGCGATATGAGAGCATATATTTTGTGTATTGTGCCTTTAAAGAGTACGGGGATAGCCAGAGCTGTGGCTGGCTGCAGGTTGTATTTATTATCCTGATCATTTGCGGAGCGAATCACTCATCTTACTCACATGTGTCTCCTTAAATCATCAGTGTGTGTGATAGACAGAAAATAGGGAGAGAGGGAGCGGGCTTGTCGAGTGTTTACGGGTCATTAGATGTGTTCGAGAGGGCTGGGTTGAGTCTGTGCCGTGCGCTTCACACACAGCGGACTGTTTCTCAGACCAACCACATCCATCAAGGGCCCACAGAGCTGGCACCCGGCCCAGTCGAGCTGCTGACGTCAAAGGCGACCTCCAGAGACATGCAGCCGGCTGAAGGGGGCCCAGGGGAGGGGCAGGGAGGGTGGCGGTGGTGGTGGTGGAGTGGTGTTGTGCTGGCTCAGGGTGTGGGTGTGTTGGAAGTGAAGGGGGGAAAACTGGCGGAGGATGGTTTTGTCACATTTTGGAGCTGCTTTCAACATGAAGTCTGCAGATTGTAGTGCATGCAGGGACGTGCAGTTATCCAGAGTGAGTCTGCATTTGAAACAGTCTGGAGCAGAGAAGGGAAATAGATCAAGTTTTAAAGATATACTGACAAGCAACAAGTTTAATTCTGAAGTTTAACGTTTGATGAAATGTGTCACTCCTTGTTACTCCACTTTTCCCCCAACTGTGTGTGTGTATCTGTGTGGCAGTAGGAGAGCTGCACCCAGCGTGTGACGAACTTTGAGAATAACTCAAAGACCCAAATATGAATATAATTGTTTGCTTGAAAATCAAAGAATATACACAGAATTGCCTGTATTTGATTTATGTAGGTTCCTTTTTTGGCATGTAATTTATTCAATATTGTTCAGCCCAGTCATTTAAATGTAGATTTTACAGTTTTGAGACAGATTGAATTAAAGAGTTTAAAAAATAATAACCTAAGTAATGAGGCATCTAACCAGTGTTTCTGTACAATTTGGACAGTGTGTGAGTTTGTTTTAATGTCCAGTATTTCCTGTCTTAGACTAATGTTTTTGTTTCTTTGGTATGAAACAGGTTTTTATTTTCTAACTCATACAAGAACCATATCCAAAACTGTAATTCTGGTTTTGGAACAACCAATCTTTGTAAGAAAAAAATCAGCTGTATGTTGTGTATCACCATACAGCTTCAGATATGAGGAATTATTTTTTGTCCATATTGCCCATACCCAGCATACTGTACATACAGTATGTGTGCGTGCATGTGTGTTTATGTTGACCGGTATCAAACAGATGCCCTCATGGTAATCGTTCCTGCTGGCGCCAACCAGGGCAAACTTATTTCATTCATGTAGTTCAGGGCGGTGCAGATGAAGCCTGTGCAGAGATGAATGATGATTAATAAACAAAAGTGCAGAACAGGAAGGAAGAGAGCTTGTGTTTCAGTTTTCATGAGAAATGTTACTTCACTGCAAAAATGCAAATATCATCAAGTGTTTTTGGCTGATTTCTGGTCAATATTGTGTTTGACACATTCACATGATAAGCCCAGATAGATATTTTTTTTCTATATATCACCAGTTACAGATTAAACCTTGATTGCTTTTAATAAGTCAAATTGATGCCAATACAGGAAAAAAAAAAGGCCATCATTTTACTTCTCATGTTGCAACATGCTGTTTTGTAATGCTTCTAACACTTAATTCCTTACCCATAGGTCCATGTCAGCATTCAGAGCATAAGCAACTTAAAATAAATACAAGAACAACAGAAAACCTGCAAAAATGTGTGGGGCAAATGCTTCTTGTTTCTATGAGAAGAACTAATTGATTTGAACTGATTGAACAAGTGTAACACGACACAGGAAAAATCAGACATTAACAATTATTATGATGTATTATGTGTTTCAAGCCGGTGTTATGTTTCAGTGCGTTTCTCATGTTTCCTGGAAATGCACACCAGCAGCCCACTGCAGCTCTCTCAAGTGCAACAGTGTGCATCAGGCAGTGATAAACATAATGCAAATCACCGATCCCTTGGTAGGTGTAAAAGCCCTGGTTAAATGGATGCTCTCTTTTGTTTGCTGGGTGAGGAAACAAAACAAAGGAGCAGTAACATAAGTTATGGATTAGAACCTACAAGTCAAATAAAGAGTAAAACATAGTCTTGGTCTGGAGTCAGGGCTCTATTTTGTCACCGTGAAGCATGTTGTTGTAAAGCTTATAGCGCTCAGCAGTTTGTGGTGTCGGTCTGTATTTTGATCAGCACACAGTCCCATCTTAAAGGCAGGTGCAGACCACAGGATGGATTATGTGTATTGATTTTATATATAAGAGTGTGTAACATTAATTAAACAAATCAGCCAAACTTGCAATGCAGTTGGATCTGCCTGATTCAATGTCTGTAAGCAGGCAGATCTATCTTTTCAAGCTCCAGTCTACAATTGTGGGAGGCCCAAAGCAAGACCTACAAATCAGCATTCTTTTGAGCACAAAGATGTGGGAGCTATGAGCGAGATGGCAAAATGAAGTGACTGCTACGGAGATTAGCATAGATGCTAAAGTCTTCAGTAGCAGTTTTATCAGATCTGGATTGTATTTCTTTAGTAAACAAAAAATAAACCACAATACTGAAAGCATTTCTTAACAGAAAGAACATTTTCTTCAAAGTGGCTCATGTTCTGTCCCTTACACTGCAGCAGTAATGCCCGCTTACTTCCTATCTGACTGTCTTGTAATGAACGTGATTGACAGAACCATTGTCCAATCACCTGCGGGATAAGCTTTGAGAGGTTCTGCCCATTCCCAAACACTTTCTATAGGCTGTTGCCCAGATAGATTAATGAATTATTTTGAATGGTCCATCTGGTGTGTCAGGTTAACAATCAGCATCAGCTCTCGTTCCCTTTAAAAGCAGTGCCAGCTGATACTTTTGTTACTCACATGCAGGATTTTGTGTTTGGCTTGAACTCCACATGGCTCATTTAATTCCTCCCCTATTATTGTGCCACCAAACACACAGAACACTGAGGGCCCGTTAACACGTCAACAAAATGGCCAAAGACGGAGAGTTTCTGTTGTGTTTGCATCTTTCATTTGCACGAGAATGGTGCCTGGATTGCCTGAATCCACAAACTTTTGAAACCAGGGTCCAGAGTGAAAAGTTTTGAAAACATTTTTGTTGTCGTCTCTGTGCAAACAGGAGTTGCTGTTGACAGGGTAAACTGGTAGTGTGCACACTTAGGAACAACAACAACAACAGCTATGGCCAACTACCAAGCAACATGTGTGCTGCTTACTGTGCTAGGTTTGTTATCACTCCTCCAACAAAATGTAGATTTGTTCCATACTCTGACCAGTGGAGACGCATTTGTCATATTCACCAAGGACTGTTGTTTGTGAAAAGTTTGTCTTCACTGGAAAGTGTTAGTGTGCAGACGTGTGTTGTAACACCACTGTTTCACTAAAAACTAACATCACTAACTACTGGCCTGGCATGCATGCTACCGCATTTTCAGTGGTTCTCGCAGATCCGCGTGAGCATGCATTGTTATCACACCATCTGTGTGTGATCGTGGAGTGCTTTTGAAAACACTGAGATAAAACCTTTCCATTTCTGGTGGCAACACTGCCGTGTTAACGGGCCCTGAATGAAGTGTGTTATAGTTAAGGTTAAAGTTATATTTCATTGCAGCATTCCCACAATATCACCATACACTGCACTAATCACTAAAATCTGCAGATATAACCAACAAGATCAAATAGGTTTATCCTTATGAATGCTCCTTTTACTGAAAATCAAACAACAGTTGGTTTTAACCACTCTTTACTCATTTCCTCTGCTGGAATCCCCGGCATAATTCACAGATGCATAAAACACACTGGATGGTTTGTATTAACATCTGTGGCTTTAATAATCAGTGGCAATCATAAGATCAGTATATTTTTAAACATCATAAATGTGGTTCTGGATTTATTATTACACTCACTGGAGAGCACACAGAGGAGCATTAGAAGAACAGAGGAGCTGCCTCTCAGCTCTATTCTATTAAAACTTAACCTAATTTTACCATTAAATGTTTTGAAATGTTTTGTTTATTCTGCCCTTTAGTGTGTTTAACATGTCTCCTCTGCATGATAGATCACTTCTATAAACAAGAAAAAAAGTCCATGGAATCAGGACTTCTTCCTCTCCCTAAAGTTGTGATGCCAGCAGTTACCTAAAACGTCTCATCCTGCATTGTTTTGTCATCAGTTTAAGCTCATTGGCTAACGGTAGAAAGCCACTTGCAGAGCAGAGACGTCAGAATAAATGCAGAGTTCTTCACAATGTGGCGCCAAGCAGCACAGAACCGACCAATTACCACAGAGCAGACCTGTGAACCAATCAGAGCAGGCTGGGCCCATGTGGGGATGACGTGAGCAGGAGCTCCACAGAGCATCTCAAACAGAGAAAGAATCCAACCCTATCAGGGGTACTCAGTTTATAACAACTAGATGCATTTTTGAACCTTAGTGATTGTGAACATATGCTAGCAGACATCAAAATGAGTACATGAGCCTGATTTAAGACAAAACGTGGTGATCTGTGCACACAGCAGTTGTGTTGATTTTTGGAAATTAAACTTTTTTGAAAACGTGGCAGAAAACATGGAATCACTGGATGTTGTGGTGTAAACTGGGCCTAAGGCTGGCTACATGCTGAACCTCTAAAGATGCTTAACACTCTAAACACACTAAATGGCTGTTCTGTTGAGCTGCCGTTGTTAAAACTCAAACAGCAGAATAGCCTTACACTCTGGCCTAAATGTCTAAAGTGCATATTTATGTATTGTATTGTTAAAATGGGTAAAACTGTCCATGGTCTCCCAGATATTTGAAAAGCTTGTGTGTAGTCAGCCATAATTTTTAGGTTATGCAAAGTCAGGAAGTTTAAGCCCATGAAACACTTTTGCGCTGTTGATTAAGTTGTCATTAAAATATTTAACAATTTGTTTATTTAAAGTCAGACCCTCATTTTTTCTGTGCATTTGGGCTTTTGAATTGTCCCTTTGACTCATAGGAGAATTCACACGTAAGCCCCACTGGCCTTTCATTTTGCCTCATGTTAGTTTCTGCATTGTTTTTTACATCAGATCACTTAAGTCTCTCTTTTAGTCATCTCCCTCTGTATGATGACACAGCAGCTTTCTACATCTGTCTCATCAGCATCAAAAAAAAAAATTACAGGAAACAATTGGATGATGGTTAAAATTAGAATTTTTAGATTTCTTTGTAACATTACTCTTCTCTTTTTGAAGAACCTTGACCTTCTCTGCTTATAGAGTAAGCAAATGTATTCTTAAGAGGTACTCCAGTGTCTACTTTTACAAGACTTTTTTGATGATTAGATAGATTTTATATTTTGTGTTAAAGCAGCAGCAGCAGCAGGTCCTGTCATCATGTGATGGTCACTGAGATAGCCACAGCTTCCTGGAAGCGCTCCCTGCAGCCAGTCCCGTTCTCACTTATCATGTGATGGGCTACATTGGATTACATAAATCAGTTTTCCTCTACACATGCACAGCAGAGTGTGTTTCTGAGAGGTTGTGTTTTCATCCTATTATGGGAAAGGCATCCAGATTTAAACATGTGTTGCTACATCAAATCTTTTATTTGTTAAAATCATAAATGTTCTATTTATGTTATATCTTATTGTTGTATTTATGTATCAGGTTTGAGCTTTTGCTTGCAAAGCAGATTTGGGTTTGTCATATCAGGGAACTGCTAGTAGCTTGTGCTAGAATATGGAGGATAAATGAAAATCCAAAGCAGATAATCAAGCCAGTTGGTAATGAAGAAAGTTGTTTTAAAATTAAAATAAAGATATGACCAAAGTAAAGAGAGGGGAGGGATTAGTTGATTGAATGCAAAGGCAATGACAGAAGAAAACATGTCTATCACCAGTAAGAACTAAGTGAGACGTTTACAGGGAACATAATATGATAAAACACTTTTCACTTATATTTAAGCATCTTGAGTGTACCACCAAGTCATGATGCCAGGGCTCAACAATGTATGGTATACTCATTGTGACTGAAATGTAAAAATGTACAATGAACCCATAGCAGGGGACCTCAGAGAAGTGATAAATGAATTAAAAAAAAACTGTATATTTTGTCAACTCCAGTTTCCTCCTATAGACCAAAAACTGGTGACTCTAAATCGCCCTTAGGTTCAAGTATGTGTTAATGGTTGTCCATCTCTATGTGTCAGCCTGTGATTGGTGTGTACCTCGCCTCTTGCCCAGTTTCAGCTGGAGTAGGCTTTAGGGTTTAGGGTTTAGATTATTGGATTGTTGTCTTTGCTGTATTAAAGGTCCCATATTTTGCTCCTTTTCTGCAGTTTAACATGGATCCTTGATGTCTTCATGAAACGTTAGTAACACGCTTTGGTCCAAAAAGCCTATGAATCAAGCACAGCTGCATTCTTTCCACGCTCACATAACCCCACTGTTCAGAACGGCTAGTTTTGAGGGCAGGCGCCCTAATATGCTCATGAGAGCAGAGCAGCGTACATACAGGGACTTTACGATAGACCTGCAGCATATCTCGAGCGAAGTGGAGCACACTGCCGCTCTACCCACTCGCTGCTTACAGTCCTGAACACACACGAACTGCAAATTCATGCTGTTGTTAGATAACAGCAAAGCTTGTTCCCCCAAACATCACAGGCTAACACACAACATGCTAACCTCGGCTTAGTCACCGCAGCGGGACACAGCTGCAACTTAGCCTTCTGGGCTAACATTAGATTAAACAGAGTGGTAATGGGGTGGGTAAAGGACTGATTATGTTCAGCCAACTGTTAAACTCCTCTTGACTAATGTAGGAATGTTCATACTTTGAAGTTTACCCTTCAGACTTTCAACAAGTAACCTTAGCATTGACGAACATGTAAAGTTACCTCTGGTTCACTTCTCCCTGCTGTTAGCATAAGCTCATAGCAATGAGCAAAATAACTACATGGAATTGAATTACTCACATTTCCATCATCAGGTTTGACCACGGATTGTTGGTGCTGAACCTGGATTCAGGAAAAGTCTAGTTGCTAGTCCTGTGTTTAACTGACTGAAGTTGGAGAAGCAGTCGACGTGAAGTGATTAGCACACATCCACAGCCAACTGTAGCTGGCACATTCCCTTCAAAAACAAAATTAATCCACTGAGTCCTTTGGTCCTCTGAGGCTGGTAGCCTATATGTGAAGATATATCTGGTTCTTTACAGCCAACAACCGAGCAGTGATAGGTTTTGGGTCTAGACATGGTGTATGAAGATCTCCCGAGCCAGGGGGTGGGGATACTCAGGTAGAGGTAGGCTTATGCAAATAAAATAATTGTTACATAACAGAATATCCATAGACTCAACAGCTCACTTATGTAGCCTGCTAAATGCAGGTTTTGTTGTCTACTCTTACATGTTGTGGGCTGGGAGGCAGGCCAAATACCCAAAAATGTGTTCAAAAGCCTTCAAAAAGTGATTTTTGCATAATATGTCCCCTTTAAGCAGTCTTATTGAATGTCACATCTTTTCTTATATTTTACAGGCTGTAATTATACTCACAAGGACTTCAAGGGCTTCACCATTTCAGCCACAGTGGAACTTTAGGAGAATTTTTGTTATGCTAATTGTTTACTTTTAAAACACATCCTTTGTTTTGTCTGACTTTGCTCAGTTCAGCCGAGTTTTAGATCAGCTTTGTGTCTTCAGCATGTTTTGCAGTCACAAGTTGACAAAGATGTATTTGTGTTTCAGAACCTCAGAGAGATATCAACTCTGATAGAGGAGCTGCTTCACCTGCAGGGCTTTCATCACATGAGAGGAGGCTGTTATATATTTTTGGAAATAACATTTTGCAATATGATTATACCCCTAACAAAAATATTTTGTTTTTAAAAGTTTAATTCTACCCAAATTTATCTTTGGAATGCTGGAAAATTTCCCCTTCAAAGACTTAGGATACATCATCATGACGCTGGATTCACAATATGATTTTGATAGGATTTTTTCAAAGATTTTCTAGTTTTTTTGCTGTGCACACAAGGTTAAGAACATCTGGCTTCAGGGTAATCCCTTGCCTGTGAACCTGATACCTTAAGAATGCTTGAGGGGCTTAATTATGACAGATGTCTACAAATGCTCATTGGTAAACCTTGAATTACTATAGCTGTTTTCGTGCCATATGATTTTTTATGTACCATTTCTGCGACCTTAAAAATCGTGATTCTGTCTTAAGCTCTTCTTTTTCAAAAGTTCCCTTTGAATATACTAACACATATGAAAACTAGAAAAGCTATTTTTGCATTACTGAACCATTTATCCTTTGGAATAAAAAGCCTGTAGTTCATATGGATTTTTTTGTTGTATGAGAAGTTTGCATCTTTGACACATATTTGATGCAGTAAAGATTTTTTTTAATTTTCTGTTATTTTTATTTTAATAAATATGGTACACTATTTCCAAATAAAAATAACCGAAAATAAACTGTTTTTTCTCTGCATTATGACAAGGCCTAGTCAGGTACAAAAACACATGCTTTATTAAGATCCATTGACTCAAAGTAGGTCTATTCGAGCGTTTGAAGCACAGAGGTGCTGGTGTGGGGGGTAAACAGGGAGCTGAACATCTGCAGCAGAGCGACACTGAAGTGGACACATGTTGACCGCTGAGTCACTGCCAGCTGAGTGTCCTGTGTGCGTATCTATGGCTGCAGATCAATAAACTCCTATCGAGTATCGAGCACATTAAAGCTGACTGAGGGTTTTTTCTCTGCTCCTTCCCCTTAAAGGCCTCCACCTCGGGCTGCTAAGAGACTGTATAATAAAGCTGCATAAATACGACAATACTATTAATAAGCCAGGGGATTTCTGTACAATCATGACCTTTTAACTAAGCTCCGTGCTTTTTCTCCTTCTTAGGATTTTTGAACATGTCTTTGTCTCTTTTCTCTTCACTGCTCTTAAAATGTTCTTAAAATAAAATCTATTAAAAAATGAGGCCTGTGATTAGAGTTTTACTGTGTTTGAAAGATTTTATTTACTCTCCAAATTCTATGTAGATGTGTTTCGTCATTATATAAACTGTGCCCTCACTGACCAGTCTGATAAGTATTGTTTGATTATTGGTTGGGCAAATCAAAAATGGACTGAGTTTAATGGGAATTTAGCTTGTTTTCTGCTGCATCAGTGTCAAGTGCTGATGTTGTTACAGTCCATACAGACGTAAAATGTGTGCATCAGTTAAACAGTGTATTCGTGAGGAAAGCCTCTTGACATGATGGTGTTACATTGATAAAACTCCTATAAAATGTAAATATTTTGTGAGGATTTTCTCTTTCTGAAGTCTTTATTGAATGCAAGATGCTTATTTAAATTCTTCATCAGGCACTGCAATTACATGCACTCATAAAGGTCTATTTACACATTTAAAATGCCTGTTAACATGTTGGTCCATCTAAAATCATACCTACCTTAAATCCTCAAATACAAAGTTGGGCCTATATTTACGAAAAATACAGGGAGTACAAGGCCCACATAAGAAAAGGGTTTTCTATTGGAGCCAGACCTTTATTTTAGATTCTTTAAGTCTGAGGAGCGATTTAGTTTTATTTTAAAGCAAAGTATTATAATTAAATAACTGCAGTATAGCAAAATGTTTTCAGTATAGCAAAATGTTTTGTGTAAACTAGGGATAATTAGATAAAGCTGACTGAATGGTACTATATACAATATTATAACGAACATATTCTTTTCTTGTTTTATATAAAAAAAAGTTGTATAAAACCTCAGATGAAGCCACTTCAATTTTCCCCAAGTTCCCCGTCTGAGTCTTGACTGGTCTGTGACTCTCTCAAAATTAATTTAAGGATTTTTTTTCTTTACTTCCAGCCAAATTTACAAAGTCTTTAAACGAGGCCCCTACAGCACAGTTTCCCAGAAGGTGTAACTGAAATAGAGAGCTTATACCTGCCAACTTGAGTCCGGACGTCCCGGCTCTGAACACAAACACTCTGACTCAGGTTGTTCCGGTTCAGGAAAAGTTGTATCTGAGTGATGGGGTTAGTTGAGGAGGTCTGTTCAGCTTCTGCAGCCTTAAGAGTTGTTCGACAGCCGTGTTTATCGTTCACTCTGGTTTATTTTCTAAGAAGCCCCTCTCCTCTTTTGTTTACTAAAAGCACAGTAATACCTGAAAATATGGGACGGTGTGACAAAAGGCTACTAGTGTTTGTGTGTGTGCTGATGGTTGACCACATCACAGAATGATAAAACTGACAAACAGACACAATAGGGCTTGATAGTTTAAACAAGATAAAGGGTTAGACATTTTTTTTATCAGTGTTAAAAAAATGTATGCCAGGAATATGTTTGGATTCGGACAGTGCTCTCTGCTTTGTGTAGAATATGACACAGTGTATAAGAGTATGTAAAATACAAAAAAAATGATAGTTTCTTGTTCTTCAGATTACAAATATGCAGTATTCTGTCTGCAATCTTTGCTAATTTGAAATTAATAGGTGCCCACCTGGACCTAGACTGTGATGATCTGGACCTAGAATCTGATGATCTGGACCTATGCAGTGATTTTCTAAGTTTGACCGTAATGATCTGGACCTAGATACCGTTAAACTAGACCCAGACTCTGATGGTCTAGACCTAGATACTGATAATCTGGACCCAGACACTGATGATCTTAATCGGACTGTTATGATTTGGACCTAGACAGTGATGATCTAGACCTAGTTACTGATGACGCGGACCCAGATTCTGATAATCTGTATCCACACAGTGGTGTTTTAAATAAGTCAGTGATGATCTGGACCTAGAGACTGCTGATGTGGATAGGGGTGGGCAGAAATATTGATTCAGCAATGCATTGCAATTATTCCCCTCCCAATTCAATATCGATTCAGCAAATCCTCTGAATCGATTCACCTCCTGGCCAGTGGGGGGCGCTGTGCACTTTTTCAGTGTTTATCCAGCTGCCATCGGTCGCAGAAGAAGACATGCTTGCAGAGTGATAGGATTGAGAGCCGAACATGAGAGTGATTTAACGGCGGTTTATCAGTATTTTCTGTGTTAAATAATGTAAAATATGAAACAGAATAGCATTAGTATCATTCTGGAGTGTTTTCTTTTCGTTCTTTTGCCGTATTTTCTCTGTGTTTTGCCGTATTTCCGACGTATTTTCAGCTTGTTTTATCACCTTTTTGATCATAGTTCATTTTTTATGGATTCCATAAATAGTAATTTTAGAAATATTGGAGGAAGAAATGTCGAGATCTCTGTCTTCAGCTTGACAGGAACTGTTTCAGGGACTATCATCAGTAAAAAAAAAAAACGCCTGGACATGGTCTAATATAACAGGCTGTAACATGGACACTAAATGCTGTAGGCAATTTCTACATGTTCATTTGTTGTTTATGAAGAGAATCCTGTTGAAAATTCAAATCCATTTTTATCCTTTTCTTGTAATTACACACTAATTTAAGCATTTATAACATAATAATGACAAATACTTGCAAGAATTGTTTACTTTCATTTCTCGTGAAAAAAGATTGAAAAAATGTATTCAAAGGATAAGCCCTGACACATTTATTAACAAAAAAGACCAGGTGGATATTTATAATTATAGTGTTTAACTGTCATGTTTTTACTTTTGTACTCCATGTGCACAAATAGGTTATTACTGTGCAAATTTTTATTTTCAGATGTTTGCTTAATAATATGAGGTGACATACCACATATGTTCACATTGGCATCAAATTGAAAAAAAAAAGTCAAAAATTGTCAACAGGTACTCTAATTATTTGTCTATTTCTACTTCATACTGTAGTGATACTTAATTGAATCGCCACCCAAAGAATCGAAATCGAATCGAATTTGAACCCTAGATGTGGACCTAGGCATTGATTAATAGGACCCAAACGATGATGATTTGAACCTAGACACTGATCACCTTGACACCGCTGAACACTGATGATGAAGACTAAGAGAATAGTGAGGTTGGCCCAGGATGACTAGGTTTTGTTTTTTTTTTTAACTCTGCCAAGGAGGCCAAGTTTTTACCGGCATATGTTTGTTTTTCTGTTTGTCTGTTTGTTTTTTTGTTTGTCTGTTAGCAAGATTACCCAAAAACCACTGGACAGATTTTGCTGAAATTTTCAGGAGATGTTGGTAATGGCCCAACTTAAAAATGATTAGATTTTGGTGGTGAACCAGATAACCGCCATTAGCAAACAATCGTTTTTGCTAGATAACTGTCTAACTAATAATGATATCAACATGATTAGAAGTGGGTTTTCAGGGTGAAGCAATCATATTATGATGGTAACTTTATCATGGAACTATTGCTTATAGATGTAACAGCAATATGTGAGCTACCTTGGCAGAGGGTTGCACTCTCCGAGTGCTTTTTAGTTTTACTCTGAAATTCTGATCTGGAACCTGACACTCATTAGATGAAGGGAAAGTTACGGGGGTTGAGGAGGGTCACACTGGTCCATGTTAAAGATGAAGTGAAAGCGACGGGAAAATTGATTTCAGGTTTGGCAACAGCACAATGATTGGTCTATAGAGGTGGTGCAAAGATATTGTTGGTTTGGTACTTAAAGGGTAAATGCACTTAATTAGCTGGAAACACATCTTTTTACTTTGGCGTTCAGTCCAAGCTAGACGACTAACCTTGGCTTTTAATCTTTATCTTTCATTCCCTATCTTCTCTTTTACTCTTCTTTTATTTTTTCTAATTTTATTTTTCATTTATTTATTTTTTATATATGTTTGTTTTTTAATATTGTGTTCATTTTTATTCCAATTCTGTTTTTATTATTATTAAGTATATGCATGATCGTATTGTACCCCTGTACAGCACTTTGGTCAACTGAGGTTGTTTTTAAACGTGCTTGAGAAATAAATTTTGACTTGACTTGACTTGGTCACAGAAGCAGGAAGGGGCAGAGAGGCACTGTTGTCTTGGAATTTATTAAGTGTTGATCTTGTTGTATTTGTTCACATTCTATCAAACTATCATGTGTATAGTATTGGTTAACTTTTTTATGACAGGAAAAAAAAAATATGGAGACATTGTGTATTGCCATTGAGCCAAAGTCTATTGAGATATGATATTTAGTTTATATTTCCCAGCCCTAATGTGAACATGCACATGTACACATACTTCTCCTCTCACTGCCCCTGGGGATATCTGTATCCTTAGGGTTAATCTCCTGATACATCCATCTGATGAAACAAAGATGTTATTGTTGCAAAACAATTATAGAGCAGAAATGTTGTCACATTTCTAGAATTCATGTTTCCTGCCGAGGGTGTGAAGCCTAAAACGGTCCATTAATTCTCAATCTTACAATCGTAGATAAAAAGCAGTATATACACAGAAAATGAGCTCCTATGGTTTTGAAGTAAACCAGAAAATCAGCGTTTCATGTTGACTGCACCTGCAGCATGTGTGCATGCCTCCGTGTGCATTCTTAAAAAAAAAAAAAAAAAAAACTGCTGGAACTGGTCCAACTGGTTTAACAAATCAGATCTACAGCGCACAAGTGTCTCATTCTTGTGGTGCTAAGCCTTGGGAAGCTCTTATCTTCTCCCTGGACAGGTTACGTCTCTACTGAGAATACACCATGTAGATTGTATGATACACAAGAGTCAATATTATTCCAAAAGACGTTTACGCTGCAACCCAACAGGGTCTGCACAAGGGCTGAACAACTGATCACATTATTAACATTACTGCAAAATAAAAACCTGGTTAAAACACTTAGCAGAAATCTGTGATTTTCATGATAACAAAGACAACACACAACATAAATGCTTTCTATAGGTTTATAGACACATCAGGTTAAATAACATACAACTTGAAATTGTCTAAAAAATGTAGAGGTAGCCTTAGATAACAACAACACATTTTTTGTCCTTTTTGTAAGAGTAATTTCCGTGAGCACTTTCACATTAATTGTCTATATAAATTGTACTTCTTTGAAACAGAAACATCAGAAATTTTGTGCCTTTAGGAAGAAAGTTATTGATCTTTTGCATCCCGTATAATGGTACTAAAATGATGAAGACAGTATGAGAACCATTAGACCTTAAATTTGAGACATCACCCCACACTCCTTTATTTGTGTTTAGAATGAGACACAATAGTGCGTGTAACAGCCTACTTGCACTCTTATTGATAGGGGAGCGTGATACACAAGGACTCAACTTAGCTTGGGCCAAAACCCTCATATTTCCCCCATCTTGCTTTACCTCTGCCCTTCTTCTGTCTGACACAAAAGCTGTGTTTCCACCAAGCAGTCGGTTCAGTTTGGCTCTGTTTGGCACGCAATTACAGGTGTTTCCGCTGTCAATTAAGTAGAAAAGGTACCCAAATAACCAACCCGTGCTGTCCCCAGACCAAACAGACCCTAAAAGGTGAGGTTAAAAGCAGTCATTGTCCTCCATTTTTGCTTTTTGTTTACAGTCACCTACAGCTCTACTTTAGACTGTTTCACTGTGTTGTGCTGCTGTGATGTCATGCATGTACCTAGAGGGCAAGACTCTCCCCTCCCAGCTCACATCCCTACTCTCAAGTGAAGGTACAAAGCTAGGTTACCCCTCCAAACCATACCAAACTGTACTGAACCAAACCAGACCACTCAGTGGAAATGAGGCTTAAGTGCAGCACTCTGAGAGTTAAGCAGACGGCTGTTTTTAGAGACCCTTCAGAATGTGCAGGTTGAAAGTCAAAAATGAGTAGATGAAACAGATTTTGGTGCCCAGGAGCTCAATTGTGCCTGTGACTTCCATACAGGTATTGATATTGTTTTATAGAAGTGTATTTGAATTTAAATTGCGTTGTTGTGGCAGTTTTGTTGGACTGCATAGATTGCCCATTATTGTACTGTTATTGCTGAGGCATATGTGTTTTTTTTATAATCACCACTATCTTCATAGTTAATGTTGTGAATAAAGGCAGAGTAAGGTAGATTTTTTGGTCATTGTGTAGTTTACTCAAAAAGTGGGGTAATTGCAAGGCTTTCGGTTGCACCATTGACTGTTATTTATCAGCTATATATAACTGTCTATATTCACTCAGGGGAGATTTATCCAGTTGCTGTATTGTATATTTACTAGTGTCATAGACCTAGAGCAACCTCTCTTCAAAATACCCAAACTATCCCTTTAAGACTGTATTCTGAATATTATGGTACTTTAAAAAAGCTCTCTGAAAGCCATCCCTGCCACAGTGTATGTGTTACGTTGGTTTGTATTTGGCCTCTCTGTCTAACTGGTAAAAGTCCCTCTGTAGTTGTGTAGTTTTTCCTTCAAAGGTCTCGTGTCGGAATATTCTCTGCCTCAAAAAGTCATTAAACAAAAATCGATTTGTATTTTCTCTTTTTTGAAGTCTTGTTTGAAGTGCAGCTCTGTGTCGTCTAATTGACGTCACGGCTGGCCAGGAGTTCACTCTAAAATAGCTCTCATGGCTATGTTAGGAAAGTCAGAGCATACCGGAGGAATGTTTAAACCAACAAACAATGAGGCTGGCTGTAATTTCTCTCTTCACACATACAAAGAGGTTGGTTTTCAAAAGAAGAGCAGGCTCTAGTCAGCACTTCAGTCGGTGTTTCTGAAATCTCCCCGGCCTTTTTGCATGGTTTGATCACATGAAAAGACACCAAAGAGATCTGAGCTGTTACTGTTCTCCTGTGCTGTTTGACGCATGTTCAATGAAAAGCTGTGTGAGTGGTTTTTATTTTCAGCCCAAACAGCTCTCCCAGACCCGCTCCAGACTACAAGTCCAGGATGTGTTATGATTGGCTGAAGCTCTCATTACTGTCACACTGCAGCATCCATGTCCAAAGACAATAGTCGTATGTCTGCTGTCGCTCCAACAGCCTGAAATTGCAGCGGGACTCTCAACTACAGGCCACAAAATTTTACTCTCATAGTTCTGTTTTTAAAGAAACATCCTATAAGGCAAGGACTCCTTACATCTTCACCTTTGACCTAAAATTGGACAAACGAGTGAAAAGATGGATGGGTGGATGATATTTGGATGGTTGAACACATATATAGCTGGACAGACTGATGGACCAACAGAGAAATGGGGTGACAAATGACAAATGGATGGTTTAAAAGATGGATGAAATTGACAAATAAAAATAAAAAGAATGAATGGATGAGGTAGAAAATAGATACATTGATTGACGAATGGACAGAAAGACTGATAAATGGTCAAAGAAAGACAGATAGACCAAAGGACATATGGATGAGCCAATGAATGGATGGATAGATGGTTGGACAAATTGTTGAACTTGTGGTCAATTGATGGATAGGTGGGTGGATTGGTAGATAGGATAATAGATTAGTAGGGATACTGATCAGCTGTATTTTACCCATTTTAGGCAGCTACTGGCACTATAAGGAAAGTGAGAGGGAGAAGTCCTGATGCCACAGACTTTTTGTCTTATGCATAGAAGGGGCATGTAAAACTCCAAAAAGCATAATATGGGCTCCTTAAATGAAATTTAAGTTTCAGCTTATCCACTGAGCTACACATCAAAGCTAGGATATCTGATTAAAACAGCCAGGCAAAAACATGTATCATCAGTACAAAATATGCATACATTATGCATGCCTATCCTGAGTGCTAACCCTACACACCAGATGGACTGTTCTGTATATTTTACTGGTCCATTTGGGCAACAGCCCACAGAAAGTGTTTGGGAATGGACAGAACCTTTCAAAAGCATATCCGGTAGGTAACTGGATGATCGTTCTGTCAATCACATTCATTAGGGGCCAGCTGGATAATGTAGTTGGTGGGCGCCACTGAAAATATAAAAAATATAACTAAATATAACACTCGAGCTGCTACAGAGTACAAACTATTGCCAAAACATGTCAAAAATGGAGTAGAAATGTCCTTTTTGTTTAGAAATGCTTTCATTGTTGTTATATGTTTTTCATTTAATGATAAATGTGTTCCAGATCTGATAAAAGTGCTACTGAAGCTGTTAGCATCACACCATCTCCCGTCTTGCATGAACATGTCTTTTACCTCTTCATTGTTGTTGTTTCTGCTGACTGCCTCACATGAGTTATCCTTTATTTGCAATTACCTATTGTCGACATGAATGGGTTTTCAATTCCCATTCCTGTAGTCCGGTTAAAGGTCCCATGCTCTGGTGTGTTTGACTGTTGACGTCGTGACTGTTGGTGTCTATTAATAAGCATTCTATTGATTCAAATTCTATAAAATAAAAGGGTTTTTTTTGTCTTTGTTGAGATTAAATGCAGCTCATGTTGTCTCCCCTTTGGAAAAGCTTAGATCTGAAGGGGAGGGGAGGCAATTTTTAGGCTATGATAATGAGCTCTGCATTGATTGGCTGCCTAAATGTTCCCTGATGGGAGGGGGGAATAAAGGTTAAAGGCCTTGACCTTTGTTTTGTACCTCTTAAAATCTAAATAGCTCTATGTCAGTGGACATCTATGCAAAGATTGGTAAACAACTTTAAAGCACTCTTGATGCACAGCAAGGATGAATATCCAAGACCTTTAATCCTTGACAATCTTCCCCAACAGTTTTTCCTTAGGTTAATGTTGATTTCTGTTGTCATTGTGTGATACAATCATTCATTAAAACTAACAAAGCAGGAAATACCAATTTTATAGTAGCATTATATAGTAGAGAAAAAGCAGTTTTCCAGGGAGATTTCCCCTCCCTTTCCTGCTTAAGTGAAACTGCAGAAAAGCATGCAGCAAATTTTATTTAATTACGTCGATCCTAATTTTTCTGATCCATCTGATAGAAAACACCATCTGTGATCTATTACTTGCCAATCTCCTCTCGCTCTGCCCTACAGTTCTTATTTGTTCTGCTGTTGAAAAAAAGGATTCACTGACAATCACATACTCTGTGGAGAATCACAGAGAAGATTTTGGTACTACTTCTTCACTTTAATGTAGTCTTACTGAAGCAGCTGTTTCATGGAAATAGAAATGTTATGTCTACAAATTAGTCATTTTTTTCTGTGCTCTCTTCAGGTCTTTATTCATTCGATTATTTGGAACATTTTAAAGATAAATGGCTTTTCAGTTTCAGAGAGCATAAGTTTACAATTTTATAATGTTACAATATCTTTTATCAAATGATTTTGTCCAATGTGACGTACATCTAAGAGTAAGTACAACACAAGCAACAATCTAGACCAGAGGGAGCAGCTTTAGTAAATGCATGGTACATGCAGTGAGCAGTAGGGACTCACAATACCAGAATCATTATCTTTATAACTTAATAACAATACTGATACCAATGTCATACAAATACATTTCACAAGTCCATCTGGGCAACAGCCTGTAGGCAGGTGATTGGACAATCGTTCTGTCAATCACATTTAATACAGACCAATCAGATAATGTAGTAGGTGGGCGCTATTGCCCCACTGTAAAGTACAAAATGTAGGCCACCACATAGAACCAACTGTCACCAAAACATGTCAGTAGTGGAGCAAAAATATCCTTTCTATTGAGAAGCGCTCTCAGTGTTGTTGTTTGTTGTTCATTTAATAAAGAAATTTGGTCCAGATCTGATAAAACTGTTTCTGAAGCTGTTAGCATCTATGCTAATCTCACTGGTAGCTCCCACCTCTTCCTGATCTAAAGGATGGTGTTTGGCCATGTTGCTTTTGGTCAGGTTGTAGATTGGAGCTCGACAAGATGGATCTGTCTGATTACAGATGTTGAATCAGGCAGATCCAGCTGCACCGCAAGGTTAGTTAAGTGTGTCCAGAACATATTGTTGAAGAGCCTTGCCTTAAAATCCACACAGATATGTTGGCATGCCTTTAAACCTCTCTGTTCCAGGACTGCTCAGAACAGGCTATTTCAGTGTAGATCCTCACTGGCTGTGTCTGACCACGCCCTGCTCTAGATGTACCTTCAGGTTTCCAGTGCTGTGCTCTAATGTTTTCTGTGGCTGCACAGACATGCGGAGACATGTTTCTTTTGCCAGAGCTGGCCATCTGCCAAACAAACACTGCTCAGGAAGTTTCTGCCATCTGGGGAAGGTGGCGTTTGAGTGCAAGTTTATTATTATTATTTTTTAATGGAACGAGCAACAGGGGGACAAAAGAGATTTTTCTCATGAAGTGGAAGGAGGCTTGGCAATAGGCCATATTTTTGTATAAAAACATTAAAAAGTGTAACTTTCGAGACAGCTTTGGTATGTGTTAAATTCACAACTTCAGTTCTTTTCTTTGTTACTCTGTCCTACTGTTTACACTGACAGAAGTAAACTGCACCTTCTTGTTGTATATCTAGTTTGGTAAAACCCTGCAGGGCACACTACAGATGTTTAGCTACAGAGATGTTTTTTTTTTGGGGTTTTTTTTACAAAGAAAGTTTTTTATACTAACTTATTTAATCTAGTTTTGATTCAAGTTATGTTTAATGTTGTTTTTTCTCTTTGCAGATGACACATCAGCTAAGGAAGTCAGCAGGGTAGGTCTTTTTCACTTAAATATATGTTTTATTCCAATGACAAATACCGCCAGTTGTTTTAAAAGCTGTGCTGTTTGTTTAGATCCTTTTTGTGTCCTGGCTCGCCCCCTGTTGGAGCAAGAGAACATGTTACCTTCCAGACGTCTATGCTAAATGAATAGTTTTGTCATGGTGGCAAACTTAAATTTACTTATTCAACCATGATCATCTCCTGCTGTGTTGTGTACTCTTTTAACAAAGTTTTAAATGTCCATATTTGATACCTGCTGATCATATAATGAAGAATTTTCAACAGTAAAGTCTCATTTACAACAAAAGCAACTAATGGGCTAGCACTAATGCTAACAATTGCAAAGGTGACCCTGTTTAATGGTCAAACCAGCCACTACAAACACAGAACTAGCAAAAGCCCTTTATTGTTCATTTATATATCGAATAGATTCAAATCAGGTGTAAATCCCAGTTAACAGGTTACAGAAGCAGATTTTCTTTTAATTAATTTATTAGAATTTTGTGGAAAATTCAAACATAAAGTGGGATAGTAACAGCAGATCATAAACAACAGACAACCAGTTCATAGTGACATTCACTCTGTCTTTTGACTGTCAAATTTATTATCAACAGGACACTAAAGATCCACTCAGCTGACTATCTGG
The DNA here is from genome assembly GCA_037902135.1 of Cetoscarus ocellatus. Classification (NCBI taxonomy): domain Eukaryota; kingdom Metazoa; phylum Chordata; class Actinopteri; order Labriformes; family Labridae; genus Cetoscarus; species Cetoscarus ocellatus. The sequence goes on along the minus strand of JBAMNC010000022.1, from coordinate 30,649 downwards.
TCCTAGCACAAATATTCCACATATATTTTATAAGAGACAGTATTAGTCAGTTAAAAATCTCCTTTCTGATCATTTCTATGATAAACTAAAAAAACACCAGAACAGATGATAAATTAAAGCCCCCCAAGCTCTTCACATTATGGGAAACTTTATGCAGATTGTTTTTCTGCTTTAGCGCCACAACCTCTTGTTAGTAGTGGGATTTGGCAGAGAGGGGTGGCCAATTTATCAATCATTAAGAATAAAAAAATAGTACCTATAAATACTTTGATATGGGCCAACTCAGGATAAGCTGGTGACGGTATCGCATCATATTATGGGACTGAGCATCACACTGATAAGTGTGTTGGAGAGGGCAATTATTTGCCCCTTATCATGTCTGCCTCAAACTGTCTCACCCTGTGAAGCAGACTGATCGGTCAGTTGTGTGCCGGTTGGATGCAAAACTTAGAAAGTCATCCTTGATCTGCAAAAATAAGAGCCTCTTTCTCTCTGGTTGACATTACACTGGTGTGGAAGTTTGTGTCTGTTGGCACCAGGAACTGTGAACTGCCTGAAGAACTGCTCTGTCTGTTCACAGTTGTCATTGTGTTGTTGTTATGGATGTATAAAAGATAGGGATGCACAATATTATCAGACCAATATCGGTATCAGCAGATCATTGCCTAAAAAGTTTATTATTGGTATCGGCAGACATAAATATGTTGCCTATATTAACACCTGATAATTTGAACATTCAAATATTCCATAAATGTCCCTTATATTGGCTGTAACATTGGCACATGATACAATGTACCATGATAGTTTACCTCATCATCATTCAATTTCTACTTTTATAACTCAAAAGTTTAGTTTGTTAAGAAAACAAAATGTTTTTTGGCTTTTCATCTGTTTCTGACACCAATAGACCATGAAAGAATTTAAGCAGTGATTTTGTACTCTGGACACAAGATATCAGTAGTAATATCTCAATTGGCAATAATGTGTTTGGAAATATTGGCATATCAGATTTTGTCAGAAGTCCAATATCCTGCATCCCAAATAAAAGTCATCGCCCAGATCATTGTGAGGGCCAGAATTTATTACTAGCAGGCCAGATTTGGCACACAGGCTACCTTTTATTAACTCCTGCTCTAGACATGGCACTTGTCAGAAGGGCTGGTCAATCATTAAATTATAATTACTGATACAAGAATGGCTTTCCACAGTACATAATCAAGATTAAAGACTTAATGAAAACATAGTTAGATTATATTTCTTTATTTATCAATTTTGCAAATTTTATGCCTTTGTATTTTTCATTGCATTAACACATGATCACATGTGATGCATACATGTAAAATCAGTGAGCAATTGTATCAATTTTATCTATCAAATTAATCACAATTCTGATTTTCCATTACTGACCAGCCCTTCTTAGCATAACTGTTTTTAGTGAAAGATATCTAATTTCTCATTCTTTCTGGATTGTTTTGACATTTAGATATGTTCAGTAAATTTAGAAGTATGAAATGGTGCAAACAAAGTGAAAGTTGTCTGAAAAGTCAGTTATTTTCAAACTTGCATCAGTGCTGGCTTAGTATCAAGCCCAGTAGCAATCTTCAGTTTGTACAGACATATCTAGTTTCCTCATTCTTTCTGGATTGTTTTGACATTTAGGTATGTTTAATGAATTTAGAAATATGAAAAAGGTGCGAACAAAGAAATGAAAATTGTCTGCAAAAACAGTTATTTTCAAACTTACGTTAGTGCTGACTCAGTATCAAGCCCAGTAGCGATCTTCAGTTTGTACAGACATATTCAGACACACTCTCAAACACTTGTCAAGATAGTTATGGGACAGACTGGATCCCACATGCTTCACATTCATGTTCACACCTTTGTCATCCTGACACCATGGCACCCTGAGGAGGCCAGGTGTCAGCACCCACAGCGGGGCTGTGGAGCCGTGAAGAGGGGACTTCACACACATATACACAAATGAGACCAAAAAAGCATGGGCCACTGAACCTTCCACTGCGTCATCCATACGTCTGTGCAAACAGGATGTAGGAGGATCGAAGGCGTCCCATGGGGGAGGTTTTCTAGTGCGCCACTCTCCCTGCTGTCCTGTCCTCACCCTCTCTGCAGGTGCAGAAATAGACGGCTCTGTGGCCCCGTACTAGGCAGGAGGTCTGCCTCTTACATAACCGCGTTTTGAAGCTAAAGCGGAGCAGACAAGCTCGGCTGGGCTCTAATCAGAGCCATGGGGCTCCGCTGGCCTCCTCAGGGGACTGTGGGGGGATCCCTGGGCTAAAACGAAGCTGTGTGAGGAGATGTAAGGGTGGGGTGGAGGGTAATGCTGCGATGAATGGATCTGCCTTTCATTCAAAAATGATTCCCATTCATGATAGCGGCAAACTACTGCAGTAACATTTGATCATGTGGGAGACAGAATCAGGTCCTGCTGGTCTGTGACAGAAATCGCTGACACAATTACAACCCACAGTTCCAATGAAGTTGGGACGTTGTGTGAAATGTAAATAAAGACTGAATACAGTGGTGTGCAAATTATGTTTGACCTATATTCAATTTAAGACATGACAAAGACAAGAAATTTAATGTTTAAACTAATAAACTTGATTGTTTTTTGTTTCTAAAAAACACTGGGACAGGGTCATGTCACCTTCCCTTTTAAAAAGACTCAGTAAAGCATTTGGGATCTAAGGACACTAATTGTTGAACTTTGTAGGTGAAATGCTTTTCAATTTTTCCTTGATGTACAACTTCAGTTGCTCAACAGTCAGGGGTCTCCATTGTCATACTTTGTGCTAAGAATGTGCTACACATTTTCAATGGGGGACAGGTCTGGACTGCAGGCTGGCCAGTCTGAGCCAACACATGTAGAATGTGGCTTGTTACTGTCTTTCTGAAATTAGCAGGAGTGTCCCTGATAAAGATGTTGCTTGGATGGCAGCATAAGTTGCTCCAAAACCTGTCTCTACCTTGATGTAGTGACGAACCGTGTTAACAGACAGTAGTTTTCTTAAGTGTTCCTAAGCCCACATGGTGATATTCTTTACAGAATCCAATCCAACCCACTTTATTTATATAGCACATTTTAAAAACATTCAATTTCACCAAAGTGCTGCACAGTAAAATCAAATGAACAAACACTGCAGAAGTAAAAACAGAAACACACAAAACATAAAATAAATACAAGCGATAAAATACACAGGGATTAGGACCATAAAAGACATAAAAGGACAGAGATCACACAACTCTCATTGTGAACTAAAAGCCAAGGAATAAAAATGAGTTTTAAGACGTGACTTAAAAGTAGGGAGGGTGGGGGATGTTTTGATCTCGATTGGTAATTCATTCGACAGTTTGGGAGCCACAGCCGAGAAAGCTTGGTCACCTCGGGTTTTTTAAGGAGTTTTTGGGACGATGAGATGAAGCTGATCAGCAGACCTCAAGGAACATGGGGGGTTTGTAAACATTTAAGAGGTCAGAGATGTACTGTTGTGCTGGTCTGTTAACGATTTAAAAACAAACAATAACATTTTAAAATGAATTCTAAAATGAACGGGAAGCAAATAGAGGGACGCCAGAATTGGAGTGACATGATCATGTTTTCGTTTACCTGTTAAAAGACAGGCATCAGCATTTTGGGCAAACTGTAAGCGTGCAAGGGAAGCCTGATTAACACCAACGTAAAGAGCATTACAGTAGTCCAAAGAATGATGATTTTGATGCAGTGCCACCTGAGGGGTCAAAGGTCAAGGGCAAACCTTGCTACTTTCTATCTGGAGATTCTCAATATTGACAATATTATAGACTGTAGATGGTGAATCCCTGAATTCCTTGCAGTTGTACATTGGCAAATGTTCTTCTTAAACTGTTGGACTAGTTGCTCACGCAGTTGTTCACAATGTGGTGAACCTTGCCCTATCCTTGGAGATGCTCTTTTTCTACTCAATCATGACACTCGTTTCCAAATGACCTGTTTCACCTGTCAAATGTTCCAAACAGGTGTTTTTTTTAACATTCCTCAACTTTCGCAGTCTTCTTTTGCCACTGTCCCAGCTTTATTGGAACTTGAATGTGTTGCAAGCATCAAATTCAAATTGAGAGTATTTTTTGCAAACAAAAGATAAAGTTTATCAGTTTGAACATTAAATATTGTGTCTTTGTGGTGTATGGAATTGAAAATAGGTCAAAAATGATTTGCAAACCATTGCATTCTGTTTATATTTATGTTTTGCACAATGTCCCAACTTAATTGGGGTTTGTATTTTGATTCGTATTGACTATGTCTACATATAGGTGTATATCTGAGATAATTATTTAACTTGACTACTTACTGATTTTACAGCATCTTCATCCCATGCTTTTATTAAACCTGACACGCCTGAACATTTTGATAGTTTTGAAACTTAACAAAAAATGAACAACTCTGCTGTAGGATTGTTGTGATGTACTTGTTTCACTAAAATAAAACAAAACACTCAAACATTCAACACACGACTAAACTCAAAACCCAAAACAAGCCCAAGCAGCATGCAGCACAAATCATTTAATCTCATATTTTGTTTATAGCAGGGGAAAACCAAAACTATAACTGTAACTGAAATTGCCTTGCACAGGATGCAGATTGTCTTGTGTAGCGTTTACTGGATTAGTCATCTAATGCCATTGTTTATGAGGCTGTGGAGTTGATATTTGTGTGTGTGTTGTGTCCAGCAGTACCAGGACACAAATATGCAGGGTGTGGTGTACGAACTGAACAGCTACATGGAGCAGCGGCTGGACACTGGAGGAGACAACAAACTCCTGCTCTATGAGCTCTGCAACATCATCAAAACAGGTAAACAATGACACTAAAGCAGGTTATCATCCAACCACAGCAGGAGACTGTAAATGACATACCAAGTCAAGTTATTTCAAAATGTATTGTTTATATACCTGTTTACAGGCTGCATCTCTGGAGATACTTTGCCCATGAAGGATACAAATTTCAGCTTAGCTATTCATGTGCAAACTCCAAAAATAAAATATTTTATAAACGATTCCACTACTTCTTATACTCATGATATGCTTAAAAATAGAAATGACCCATCAGGCTTTTCTTGGCCAATTCCGATTTGCGAGATTGGCCAATACCGATTATGTTTCATGTTCTTTTGTAACAATTGGTCAGATGTTTGCTTGTGATCTCAAGGCGCAATGCAGCAAGTATCCTCCAGTAAGGACATCTAAATTACCCAATCAAAAGACTCATTTATCACTTGTTTCCATCATGTGGATAAACAAAAATATTGACAGTCTGACTCAAACTATTAATTCAATCCAACTGACAGAACAGTACTATTTATAATTTAAATAAACATAACACATTTAAAAATATTTACTCGGTTGCATAATGTAAATTATGTAATTATTTCATAATACCACTAAAACAAATTTCATCCCCACCAAAAATTATTGATTCAAGGTTCAGCAAAAGAAATCGAAATCTTCACCTCTGTAAATTTCCTTTAAACACATCATGGACTAGCATCGTCAAATACTCATTTTACCGAGCCAGCCTTGATGCATCACAATGTTTCTATTGGATCTCAAATTCATCACTGAAAACCACTCCTCACTCCTTTAGTTTAGCTGATTAGCTTTTATCCTGTTGGTCTCAGTACTTTCAGTACAGGCTAAGACACTGGATTAATACTATATGTTGGACTAATGGACTGAGGACAAAGTTTTGGAGACTATGTAACAGTTTTTTCAGGGGATGACAGAGAAATCTATTTTAAATCTTTTCTTGATGTTTCGACTTTTTCCTGATTCTTTTTACTTTTGTTTTAGGTGCAGGGAGAAAATTTCTTTCTCCTCTCATTATTTCTATCTCATGCCTGGCCTTGCTCTTCTTCTGTACTTTAAAACTAAGGAAATCTGTGTATATTGCAAAGCTTTATTTCTTAAGAAAGATGTCAACAAACAACAACAACAAGTTTTTTTTAACAATGACTGCAGCACTCATCATTTATGTAATCATCTGTGATGCTTTATCAGTGTCTGTGTCATCACATTTGAAGACAACATGACCCATATTACAGTGAAGTGGGACTGAATGGAGGAGAGGGAATGAGCTGAACTGGATGAGAGTCAAAGCCCTCGGTCAGAGCGTCCTGCTTCTTATGTGGGACACTCTTAATAGATTGTTAATAGGTCCTAACTGGACTTCAGTCTCCTAGGTTTACCTGTCATTCATTTCTGGAAACACATCGACATGACAGAATGTAACACCTGTGTGTCCCCTTTTTAAACAGCAACTAAAGCTGATGGATTTGCACTTTACTTCTTGGGAGAATGCAACAATGTAAGTGCAGAGGACATCACCTCAGCATATTTAAAACACTGCGGCAGTAATGTTCATGCATTTAAGTTGTTTCTTCCATTTCTGTTTGCTCTGTTCTCGTTTTTTTGCTTCTCAATAGAGTTTATGTTTGTTCACTCCAACGGGGGCCAAAGATGGCCCTCCAAGCCTCGTACCCTCCGGGCCCATTGCATTTGGGACAACCATTGCCGCTCATGTTGCCAAGACTCGCAAAACACTCCTAGTAGAAGACATCATGGGGGTAAGGAGGCTGTCTTGCTCCTTGTTCAAATTATCCGTCTTTGCATCCATCGATATTTCACTGTAAAAATTAAGCTTTTAATTTAGATAATAGGTACATGAAATCCTATTTTTTTATGAATAGTTGACTATTGATTATTGGAAAAAACACTTCTGGTTGTCAGAATCTGGTATTATTGTGGTGTCACTATAAATATATCTGATACCTTCCAGACCAAATCACAACACAGATTTTGGTGCTTCATTTCAGTTTCATTCTGTAAATATCATAGCCAAAGATGCAGATCCCTCTTTGCTCTCTCTGCTTATTGAGATTTTACAATGTTGCAGAAACTGAGATAACTGGTAACAACAGCATTACCACATGGACCTTAACAGGATTAAATTGCCATTTTGGTAATGAAAGTATTGGTTTAGGAACCATTGTGGCACCGCCTCCTTAAAAATGTTGATTTAGCCCTGGTACCAGAAAAACCCAAATGACACTGCTATCCTGCATACAGATGATGAAGGGCTAAAGTCTTTAAGACGCCATATCTGCACTCAAACTTTCCATCAGAGCATGAATGTAAGAATGTAAGAAAAAAAATAGAAAAGCTTTGGAGTGTTAAAAATAAAAGACAAGCAACCCTGTGTTAAAATATGTTGGTCTCAAAAAGGGACAGAAAGTGTATGATGCATACAACCTTCACTCCATAATTCTACGATCCATCTTCTTAGTTTTCTTCAGTGTTCTTTTGTTGGTAACGACCCTCTCTGTCCTGTGTGTTTCAGGACGAGCGCTTCCCAGACGGCACAGGGCAGGACTCAGGGATCCATGTTCACTCTGTCCTGTGCCTCCCCATCCTCACTGCCATCGGGGACCTCATCGCCATCCTGGAGCTGCATCGGCACTGGGGCAAGGAGCCGTTCAACCTCAGCCACCAGGAGGTCAGTCTGACCGTGACAAAACACTGCAAGAGTGGGAGGCTGGAGCAAGGCTCACAGAACAACAGTTAGCCTGGTATTCACCTTAATCTGGATCTGTACAAGATCTCTGTTAGATTAGATAGGCCCCATTTGAGTGTGGAAAGCACCTGATCATGATGTATATTTGTCTGCACAATGTAAAGACTTACATTAAAGCATATTATACATCTAATTTCTTCTTAATTAACCAGTGTTGCATATTATTATACCAATTAACCCTTAAAACCTTCAAAGATGTAAAACACAAAATATTGCCTGAATTCATTTTGATAAGTGAGAATTCAAAAAAAATCTGCTTTCATTTTTCTTGGTAGGGTTTTGTAATGAGATGCGCCATCTAAGTCAGTTAGAATATCTCACATCAAGACACCTAATAGGTAATTTTTGCTCAGTTAGCAGTCTTTTTGTTATTCTAACTTATTAAAAAAATATATTTCTTTTATAAATGATTAAATACAAAGTGTCTTCTCTTTACATATTAATGACTTTTTCAAGCGACATTGCTTTTAGGTGCTATTTGCCAGTCACTTTGCAAACTCTTTTCCAAAAATGGGGTACTGAGAACATGAAGAATTAGGATATCTGATCATGTTTTCTTCTGCAGGTTGCTACAGCTAATCTAGCATGGGCTTCAGTTGCCATTCATCAAGTACAGGTGAGCAGATTTTGTGTCTCTATTCCTCCATCCTCTGTTCTGTCCTCTAAATAAAGTCCCAAAATAGTCCTAAAAAAATGCACCTGTTGCAGCTGATGTTCTGTACTGTATAGTTTCCCTGAAGACTTGTCTGGGAACAAGGTGAAGCCAAGCTGTCCCACTTATTATGATCCCGGTTGACTTTGTTTGTTCTGGTTCTGCACTGGTGTTTTTAATGGGGAAATCCACTGTGTACAGGAACTGAGCTGTCACTGGGCCCAGTCCAATCAACTAAGCCATAGATTCAGCAAACAGCTCCCCGAAGATGTCATTACGCTCCAGCACTGTTTTTATATGAACAGATAACATAACACCTCGGAGAAGAAGCGTCCCACTGCAGCCCCAGCCACAGGGGACCTCTGAGCCTCAGCCAGCGACATGGCACTACAGCGCGCTGCAAAACATGCTGTTGTTACTGCAACGCATGGAGGTGGCTCAGAGCTGTGAGCACAGACAGAGGGATGGTTTGGTAACAGAGCATGCGGGGAGCTTCAGTGTTCAGTTCAGTTTTACGCAATATTACTTTTTAGGTTTTACCCGAGTTTAGGCTGTGTGAAGGTTAATTAAGCAAAAATGAGAAGGTTATTCTTTTTTTAAGGGACAGCCTACATCAAAAATACAAGTGTGTTCAATAAACAATGCTTATCTAATGTGTTAAAGCACGTCATATCCTAGCTGTGGGGCCAAAACCTCTTTCCTCAAAAATTGATTTTTCTCAGGAAATAGGAAAGAAGCGCTTTACCACTTGACTTGTCTGCACCATCAGTGGTGTTTAACCCTACTTCATCCGAAGGTGTTTATGTGCGATGGAGTTTAAGGGTGCAAGGGTACAAGCCCCCAGCCCAAGCCCTTGTGCCCTTAGGAGAGGGAGGGGACCTATAGCACTGTTTTTTGAAGAAGAATCAAAAAAAAAAAAAAAAAACAGAGCTAAGAGGTTTTGGCTCAAGAGCAGTGATATGCAATAGACAAATAACCTTTTCATTTCTGTGTTTCCAGGTGTGCAGAGGCCTCGCCAAACAGACTGAGCTTAATGACTTCCTCCTAGATGTGTCAAAGTAAGGGCTGCTGCTACAGTTTGACTAACAGTAATGTCCTAATGAAAACATGCTTGAGGGACTTGACATTGTTTTCTTGCTATGAAGTAAGTTAGCGCTAAATATTTTCTTACGCTAAATAACTGTCTTAAATACTAAATCAAATCATTTATTATCATAAATGAGCATTAGCATTTATTTTGTCATCATGTCTTGAGTGTAAACATCATCAGAGCCTCTCATCTGTCAAACATCTCAATGCACCATTTCTTCTTTTTGCGCAGAACATACTTTGATAACATTGTGGCAATAGATTCTCTACTTGAACATATTATGGTGAGTGTAATTTCTGTAAGTTTGTGTTCATTCATTCTGTCCTCAAGGCTTCATTTTCCCCAAATAACTATAATGCTAATGTGTAAGCATGAGACTACTAGAATTACTGCTGGGATACTTCGGTGTCACTGCTTATATCTCATTATAACACATAGGCCATGAGTGTGATGATGTGTAAATATTAAAGATATGAATACTAAAATTATTAGAATAATTATTAGCTGTAAATAAAAAGACATTCAGACCAATTAAATCATTTTTAGTGATGAACTTATCTGAAATTAACATCTTAGAAGTTGCTTCTTTGCTTTTATTCAGTATCAAGTGCAATCTGTTGTTGGAAAACATGATTTTCTAGTTTCCTTCACTAAACTTATCTCTCTGGTGGTATATATATTTTTGTTGCCTTGTGACTGTGGTGTCATCTCAGGTCATTCAAATCTGATTCAACATGAAATTGTACTGCTGTGACCTCAAGTTTTATTGTATGCTCTAGTTCATGACATTTAACTAATTAGTCCTTAAGAAATATTTTAAATCACAGTTAATCTTTTATGTAGTTATTATAAGATATAAGAAATTTTAGGTCTCTTGCTGCCCTAAATGTTGCTTATAATCCTCCTTCTCTGGTATTGTTTCACAGATATATGCAAAAAACCTGGTGAATGCAGACAGGTGTGCACTCTTCCAGGTAGATCACAACAACAAAGAACTGTACTCGGACCTTTTCGATATCGGAGAAGAGAAAGAGGGGAAACCCGTCTTTAGGAAAACCAAAGAAATAAGGTTTGTGTTTTACTCTTTTGTTTATTTGATTATTTTTCTTTTTCAAATGTGTCTTAAGTCCCTGTTTGGAGATTTATAGAGCCTTGAAATCAGAATCAGAAATGTATGAACAGTCAAAATATTTGTGTGTGTTTTCTGCATCTGGAAGACATGGGCACAAAGTTCTGAACGTTCAGGGTGTTGCAGCACCCCTGAAACCAGGCGCCATCAAAACCAGCTTTAAAACACCTAGAGCACCTGTATTCTGCTTTTTTAGTTTAACATGCCCTCTATTGTGTTTAACATGTCTCTTGTATATGACAAAACACTTACATGAACATGACAAAAAGTCTGTGACATCGGGACTTCTCCCTCTGCCCATATTTATGACACCAGCAGCTGCCTTAAACTTCTCTTTCCCCAAAACAGACCTACCAGTGTGATGTCTTACTATTGTTAAGTTGTCAGTATAGGCCCATTGGCTTGCAGTAGGAAATCCACTGCATAGTGTAAATGTTAGAATGCTTACAAAGTTGTCGACAATATGGCACAGAGCAGTGCTGAACTGACTCAACTACCAGAGAGCTGGGCTGTAAACCAAGAGTGGACTGGTTGCTCAAAAAATATCTGGAACATCCCACAGGTGAACAGGTTATTTGGAAACAGGTGAGTGTCATTATTGGGCATAAAGGGAGCATCTCTGGGCGAGGTTCACCACTTTGTGAACAACTGTGTGAGCAAATATTCCAACAGTTCAATAACGTTTCTCAACATACAATTGCAAGGAATTTAGAGATTCCATCATCTACAGTCAATAATATCATCAAAACATTCAGAGAATCAAGAGAAATCTCTGCGTGTAAGCTGCAAGGTTAAAACAAAGATTGAATGCCTGTGACCTTCGATCCCTCAGGCGGCACTGCATTAAAAAACATCATTTTGTAAAGGATGTTACCATGTGGGCTCAACAACACTTTAGAAAACCATTGTCAGTTAACACAGTTCACTGCTACATCTACCAGTGCAAGTTAAAACTCTGACCGTACAAAGCAAAAGTCATATATCAACAACACCCAGAAACGCTGCTGGCTGCTCTGAGCTCATCTGAGATGGACTGACACAAAGTGAAAAAGTGTGCTGTGGTCTGACGAGTCCATATTTAAAATTGTTTTAGGAAATCATGGATGTCATGGACCATCCAGATTGTTAACAGCATAAAATTCCAAAGCCAGCATCCGTGAGGTTATGGGGATTTGTTAGTGCCCATGCATGGGTAACTTGCACATCTGTGACAACACCATTAATGCTGAAAGGTACACATGGGTTTGGAGCAACAGATGCTGCTGTCCCAAGCGACATCTTTTCAGGGATGTCCCTGCTTATTTCAACAAGACAAGCCACATTCTACACATTTTACAACAGCATGGAGTTGTAGTGAAAGAGTGCAGGTTCTAGAACAGCCTGTCTGCAGTCCAGACCTGTCTCTTATTGAAAATGCGTGGCACAATATGAAGCGCAAAATACAAAATGTGTGAAATATGGCTGTTGAGAATCTAGGGTTGTTAAAGGATTGGTGATGTAACACAGTTAAACATGCCCCGTCCCAGTTTTTTTAAACGTGTTGCAGGCATCAAATTCGAAGTAAATGAATATTTGCAAAAAAAAACAGTGAAGTTTATCAGTTTAAAAATGAAAGATCTTGTATTTGTATTGTATTCAAAATATCTGCAAATCCTTCAATTCTGTTTTATTTTATTTTTTACACAATGTCCCAACTTCATTTGAATTGGGGTTTGTTGCTCATAGAAAATGTCAGAAACTTGGAAAATGATGGTTTTCTTCTGTGGAGTAGCGTACTCATTTATCTCTGTCAGAAAAACAGTAAGTCTTCACACTATTTGAGGTGTAAATTGCATTACATGAATCAGATTTTCGCATGAATTTGCCTGTAATTGCTTTATTATTGATTTTTTTGTAATGATTTTTGCCCCAACAGACCAAGAGGCTGTGACAGACTGGCTACAAACTTAATTTTGTCCTCTCCCCTCTCTCTTTAGGTTTTCTATAGACAAGGGAATAGCTGGTCAAGTGGCTCGGACAGGGGAAGTCTTAAATATCCCAGATGCCTATGCAGACCCACGGTTCAACCGGTAAACTCATCCAAACCATAAGGAATTTTATTTTAGTTTATTCATGCGCAGCTTTTCCTCTTTGCTTTATTTTGTTTGCCATAAGTTCCGATTTAAAGTGAGACTGACTCCTCTTATTTGTCTGTGCCTTCTCTTAACAGAGAGGTGGACCTTAAAACTGGCTACACCACGCGGAACATCCTGTGCATGCCCATCGTGAGCAGGGGGACTGTTATAGGTGTGGTGCAGATGGTGAACAAACTAAGCGGAAGTGCCTTCACTAAAACAGACGAGAACAACTTTAAGATGTTTGCTGTCTTTTGTGCTCTTGCCTTACACTGTGCAAATGTGAGTAAAAGGAGAAAACCGTAATTTCTTTCCTCACAAAGCACTCTTTTAAAACAATAACAAAAAATGACATGTAGAGACATACCGTCAGCTCCACTCACCCCTGCTGCGTCCTTGTTTAAATTACAGGTGCTGCACACCATCAGATGTATTTACTTAACAGTAAAAAATAGTTTTTTTCATCAGTTGAATTTCATATAATTTCATAAGTTCTCTGGGATTACACACAGCGCAAACCAGTCAGGTCAGTTTTTAACAGCATCAACATGTGAAGACGACCCCTCAAGTCTGTTTTTTTTGCCGTTGTTTGTCCCTGTCTGTTTGTTTGTTAGCAAGATAAATTAAAAGCTATCAACAGATGGTGAAAAAACTTTCAAGGAATGTTGGTCATGGCACAAAGAAGAAGCGATTAGATTTTACTTGGGATCCAAATACGGGACGAGGATCCAAGAATTATTTGCAGGATTTGTCTTCTGTGTGTTAATTTTGTACCTTTGAATGATTTTCTCAATAATCAAAAGATCAGTGCTTATTTTTATCTCCACATAAATCTGCTCTTTACAGTTTTAAGTGAGGGTAAATTATGTAAAGATGGTTGATGTTTCAGTTAAATACATACTAGAATCTCATTGGCATATTCTGAGATACCTCCATGTTTGACGTAGTTTCTTTCACACTGTCCTAAATTCATGCCTGCTGCTGGAGGGCTTGTTCCAGCTGCTACAAGCCTGCAGCTTTTCTTATCTGACAGTTATTTCTTTTTCTCCAAGGCTGGCGAAGGCAGAGTTTCTCTAAGAATTTGCATTACTCCAAAATTTGAACAAGAGAAAATGAGTTTACTTGAAAGACCCAGTTTAATCTCTGGCAGTTTACATTGTGTGGTCTGTCTGTCTGTCGGTCTTCCGTGGAGCCTCCTCTCTCTGTGGGGCCTGACTCACCGTCATCTCGTGCGACAAACTTACGCAGGAGCAGCGTCACAAAGTTGGTTTTAAAATTGATGAGGCATGTTAATATTTTAAGACAAGGAGTCTGCATCCGTCCACTGACAGGATTTATGTTCGGCTGTAATTTATGCTTCACGTCTTGGGGAAACTCTCGCTTAGGCCCAGATCCTGATTTATGGTGATTTATGGTGCAAGGTGTGAGGCTCAGCGAGTGAACCGACCTGGCTGTCTAGCTCCAGCCGGCCTGGGAACGGGACTGATAAAAAACAGATGTGGAGACACTTTTTTGGAAGTGCACAAATAAAATATGATATGGGACTGTTGCAGATAACTTAACTTTGTCTGACCTTTCTGGAAACTCCGACAGTGATACATAAAGAATTCAACAGAAGATTCCCCTGTGGTGTTTATAGCACTGAGGTGTTCTGTTTCCCTGTGGACGTTTTAATTCCTGTTCTGTGTTTCTCTGCAGATGTACCACAGGATCCGGCACTCTGAATGCATCTACAGAGTGACGATGGAGAAACTGTCTTATCACAGCATCTGCACATCAGAAGAGTGGAAGACCCTAACCCAGCTCAACCTCCCTGCACCTATTTATAAAGAGATTGAAACGTGAGTCCTTGTTTGAGTTCAGGTTCAGTGGGGGTTATGCTTGCTTTTATTACATTGTGGTTGGCTTAAGGGATGATGATAGAGTCCAGACAACAGATTGTATAAATAATGGACATAACTACTTTTTAAAGCTTCAATAGTTCACCATGTTCTGGAAGGAATAGAAACCATATTTGGACTAAAGAATGGAGCCACAGAGGAATTAGGAGTTAGCTAAATTGAACTTTTATTAAACCCCACCCTCCTTGGAAACTAAAGAAGGTTTTATCAAGTCTCTTGTTTTGAGCTCCATTCCATTTTAAATAACTGTAAACAACCTGTTATTTGGTAAACACATATTTATGTGTAATTGAATCATACACTTGGCCTCACTTAAAGAATAAATCAGTAAAAACAGAGGTTTCAATTGTTTTGAAATACAGACAGAGAAATTTGGAAAACAAAGCACAGAACCTTGGCACAAAATAAGAATTTAACAAAAAAAAGCACAAAAACTCCTTACAAACATACTCAAATAATGTAAACAAGTCTTGCACAATAATAACTTTTTGAAATTACATTAAAATCCAAGCAATATAAGAACCAAGCAACACAAAATAAGACCATGAGGCCCAAAGATAAAAGGACAAAAAAAGATCAAATACAATATACTGAAATGGCATTAAGAGTTTGAGGCCATAGATGATAAAAGCTTTCAGGAGACATGATGATAAGAAATTAAAAGCTATTAAATGACATTAAAAAGTCAGAACAAATAGAACTTAAACATTTAGAAGAGACAAAACAATAAAAGGGGAGTATTGCTTAAAAAATAATCACTAAGAGATAAAAAGTAGAATGCAAGATAAAGAAATAAAACACTTAGAATTAAGAAGAACAAAGCAGCTTAAAACAAATTAGAATAGAATAAGAGAATTGATGTGTAAAAATAGAACAAAAAATTCAGCAATGAAGGAAAGGGGCTAAAATGAATGAAGAGGTCAACAGAGACGAAAGGCTAAAAAAAGACAGTAAGACAGAAACTGAATGCAGACGACATCACATGAATGCAAATCTGTTAAAGTGAGTTTTAAGAAGGGTTTTAAAAGATGTCACTTATTCTGTATGCCGTATCACCATGGGCAGGTTGTTCTTTGATGGAAAAAGCTCAATCACCTTTAGTTTTAAGTTTCGACTTTGGAACAGCCAGAAGGCCCCTCCCCAGCAAAAACAAAACTGAGACTGCGAGCTGGCTCATAAGGGCTCAATACTTCTGAAATATACCTGGGAGCAAGACCCATAAGAGCTTTAAAAAGCTATACCTAAAATTAAAAATCTATTCTAAAACTAACAGTAAACCAGTGTAAAGAGGCTGGAATTGAGGTGATGTGATGTCATCTGTTAAAAAAAAAAAGTTAAAAGCCTAGCTGCATTTTGAACTACTTGGACTATTACTAATTAATTTTTACCAGGTCGGACCTGTTAAGTAATATTTTTATTTTTGAATTGGTGCAAAGGTGAAATAAACATGTCTGTTTTACTGACATGGGTTTTGAAGTTCAGGTCTTTGTCCTATACTACTCCTAAATTGCAGGCTGTGGATGTTGTGTTTTCTAAAGGCAACTAAGGGTGGACTGGATGAAGGAGGTGGAGTTTTGTGTGTTAAAAAGAATTGTGTCCAATTTGGAGTTACAGAGAAGAAGAAAATTGCAAGCCGTCCAACAGTTGATGTCATTTGGACAGTTTTTGACAGAGCATAAAAAAAACAGCATTTCGCTGGAAAGTTCCATAAGAATATTGCAAAACATGATGTGCAAGAAGCAACTATTGCAGTATAATGCTTACCCCCCACATTGTTCAACCCTATAACAGAGCATAAAGACTGAAATTTTATGTGTTGTTTTTCAATTTTGTATTTAATGGGATACGCCAACATTTTTTTGTTTTCGTGTCTTGCCTCACTCCCAGTCCATGACAAGTAGATAGACACCATTCTTTAGACTGTGTGTGCAGTAACAAGGAAGAGACGGGCAGAGCTCGCCCACTGCTAATTAACTTAGCTCAAACACAGGGAGTCCATGGGTAGCGTTAGCCTGCCTCTGCCTACAGTCATCGGATAAATTCTTTGGCAGCTCGAAACGGTCATGTGGGCTTGTTGTGACTTGTTGTTTTTATCGGGATTACATTAGGTTATCTGTTTTTTTACTGAGATTAGCACTTTATGTAATTTTCCACAGAAATACATAAGAAACTAAACAGCAGAGCATGCACAAACCACCGCTGATGTGCTTTGTTTTGTTAAACCTTCTTACAAACACGTCCGCAGTGGTTTGCGCATGCACCCTGCGGAGTCTGGAGTGAGGCAAGACATGAAAACAAAAAAAAGGGTTGGCCTATTCCTTTAAATTTTAGACTCACCCCTGAGCACACTGAAGAAGCTTGACCCGAGCATGAGATTGTCTAAACAGCAGGGGCCTGGAAACAGTTGCTATGAGAGGGGTCTCTCTAATTGGTGGGTCAGCAGGCCAATCAGAGAGCAAACAGACGGTCAATCAGCTTTCGTTTGTTTGTTTGTTAATTTTGTTTTTGTTTTCTGGAATAGGACTATGTTTAGGATTGTTTTATTTGACAGACTCAAGGCGAACAGCAAATTGTGTTTTGAACATCTCCTTCTTAAGATAATAATTTCATAATATCCAAAAAAAAATAATCCTACTTCATGTAAATCAATCCATCTGTTACATAATTATTTCTTCTATCATCACTTGGCTTCATTTCTCATCCTGGAGGTTGGTGCTAGTGTATTTTATGCTCATCAGTGTACTCATCTGACACTCTTTTAATTAAATACTAATTTAGGATTTTTCCTTGCTTTCAGGTTTCACTTTGACATCAGTCCCTTTGAGGAGATTTGGCCTGCTGTCTTTATCTACATGGTTCATAACTCCTGTGGAAAGACCAGGTAAGGTGTCACTGGGCTGTTGAGATGTTTGCATTAGCTTCTCATTTGGGATTATTTGCTGATAGTTTTTGTCTTCATCCCAATCTAGCTTTGAGCTGGAGAAGTTGTGTCGCTTCACAATGTCTGTGCGAAAGAACTACCGGCGTGTGCCCTACCACAACTGGAAACATGCTGTGACGGTGGCACACTGTATGTATGCCATCCTGCAGAAAACCACCGGGATGTTCACAGAGCTGGAGGTTTGCTCCTCTTCTAGTTATGTTTTTATTTCTCCCAAAGACCAAATCTTTCTGTTGTGGCTTAAAAATGTGTTCCATCTTTTTCTGCTCTGGTTTACAGAAGAAAGGTTTGTTGATAGCCTGCTTGTGTCATGATCTGGACCATCGAGGGTACAGCAACACATACCTGCAGAAATTTGACCATCCACTGGCTGCTCTGTACTCCACCTCTACCATGGAGCAACACCACTTCTCTCAGACTGTCTCCATCCTACAGGTAGAGCTCTACCACGCAAAACCAACTGATCAACTGGTACAATCTTTTGAATAGATTTACCACCCTTTTCCATAAATAAACAAACTCAAGCTTACAAGAATTGACCTGGTTATTTAAAAAATATCACACATTAAAACTGGAAAAAACATGTAAGTTTAAAGAGGTCATGTTATGCTTTTTTGAGTTTTAAATGCCTTTTAATTTATTTAACATGTCTCCCTTGCATGATAGAGCACCTCTGTGAACAAAACAAAAGTCTGCAGCATTAAAACATCCCCCTCCCCCTCTTTATGCCACCATCATATAAATAAGGGCCTATTTTCAGGACAAAGAAAATGGCCAAAACTGAAGAGTTTTCGTTGAGTTTTTTTGAAACCGGGGTCTAGAGTGGAAGGTTTGGTTGCCATCTCCGTGTAAACAGGAATCACCGTTGCCACATGCGCAGTACCCTTTCAGATAAAGGTAGCCCGCGCACCTAGGAACAACAACAACTATGGCCGACTACCGAGCAACATGCATGCCGCTAACTGTGCTAGGGTGGTATTGCTCCTCCAACAAAATGTGGATTTGTTGCCTCCTTACTCTGACCAGCAGAGACACATTTGTTATATTCGCCAAGGACTGAGTCAATCGACTAGCGCGTTTTCAGTCATTCTTGCGGATCAATGTGAATGCACATTATCACACCATCTCCGTGTGAATGCGGAGAGCTTTTGAAAACGCAAAAGTAAAACCTTTCCATTTCTGGTGACGTCGTAGTGTAAACGGGCCCTAACATGTTCCCCAGGCCCCCCAAGAAAAAACCAGTGGGACATCCTACTGTTGTTTTGTTGTCAGTTTTAGCCTATTGACTAAATATAAATGCAATACACAATGCACGAGGAACAAATACTTCAATACAAATATTTTCCAATATCGTTCAGCCCTACATCTAAGTGTCCCATTTTACAGGGGGTGAATATTCTTGTTTCCTGCCTGTTTTTATTTCATCGAAGATTTGACATGATTGACATGAATACAAGTCTGTGCTGAGTCACTATTTGTCAAATGGCCTTCAATCCTGCCTCAACAAGGCCTCTCCATCTGAGAGTAGGTTGATCTAAAGTTGAGATGGTATGTTCAGCATGGCAGCATCCACAGATATGGATCATCAGTTTTCCAAAGGTTCGGCAGATGTCTTGGAGTTTTTTCTGCAGTCAGTGGACAATCCCCACTCTCTATCCCTGATGGCTTACCTTTCTCCACTGTCCTATTATGTATAAATTAAGGCATCAAGAAGACCAAAAATAAATGTAAAAAAAAGAGAATATGTCACACAATGGGTAAACAGACTGACAGAAACAGGAACTGAATCAAACTCTTGCAACAAATGCATTCACTTCTAAATGTAGTCTGGCCTTCTCTGTTATAAGATAATCTCCATAAAAACACTGTCCACAACATTTAGAGAGTTTCACAACATTTAGTTATGAGTGCCCCCTTGTGTAGCCTCCAGGATCTGCGTTGTGGACGTGAGCCTGAGAAAAACTTTTCAGACTGCAACCTGTTGCAGTCTAGCTGAGCTGAACGCCTCATAAGTGGAGCTTTTGCTTTTTTATTGATCTCTTTGTTTCTCATAGCTGGAAGGGCACAATATTTTCTCCAACTTGAATTCCAGCGAGTACGAGCAGGTGTTGGAGATCATCAGGAAGGCCATCATCGCCACTGACCTCGCCCTCTACTTTAACAACCACCAGCAGTTGACGGAGCTGCTGACCTCGCAGGCGCTTGACTTCAACAACCACTCGCACAGGTCAGGTCATGACTTGAGGTCAAGGCGGAGACATAGCAGGTCTCACTGTGCGACAGAGAAACCTGGTGCATATAAATAGCCCATTGAGTTTCTCCACATGGCTAAAACTAGGCTTCTCTCCCCTCCAGGGACCGTGTGATTGGTCTGATGATGACAGCATGTGACCTGTGCTCTGTTACCAAGAAGTGGCAAATCACACGACTCACAGCTAACGACATCTATGCTGAGTTCTGGGCAGAGGTACAGTGGGATTCTGCTTGGGTTTTAGCAGTTTTATTATCATAATTTGCTCACAGTTTGACATACAGACCTCTTTTGTGCTTGTAAATGCTGCTATGTGCAGCTGTCTCAAAGTTTTGAGGTTATAAATATAGTATGGTGCTGGTTTTGAATGTTCACTGCAGTGTGTGGTAATGAAAGAATATTTATCTTTTTGTTTTGTGTCCTCCACAGGGAGACGAGATGAAGAAGATTGGGATGCAGCCGATCCCGATGATGGACAGAGATAAGAAGGATGAGGTTCCCCAAGGCCAAGTAGGAGCAGCTCTTAATCCATCACATTGAACTTAAAGATATACACACACAAACACACTCAAAATGCCAAAATTAAATGCATTTAGATTATGAAAAATAAAAGCTAATGGGAAGCTGGTGGTCGAAGGAAAACTCTACGAGAGAAAAAAAAAAAAAGATTTTCAAATCACAAAGGTTTAGAGCCCAAAGAGGCCACAGAAACCTTTTTTCCATTACTAAGGGCCACAGTGTTACAAATTGTCGAATATTCGTGATGGGAAATGAATAAGTACATTCATAAACAAAAATAGCAAATATAAATCTGTCATAAATATTCTTACATCCATAGTTTTAGGGTTGAGTTAAAGTAATGCCCAAACATGACCCAGTTTAAGAAGAGACATAGAGAAATGATTTTCACAAGGTATAGGAACAAACAGGCTGTTTGGCTGTCACTGGGTGTTAGCTGTTTTTTATCACTTTACTGTTTGTTCTTTGTCACTATCTGTCCTCTGTAAAGTCAGATAAAATGTATTCACATGATGGTATGTAATGATAAGGAAGCAAAACTGTTTTAATAAGTATTGATTAAGGGAGAAGGGGTGGGATTAAATAAGTTTTACTTCTTCCCATTCCTTTTTGAATGTGTAAATCAAATCAGTGAGTGTGTTTTTCTTTATTTATTTCTTTATTAATTTATTGGGCACATATACAGTTCATACATCACATATACATATAAAGTGTATATATTTTTTCCTTTTTTTAATGCTTCAGAATAAAGTATTTACTCAATCAATAAATCAGTATATTGCAACCCAAACACAAACAATAATGCATAATGAAATGAGCTTGGCATAAGAAAAAAGCCAATCAAGCAGATGTACACGAATGTGACCAGAAAATGAGTGTTTACCAATGATTAAGGTACAAATATTTTATATTTACCATTTTCTTGACATAGTTTTAACCAACATTTAATATTTTTACTTTCTCCAAGGAGGTAATGTTTTGCTGGCGTTTGATAGTTTGTGATGAGGCTAACTCCCAAAATTATGAACAGATTTTAAGTAAATATTCAGGGAATGTTAGTCATGGCACAAGGAAGAAATGATTAGATTTTGGTGCTGATCCAAATCTGGATGCAGATCCAGGACTTTCTTCTGTGATTTCTTAACATTGTGAGAGAGGGCAAACTGTCTCAGAGATGTCTTGGAGGACGTGTGTGCTCTCAGAGCACTTCTAGTATTCAAATGTTTCATAAAAGAGATCTAGAGAAACAATTGATGCAAAGTAAGTAAGTTTTTTAATTACTTACAAACACTTTTAACAATGTAGGTTATACAGAAGCATTTCTATTTTTTATCCCAATTGTTGAATGAAGTTGTATTCATATCTCAGGTAGAATTGCAGTGTGATTTTTGTAAAAGACTGTCGGGCCACATTTAGTGAGTTAAAGGGCTGCACGTGGCCCCTGGGTCATAGAGTATCATAGAAAACTTCAACTCTAGTAATTATTTCACTGAGCTATTCTCACTTGTATTGGAGTAACATTTGACCTGTAGGATCTGTACTTTTTCTCAAGTATTAAAGCTGTGAACTTTGTCCAGTGGCCATAAGTAAATTAAAATTAAATTAAAACAATGAGATATATCTTACATTTGTCATCGGTCTTACACATATAAGATTAATTCTTCTTATTCTTTCTTTTTAAAATAGACACACAAACAACTTTTTCCAATTGTTGACTATTCATGTTTTTTTTCTTGTTTTAAGGTGGGATTCTACAATGCTGTTGCAATTCCCTGTTACACGACACTAGCAGAGCTTTTCCCCCCATCCAGTCCTCTTCTAAAGGCCTGCAGGTGAGTGTGTAAAGCTGCTCTGTGAGGTTCAAGGCTAATTTCAGTAAAACTGAAAACCAACAGGACATCAGAGGCTTTTTAATGCTCCTTTGCTCAACATCAACCAGCTTGGGCTGTTAACAATATTTTACTTATTGTCTTAGTTAGTTAGTTAGTTTAGTTTATTTGTCCCCGTAGGGAAATTAGGGTGTGGCAGGGATCACAGACATTTGGCAACAGAAACACTAGAAATCACAAAAACAATGCACTCACAAAGAGGAGAAAAAAACAAAAACAAAACAAAAGAATGGACAGGCAGGTTGGTCTAGACCAGCTAGACCTATTTAACTGTTCCTCGTTGTTCGAAACGCCACAGGGCAGCCACCGAGCAGCGCCCCAGAAGTCACAGATGCTTTGTTGGAATAATTGGCTTTGTTCTGTAACACAATGGTTTTCAAACTATTTTTACTCAAGGCACCAAATATCATCAAGCCAAAATCTCAAGGCACACCATATTCATATCGATGGAAAATAATCCAAAATATTTATTAGAACATGTTACACTATCTTGTCTGTAAGTTTCTACTAATACATAAATTATTAAAATTTGTGGATCTAGGATTTTATTGAGGATTTGTTAATTGTGCAATGAGGTAGTTTTCCACAGTTTTTAAATGGAAATCCTTTATGCTGGCATTTGTGCTTCCTGAGCATTTTTTGTTTTTACTGTAACAGCTCATTTTTCAATATATTATTTGTTATATTTTTGCCAAATTGATTTTTTTTTCTTTTTTTATGTTTCAATGTATTTTAAATATTAAAAGTTTTAATGATAATTTGAAGGTTCTCCATGGCCTCTCTCTGTACTATATCTTTGAATTATCCTAGATGGCATTGCGGGTGGCTCCGTCGGTGTGTTGCTGAACATTGTGTTGTTTTATTTGTATTTTATTCCTCTTGATGCTTTTTTTTTCACCCTGTGTTGACTGAATTAACCAAGTCTAATTTGTGTGTGTTTAAATGTACTTTCAAATAAATGCCAGTTCTAAATCCACGTATCAAATCAACCTCCTTGTATGTTTAGGAGCTGATCTGTTTGTCTGTTTCAAATGCTCAGCTGAATCACCTCTGGAAACACTTATTCAATCTGATCTGATGTTACATGACTCATTACTTTTGGTGTTACACGTACATCCATAAAGAACCCTTTCTTTGCTGTTTTTGTTACATGGTATTGGCATTTGTTTTTTTAAAACTGAAACTTAAAAAATGTGTTTTTGTGATTGATTTTGTTCTTTTTGTAAGAACTGTAAGGTTATCGTAGTTATCGTGGGCTCATAGGAGGCTGCAGCCCTCTAATCTGGGGGCATCAGTATGTGTGTCTGAGTGCAGAAAGAGTGTGAGAATGTATTTATATTTGTCATTTCTGGTTGTTAGCCAGGATCGTATTGCACTCTTACTGCCCTTCTGTGGCACGCTGTGACCTTGATCTGGGGGGAATGCAAACAAAGTGAGCTGTGTAATATTTAAGCCCCTGCTGTACGTCAGCACTGGGCTCTGGGTGGGCAGCGGGCCCAGACCCCGCGGAGCCCGGACGCTTGTTGTGGGATCTGCCACAGATGTGTAAACTGCATCAGGGCAGCTAATTAAATGTAATGGCAGCAAAGGGAAGTACTTTGAGCACTTGTACGTCAGGAGTGATTATAGCACAGAGGAGGGGGGTTTACCTTGATGACAACAAGAAGTGATGAGAAGCTTCAGCTGATGACTAATGAATAACATAGCTGCTGTCTGCCTGTGGTGATAGTGTACGCCTCGTGTTTAGTTTTTTGTTTGTTTCTTACAAATATAAAAAGTGATTGCATAACTCTGATGTTTCATTTATTTACATAATTTTCCTTTTTTAGTATTGTGTATATTGCTTCAATTTCTTCATATTTTATTTTCTGCTTTTGCTGTTAATACCATAAATTTTGATAATAGCCGAACATTTTTTTTTGTTGTTGCCCGATTTCATAAATCAGCTTAGTTTTAGCTCTCCATTGATATTAAGCTCACATCTGTTTACAGCCGCAGATGCTCACCCTTGTGACTTTTAAATGCAGACAATATAAGTCTCTGATATTACACTCAGTGCTTCACAAATTTGTTCGACCACCACCCATTGTGAGGTTTATGCCACAGCTATCTGAAATCAACAGCATTAGCATTTTTATGTTTCTGTAGTGGATTTTTTACCAGCTCTTAGAAGCTCTTTAATTGAAATGATATTTTTATTGCTAACATATATTTATTATTTTATCAATGAATTTTTAAATATACTTTTTTACAGGAAAACAGAAAAATAGTTAAGCACATTATCATTTCTTGATTAAGATGTCAAATCACAGTTATTTACTTGTATTCCTGAATAGAAAATATAGTTTAGAGGTTGAATTAATTCATTAATTTCTGACTTCTCAGAGAAGCTCACTGTGCCGGCTCAAAATTGGGTATTAAAAGGGTAAACTCAGATTGAAATTTATCATTCCTATTCATAATGTATGTCCAATAACAAAAGCATTTTCAGTTTTAAACAAAGATTTTAAAAATATTCATGTTTCTATGACAGGTGGTCTAATACATTTGTTAAGCACTGTGCAATTGAATTAAAACACAGAAATTGATGAGTTAAGAACAGTATTTTAATGTTCATCTGAAACCAGTCCAATTATTTTTGTATGATAGAGATTTTCCCTATTTGTGTTTTTTTTAACTGACTCCCCAGAATTGCTCAAAAGTAAATTGTCAGTAGTGTTTTTTTTATGTATTTTAAGAATTTAAACATAATGCTTAAAACCAAATGTGTGTCAGATGCACACCCTTGTGGCAGCAAGGTGCTATAGTGTTGTGTGTTAAATGTAGCACCATCTGCACATGCATAACTACACCCATAATTAAAAGAAACAAAAAACTCAAATTTAACTCCAGTGGATGTGTCACAAATAGAAATACCCTATCAAAACATTCAGTTGAAATAAACAACATTCAAAGGACAAGAAAGTGTTTCATTCACATTGTGTTTAACTTCTAAGAAGTCACACTACATGCAGTGTTGTCCTTCTGTTTAAAAAGAAT
Organism: Cetoscarus ocellatus; assembly: GCA_037902135.1. Taxonomy (NCBI): domain Eukaryota; kingdom Metazoa; phylum Chordata; class Actinopteri; order Labriformes; family Labridae; genus Cetoscarus; species Cetoscarus ocellatus. The sequence continues at coordinate 5,500 of JBAMNC010000022.1, read as the reverse complement.
TGAATTAAGTTGGTTTACAGCTGTTTCTATTTTTTCTCCTACCCCTCCAGTAAAGGACTCTTGTCCCTTACTTGACAACAGTATAGCAGCTCATTAATTCTGCAAAGTAGTTGTATAATAAATTAAAAAAACATCTACAAATGAGCAAAGCACCGGTTCACTTTTAGCCAGCACTTGACTTTTGTTTTGAAAGATTTCAAGTCTGTGATCATTTGTATCTTAGTAGGTAACATGCTCCAGTTTGCAGCATTTAATGAAGAAGACTGACTGTCTAAATGTAGGTCAAAAGTATGCACGCTACACCTTTAGTTTATGTTAATATGTGAAGGTAGATGTCAGCCATGCCATCAATTTGTACTGTTGACAACTGATCATATTTACAGTGCTTTACTTTTACGGTAGCAGTAAAGTAAAGTATTTGAAATGTATTCAGTAAAGTGTAAAATGTCCAACATTGATCTCATTTTGCATGTTTTCACAAAAAATTCAGTAAATTACATGTTTTAAGCCACATTTGCAGCTTAATATAGTTTAGCTTTTAGGGCTGCTGGACTATGGCAAAAATTAGAATTGAAATTATTTTCAGAGATAATGAGATCATACTTACAAAACATAATTACTCAATAGTTTTACTACATGCACCACATGCAATCATTGAACTTGAACACTCTCAACACAAAGAACAAGCAAATAAGCAAAACATATCTAAAGATATACAATCATATGAAATATAATAGAGGAAAAAAGACAAGACAGGTGCAACATGTCATGAGAGACAGTTATCCTAATCCTAATAATACACTTTTCATAATTGGGGGAAGCAGTAACGGGAATTGAAATGATTTAATGTCCAGCTCTACTAGCTTCCATGCCTGTTCTTTCCTAACATGGATAGAGCTTAACAAAATGACTGTGGCTAATGTATTTACTTCTGACAGGAACCTCATGAAACCCCACTTCAAAAAAAATTGAACTAACTCTTAAACATGTGGTTTAGAATTCCAGTTTTAGTCAGACTAACTAAATAAACTTTTTCTAAATGCATGTGTTAAATTTGTTATTTTTAGGCTGATCACAAATCAGCAAAAGGTTCATAAACATGAAAAAAACAGTGCTTCTGTGCTTCCTATAAAGTTGCCGTGTGATGGGGTGTTTTGTGTTTTCAGGGAGAACCTAGTTCAGTGGGAGAAGATCTCTCGGGGAGAGGTGGAGGACATCGTGCCCAGCCGGCCCTCTGATTCGTCGGGCCCTGTCAAGGTGGATAACTGACTACCAAAGGGGGTCTCTGACCCACCAAAGGAATACAACCCGAATCCTGCCACGGACCTGAACTCTGTTGGTATGGAAGAACCCACAATCCTGTGTTACCAGGAGGAGGCGGATCTGCTAAAGGCGACCCTGACTTTGAAAACACACAGTTACCTCATTGTGTGACGGAGGTGTCAACACTGACGGTTTCACTGATCCCAGAGACTGACGGACGGACGAGGGGAAAGGACTCTGACCCGGCCCTCTGTATCCACTCAGCTCGGGAGTTTGTTCGGTTGAATGGACTTGTGCAGTTTTATTTTTGCTGTTTTATGTTCTTTTTTATTTGAGCTGATTCTTTTATGGTCTTGTCTCTGCAGAGGCCTTACTCTGAACCTTTCACAGGCTAGAATATGTGAAACCTTGTCGTGGGTTCAGGCTTTTTTTTTTTTTTTAATGGTACTGTTTGCCTTCTGTGGTAGGTTTATCGTACGCGCACTACTCCAGCAAGGTATTCCCAGAGACAGAAGGAATGTGTAGAGCAGATGTATGGTGTCGTGCCACCTTACTAAGAAGGTGAATGTTTTTTATTACTTTTTTGAGCAAAAATCCTTTGCAGTACTTGAATAAAGACATACAGCCTATTCTAGGAGGAGATGGCAGAAATCCCCCCAAAGCAGATTCTTCTAAAGGTGGATGAACTGTGACGAGGAGTTAGATAATGTCCACACTTGTGAACACAGTCACAAGAGAGTCACAATGTTTCTCCCTGGAGTGGACCCTACAGCACTGCCCCCACCCCACCCCTGGCATTTAGTAACCTGCTGCATAGTACATCAACTCCCCTCTGATTAACAGGATCTGATCCCAGGGCAGCAGTAATGATGCATGCAGGACAAGGAAAGATGCACACATAGCATCCATCTCACATCACTCGCGGTATAGTAAACCAAGCCTGCACACGACTGACTTTCCACCCTCATGACGTTATTCATGCCCCAATCTCATCATGAATTATTTTACACCACAATCTGGTACCTCCTCATGAATCTGTTATCATTTCTACAAGCATGAATAAAACACAAGGGAAATATGGAGACGGCATAAGTTGGCAAAGTGTCTCTTATTCCAATTTTTTTCTTGGCAGTGGCACAATGAACTTTAGACATGCTGTCTCCCTTATCTGATGTTCAGTTGTAGTTTGAAACATTATAACACTCCAACACAGATATAATGTTACATTATAACAGTTATTAGCTTTGTATTTAAACAAATCAAACGTGGGTAACACTTACAATAAGGTGCACAATGACCCAGCATAGTTTTGAAGTTACAAATGGGTGACTAACTGCAAGTAAATCAGAGACAGAATTAGAAAACAGTTCAGTCGATTTCAAGCACTCTTTTGCTCAAGGCACACTGAAAATTAGACTAAAATCTCAAGGCACATTGTACTCATACCAGAAGATTGTATCTCCAAGCAAACTTGTCGTTATAACTAACCTACGTGGTTACTTTGACGAGCTGCCCCAAACTTAGTTCAATAACATGATCACAAACTCAGCCTTTAGACCATTGTGGCAGTTGGCGACTGTCTAATTTACATGAAAGGGGGAAAAGTTTGGACAGTTCTTAGGGCCTATGACTGATTTTCCTCACACCATGCTTGTAAAAGTACCTGCTTCTTTGTCTTTCTTTGGCTTCTGCTAAAAAAAAAAATGCATCATTAAAGTTACTTCTGTGTTGCTAAAAGATTAAAAAGAAAATCAGTTAGAATCTTAAAAGCTCAACAGCTAGAAAAGTGCTCATATTACAGTTTGAATAATAATTGAATTGAATGAGGGTAGGGCCTTGGGCTGGACTCATACCCATGCCAAGTGCATGTAGGGCAACAGCTTTTGACAACACTGCTAGCTATTAGTGCCCCATGAAGTGATCTTTTTGCACAAAATTATATTTATTAAACTCACTCTGTTTTTCATATTGGAGATGTTGTTTAAGCAGCTATGCAGGGCTGGTTAGGGCTGTGGTGGAGACCTACACAGATACACAATCTCTCAAGGGGCCCACAATTTCTAGCAGTTAAAATGTAGTAATTCATCAGTTTCTTAGTAAATAAGACACACATGGTTTCTCATGTATTTTATTGTTAGTGTGCAATTAGTTCCTCCTTATTTCCCTTTTAGCCATCCATCGTTACTTGTTTTTTACCTGGCTATCAGTTTGATACTTTTTTGTCCGCCTTTGACTTTAATTTCCCCTGGTGACTAACCAGTTATGTTAATCGACTAACAGGTGACTAAAAATTGGACATTTGTCCTATGGTAAACTAGCAACAGGAACTTTTGTTGTACCAAATAACTGTGTTTTAGAATAGATAAACAATATTCAGGACACCATCGGTTCAATAGTAAGTATTGATTAGTTTTTCATTTATGTAGTTAGTTACTCATTTGTTCCTGGTGAAGCAACATTTGGTTTCTCTTTGGTTCCTGGGTGACTGTAATTATTGTAAAGTAGATTAACTAGGAGTTCATTAGTCACCTGTTCCCTAGTTAGTAAGCAATTAGATACTCATGTCTTACCAAGTTACTAAACCAACTAGAAACCAGTTAGTCATCTCAATCAATCTTTATTTGTATCAGTTAATCTTTATTTGTACAGCCCCAATTCATAACAGGTGTTACCTCAAGACACTTGACAATAGAGCAAGCAGGCCGAGGACAACCTCTGTTCTGTCATCTGTTCCCCATTAAACTATAAGGTAGTTATGTAGTACTGCTCTGATTAACTAGTGGTTAATTACTCATTTGTGCCCTGGTTAACAAGCAGTTAGCTACTGTTTTTTTACTTAGGAACTGTACAAATTTTAGAGTACATAAAGTCAAAATCATTTAGTTATTTACACTAATAAACTATCAATTATTTATTCCACAATTTGTTTGCTGTACAAACAGTTAATTATTCATTTGCTGGGTTCTGACTTTGCCAAGTTTGGTGTAAGGTCAGATTTACTTTTTTATTCCCTGTTTCACAAGCAGTCAGTTACTCTCTTATTCCCCACTTAACTAGCAGCCAGTTGCTGATTTATTTCCCAGTAGCTAACAGTTACTTAGTTTGAACTAATAGTGATAGTGGACATTGACATGCAGTTCAACACTCTTTTGTTTCCTGGTTAACTTGGACATCTTTTTTTTATTTATTTCCTAGTGAGCTATGTGTAAACTTCTCATTCAACATTCGCTATAAAATAGTTTAATGTTGGTTGCCTAGCTACCTTTTAATTTGTTAGCTAATGATAGCTAATGATGACAATGGTACCAATTGACATGTAGATGAATAAGGGGTAAGTTGCTATCTGTGCCCTGGTTAACTAGCAGTCGGTAACTTATTCCTACCTGGTTTACTATGACTACGTTTGTGTACCTTTTGGTAGTGTTACTCACTTTTATGACATCAAACTATAGTTGTAAACATCTTCAATGGTAAAAAAACAGCATAAGCTTCAACAATAGTCAGCCTTATATTTTACATTAATTTTAACCGGTTATAGTAAAGTGCATCACATTTTTTGTGATTCAGACTCCAGAAACATGCCCCCTCATCCCCTCATTTCAGGTAGAGGAAGATGTTGAGTTCTCCACTTTTACTTTCAACAATGTGCATTGGGGGTGGGGGGTGGGGTGGACTTTAAGACTAGTTTCCGAGATCTTCCAAAAGACAAATTGTTGTCTCTAACTGTCATTCCAGTGGACATTGTCCTCTAAGACTGAACTCACCCCTTAAATATTTATTTTATGGCTGGTACTGTGGCTCCCCATTGGTGTGAATGTACATTTGATGAATGTTCTGTTGATTGCGGATCCTCTGTGGTGCAGTTTTCCATGACGTGCTCTGTCTTACTTTTCCAGAATTGCTTCCAGTAAGCTTCAACCAAGAGCAACAACTAGCATGCACCTAAACTGAAGTTTCTATATAAGTTTGCAAGTGCGGTAATAAGGTGTATCCTGTGTACAATCTAGGGAGTAGTTTGTACAGACTGATGCTCTGATGGTGCTAACTGAATGGCAGTCATGCACTTTCTGACTGGGTGTGTGTACACTGTGTGTGCGTGTGTATGTGCATGTGTGAGAGAGAGAGAGTGGATTTGACTGTCTCTTTCCCCACCCCCTCTGAAGACAGGGTTAAGTCCATAACACTGCATGTCCCTTATTACTTTTTTTCAGCCCAAGTTATATCCCATTGTCTGCAC